>CM069153.1:4672182-5272182 GCA_035221665.1 Okamejei kenojei
GATCATAAACTTGCCAGTCTCGTGCACAGCCACGAGTCTGTCACTCGGGTACCTCGTGGGTCAACTCGCACAGTGAGACAGGGCCTCTTAACAGCGTTGCCATTAAAAAAAAGCTGCCAGATAGCTCATATCCATTTCTCCTTCTGCTAAAAACTTCAAAGATTTGCTAACATGCGTCTCCCAATTTTTGAGACGACCAATTGAAATGATTATTTAGTTGATGGGCAACATCATTTACATCTTAGTTTAGGTCAGAGATACGGATGGAAACAGGCCCTGCGGCCCACCGCCAATCGATCATCCTTTCACACTAGTTTTATGTTATCCCACATTCACATCTATTCCCCATACACTAGGGGAAATTATTATTTTTTTTGTTTACAGAGACCAATTAACCTACAAACCCACTCATCTTTGGAATGCAAGAGGAAACCAGAGCACCTTGAGGAATCGAGAAAGTGCATACTCCACACTGACAGAACCCAAGGTCGGGAATGAGCCCAGGTGTCTGGCGCTGTGAGGCATTAGCTACCATCTACACCGCTGTGCCACACCAGTCTTTTTATCCTATTATATCAAAGTATCCTTTTACTTAAACTTTGCTGTGGAAAAAAACATTGAAAAATAGCTACCAAGGCACTTTTGACTGCTTCTACGGGACCGAACTGTATGAATTATTGAAAAAATCCTCAGGCATGGCATAAACTTACAAAGGACATTAGTGAAAAGCCAAGTCCAATAGTTGACAGATAGAACACTGGAAAACTAAACATGCTACATCATCTTGCACACAGAAACAGTGTGTACGGACAAGGTGTAAATAGGAGAATTAAAACTGAAATAACAGGAAGAAAGAAAAATAATGAAGAAAATGTGAGGTGCGAGTCTGGTATGAGTGATTATAATCACCATTACGAGAACAAATGAACGATTCTTTTCATTTGTTGAGTTTGCTTTCTTGTTTTTAATTACTGTGAAGTGTATTTAAGTTATTTTTTTCATTTAAATGTTTGTTTTTTTAATAATTTAGTTTTAATAATAATTTTTAATGGCCTTGAGCAAAATCAAACTGCTGGAGAAGCTCAGTTGGTCATACATTGCCTTGACATTGACAGCTCGCAAAGCCCAGAGCGTGACTTAACTGACTCCCACAAAAGTCTTTCAGCAAATCCGTGGGCAGCAATTGTTCTGGCACCATCGGCAGTTCCTCACAGGCAACAGGTTCTGACACACTATCTTTTGACACAACAATCTACACATAGAAAATTAGTTTAGGGTCAAAGGAGAGGTAAGGAGTAATAATAGACTAGATATTAATAACTAAAAATTCATATTCTAAAATTCAGGCTGTAAACTGTGTCAGATCAAACGTCTGAGCTAGTGGAAGCATTGCGAAGAAGTACTCGCTGGAGTCTGGAAGAATGAGGGGAGACCTCATTGAAATGCACAGAATAGTGAAAGGCTTGGATAGAGTGGATGTGGAGAGGATGTTTCCACTAGTGGGAGAGTCTAGGACAAGATGTCATAGCCTCAGAATTAAAGGACGTTCTTTTAGGAAGAAGATGAGAATAAATTTCTTTAGTCAGTGGGCGGTGAATCTGTGGAATTCTTTACCACAGAGGGCTGTGGAGGCCAAGTCAGTGGATATTTTTAAGGCACAGATAGATAGATTGATTCTTGATTAGTGCAGGTGCCAGAGGTTATGGGGAGAAGGCAGGAGAATGGGGTTAGGAGAGATAGATCAGCCATGATTGAATGGCGGGGTAAACTTGATGGGCCGAATGGCCTAATTCTACTCCTATTCCTTATGACCTTATTGCTTCCATGTATAAAAAGTGATTTTTACATGAGATGGTGTAATCTGTGTCAAGGTACAGTTGAAAGTTCATGTTTTGGCAGCTTGCAAACGTCCCATCAATCCTCTTGCACCTCACATTTTCTCTTTTTTTCTCCCCCTGATATTTCAGATGAATTCTCTTGTTTACACCTTGTGCCATTCAAACTTCAGCCAATCAACATAAAGACCAATATTCAAATCTGACCACACAAATATGAAGCCTTCATTCGGAAATTTTCAAAGTAAGATTGAACACTGAGTACTTAAGAAGCGAATCCCTGACCTCTAAAACAACATGACTTGGGGTATATAAGTAGCCTTTTACACAGTTCAACAAGAAATGGGAATGGGAATGGAAGCCAATCCTTTTCTTCACTGCCCCACTCCCTCCCATCAACTCCCTCCCCTGCCCCAAGCTAGAATATACTTAAACCAATTGCAACATCTTCACTTCGACCCCGACTAAAATCAGCTGTGTCAAAGGACTGTGACTAAGCTTGAGGTTTTCCTGGCCAGGGCAGTTCAATATTTCATGCCAGCTGTAAATGTTGAACAGTGGGTGGAAAGAAAATGTCCAAAGTTAACAATTTGCCTTGCTGAGTACACAAATATATGCTGCAGAATTTAGCACACCTTCATTTCAGCTGTAAAACAACAAAGTTATGAGAAAGAGATAGCAAATTAAAGCCCATATATGCAATTTGAAAATCGTCATTCTTGTAGTTATCACTGGTCAAGGGTTATTTATCACAGTAACATGTGGAAATACAGCAAAAAAAAGCTCTGCATTGGTCAAACTAGTGAAATTTAGAAACATTAATGTACCTTTGCAAAGATTATTTCAAATGGAAAATGCAGATCCACGTTATGGTTTAAACATTTTTCACCTTTGTCACTACCACAGAGGATCATCAGCAAAAATTACCAACAAATATACTGAGGCACAAGTTATAGGAGGAATTAATATTTGTAACACTTAGATTCCTTTCAATTATGTACTTACTTGCTGACTTCTTTATATTGTGCTATTTCTTCGATGTAAAGTAGGTCGTGTAATCGTGACTGATAATTCGATTTGGTCAATGATTTATCAAGCACGGATTGAGTGAAGAGCTGATCTGCAGACAAGGGAATCTGGTACCGGGTCAGGAGACTCTTCTCCAAGTCAGTAGTTTCATTTGGCTCAAATTCTACAATCGTTTTACAAGTGGAATCCCATCGCTTGGCCGTAGTGAGAAGTTGCTGCCTTGCCTGCATCAGATGTTCCAGATCTGAAAATTAAATATGCAATTACAATGAAAACATTTACTATTTACTGAAATTGTTTCCATGTTTGTTTTAAACTTATTTTCTTTTCATAGCCTGCAGACATTTGAAGCACATTAACCAGATTTACAAAAGGCGCTAACTGGTGTGACTAGATGCTCACAGGCCATTCCAGTTGTCAGGGAGGCAGCCGTCAGTCATTTTTCCAACAGCTAGGTAGAGGTGGCCAATTAATAAAGTCTCTGACACATAATTACATTCATTCAGGTTTATAGCACAAGATGAATGCACACCGTTCCCTCTACAAAGCTTCTACACATTTTTCCCTACAGGAACAAAGAAATTGTGAAATTGAAAACAAGGGCTCCATCGAGTTCACCTTTAACTTAGTGGTCACCCGATACGATGATATTGAAACTGTTGAGTAATCATCATAATTGATTTCTTTCAAAGGGTGTACAACGGACCTCGATATGTGCAAGATAAAACCTGTTGCTGGAATGTATTTAGCAACTTGCGTACATAGTCCCCACTCATCATGTCAAAATATACTTGCACTCTATCATAAACAATTATTTTGTACATTAAAATGCATTTAAATTAATTAACACAATTTGTTCCGACTTCCCACTAAAGAGCCTCTTTTATAAAACCAACCACTCTAAGAAATAACAATGCCTCAGATTAGGTAAATAAATTGCTCCTTTCAATCACTGGCCAGCTCTCCAACTTCTATTGTTCAGGATACAATGAAACAGCTAGTTGGTCTTGATCTACATTTTCCAATCCCTTCAGAATCTTAAAAATGCTATTCTCTATCAAAAGCAGAACATTCACTTCACAGAATAATTCTTAGAGTGTCATAGTCATACATCATGGAAACTGGCTCTCTGCCCAATTTGCCCATGCCGGCCATGATGCCCCATCTACCCTAGTGCCACCCACCCGGGTTTGGCCTATTTCCATCTCAACCTTTCCTTTCCATGCACCTGTCCAAATGAGTTTTCAATGTTGTTATCGTATCTGCCTCAACTACCTCCTCTAGCAATATGCTCGAGTAACTCAGCGGGACAGGCAGCATCTCTGGATAGAAGGAATGGGTAGCGTTTCAGACCCAGAGATGCTGCCTGTCCCGCTGTGTTACTCCTGCATTTTGCATCTATTTTTGGTGTAAACCAGCATCTGCAGTTCCTTCCTACACATACCTCCTCTGGCAGCTCGTTCCATATACCTTGGGTTCTTATAAATCTTTCCCGTCTCACCTTAGACCCATGTCCTCTGGTTCTCGATTCCCCTCCCCTGGGTAAAGGCTCTTTGAATTTACCCTATCTATTCCCCTCATAATATTATTCACTCTTCGTCATTTAATCTTTTTATCTTTTCATGTGCTCTGATTTTTCTCGGTGCAGCCTTAGAATCTTATTTGCTGGTGGTGACCAGGACTCCATATGTTATAGAGATACAAAACAATTTTGGCTAAAATTGGCCACTAAATACATTTCAACATCACTTCCCTTTACTCCAGAGAGAGGCATAGCAAATAAATTCTAGATTAACTCAGCAGGAGAGCAATGAGAAAGTGCTGTGCTGTCAAAGGTGACACCTGAGGCTCCTGCTCTCCCAGGCAAATATGTAAAATTATGGCCGTGAACACAGTGTTAACGAGTAGGGGAGTTACACCTGGTATTTTGATTGATATTTATTCCTCAATTATTGTCACTAAAAAACAATTCCAGCCATCATCTCGTTGGTATTTTGTGGGATTGTACTGCATGCAAATTAGCCGTTGAATCCTACACTTGCTACATTACAGCAACAATAAAACTATCAAATTACTTAATTAGCTGCAAGACATTTTGCAATGTTTACAAAACACGCACTATAAATTTCAAGGTTTTTCTTATTGCAATTTAGCATCACTGCACTAACAAATGCATTCACAATCAAACTGCCAAAACACACACAATTTCCAAGTAGAAGACACAAAGTGCTGGAATAACTCAACATGTTTTCGGGAGATGCTGCCTGACCTGCTGAGTTACGCCAGCACTTTGTCTCTTCTTTAACAAACCAGCACCTGTAGTTCCTTGTTTCTACCATTTCAAAGTACATGGCTATATTTCCTTTTAAACGATTAAAATTTAGCATTTCGCATTTCTAAGTTGAATTTCCTTTGTGTTCTGTCAACTTAATTATTGGGTGTATAAAAATCTTCCTGTAACCTTTTCCAGCTTTGGACTCTACTGCCTTCAGTATCTTCATTGCTATTAGACTTGTGACACCCAGCTCCGACAGATATTGAACAGAATAAACCTCCGCAGCATCAACAAACATTCCCCCGGGCATCTCATCTCAGTACTGATCCCATTGGGACATATTCTATTCTAACTGTGCTATAAAGATACAAACTCCTGTACCAGGATGATACACTAATAAGAATAGAATCAAATACAAAAAGTAAATGGACATTTCTCAGCCTGATAAGGCCTCTGGTATCATACTTCAGAGATGTCTGCTCATCAATAAATCTAGATAGTTTAGACATGGGCAGCAGGTAGTTGAAAACAACAAAGTGTAACTCAACACAATACAAATATGCAGCACATTTTGACAATTGAAAAGACTTGTGTAAGAATTAATTATTATTGTAACAGGAGATATCAAATGCTAACGGAGTATTTTAACATACTACTGCTGATGAACTTCCTCCAAAATGGGTTCAAGGCTTCACTGGTAGACGCTAACACAAAAACAGACAGCACAGAAGGTGCACGTTGGTATTCAAACTGCTGTCAGGTCAGAGTTGGAGGAGTGCTCATGATTTGGGGGACTCACTGCACAGAAGGTATGGTAATCATGGCACTAGATTAACAAAGATGTCATCTGGGATGAGTCGATATTATAAGAGAGCATGTTCTATCTTCATTATGGGAAAGTAAAGAGTTAACTGTTTACAGAAGTAATCAGCATTTTGAAGGACAATAATGGAAAGGTATTTTCATTGGCTCCAGACAGTAGAAGCATAAATTTGCTATTAATACAAGCAAAAAGAAAGATTAAAAAAAATTGTTTAAGAAGGAACTGCAAATGCTGGAAAATCGAAGGTAGACAAAAGTGCTGGAGAAACTCAGCAGGTGAGGCAGCATCTATGAAGCGAAGGAAACAGGCAACATTTCGGGTCGGGTCTGAAGAAGGGTTTCGACCCGAAACATTGCCTATTTCCTTCGCTCCATAGATGCTGTCTCACCTGCTAGGTTTCTCCAGCATTTTTGTCTACCTATAAAAAAATATATGGTTATCAGAATAATAAACGCAGGGACACCTCACCCTGCAGATTTTTGCAATCAAAATCATTAGAAAGGGAAAGATGCAAGCTGTCGAAAAGAATATAAAAGGATGGAGAAAAAGGAGGAAAGACTGTTGAGATATAACAAGACCAAGGAAATGGGAAAACAAAGTAGATTACAAGAACACGCATAGAAACCTGGGACAAAATTCCTCAGAGATTTATTTCATTTTATAAATCTAATGGTAACTCACACAGACAAGCCTGAATATCTACAATTCCAATCACTGTACAGAGAGGCTATCCTTGACAATGCATTGAAAAGAGCAAATTAAAGGTATTTGATGGGAGGAAAACAAGTCAAAATCCCCCATTTGAAATACAATCATCTGATCTTTATTTCAACTTGTCTATTTCCCAACGCAAAGCCTGTCCCACAACAGCTCGGTGCAGATCTGGGACCACGGTGATACAGCTGCTACACCTTAATACACCCATAGACAAATAATAAGCAAGTTGTAAAGATGATTTCCATTTCTGTTTGTGGACTGGAAACTTCATTCCATTGTACACAAAGAAGCAGGCCACATGGACACTAACATTTGGTTTCCACAAAACAGAAATATACAAAGTTAACTCCTCAGATATACTGGGGAAGAAGACCAGAGAAACATTATAGAAATGTAATCCAAACATCTAGAAAGAGGGCAGTTGAAAGAGGTGTCATAGTTAGTGTAATGGCAATTTCTTAACTTTCCAATGTCCAACTTTTGATTGCCATTACTACTCGGAGATGTAGATGAGATGTAGCTTATGCGCTCGCTGATAGTAAAAACAAATCTTCCAGTCGTTATTTATTGATTAATTGGTCCTTTATTGAAGTACAAAGAAGTGATTCATATCAAGAAATAACGACTGGAAAATTATTTTACTATCATTTAACTTGGCTCCTACAGTCAGAACGTAAAGTTTTTTTCCTTCAAATGTACTAAGATCAAAAACCAAAATGAAAATTAAGTGCATTAGGTAAGTTTGAAACAGATGTCAAGGAACGTCTCTTTACTCAAAAGATGACTAACTATAGTAACAGATGCTAAATTTGCAATGCAATTTTACAATTGGAGGCATAAAGGATTTTTCTTATCACGTTTTTCCTTCTGTTCATTTGCGTAAATTAACTGCCAACATTTCATCTTAATCTTCAATTCAGGTTACCAAGAAAATCCAGAGGCTTTGACCCCTTACTCAACAAGTCATTACAATTCTAAATTTAAAACTAACATTTTCCACACACAGAGTAATGATCAAATTCGTACCTTCTATGGATGCCGCGTCCACCATGATCCGTTGCATTAGGACAGGCTCAGACCCGAAGTCAAAAACTACAGTTTGGCGAAAAGTTCCAAAGATTTCTGTGCTGAATTGTACACTAACTCTATATATACAATGGTCCATTCCATTCTGAGCCATCTTTGCTCCTCCTAGCCACTCTTGACAGTTCTCTGGTACGTCTTGTACCACTTGAGTGTTGAGGTCACCAACAGAAACAGTCACAATGGAAAAATGAGGGCGATGAGCATCATAGAGCAAGGCTATCCGATACAGCAAACGTGGAGGCTGAGGAAAGGGAAAGTGGCATTCATTTACCCAATATTAACTCCAAAAATGTTTATTTTCGATTGCATTTTTTTACATTTCCCTTTTTCATGTCCTATGCAACATTTTATTCAACCTATATTTACACTTTCTACAAGGTGTTTTTATGTTTGTAAGAGTTAGTTATGTCCTGCTTCAACGCAACTGAAGAGTCGTATGTCATCACCCACAATTTGACTGAACACATCCAATTCTAGGACACTAAAATTTGAGAAATTACTGCAGGAATTTCTCCAAGAAATATTCCGTCCAGTCAATCTTGGTTGCTTCACTGAACTTTCCGTCATACCAATCACAGCAGGAATGGGGTTGTTCTGTAATATTTACAGATAATTAAGTACAGTCCAAGCTCTTCTGAAATGCCATCCTGCAATCAGGATTTAGATAATATCCAATGAAAAGTACAAAACTGCTAATGATGGAAATCTGAAATAAAAACGGAAAGCGTTGGAAACACACCACAGTTCATGTAGCATCTGAGGAATGAGAAACAGAGTAAATGTTTTGGGTCAAAAATCCTTTATCAAGAAAGAGAAAACATGTTACATTTAAGTTGCAGAAAGATGGTGGAAGGGGATAGATAGGATGGAGGGAATGGCCCTGATACGATACGACCAGAGTTGCCGTGGGCATAGGTTGTCGAGAGCGATTGGTGGAAATGAAAAGTAGGCGAGGAAGTCACGAGCTATTGATCATGTCAGAATGCTGAACCTAGGGACAAAAGTAGAATTAATATCCAGTGGTGGAAAGTTCAATGGTTAACTTCGTCTGACCAAATGACATTTTGAATTATATATTTTGTGCAATGCATGTCTTTGCTGACAATATTTCAAGTAAATGAATAACCTCCATAGCATGCATTAATTACAAAGCTATGGCAGTGGATGGATGAGTTGGAGTAGGGGATGGGTGGGGTGTTAACTACTAACCCTCTTTAACATTCCTGACTATGAAAGAGGAATGTGGTAAAAACAAATAATAATAATACTGCAGTTGCTCTAAAGCCCCATAAGAAACTCCATGTTGAGAACGACCTAGTGAATAAAACAACCTGTGATATCAAAGTAACATTTGTCTGTGTGATAAATTAAAATCTTTAAAGAATCACCATAAGCCTGCAAGGAGTAGAAAATATCACAAGACACTTACTTGACAATGAAGTATGAAGGTCCATAGTTGACTGGATTTCTTGGTTGTCACAGTTATTGATAATCCTGGGCTATGATCCACGGCTATTCCATCCACCGATTCACTGAGCTTTAAAAGTAGAATGCAAACTCGGTTTAGTACAGATGTGCTTCCAAAGAAAGCGAATCAAAAATCATCCACAAATATCTGTCAATCCAATCCCTGGGTTTTATTTTCTGCACTTCAACTTTCCCCAAGTGCAGTGGCCCATGCTCAGTTATCTGTTCACAAGTCATATTTTGTAATACTTATAAAAAAAGGTTGAACAAGGTAGGTCTTTATTCTTTGGAGCGCAGAAGGAAGGGGGGACTTTATAGAGGTCTTCAAAATTATGAGAGGGATAGACAGAGTTGATGTGGATAAGCTTTTTCCATTGAGAGTAGGGAAGATTCAAACAAGAGGACATGATTTGAGAATTAAGGGACAAAAGTTTAGGGGTAACATGAGGGGGAACTTCTTTACTCAGAGAGTGGTAGCTGTGTGGAATGAGCTTCCAGTGGAAGTGGTGGAGGCAGGTTTGATTTTATCTTTTAAAAATAAATTGGATAGGTATATGGACGGGAAAGGAATGGAGGGTTATGGTTTGAGTGCAGGTAGATGGGACTAGGTGAGAGTAAGTGTTCGGCACGGACTAGAAGAGCCGAGATGGCCTGTTTCCATGTTGTAATTGTTATATGGTTATATTCTTACAAATTTTGTCATTTTTTCCTCAACCCTTGGTTAGGTTGAATGGGATGAAGATCATGCACCCTTCAGGGCCTCACTTAAACACAGCATGCATCAGGCATCGTGAAATTGTGGAAAATGCAAGAACCAAGCCTGCCCAGTACAAGGTTTATGGATGAACCAAAACCACCAGAGCAGATTAATTGATCTTTCATCTCTGTTGTTTGGCAAATTTGCCTGAGCACAAAATGGCTGCTGACTTCCATCTAGAGTTTTTACACTTTATAAAATGTACAGAATTTTCTTTTTGAACACCAGAGAATGTGAAAGGGTTCATTTCCTTTCTTTTTGAAACTGACCAAACAGATCTACGTACCACTTTTTCTGGAGATAAGGAGTTCATCCATTTTTCAATTAAAGTTTCCATATAATTCCCGATAGATTGTTTATTTTCTTTTTGTTGTTTTAAACGCATAAGCCGTGAAGAGTAGCGTTTTTGCCATTCGGTCAACTCCTCCTGCGAGTGTGCAGATGTACACTGTGCACCATATCTACATATCTTCTGTTCTACAAACCTGAAGCAAGAAAAAAAATACGAGTCAGTTTCCGTTTTAGGCAGCTCCCATTCTATGATCTTTTTGGTTTACATCACTTGCAAATTTTCCCGACTCCCAGTAATTTAGCACATTTGTCGCAAATTGTGCTACACTTATCAAGAAAATGTGAACTTTTTTAAAAAGTTATAGATTTATTCTAAAAAAAATAATCTATTCTTCAAATGCAATCTGTATTTAAAAAATAATAGTTTGGATAGGCTGCATAGCCTGCTGAGCTATTCCAGCACTTATAAAGTCATAGAGCTGCGAAATAGGCCCTTCAGCCCATCTTGCCCATGCCAACCAAAATGCCCCATCTACACTAGTCCCACCAAGCTGCATTTGGCTCGTATCCCTCTAAACCTTTCCTATCCATGTACCTTTCAAAATGTCTTTTAAATGGTGTTATAGTACCTACCTCAACTACTTCCCCTGGCAGCTTGTTCCATAAACTCACAACACTCTGTGAAAAAGTTGCCATCAGATTCCTATTAAATCTTCCCCTCACCTTAAACCGATGCCCACTTTGTCCCTTTTTCATAAACCAGCATCTCCAAATCCTTGTGTCAACATATTTATTCTCCCTCCCTCACAAATCCTACAGCTTTCACTGACTGAATGGCTGAAGCCACGCTGATTAAAATAGACAAATAACCATTTTATCTTTCCAACCATTAGCTCCAGCCAGAACTCTATCCATCTCATATATCAACACATTATTATGAAGCATGACTTCTCACTGCCCATTCCCAAGCTCACTTTTGACATTAACTACCCCCAAGCTACATTTTGCTTGCAGCTTTACAGCATCACCTCTTACCACAAGATACCAATAATAAATTAATCCCAGTGCTTGGACCATTTAACATTCTAAAGTAACATTTAGCCTCTCATGTCATCCCAATGAACCCAATTCATGGAAAATCCTGTGGCCCATGCTGTTACAAGGAAAAGGAAACATACCTGGGAACTGCTAACATGAAGATTAGAGATAAAAGAATAAGTGCATGCGCCAGTTAAATGTGGCTGTTAACAGTTAGGCACATCACACAGTTCTTGAGCAGCAGAATGGCCATTTAAGGAATTAGCTCACAAATAATGCAAGTAGTAATTCTAATGTAACAATCATCTGAACAATTTACCTTTTGCAAAGTGTATATTCTTCACTACAGGTGACACCTCGAGGTGGAGGCCGGAATTGCCAACCATCTTCAGAATCTACAGCAATCATTTAAAGCATTGAGATTATTCTTCTGATATTCTTCCATTTGGCTAATTTGTTCTGTTTTTAAAAATACCATCACACTCCAGCACATTTAATGGTCTGGTTAATATCAGGCAAATAATCAAATGACTAAAGATCATTCAAGCTCAAAATAGTTCACAATCAGTGAATTGCAACGGGTGAGAATAATGTAACTATTTTTGAACCATACGCCTGGTCATCATTTATATAATACTCAAGACATTAGCATTTGAATTGGTATTAAAAACATGAGACATCCAACTGTCTCATCCTGCAGTCCAGAATTTAATTGAGGAAGGGTTTGAAGGCGGCTTCTGGCCCCAAATGCTGCCTTACCACGTCCCCCAGAGTTGCTGCCTGACCTAATGAGTTTGTGCTTTATGCAAGAATACAGCATCTGAAGTTCCTTGTGTCTACATTCAAGCTCAAAGGCTTGATCTCAACAAGCCAGAGACAAAATTGCTCAGCAACAGCCACTGTCCAAATCAGTTTGCTGCATGAAACTATAAATAACCAGAAACAAAAGTTTAATAAGAAAAATCTTTATCCAGACATCCCAATGTCAAAATAAAACAAAATTAATTTAAATTTAACTTATTCACAACTATAACTTACAATTCCCCTCCCACACGTAACATTAGCAACACAAAACGGCAAAACAAATTATATTTTCTACCCTTTCTTTCCATAACTATACTGATAATTGCCCAGTCTAACTTTTAAATCTATGCCGTTAAATCCCACTGGCACTTACAGGCAACTCCTAGGTAATGAATTAGTTCTGTTTTTACAGACATTCGAGTCGATTTTGTCCATTAAATCAACAAAATACAAAAGAGGGAGAGTTTAGAGGGACATGGGCCAAACTCAGGCAGTGAAAGTTAAGCTAGTGATATGCCATTCAGACAAATCTTCACTGGGCAATCGGGATAGTATTTCGGAGCAAGATCCCTGCTATCACATCCCAATTCCAAGTAAAATCAGGATGGAACCTGGCAACATCTGGTCTGCCGGGCTGGAGAGACAGTTGAAAGACCTTTCATTCACATTCCCCTTCATGTTTTCAATTTCAAGTCAAACACCAAAGTCTGATAATTATATAAATAAGCATGTGGTTGAAAAAGATTACAATACCCTCACCCACCGCAATTCACTTATTGTGAAGGATTTTGCAACAACTGGAGGGCACTTGCTCAACAACAAGCTTTGTTGTTCTTTGTCAAGTGCCTAACTTAAGCTGGCGAGGAAGAAACATTTAATTCATGGAACATATATTTTGTCAATTACCTTCTTCTGTATCTTCTAAGTATGCTGACATTAGTTTATTGCTGGTGACCTGCAACATAAATGGAAGAAACAGATGAGATAAAAAACAATCCCATTCTTGCTCTCATTATCATTTTCAAAGGGTGGTACACACAGAAACAGCAATTTTTCAGATGTTGGTGAGTACTAGTTCTCCTAAAACATGTCACAACATGTATTATACTTACTCCATATGTTTCTCCATACTTACTTTTAAAGAAGTCATAAAATTACACCAAGGCTCAACTATGGCAGACCCATCCAATACACCAATTGGAAACAGGCCCTTTGGCCCACTGAGTCCATGTTGACCATCCAGCACCCATTAATACAACTCTGTTATCCCACTTTCTCATCCACACACTACATCTTAAGGACAATTTTACATAGGCAATTAACCAACAAACCTGTCACGGGCGCTATGAGGCAGCAGCTCTTCCAGCTGCGCCACCACAAAATAATAACCAATGCTCAAATTCTATCCAAATCATGAAGAAATACATCAAGAAGTTTGCAGAACAGGCATTGCAACTGGCAAACGAACACAATACCATTAAAGGAAAACAGTACGCTAGTAATAAGATAATGCTCTTTGGAAAAAATGGAGTAGTGGACCAGAGGCTCCAGGAATATACATCACAAAAACAATGTGTATGTTAATAAGGCAATAAAATCAAAGCAGCTGCTGAGACTCATTTTCAAAGTGCAGTATTGACAAACAGCAGTTACATTAAACCTTGGTCCGGCCTCATTTACAGCAGTGAGAACAATTCTGATGTTGATACCATGAAAATGATCTAAAAGAATTGGAAGTCCAAAAAAAGATTTACTGGGATGGTACTAAAAATGAGAGGTTATATTGCTAAGATTTTCAAATAGGCTGGAGCTCTTGTCAGCAAGGAAGATAGAGATAAAGGTTTTTACAATTGCAAATGGGTAGGTGGAGGCTGGTTCTCTGGATGCTTTCAAGAGAGAGTTAGACAGAGCTCTTCGGGATAGCGGAGTTAAGCTGATATGGAGAGATGGCAGGAACGGGGTACTGATTGTGGATGATCAGCCATGATCACATTGAATGGCGGTGCTGGCTCGAAGGTCCGAATGGCTTACCCCTGCACCTATTGTCTATTGATCATGCAAAGAATATATTACATATTTAGGTAAATCAAAACTAGAATAAAGATCACTAATAAATACAAAAGTAAGTTCTTTATCCAGATTATAATTTGGGACAAGCATATAGGGAAGTTATGGATCGGCTGACACTGTTTTCCATGAAGCAAAGAAGGTTAAGGAGTGACCTTAGAGGTATATAAACCTCTACAGACCTTAGAGGCATATACACGCTGAATGGTCAGTCTTTTTTCCAGGGTAGGAGAGTATAAAACAAGAAGGTACAGCTTGAAGGGAAAAGATTTAAAGGAGACTCGAAGATCACAAGGGTGTTGAAAGAGCTGCCTGAGGAAGTGATAGAGGTAGGGACCATTACAATTTTCAAGAGACATTTGGACAGGTATATGAATAGGAAAGGTTTAAAGGTGTATGGGCCAAATGCAGCAAAATGGTTATAGGCCAGGAATACATTTTGGTCAACATGGACAATTTGGGCCAAAGGGCCAGTTTCCATGTTACATGGCTCTAACAGGAGCTGGAGGAATTTACATTTATCAAAATAACCAAATAGGCACGGTAGTCTGAATCACAATAACGCTGAAATTAATGGAGTTTTTTTTTTTTTTTAAACATCTCATTCACCGATTTGAAGGAAGACTACCACCCTTACCCAGGTGGGCCTATATTCATGTTGGGCAGCACAATGGCACTACAAGTCACACAGCTCCGGTAACACAGATTCTATTCTGTCCCCCGGTGTAATCTGCAAGGAGATGGATGTTCTTGCTGCAACGGTGTGGGTTTCCCCCAGTGAGTCTGGTTCCTGTGACATGCCAACAACACGAGGGCTGGTTGGGAACCGACTACAGTAGTGTGCCCTTGTGTAGGTGAGCGGAAGATGAATTTGGTGGGGTGGGGAGGAGCAGGTGGGTTGTTGCTAATGGCTGAGAGAGATAATGGATTATAGGGGAATAAATGGGACAATGGGATTGCTCTGGAAGTCGTTGTGAACTTCATGAGCCAATATTTCCTGTTACCAGAGACAAGAAATTGCAAAAGAACTCAGCAGGTCATAGAAGGACGACACTTCAAGTGGGGACTCCTCTTCAGATTGACGGGTCCCAACCAGAAAAGTTGTTTCCCCATCCCCTCCACAAATGCTACCTGACCCATCACGTTCCTCCAGCAATTTGTTTTCTAATTCCAGCATCTTGTCTCCATTTCCTGTTTCTATATTGGGATTGACAGTGCATGTATCATTTGGGTTTGTATCAAACCTATAATAATGATTGGTAAAAAGTGATGCCAAGGAGATGCCAAGATTAATAACATGTGTTAAAGTGTGCAAGAGTGCCTTTGGGAATGCCAAATTGATTGATGTGGGAGAAGTTAAGGAATGACTAATCTGTAAAAAAAAATGCCTATAAAAATATATATTCCAAAAACTGTTGCTGAATGTGCAGCTTCATCAGAGATGAGTAACAAATGTTCAATGACTCTGAGATATGCAATGGAGATCATTGCCAAACAAAACCCATAATGTTTAATATGAATTAGGCTCAAACTTACTGATGCATCATTTTTATATTTGTACTATCCAGACACCATGTATGAATGGTATGACAGAATGAGATCAAATATTGTTATGAATCAACTCTTCATTAACTCTCAACAGATTACTCACCTCCATTTCCGCAAGTAGTACTTTGAGCCTAGTTACATCTTTCGTTATCAAGCCATTCTAGAGAAAATATTGAAGAGAATGTAACAATTGAGAATCGAATATTCAAAGATGTTAATTTTCCCCAAGGACATATCCAAGCTTTGACCACTCAGTGGCTGTGTCCTCAGCAGCGCTATGCCGTCACTCTTCAATGTAATATCTTCCACTGTCACAAGCTCTGCCATATATCCTGACTGCCCTAATGCCAGGCTCAATTAAGAATCAAGGGAATATAAGACAACCACAAAATACAATGCAAAGTTCCTTAGAACTAAATGCTGTAAAATAGTTATGCTCCTGTATTTGACAAACTGATATTCATGTGCATTTTGTTCAAATTTGAAGCATTGGGCATTTTTTGAAGTGTTCCATAAAAGGTTATGAATTATACATTGAGGTACTTGTGGATCCATCAAAAACAACATTTGTTTCTTCATGTTTCATCTTTTATTCATTGTGTGTGATCAGGTCCATATTTTGTTTAAACATTACACTACGTGGGGACATTTGAAGCTCATAATTTCCTTGACACTTTAGGCACGTGGACATTTTGTGTTGTTAACATTTGTCACAACACTGCAGGTAGTACAGCAGATAATCAGAAAGTAAAATCTTAATTTGAACACATAACAATAGACATCACTATCCACACACCCCAAAGCTGAGCAACAAGTCTCCAGTTGAAATGTGGTGGACTCATTCCAACACAGAAGAGTGCAGAATATGAATAGATGGCTTGGCTGACAATGTGTGCACCAAACATGATTCAACTAATCACTTCTGCCTGCACATGATCGATATCACTCTATTGTGAAGGTGTTTGGTGACACCATGTATACATTTCTGTTGAGTAACAACAGTGTCCTTTAATCAAGATATTTGAGCACTTATTGACAATGTGCTAATTGTTATTGGCAGGGCTGCTAATACCTGATGGAACAAGAGGAAGTAACTGTCACAGATCTCTTCAAACATGTTTTTGGTTTAAATGTATGTAACGCTACCTATAGTCATTCCAATTTATCAGCAGAAACTCTACCACAAGCAACATGAACCATTGAATGGAAATCTAAGAGGCTGCCAAGCTCAGGCTGCAAATAGCAAGACTAACAAAATGTAATTAACATTTTTGAAGGTGATAGGATGCTGTGGCTGCTGTAATTCTTTTTCATTGTTTTAATAGAAACGTGGCACATTATGCCAATAGTGGAATGAAATGGGGACAGGAGAGGTTGAGTAGAACATAAACCCTGGCATTGATTACAGGGTATGCAATCTCTTTCTGTTGTATCCTCTGGTTCTTGTCAGTATAAACTGCTAACTCATTCTCAGTGGATACTGCAAATCATATCAGTGTGATTATAGATACTTCACTGTCATTAGTATGTCCAATGCAGCATTCAAAGAAATGTCTATACACAAATTGCAGTGAGAATAAGCAATGAATTACTACAAAATAGGCTAAAGGGAGATTGCAATAGAAGACTATGGTGAGAAAGTGAGGTGAGGAGCGGCAGAAAGTTACAGATGATCACAATCATCAGCATACACAACCTGGACTGATCAGCCCGCTTCGGCACTGAAAATGTCATAAGAATGGTCTGACTAAAATAGAAAAAATGATGAAGTGATGTATTAATATTAAATTCTAAACATTTAGCCATTCACACTGTCAAAACTGGTAACCTAACTATGATTATTATGTGGTGATACATGCTGAAACATGTGAAAAATACTATTTTGGCTACTACATGTTATATACCTTTTCACAGATTAATCAAATCTCACTGTTTGAATTCTACACATAATTCCCAACACATTCCTCTTCAGTGTTAATTACAGTTATAGAGTACTTTCATAACCCATTGATCAGTAACAGTGACAAGTATGGGTGACAATAATGGAATGTATTCTCACAATTCAGATTTCAGCAGTTCATATTAATATGTATTTTTCTAAAATCTTTCCAGGAATCTTTCCTGAAAACTGCATTGGTTCATTAATTTCAATCCGTTTCATCATGGTCTTGGAACTTATTTGTATTGAGAGGGAAACAGCAGCCGGGATAATTTATGTACAGGAGGTTTCTAGTTGTTGGTTACATTACACAAATTGCAGGCTTACAGTCACTTCCCTGGAAGCCATTGACAGGGCAACAGGCACATAAGCCTCCAGGAAGGAGCTGAAGAGAACTTTGGTGTAAACCAGCATCTGCAGATCCTTCCTACATCTTATATTTCACTTGTATCAGGTGAACTGTAAATACAACTTGAAACATGTTAATTACCTAACACTGCAATAATTGTAATCATAATTGACAAAACTTGTGCAGTCAAAGGGAGAAAGTAGGTAGTTCATGTGCCACAAGCAGGAGTTTCCCTTCTCATAAAATGGCAAAATATATTTGAGACTGGCTTACACAGGGGCTGCAAATTTGTAGTCTCCTGAACTACCGTAGACTAGTACTGGATGAGTGGACAACACTCAAGTTTGTTAAGGAGCCCTTCCATTCCACAAAATCCTCACCACTCAATTGTGCACACCCTATTTGCCTAGAATCACTGCCGTTTTTGTTCTGAACCTAGCATCAGTGTTGTAAGTAAGTAAGCAAGTAAATTTTATTGATATAGCACGTTTAAATCAACTCGCGTACACAATGTATCTTCTCTACACACCTGGACCAAGTTAGAAAGTCTTTGAAACTCTTCGGAATATGTACTTTAATAGACTACAGAGTGAACATGACAATTTATCTCACCCCAAACCTCTTACACAAACTTCGCGGGTTTGAGCTAGTCATTAAAGGGCCTGTCCCACTTACGTGATTTTTTTCGGCAACTTGCCAGCACCCGCCATAGTGGGTCGCCAAAATTTTTTAAAATATTGAAAATCCATCGGCGACCAGAAAAAGGTACGAATCTTTGGGCGACTACACACGACCATACAGGTGTCACGTGTCAACATGTCGCGAGGTGACGCCTGTATGGTCGTGAGTAGTCGCCCAAAGAGTCGTACCTTTGCACAGAAATCACATTGCAATGCAGCTTAAGAAAACAAAAAATATTAAAATTGAGCACCTCTTCATTTTTACAAACCACTTAAGATTGCACAATATTAATAAAATAAATTTGTTCTACATTATGAATGGGGGAAATAAAAATCATAATACACGACCTACCAAAGATTCCCCCATCAATGATTTTGATAAAATGCTGGACACTGCTTGTAACTTGCCCTCCACGTACATGAGGCGAAACACTGCTTGCAGTGTGCCGTCTCCTTTGGCCAGTCCCTCTGCCAACACTGTAGACACAGAAATACAAACCTTTCTTTACTTCACAGACTTTATTCCCAAAAGTCTATCAACAAAAATTATGAACTGAGAACCCAATTATTTTAGGTCAAATATTTAATTTCCCACAAAAAACTTTCCTAATGCCCTTCATAGTAGTTCAGTATGTTTATCAGCAAAGGTATACAGGGTTATTGGAACAAAAAGCTGAGGAATCATCTGCACGACTTGGATGAAGTCAGAAAAAGGCAATCAGGTACGAGGTTTTGTAAGTGGAGCAGAACTTCAACATATCTTGCAATGCTGCTTTCTGCGTGAGACAGCCACCACCATGCGCTGTTCCGACCATAAAAATCGAACAAAAACGTAATCAGTCAAGAGATGTCAGAGGCAAAGAGCAATGAGAATTTTGGTTTATTTGGGCATTTATGATAAATTGCTATAAATTATCATGAAATATGGATCAAAAGATGGGTAAATCAGGTGAGGCACACATCAACGTTGACTGAATGGCTTCAGTCTAGTGATACTAAACTGGTAACAGGTATTCATATTGTGGGTTTATTTGCTTCAAAGTAATAAGATTTCAGAATGATGAATTGAAAATATCCAAGATCATGAAGGAAACTTGGAGGGGAGGAAATAATCAGGGTGGTTTAGTTAATAAAATGAAGTTCATGGCAATAGAAAATAAATGGGCTTCACCTTCACCTTAGAGCTACTAAAGCTCCAGGCTCAATACTAACCATAGCATTAAAAGCACTAGCAATGATGAGAATGAAGAGATATTATAAAGTAATGAGGTTGAAGGTTACTGTGATAACTAGCACTCTACTGGTGACATTTGCTCCTTATGGTTTATAAATTTCTATGAAAGCATTAAAACTACATGTTAGATAACACACCGAAATTACATTGTGCATGGCACAGGAGGAAAATGAAAGAGTGCATATTATTAGAAAAACTTTACATGCTTATAATTAGATTGCTGTGAGCACCAGCAGAAACCACAGAGTTCTAAAAGGTTCTATCAGATCACTGAAAAAAATCTAATCTCTAATTTGCTGCAGTGAGAGAATAGATTGCAGCCCATCCTATAAATTGAAGACTGAAGAGGCCAGAGGCAGGAGGGGTGGAGGTAATAGGAGTCAAAGGGTAAACATTAGAGATGTGGCTGTCCTGGGGTTGCAGTGGTAACCAGCAGCAAGTAAGAGGGGGTACAAGAGTGGAAAAAAGAGAATATGGGATAGAGTGGAGCCCAAAAGAAGATTTGGTGTGGGGTGCTATGAAAGAGAATAGAATAGGAGAATAGGGAGTAAGAAAACGGTGAAGAGGTAGGACAAAAAAAATAAGGCAAATAGAATTACAATTTGGCCATATTGAATTTGATGGAAAGTTAGTTGCAATCCACATGCTTGAAGAATGGCCAATGAACAAGGCAGCAGAGAGCTATTGGGCCGGACAATCGTGGCATTGAAATTCAGGAAAATATAAACAATCCCCACCACTAAAACCACCTAATTTTAACAGCAGTCACAAAGTGTAACACAAATATCACTCAACGTTAACATTTAACAAGTTGAAATTCTAAACAATTGCACATCTAGTTGTGGGGAATTCTTGGTACTTTAAAAAAAATTTAAGTCTGGCAAAATATTATGCACAAAATGGATATCCATTGGTGTTCACTGACATCTAATATTCAACGACGTTCAAACTTCAATGCTGCATAAAATATCCCACAGCCCCACCAAAAATATAATTCTACATTGTTATTTATGTAAAGGGAATAATTGCAGAACATACCAATTTTACAGTCTTCATCAGCCTGGTCATAGTTTTTCTGCAACAGAGAACAAGTATAGTTATCTTTGACATTACTGCTTAACATTCCTCATAACCAATCAGTCACTATTCGTTAAACCTGAGCTCCTGCAAGTAACCTAATGCAAGATCTATAGCTAAAGCATCGACAATTCTTTCCCCCACAGGCACCGATGCCGCTCGACATGCTGAGTTCTTGCATTCATTTGATTTTTGCTCCAGTTTCCATCTTCTACAATCTCCCATGTCTCCATCGTTCTCTATTAGCCTTGGTCTAAGGCAATCTATTATCTAATTTTTTTTAAGGGGGGGGGGAGATTATATATAAACACTGCTGTCATTTCTAAATGGTGAAACAAAAATGTATAAAAATGGCTATTAAAATCTGACAATGTGCACTTTAACCACATATGATTTTTTTTAATATTATGAATCTCAAATTGTGGAGTGCAGAGGCAAATAATTAAATGATGTGTCTTTGTCCCAAACATTATGGAGGGCAATGTATGTCCCATTTTAGTGAACTCCGGACAAAATATCCAGCAACTTTGTTTGCAACTGTGGCAAAGCAATGAATTTACTAATTAATACAGTTCTAAAATAAATGGAGACACTAGTCAGTTTGATTATTTGGTCTCAAAGCAATTAAACATTAAATATTTTTACTCAAAAAATACGGAAAATATCACGTGCTTTAATGGGCTACCTTAATGATACTTGCTTCCGATACATCACTGTTAAGTTCTTGGGTAGACACAAATACTGGAGTAACTCGGGGGACATGCAGCATCTCTGGAGAGAAGAAATGGCTGACATTTCGTGTCAATACTGAAGAATAGTCTCGACCCGAAACATCACCCATTCCTTCTCTCCAGAGGTGCTGCCTGTCCCGCTGCCTGTCCAGCATTTTGCGTCTACCTTCGATTTAAACCAGCATCTGCAGTTCTTTCCTACACTGTTAAGTTCTTGCTTGACTGAGATTAAAAACATTTAATATTCCACATGCGCAATGTTTAGGAAATTGCTTTAATTATTTTTTGCTAATTTATAGTTTTTGCTAATATAAATAGGGGACTCCAGAAACCACTCTGAACAAATATAGCAATTTTACCGCCATCTGCGAGATCTTCACTGTCAGACCCATGAAGCTTAAATCACATTTAACTGTGCCTTTCAACAAATACAAATAGACCATAACTAAATCCAATCCAAGTTTTGGGTGAACAACAACAAACCTACAGTGGCGTTGCATCCACAAATTCCCAATGGCTTCACTGTCTTCTGCAAGGACAGGGACAACGTAGGATCTTCTAGGCTTGGAAGCATAACACAGGCCTGCACACAAAGTGCTGAACAGGCCCAGTGGTAATTTTGGCATGGAAAAGTGATCCAAATTTGTATAGCTTGGTTCTAAACCAAACCAAAGGAAAGATAATGGACTATCATCAGAAACTGTTTTAAGCACTGCAATTAGTGGAACATATGCGTACTAACATATGCAAAGTTATTAATTCAGGAAGGAGGGAAGGAAAAGCACAAGGAGGATTTGAAGCAAATAAGTACTTGTTATGCAAGTGCACATAGTACAAGGAACAAATTAAATGCGATTGCACTCAATGTGTCAGTTTGGAGGATATGACAATCGTCTGACTCATGGCTGCAAGAATCCAGAAAATAATCTGAACTGAGAAGTGGGATGGGAGTGGTCGACAGAAGTCAGTGTAGGATCTTTTGTCATTAATAGCAAACTCACTTAATCATAAGAGAGATACCAAGAATAGTCCTCAGGCCACGTAAACTATGGATAGCAGCAAGAAGTAAAAATAGTTTTAAGACAGTAACGAGAGTTACATACTCTCTCCTTGTATCAACGGTGATGCGTTAGAATCCAAAAACATTGATTAGGAAAGCAGTTGTGAATAGATTTATTTAGAAATATTGAACTTCATTTTTACAAATGGAGTATCACTGGCAAAGCCAATGTTTATTGGCCATCCTTCTATCCTTGTCGAGAGCAACCTAGATCCCTGCTATTGAGTAAGGAGTTCCAGGATTATATCATACATTTCTAAGTCAGCCTTGTGTGCGACTTTGAGGGGGAATCTGCAGGTTTTTGTACGCCCGTGCCCCTGCTGCCCATGTCTTCTTGGTGACACAGTCTGCAGGCTTGACTACTCTTGTCATAGTCGTCCCAGCTGGTAACTGCAGTGTATTTTGTCGATAGATCAGAATGCAGTCAGAGAAGGAGGAAGTTAATGCTGAGACTAGTTGATTTGGTGTGACAATCAAGGGGTAGCTTTGTCCAAGGTGTATGTGTGTGTGCGCGTGTGTTTCTTCCTGAGGAGAGAATTATTGGAGCTCCACTCATTCAGGCAAGTGAAGAATATTCCATCACATTCCTGACTTGTGGCTAGTAGATGGTGGAAAAAAGTTGGAAGTCAGGAAGCAAGTCGTTCACAGCAGGATATGCATCTGACAGCCTTTTGTAGCCACATTACAGGTGAGGCTTGCCCTGTTGAGTTTTTGAGCAATGATGACTTACTGAATTAATAGCTTTGCATATGTTAGTATGCATATGTTGCACTAACTGCAGTGTTTAAAACAGTTTCTGATGATAGTCCATTCTCTCAAAGTGCAATGTTGTCCACTCTTAAGATGGAAATTCTTAAGCAGAAATAACCCATCTTCCTTCAATGGTAGATTTATGGACCTGCATATTACTGTGCTTCAAAGATGTTCGTTTCTAGCTTTTTTATCACAGCAAATAACTACCTATAATTAACTTGTGTTTCTGCAAGCACTGCAGCTCTTGGAAAACTGGAGGACACAAGCCATGTGGTGGTTTGTAAGCTGATCACATTCGAGTCTAATTCTGAACAAAGCTGTCAACCAAGAGAAATTCCAAAACATTTTGTTTCAAGTTTATAAACAAAGGAACTTGGGGAAAGCAGAAAATGTATTTTAAGCATGCTATCCCTTGCCCAGCTTTAGTTGCAGAGTAAACGTTGCTCTTTTATCCTATTGTGTATGCAGTTAGAATAAAACACATTACTCACGAGTTGCAACAAGCAGGCTATCCTGTAGAGAAGACTTTCAATTTGAATACGGTCTAGTTCTGGCTGGCATGATGTGCTAGTGATGGAAGGGTGGCCAAGGGTGATGAGCGCTTCTGTGCAATACTTTGTAGCCAGCTCATATTCTTGCAATCTCAGGCATTCAAATGCTTGTTCACATGACTTTTCTGGTCGCCTGTATGCCATGACTCAGCAAGCAAAATGCTGTAAAAAAAGGTAAAGATTGTTAATTGTGCAATGTGTTCAATCTGTTAGCACCTAAATGTTTTAAGGTAGCCAAAAGCAAAAGCACTTTACTGGTATTTGTTCATCTGGTCAAGATTTACATTTCACTTTCCCATCACAGGTATTTGGAAACTTACCAGTCTTCAGCAAACCAGATTTTTTTTTTTAAAGGAGCTACATCAATTTTCCAGCAATAGTTTTTGACATTGGAACCAGTGCTGGCTCGAACATTTTGTGCTGTGAATCAAGAATAGTACCTTCACTTTTTAACTAAAATAATTCATTCTTCCACAGAAGCTAACGATTCTTTGCCAGAGTTTAGCACTCCTCAACTTCCAGCCTTCACCTATAATTTATAAAAAGGAGTCACACAGGACTGCAAAACACAAAGAGTTGGAGAAACTCAGCCAATCAGGCAGCATCTGTGGAGGGAATAGTTAGGCAACGTTTTGGGTTGGGATTAGTCTGAAGAAGGGTCCCAATGCAAACCGTCGCCTGTCTATTCCCTCCCCAGATGCTGCGTGATCCATTGAGTTCCTACAGCATTTTGTGTTACGCTGTAAAATTATGAGAGTAGCCAAGCCTGCTTCCACCCACATTTTGGCATTGCAATTCCAATGCACAAATACACACCATCTTAACAACTGTGGAACAAGGATTGTTCGACGTACCCAACAAAGAGGCAAGTGTAGCTGGGGCCCATGCGTGTCCCCATAGCTACGCCTTGTGTTTGGAGGAAATGGGAGGAATCAAAAGAGAAGTTATTGAGGGTGAGGACCAACTCTGCTAGGCGGAGGAGGGTGTCAGTGGACAGGTATGGGTTGCTCCTCTGGTCGAGGAAGAAACGGAGGGCTTTGAGACCGTCCTGGTGGGGGATGGAGGTGTAGAGTGACTGGACGTCCATGGTAAAGATGAGAGGATGGGGGCCTGGAGAATGGAATGCACGGAGCCGACGGAGAGTGTCTGAGGTGGCCTCTTTGTTGGGTACGTCGAACAATCCTTGTTCTCGGCGTACCAGGGCCCTATCCCCGACCTCTACCTCCGTTACATCGACGACTGCTTTGGTGTCACCTCCTGCACCCACACACAACTGACTGACTTCATTCATTTCACCACCAACTTCCATCCGGCACTCAAATACACTTGGACCATTTACGACACTTCCCTACCATTCCTTGACCTCACCATCTCTATTGCAGGTGATACGTTCCTGACCGACATCCACTACAAAACCTACTGACTCCCACAGCTACCTGGACTACTCTTCCTCCCACCCTGCTTCCTGTAAGGACTCCATCCCCTTTCCCAATTCCTCCGTCTACGCCGCATCTGCTACCAGGATGAGGTGTTCCACACCAGGTCATCACAAATGGCCTCATTCTTCAGAGAACGGGGATTCCCCTCCCCCACTATTGATAAGGCTCGCACCAGGGTCTCCTCCATACCCCGCAACACTGCCCTCGCTCCCCATTCCCCCACTCGCAAACAGGGCAGAGTCCCCACTGGTCCTCACCTTTCACCCCACCAGCCGGCAATAAATACAACATATAGTCCTCCGCCAGTTTCGCCACCTCCAACGTGACCCCTCCACCCGCCACATCTTCCCATCTCCCCCCCTGTCTGCCTTCCGCAAAGACCGCTTCCCTCCGCAACTCCCTTGTCCATTCTTCCCTCCCCTCCCACTCTACCCCTTCCCCGGGCACTTTCCCTTGCAACCGCTAAGAAATGCAACACTTGTCCCTTCACCTCCCCCCTCCACTCCTTTCAGGGACCCAAGCAGTCCTTCCAGGTCCGACAGAGGTTCACCTGCACTCCTCCAACCTCATCTACTGCATCCACTGCTCCAGATGCCAGGGATGATCTATATCGGTGAGACCAAGCGGAGGCTTGGCGATCGCTTCGCCGAACACCTCCGCTCGGTCCGCAATAAACCAACCCGACCTCCCGGTGGCTCAGCACTTCAACTCCCCCTCCCATTCCACATCCGACCTCTCGGTCCTGGGCCTCCTCCACGGCCAGATGTGAGCAACACCGCAAGCTGGAGGAACAGCACCTCATATTCCGCTTGGGGAGGTCTGCATCCTTTGGGCGTGAATATTGATTTTCTCAATTCTGTTAACCCTTGCTGTCTCCTCCCCTTCCCACCTCTCCCTCAGCCCTCGGGCCCTGAAATTCCCTCTATCTCTATCTCCCTCCCCACCCCAGTCGCACCAGCTTCTCATTTTCACACCACAAACAGCTTACAATGGCTTTTTGTTCCCTTCATCACAGATACTTTTTTGCATATCTTTCACTCATTGTTCCTTATCTCTCCACATCACCGTCTATAACTCTCGTTTCCCTGATCCCTGACCAGTCTGAAGAAGGGTCTCGACCCGAAACGTCGCCTATCTCCTTCGCTCCTTAGATGCTGCTGCACCCGCTGAGTTTCTCCAGCTTTTTGTGTACCCTCGATTCTCCAGCATCTGCAGTTCCTTCTTTAAATCTTAACAACTGTTCCTGTTTTATGTGATTAACTTTCATATGAATCAACAGAGAGCAAATTGTAGTTTGTTTAATTATACAGAGAAACTTTCAACCAATTTAACAGATGCATAGCCTCTGAATCATGCCATGTAACCGAGATAGAAACAGAATTTAACAATCCAATGATGTTATCTAATAAACTGTTCTCCCCTCCCCCTACTGGTGAAAAAAGTATGGATTTTAATTGCTGTCTGGTGGAGCTGACCAAATGCAAATTTCTGGTGAGTAATCCGGTGACTTCTTCAAAAATACCTGCGATATCTTGAGATAGTAAAAGGTATTTTATCAGAGCAAATCTTTATTTTCTTATGCGTCACATGGATCAATTTTTTTTACTGGTCACCATGTATCACAATTTTATTTGTTCATCCCTGTCACAGCTGTGCCTGCTCAGACAATGCTCTTCACCTTTCTTTCCACTTTATAACAGTTCTTAAAACTATCCTCTTGAACAAACCTGGACCATCTGTCCTAATATGTTATCATGTAAACTCATTGTTAAACTTTTCTGTAAAACATCTCAACGCTGCATTCCCATTTACCTGCAATAACCTTTATTCCCTTCTCAAAAAACTCTATGCTTTCAAAATTAAGCCAATATTTCGAATTCAAATTCAACTTTTCTCCAAGATATTTTACAATTAGCTCAGAAAGTATGGTGAATAATAAATCTTCATGGGTTCCCTATTCCACCGTCATTTCCCAATTTAAGGCAGCAATTTAAAGCTCCTCTTTTAGCAACCTTTTATTCATGATCTATTCATCAGGCAAATGCAACTAGACTGCAAGTATTCTTAGCAACCATTGAAACAGGGAATTGAAAAGCCAAAAAAGAATAAACATTCACACAACTCAATGTTAAATATTGATCTCTAGTTAAAATTAGGTACACCAAGATGTTGGGAAGAGTTTAGAAAAGCTGCCTTGTTATTACAATTTATTTCTATCTCAATCAGAATGAACTGCATAATGTATGCAAGCTATGTATTTTAAGAGATAAATATCAGGGACATGATCTCTTAAAAGGAAACAAAGAGCTGGAGTAACTCAGCGGGTCAGGCTGCATCTCTGGAGAACACAAATGAATTGTTGACGAGTCAGGTCAGTACCTTTCTTCAGACCCTATGAGTTCTTGATCTCTTATACTTGCTCAAAGTGGATCTGTCTAACAATAAAGTGCAGACGGGTATTGAAAGTCTGCTGACTCTCATGGACCGTAGCGTAAACTAAAGGGCCTGTCCCACTTAGGCAACTCTTTAGGCGACTGCCAGGGACTAGTTTTAATGGAATTCACCTACGACACCTGGCGACAAACTAGGACAGCACCGACAACAAACCACGACAGCAAAAATTGTCAACATGTTGAAAGTTTTGCGGCAGTCGCCTGTAGTCGCCCAAGAAAATTGCCCAAGTGGGACAAGCTCATAAAAAATGGAGGCAACAGCTATATAGTGACTATATATGGTATATATGGTGTCCATTAAAGTTGAATTGAATATAGTTTGGAGAAATCTATTTTGTGCAATTCATTTCCTTCCCTTTTGAATGATAACAGTTACAAAACTAAGTGCGAATGAAACACCAGATGGAACATGTGCATCACACCATGAGTCAGAGGTTAAACCGTGGGGAGGGAGGGGAGCAGGCGAATGCAGGTATGGTGCCCATTGAAATGAATGAAAATTCATCGCAAGTGTAATATCAGTAAGTATTTGTCTCAAAAATACTTGGCTTGCACACTATATGAAGATAATTAAAGTAATTAATTTTGATCACATTCTATATCACTGGACCCACGCACAAGCTTGGCCATGCACTAGACCTAGTGCTTTCATCTGGTCTCCCAACTTGTAACACAGATACTATTGATGCCTGTCTGTCTGATCACAGTGCTATTATATTCGATATATCTCTGTCTTTCTCTCCCTCAAAGTCCCATCTCCCTGCTCACTACTCCCGCTACATTAACTCCATGACGGCCAGTAAGTTCTCTGAGGCTCTCATAGCTGCCCACTATTGAGGCATCTACCCCCCCACCTCAGCACCGACGGCCTCATCTCTCTATTCAATACTACTTGCTCTTCCTTCCTGGATTCTGTTGCTCCTCTTAAAATGAAAAACCCTAAGCCTAAAGGCGAGCCATGGCTCAATGACACCACCAGAGCCCTAAGAAGAGAATGCAGAAAATAAGAACGGAAGTACAAATTTGATAAACTTCAAATTTCCTTCGAACTCCTGAAAAACAACCTTCACAAATACCAGGAAGCGGTAAAATCCACAGGAACAAAATACTTTTCCACCCTTATCTCCAAAAGCGCTCATAATTCCAAGGTCCTTTTTAGCACCATCACCTCCATCATTTGTCCTGCCCCCAGCACCAGCTTAACTGGGTCCCTGACTAAGTGCGAGGAATTTACTACACTTTTCACCACCAAGGTAAAGAACATATTATATGGTTATGAGAACGAATATCTCCCCTCCCACCCGTGACCTGGCTGTCTCATTGGTCTGTTCTTCAAAATTAGATTGTTTCCAACCTGTTACTCTAACCCTCCCTTGTTAAAATTTTCACCACCAGGAAACCTATGACCTGCCCCTCGACACTGTCCCCTCTGCCCTCCTAAAAGACGTCATCATAACAGCCGGTCCCAGTACCTCGCCATCTTCTAACAGTTCTCTGGCCACTGGCTGGTACCTACCTGCCTTTTCAAGCACGCAGTGGTCCAGCCACGTCCTGAAAAAAAAAAACCTAACTCGACCCCACCTTGCCAAGCAACTACAGACCCACATTTCTAAACTGGCCTTTCCTCTCAAAAGCCCGTGAAAAGGTAATTTCTTAAGTCAACTTATGCCTTACATTCACCCAAAATACTATCTTTGAAACCTATCAATCAGGTTTCAGGGCTCTCCACAGCACAGAGTCTGCCTTGTTGAAGGTACATAATGACGAGATTACTGCTCACCGTTGACTCCGGCCACCGACAATGCAATCCTGCTCCTTCTTGATCCTCAGCGCAGCATTTGACACAGTCAACCACACCATCCTAATTGACCGTCTCCTGTACGGGGTTGGTATTGATGTGGCTACTGCCCAGAGCTGGTTCATCTCCTACCTCAAAGGTATATGAGTTTCTCTACTAACATAGGCAAATCTTTCTCCTCCCCAGCAACCTCTGCTGTGGGGTTCCACAAGGTTCCATCCTTGGCCCCACTTTACCTTCTCCCTGTATATGCTCCCCTTAGGCCAAGTCATTCAAAGGCACGGCGTTTCCTTCCCCATTTTGCTACGCAGACGATACACTAAACTGTACTCCCCCTGAGCCCAAAAACCAATCAAATCTGCTTAACCTTAGTCGCTGCGCGGCGAGGTTATATAAAATGCTGGATGGCCAAGAACTTTCCTCCAACTAAACGAGAGTACTTCTGAGGTCATCCTTCTCGACCCCTCGGACTCAATCAAAATGATAGCAGGCAGCCTTGGAAGCCTTACCCCTACTCAAAACCTCACGTCAAAACCATTGGCCTGATATTTGACTCAGCAACTGAAGTTATGACAAACAAGTCAATGCCGTGGTAAAAAGCTAGCTTCTTTCACTTCGGATGATAGCTAAAAATTTTAAAACAATTCCCTCCAGTTTGATGACCTCGAAAAGATCATTCATATATTTAGCTCCTCCGCCTAGATGACTGCAACTCCCTTTACACTGGCATCAGCCAATCTTCCCTGTCCCGCCTGCAACTGGTCCAAAACACCGCAGCGAGACTCCTGACGGGCACCCGAAAAAGGGACCACATCACCCCGAATCCTGGCCTCTCTCCACTGGCTCCCTGTGCGGTTTCCGAATTAATTTCAAGACCCTTCTCTTTGTCTACAAAGCCCTCAATGGGCTTGCACCCACCTACATTAAAAGTCTTCTCACCCACTACACCACCTCCAGGTCCCTTAGTTCGGCCGACTTGGGGTTGCTGAATGTCCCGCGGTCTAGGCATAAGCTCAGGGGCGACCGCGCCTTTGCGGTCGCAGCTCCTAGACTGTGGAACAGCATCCCCCTCCCCATTAGAACTGCCCCCTCCATCGACTCCTTTCAGTCTAGTCTAAAAACGTATCTGTTCTCCCAAGCCTTTCCTGACGTCCTCTGAGTGGGCTATTTGTATATATGTATGTAGCCTGCTTGTGTATACTACTCTTATAACAAATGTAAAGCACTTTGGTCAACGAGAGTTGTTTTTTAAATGTGCTATATAAATAAATGTGACTTGAATTGACTATATATAAATGACGGTTTTTCTAAAGATGACACTCCATCAGTATGAAGTGTTGTCTTTTAAACATGAAAGGAAGAGTCATGGAGTCATTCAGCAAAGAAACACACCCGTCAGCCCAACTAGTCCATGTCAACTAAGATGTCCCGTCTCAGCTGGTCCCATTTAGGTCATAATAGTAGTAGAATTAGGCCATTCTGCCCATCAAGTCTACACCGTCATTTAATCATGGCTGATCTATCTCTCCCACCAAACCCCATTCTCCTGCCTTCTCCCTGTAACCTCTGACACCAGTACTAAACTATGGGCCCCAGTAGGTCCATATTCTTCAAAGCTTTTCCTATTCATGAAGCTGTCCAAGTGTCTCTTATATGTTGGTATTTTACCTGCCTCAGCTACCTCCTCTGGCAGCTCAGTCTACATACCCAACATCCTCAGTGGAAAAAGTTGTCCCTCAGGTTCCCATTAATTTTTTCCCTCTCAGCTTAAATCAATGTCCTCTGCTTCTTGATTCCTCTACCCTGGGTATACTGTGTTCACCCTATCAATTCCCTTCATGAGTAAAAGATGAATTTCAATTGCATTAACTCCTTAAATCAATATGTCCGCACATATGTCAAAAGGTTCTACTCAAACGAGGACTTTCATTCAGAATCTTCCACAATGAAATTCTTAATAACTCTTTTCTTGCTTGTTTCTCAAAGAATGAGCAAGCAAACTAGCATTTAGATGGCATTTTACATATATTACCTCCTGAACACACACCAAAATGCTTCATTTCCGTGAGTTACTGTTGCTGGCTGTCAATATTACTCAGCTTGAAATCCCGCAGTTAAAGCAAATGAAATTGACAAGTTAATCTGATTTCATATGATATTCCTCCCTTCCTCCGAAGGGAGGAATATCATACGGGTATGGGTAATACTACTGATGTTTTGAAGAATACCTTCAATTAAATTTACCTATAAGGGCGGATAGACATTCTAATATTTCAAAAGTTTGGAAGCAAATACAAAGAAATGTAGCTTACATAAATATACAGAAAACAATGGAAAGGCTCTCTCTCTCTCCCTCTCTATGAAAGAACACTCTCTTCAGATACATACACTAAGTCACTCGAATTCCTATTTGTCAACTGCAGTTATGGAAGACTTGCAATAGTATAGTGTACGCTAACATTTGGTTTTTAGCATTATGTCACTGTGGAGATTTTCCAGTTGATTATTCTAGTGCGATAGCATCAGTGTAATCAGCCATAAGGCCAAAGGCACATGTATCTTGTTTTCTTCATTCCTTTACAAAGCTTTAAAAATTGTGTCACCAGGAGATGGCCTCACCAGCACTCAAAGAAAAATCTGAAAAATTCCAATGATAGGGGGAAAGAACAGAGTGAAAGCAGAATTTATACATTAAGTTATGTTTAGATTTTTCTCGCCTAAAAGCATAATTTGCAAAGAAATGAACTGAGTACACAAAAAATATTTTCGATGGTTAACTTGCTTTTCTTAAATAATTTTCAGTCTTTAAATTGAGTTTCCCAGGTCAAGTTTTGGATACATTAATGGTTAATACATTGGGCGGAAAGCAGATTTTTCATTCATAAATAAGGCTTTAGTAGGCGAGATGACAGATTTGAGGGAACTCAGGGGTAACTTTTTCACTCAAAGGTAGCCCGTATGTGGAATGAGCTGCCATAGGAAGCTATAGAATCGGATATAATTTCTACTTTTTAAATACATTTGGACAGAGATATGGATTGGAAGAGTAACGGATCAAAGGGAGGCAAATGGGACAAGCCCGGTATGTCAACTTGGTCAACATGAACAAGGTGAGCCAAAGCACCTGTTTTCATGCTCTATGGCAAGGGTCTACACACTACGGCCCACGGGCCACATCCGGCCCGCCACGAGATTTTATCCGGCCCGCAGCAAGCTCTTTACACGTTCCGTGCGGCGGGCTATTTAGCGGGTTCTGTGGTAGCGCGGGAACGTACACGTCATATTGCCGCAGTTGAGGGTTTGTGTGCAGCTGCTGACAGGTTACCGTTAGTTGTATGTGACTAATACCCAGGGGTGCAGTGCTACCGGAGCGCCACTATGGCACCTCTGTAAAAAAGCTAAAATAAACAGCGGGGAAATTTAACTAGCAGGTGTGTGGTCGAGGAAGACCCATCAACAACAGAGATTCCCTGTGGGGGAGGGGTGGGGGGGCACTATAACTCAGCAGAGCCAGACCACATGCTGTCTGCATCGTGGAGGTTGTGGGCCTCGTCCTGAGCCTGGAACTCTGGTGAGGTGATGGCTCTGGCCCGCTGGTGGCCGGTGGAGAGGCGAGGGTCGGCCGAGTCGCTGGTGGAGGCCGGTGGGGGGCTGGAGTAGAGATACGGGTCAGTGGCAGCAGCATCGATGGCCCAGGGGAGACAGTAAAGATCGGCGACAGTGGCCCCAGTGAGCGAGTGTGTGTGTGTGTGTGTGTGTGCGTGGGTGGGCGTGGGAGTGAGACCGAGGGAGAGCGAGAGCGTGCGGCAAAAAAGTGCCAAATATATAATGTGGTCCTCATGCTGAAAAGTTTGGAGGCCACCTGCTCTATGGTGCTAAATGTGATTTTTAAATATTTATCAGAAAATATTAATATCCTGCATACATTAAATTAGTCTTCTTGGGACAGAGACTATGCAGTAGTTTAGTTTAGTTTAGAAATACAGCACGGAAACAGGCCCTTCGGCGCACCAACCATGATCCCTGCACATTAACACTATCCTACACACACTAGGGATAATTTACACCTACACCAAGCCAATTAATCTACAAACCTGTACGTCTTTGGAGTGTGGAGTGAAACCAAAGATCTCGAAGAAAACCCATGCGGTCACGGGGGGGGGGGGGGGGGGGGGGGGGGGGGGGGGGGGTGATTGTACAAACTCCGTACAGCCGGTAGCCGTAGTCGGGATCGAACCTGGGTCTCTGGCGCTGCAAGCTCTCTAAGTCAGCAACTCAACCTCTGTCCCACCTCGTGCAGTAATTCCGATTTAAAATTCCATTACTATCAGTTATATCATGCAATGGAACATTACCTTCCCACTGTTTGCTTAAGAATAGTTTATTAAACGCAAAGTTCTCATTAGACTTCACTCTGTTATAAAAAGCTACAACCTCACACCCACACAAAGTTGTAAGTTCAGACTCATGTTTAGAATGTAATCATGTCCTTAGGGGAGATTGTCGACAACAGAATCTTGAAATAAAAAATAATCAGCTCTAAGTTTATTTATAAGCCTATTTATATTTCAATGAAAATATTGAAGTTACCTCTGGCTGACTGTTCTTAAAATTTCCTACAATTTCATTTTAAGGGATTTAATGGTACAATAATCCCATGATTTCTTCAATTACAAATATACAAACAAAATATACCCCTTTTTGTTTTTACATTAATCCTTCCCACACCCAATACACCCGACCCCATTTCCAGTCTTAACCACTGTCTGGACATGGGGAAACTGTCATTAACCTCCCTGGCAGCTTTCCAATTGCTGCACCTCCGTTACGATCTAACTGAGATCAGCAAACACAGTATAAAGCAGGGATCACAACCTGGATGTGGCTCACAGAGTAGTATATAGTGGACAAAAAAAAACAAAATTTTCAATATTTTCTTTTGTCTTACCCAAAGTTTCTACTTTTTCTAATATAGCACGACTCATGTTTGCGATGAAATGACAATAATTTTGGCAAATTTCTCCAGCTACGCAACTGAAAATATCAGGATATATTTCAAATAACTATGGTAACATGTTTGCGGCAGAGCTGCTGCCTCACAGAGCCAAAGACCTGGGTTCGATCCTGACCACAGGTACTACCTGTGCAGACGTTGCACGTTCTCCCTGTGACCGCATGGATTTTCTCTGGGTGCATCAGTTTCCTCCCACATCCCAAAGACGTCAAGGGTTGTGTGTTCATTGGCCTGTGTAAGTGTGTAGGATGCATAAGTGGAATAATATAGAACTAATGGTCGGCGGGAACAAGAGGCCAAAATTACAAACAGGCAGAGATAGTTGAGGATCGAGAATAAAAGGGTCAGATTACACATTGGAAAAAATATTGAACTGCCGTGCCACAGATGGCGACAGACTAAAAGCTGGAAAACAGATTGGTGCAAATGGGCAGGGCATCAATGGGCCAAAGGGCCTATTTCTGTTAGGTATAACTATGACTAAATAATCAGCCTGTTACATTTTCAAAACCTTATTGAGATCTCCACCTTTAAAGTATTTCAATTTTTTTTTAAATTCAGGATCAGCATCAGTGACAAGGTCAGTACTCATTGAACATCCCGAATTGCCCCTGAACTTAATCGCTTGCTCAGTCATTACCAAAAACATTTAAAAATTGATATGAAGTTAAATGTAGGTTGGACCCGATTATTAACCAAAGTTTCAAATCCCACAGCTGCCACAGTAAGATTTGAAATCAGGATTTTGGATTACTAGTCTTGCTAGTGGGATTACCCACCACGTCACCATTGTATCAATAAGAAATCCACTGCCCTTGTTATTGTATCAGGGTTAAAAACAAAATTGAAAATATATGTAACACTAAATGCTCAAAATAGAAAGCATTGCGTTGTTATAAGGTCATTTCCAATTTCAACTATAGATGCAACTATCAATTAAGTTTTTAGGCCCATCATATTCATAGCAGCCAAAAATAAACTTGTTAATCCAACTTCCCTGCTCTTAGTCCATAATCATAGAATCATAAAAGTAAATCTTAACCACTGTATGTATTATATGGGCCCAAAATGTGATTGAGATTCATCTTGAGCCATCAGATATCATCTACAAACTGTTGAATTCTACTTGAAGTATACCGATAAACAAAAATAATCTGTTGTGATATAACATTCCATCCAACATCCAGGAACAGCATAATTTTAAGGAATGAAAATGACAGAAAGAAAAACCTGTAGCATTTAATTGCTGTGCAGTTGTTTTTTAGTGAGCCATCTTTAACTTGAGAATTTTTTTAATTAAGCTGAATCATGCCTGTGAGAGATGAAACATCAGAAATTGAGGTTTCCTCAGTCATAATTAGCTGATACTCGTGCCTTCATTATTCCAGTTGGGTTCTGTGGTCATAACTATAGCCCTACACTCACTACTGACCACATTTTTTCCTAAACAAATATTTAAGACCATGGAATTAATCTACTCGAGATATCAAAGTTTAAGTTCTGCAATCTGGTTCTACTTAAATTCACCTAGAAGTGCATATTAAACCAGCCACTCTCTCCAGTGTTTAAATGCCGATGCTTCCACTTGGTAGCTCATGGAAAAGGGAGACTTTGCGCACATGTGTGAATATCCTGTGAAATTACGTTGGATATCGATTGGATTCAGTTCTATGACTGAAGCATAAATGTTTTTAAAAAACACATTCACTGAAAAGTCCAAAAGCATTTAGTTTAGAAAGTTCAATCTATTTGGTATATAATTAAATATAATTAATGAGCATACAAATAATTTAGCATACAATTTGAAGGGCAGGGATTGTTTTTCAAGGTGATACAGCAATTTGTCCGACTCATACCAAGTTTGCATAAGTGACAATGATACGACGATTATATGAGCTGTTCTAAAATTAGAAAATGCTGAAAATGCATCAGGCAGCATGTACGGCAATAGAAACAGAGTTAATTTATCTGATGGATAACTTCTCAAAGCTTTTGGATCATTATCTTGCAGTTTTATCGGCAACTCTGCTGCCTCACCTGTTGAATATTTCCTGCATTTCATATTTATATTGATTATCAGGCAAAGACAAACTTTGATTTGAGCCGTGTTAAATAATCTTCAGGCAACCCACACCACTGTATGTTAGTGAGACCAGGCGCAGGCTTGGCGATCACTTCGCCCCACACCTCCGCTCAGTTCGCATTAAAAAACTTGATCTCCCAGTGGCTCAGTACTTCAACTCCCCCTCCCATTCCGAATCCCACCTTTCTGTCCTGGGCCTCCTCCATGGCCAGAGGGAGTCCCACCGCAAATTGGAGGAGCAGCACCTCATATTTCGCTTGGGTAGTTTACACCTCAGCGGTATGAACATTGACCTCCAATTTCAGGTAGTCCCTGCTTTCTCCCTCCGTCCCCTCCCCTTCCCAGCTCTCCCACAGCCTACTGTCTCCGCCTGTTCCTTTCTTCTTTCTGCCCCTTCCCCACCCCCACATCAATCTGAAGAAGGGTCTCGACCCGAAACGTCACCTATTCCTTCGCTCCATTAATGCTGCCTCACCCGCTGAGTTTCTCCAGCATTTTTGTCCACGTTCGATTTTTCCAGCAACTGCAGTTCTTTCTTAAACACCACTGTATGTACTACTTTTAAACCAATTGCTACTTGAAATGGATTTTCACAAAGGCAGAGAAGCAACTCCACAGTGAATCCACAAATAACCAGTGCGAACATTAAAAAAAAATCACTGATCCTCAATAAATTGTGAGTAATAAGGGAACCTTTCAGGTGCACAAGCAGGCATGACCTCACGGCGTAGAATATAGAAAAGTAGATCAAAATACAAAGTGCGGAAATAACTCTGTGGGTCAGGCAGTATCTGTGGAGGGAATGGACAGGCGACCTTTTGAATCGGTGCCCTTTTTCAGGTAATCCCAGTAATTTATTTAATTATGTTGAAATCTGCATGCAGACCTGATTATTATTATTATTATTATTATTATTATTATCTGAATGGTGGCCGATTTGGAAAAGGGGAGATGCAACGAGACCTGGGTGTCATGGTACACCGGTTATTGAAAGTAGGCATGCAGGTGCAGCAGGCAGTGAAGAAAGCGAATGGTACGTTGGCATTCATAGCAAAAGGATTTGAGTACAAGAGCAGGGAGGTTCTACTGCAGTTGTACAGGGTCTTGGTGAGGCCACACCTGGAGTATTGCGTTCAGTTTTGGTCTCCTAATCTGAGGAAAGACATTCTTGCCATAGTGGGAGTACAGAGAAGGTTCACCAGACTGATTCCTGGGATGGCAGGACTTCCATATGAAGAAAGACTGGATAGACTCGGCTTGTACTCTCTATAATTTAGGAGATTGAGAGGGGATCTAATAGAGACTTACAAAATTCTTAAGGGGTTGGACAGGCTAGATGCAGGAAGATTGTTCCCGATGTTGGGGAAGACGAGAACAAGGGGTCACTGTTTAAGGATAAGGGGGAAGTCTTTTAGGACCGAGATGAGAAAATCATTTTTCACACAGAGAGTGGTGAATCTGTGGAATTCTCTGCCATAGAAGGTAGTTGAGGCCAGTTCATTGGCCATATTTAAGAGGGAGTTAGATGTGGCCCTTGTAGCTAAAGGGATCAGGGGGTATGGAGAGAAGGTACAGGATACTGAGTTGGATGATCAGCCATGATCATATTGAATGGTAGTGAAGGCTCGAAGGGCCGAATGGCCTTCCTGTACCTATTTTCTATGTTTCTATGATCTTACAACCTGCTGAGAGACCACAATGCTACCATCCAGCTGAGATTTAGGATGCACAAGCTAAGTCAGATTTATGCTGTGCATGGAATATGCTTTTTCCTTATTTAGCACTTTGAGACATTACAAAACTTTTATCAAATTAGCCAAAACATTTTAATTGTATAAAATATGATTTATTTAGGAAACCATTGTATTGAACAATGCAAACAGCACTGGAAAAGAACCACTGTATATAAACCATGTTGTACAGAGCATCAACCTCTGTATTAGCCTATTCCAGAACATGTGCCCTCAGCTCATACCAAAGTGGAAAATCCTAAATTTATAGCATCAAATGAATTTAATAAACCAGATAATCTAAATGTTTAAGCGTTCTCAACAATAGATTGATTTGGAACATCCTGTGCTTAGTAAAGGTACATCATAAAAGCAAGATTACATTATTTGCTCTCTTTCTTTCAGAAACCACTGTTACAGAATTTTGCAAAACATAAACAAAGAGTTTGGACAAGTTACAACCTGGCAGCCTCCTCTCATTATTTGTGTCAGGACAAAGGGTGGTAAAAGTGCTCTTTAACTCCTATTCCCCTGTGAATAAACATCTGCCAGGGGGGGAGAGGAGGAGGGGGGGGAGGGAGGGGGGGGGGAGAAGAGGGGGGGGGGGGGCAGGGGGGCAGGAGGGGGGAGGAGAGGAGGGGGGCAGGGAGAGGAGGGGGGAGGAGAGGGTGCGGGGGGAGGGGGGCAGGTAGGGGGGCAGGAGAGGAGGGGGGGCAGGCGAGGAGGGGGGGCAGGAGAGGAGGGGGGGGGGGAGGGGGGGGAGGAGGGGGGCAGGAGAGGAGGGGGGGCAGGAGGAGGAGGGGGGGGGCAGGAGAGGAGGGGGGCAGGAGAGGAGGGGGGGGGCAAGGAGAGGAGGGCAGGGGGGAGGAGAGGAGGGGGGGCAGGAGAGGAGGGGGGCAGGAGAGGAGGGGGGGCAGGAGAGGAGGGGGTGAGAGGAGGGGGCAGGAGAGGAGGGGGCAGAGAGGAGGGGGGCAGGAGGAGGTGGGGAGGAGAGGAGGGGGGAGGAGAGGAGGGGGGAGAGAGAGGGAGGAGGGGGAGGAGAGGAGGGGGGGAGGAGAGGAGGGGGGAGGAGAGGAGGTGGAGGAGATGGGGGGGATGAGAGAGGGGGGAGGAGAGGAGGGGGGGAGGAGAGGAGGGGGGGAGGGGAGAGAGGAGGGGGGGGAGGAGAGGAGAGGAGAGGAGGGGGAGGGGAGAGGAGAGGAGGGGGGAGGAGGGGGGAGGATGGGAGGAGAGTGGAGGGGGGGGGAGAAGGAGGGGAGAGGAGGGGGGGGAAGAGGAGGGGGGGGAGGAGGGGGGGATGGGGTGGAGAGGAGGGGGGGAGAGGTGGAGGGGGGAGGTGGAGGGGGGGAGAGGTGGAGGGGGGGGGGGGAGAGGGGGGGGGTGGAGGGGTGGGAGGGGAGGAGAGGTGGAGGGAGAGGTGGAGGGGGGAGAGGTGGAGGGGGGAGAGGAGAGGAGGGGGGGAGAGGTGGAGGGGGGGGGGGTGGAGGGGGGGAGAGGAGGAGGGGGGGAGAGGTGAGGGGGGGAGAGGTGGAGGGGGGGGAGAGTGGAGGGGGGAGAGTGGAGGGGGGGAGAGGGGAGGGGGGGAGAGGAGGAGGGGGGGAGAGAGGTGGAGGGGGGGGAGGGGAGAGGTGGGGGGGGAGAGGTGGAGGGGGGGGGAGGTGGAGGGGGGGAGAGGTGGAGGGGGGGGAGAGGTGGAAGGGGGGGAGAGGAGGAGGGGGGGGGGGAGGGGGGGGAGAGGTGGAGGGGGGGAGAGGTGGAGGGGGGGAGAGGTGGAGGGGGGGAGAGGGGTGGAGGGGGGGAGAGGTGGAGGGGGGGAGAGGTTGGAGGGGTGGGAGAGAGGTGGAGGGGGGAGAGAGGTGGAGGGGGGGGAGAGGTGGGGGGGGAGGTGGGGGGGGGGAGAGGTGGAGGGGGGGAGAGGTGGAGGGGGGAGAGGTGGAGGGGGGGAGAGGTGGAGGGGGGGAGAGGTGGAGGGGGGGGGGGAGAGGTGGAGGGTGGTGGGGGGGGGGGGGGGGGAGAGGTGGAGGGGGGGGGGGGGGAGAGGTTGGAGGGGGGGGAGGGGGGGAGGTGGAGGGGGGGAGGTGGAGGGGGGGGGGGGAGAGGTGGAGGGGGGGAGAGGTGGAGGGGGGGAGAGGTGGAGGGGGGGAGGGAGATGGAGGGGGGAGAGGTGGAGGGGGGGAGAGGTGGAGGGGGGGGGGGGAGAGAGGTGGAGGGGGGGGGGAGGTGGAGGGGGGGAGAGGTTGGAGGGGGGGAGAGAGGTGGAGGGGGGGAGAGGTGGAGGGGGGGAGAGGTGGAGGGGGTGAGAGGTGGAGGGGGGGGAGAGAGGTGGAGGGAGAGAGTGGGGGGGGGGAGAGGTTGGAGGGGGGGTGAGAGGTTGGAGGGGGGGGGGAGGTGGAGGGGGGGAGAGGTTTTGGAGGGGGGTGGGGGAGAGGGTGGAGGGGGGGGGGAGGGGGGGGAGTGGTGGTGGAGGGGGGGGAGGAGGTGGAGGGGGGGGAGGTGGGAGGGGGGGGAGAGGGGAGGGGGGGAGAGGGGCCAGGGGGGAGAGGTGGAGGTGGGGGGGGGGAGAGGTGGAGGGGGGGAGAGGTGGGGGGGGGAGAGGTGGAGGGGGGGGAGAGGTGGGGAGGGGGAGGTGGTGGGGGGGGAGAGGTGGAGGGGGGGAGAGGTGGAGTGGGGGTGGGTGGAGGGGGGGAGAGGTGGAGGGGGGAGAGGTGGGGGGGGAAGAGGAGGGGGGGAGAGGTGGAGGGGGGGGAGGGGGGGAGGGGGTGGGGGGAGGGAGAGGAGAGGTGGAGGGGGGGGGAGGGGGAGGGGGGGAGAGGTGGAGGGGGGGAGAGTGTGGAGGAGGGGGAGAGGTGGAGGGGGAGAGGAGGAGGGGGGGGAGAGGTGGGGGGGGGGGGAGAGGTGGAGGGGGGGGGAGAGGTGGAGGGGGGGGAGGGGGGGGGAGAGGTGGAAGGATCCAGGCGAGCTAGCGGGGCTGCGAAAAACAGAGGGCCCGGGGGCAGAGAGAGAGAGAGAGAGAGAGAGAAGAGAGGAGAGAGAGAGAGAGAGAGAGAGAGGAGAGAGAGAGAGAGTACAGGGCCCGACTCTCTGCATCTCTCTGGAAACCAGAGTCGACGCGGATAGCAGCGGGGGGGGGGCAGGATAGGAGCGGTTAGCAGCGGGAGGGAGGGGTGTGACTTCACTCGTCGCGCGTGGAACATCACGCAGCAGGCCGCAAGGAGAACGTTCTTGAAAAGCAAGCCGGGAAGCTCGTGAGCGCCTGTGACCTTGGGTAACCTCGAAAGCCCACTTGCTCATGGGGGGTTGGGGGGAGGGTGGTGACGTCACTCCTGGGAAACAGTGCCCAGCAGGCAGAGCGTTGAAAATTGCGCAGCTGGCCGCGAGGAGCAAAGGCATTGTGACGTCATCCAGCTGGCTTCAGCCAGTTAGATTTTAAAAAGATGTCAGATTGGTGAACAGTTTTAGTAAAAAAACTCGGGAAATAATTAAACAAATTTACAGATGAGGGGATTTTTGAAATCACGAGGTGAATCTCTACCGGAACATGTAAAAATTTCACCGTTACCGCGTTGGGTTTGAGGAGATGTGAATCAAAGAAAAGGTTCAAGCAAGAAAGCAAGCATCCGCGCAAGCGAACATCCAGAGTTTTATAAGTTACATGATGGCCACTCAAATCATTAAAAGTAATTTGCGGCTATCCATAACAACAGCCTGTAGTGAATGGGCAACTCGATGGAGTCATTTTTATCGAAAATATAGATTTGTACAAACCAAACGAAAATATATAAACATAATAATTAAAATAAAATGTCAGACTTCCCCCTTCCCCAAAACCATTGTGTTTGTGTAAATATTGAATGCAACTGAGATTGCCTCAAAACTATACAGCCAATTTAGCCACTGCTCAAGAAGCTGATCTCGAAAGACAAAAATAATCATTTGTATAAAACCGGCAGTGTGTTTCTGTGTTGTGCATGCTTAGCATGGGCAAACAAAAGTATGAATCTGAATTCAGCAATATCATTCCAAATCTACTCAAATACAGTTGTCTCTCCAAAAGTACATTTATGAAGTAAAGAGCACTAAGATTTGTGTTGATGTGATGTTCTTTAGTTTATAAATACACTGTTTAATATTCCAGTGAGACAGTCAGAAAAGAACAGATTCAAAAAGTTTAAAGTGCTGAAATAGTCAATTGTGTAAAGCAACTGTGATCAACATCAGAAATATAGGAAAAATGGTGGTGGTCTGCTCTTTGATATCCTGGCTCGAAATAGAAGTAGGAAGAAATGTTAATTGTTGGTTGGCTTGTGCCAATAAGCGAGTTCGGTTTTCTGAAAAGCACAAGGAATCATGGGATTTGTCACAGGTCACTGGCTATAAAGAACAAGCGAACAAAGCGCTGGCTGCATAAACTGTATGTAAATTCTTATCTTTATCCATGATTTATGTGTAAAAATATATTTAATCTGAGGAACGGGGTGCCAGGTAGCGGGAGAGCGGGTGTAAAAGCAAGAGAGAGAGGGGGCAGAGAGAGGACACGCCCCCCACCCACAGTGTTCAGCTAACCTCCCCAGTGCCGGTGGGGGGCGAGCGCCGGCCATCGGCGGGGATGCGTGTGCGGGGTGCTGCTGCGGCTCAGCTGGACGGGCAGCATCCCCGGAGAAAATGAATGGGTGACGTTTTGGGTTGAGACCGTTCTTCGGTGATGTAGCCTGGCCCGCCGCGGCGCCCCATGTGCGCCCCTGCCGTTGGCCACCAAACCTCTCCGTCTGAGTCACAGCACCCTCCACTGAGGGGGCAAACCGACAGCCACTGGACAGGAAGAGAGGAGCAGCTTGCAGCCCCAGCCCCCGGGGAGCTGGGCTGGAGACAGCGCCGAGCCCCCCGCGCCGGCTGTGAGCCAAGCCCGACACCTCTGGACGGAGATGTGATGGGACACGGGGGGGGGGGGGGGGGGGGCCCCCAAGCGCCGCAGGAGACCCGAGCCCGAGCCTGGACCCTGACCTATGAAGCAGCACGAAGCATAAAGCACTCACTGAAATGAAGGTCTGATAACCAAACATCTGTACCCTCTAATTTATCTGTAGTGACCCATGACCATGGCATGCGCAGTCGGAATACCAAACTTGCTTATTGCCAAACAACCCAGCAAAATGTACTTAGTTAAAGAGACAACAAGGTTGCCGCTACCTAAGATAGCACGGCATAATTCACATGGCATAATTCAGTCTTCAGAAGAGAGGAATTAACAGGGAATATTTTTAAAAGATCAATTCCAAAAAGGACGATTGGACTCAAGAATGGAGTTTAAAATACCTGCAACGCTATCATTCCCATGCACTCCTCAGGTCAGATGCAACACATCTCGGTGCAGGCAGATCCTCCTCTTGTTATAACATTAAGAGAATCTCCAACAAAAACAATCGTGATCAACTATGATTCTGAATTCAACTGAAAGTTTGGCTACAAATTAAAGAGTTTTACTTCTATCAGGAGCTTGCTCAATGTTGCCATCTCAAAGTTACTCGGTTTTTTATCAGTCCAGTTATCGCTCAAATGTGAAAGCATCATCTGCATTTATCGCAACAAAGTTTTACATAAGAATATAATTAAACTAAACATACTTTCCATGCATCTTTCACCCTGCAAGATATAATAACTAATTAAATACTTATATAGTGAAACATGACAGTCAATATTTGCACATCAGACCACAGAGATCAAAAGGTTAGTTGGATTATAATGGTATCAGCATGGGTTTAAGTATCAGCCTGGGAAACAGGCCAAGGGAATATTAGTTTAACATCACAACCTGGTATCCACGATTGTTCTATTTTCTCAATAGTACATTGAAGTGTCAGCTAATATTATGTGCAGGCATTTTACTTTTTCTAAATTTCCTCCAGTGCCAGGTGAGATTTTACAATGTTTACTCAATCATGGGTGTCAGTAGAAACTGAAGTGAAATCTGCATCGTCGTTTCTTAAATACACGTGCCACCAGGGACATACATATAGGTATGTGTGAAGTGTGCCAACTGTTGATTTTCAGTGTTAAGTGTATTTAAAAAAAATACCTGACATCTAGAGGAAGATCCAGGTAACTGCAAGCAGCTGCCAATTTGTAGTAACTACCATTGACAATTTGAAAGCAAATAGCTATCTGCTCAAAAACTGCTGAACACCGAAAACTACAGTCATGAAGCAAGAAGCACCAAGTTCCATAAATTATCTTGGCTCTCAGAGTGCAAGTTAATTGTATGGTCGTCCATGAAAGGTGTTGAACTAGTTTAGTTCAGAGATATAGCTTGGAAACAGGCCCTTCGGCCCACTTAGGTCACGCCAACCATCGATCACCCATTACACTAGTTCTCTCCCAACAAACTTGGGGCAAATTACAGAGGGCAATTAACCTACAAAACCACTCGTTTTAGGAATATGGGAGGAAAATAGAGTACCCAGAGGAAACCCATGTGATTACAGGGAGAACGTGCAAACTCAACATTGACTCAAGTCAGGAATTAAAAACTAACTAGATACAAAATGTAAACAAATTTTTGAAATGTTAAAAGTATAACTCACTAATTGTAGATACATTTTCAGTGCTTAATTCACAATCAAAGTTTAGTTGATCAGCCAAAACTGGGAGAAGGAGATCATTTGTGTTTAGGAAGCTAGCTGCCGATGCTGGTTTAAACCGTAGACATAAAAAACTGAACTAACTCAGCGGGCCACCAGCATCTCTGGAGGGAAGGAATGGGTGATGCTTTGGGTCGAGACCCTTCTTCTGACTGAAAGTCACGGGAAATGGAAACGAGAGATAGACGAAGATGTAGAGATATATAGAACACGGAATGAAAGATATGCAAAAAAGTAATGATGATAAAGGAAACATGCCATTGTTAGCTGTTTGTTGGGTGAGAAAGAGAAGCTGGTGTGACTTGGGTGGGGGAGGGATGGAGAAACAGGGAATGCTTGAAATTAGATAAATCAATATTCATACCACTGGGTTGTAAGTTACCCAAGCAAAATATGAAATGCTGTTTCTCCAATTTGCGTTTAGCCTCACTCTGACAATGGAGGAGGCCTAGGGCCGAAAAGTGAGTGCGGGAATGGGAAGGAGAATTAAAATGTTTAGCAACTAGGAGATCAGGTAGGTCCAGGCAGACTGAGCACATGATGACTCACTGTCCAAGTTTAACTATTAAGAAAGCATTTTCAAGTTCCAAAAGGATGCTGCAATAGATGAATTTCCACCTTGAGGTGGAGTTTGCAAGAATATATTGATGTGCCAAAACCTTGATGGATATGAAGCATAAATAATACAAACTATGAAGAAATTATATTTAAATATTTAAATCTGTCACAATACCAAGTATTTGTCATATACAAAAGTACAGTGAGGTTCAGGTACAATCAAAGCAGAAGTCTCAAAAGCTGCAGTATCTGATGCACCACTGTGCTGCCCTGCAAATAAATACATTTTGAAATGCTTTGAATTTTTATTCGACATTTTCACTTGAAATATATGACATTTATAAACTGCAGTGACTGCCAGACAACATAAAACAAAATTGATCCCAATATATTATTAACACGAGGAGAAAGGCTAAGTGGCCTTAGTCACTAAATATTTGTGACTAAGTCACAAATATTTAGAAGGATTTTTTCCAAATTGTTTGCGGACATATTGGTAGACCAGCAATACATGTCGCGAGAACACTTGACACAGGATTGGAGCTACAAGTCCTGAAGGACAATCTATATCTGCTTCAAGGTCTCATGATTTACCATAATACACTCAACCAAGGACTCGAGAAAATATCAACAAGGCTCTGCAATACTGAAGTGGGTATCAACAAACTGACTATGTATGACTTTTCCACTGCTTTCTGAAAGACTGTTCACCCAACTCGTCATACTAAATTAATCTTTAAAATGGTGAAAACACTCAGCAGGTTAACAGCATCTCTGCAAAGAAAAAAAGGTTATTGCTAACCCTGTATTTTCTGTTTATAATTCAGATTTCCACCATCTTTAGGTTTTTGGGTTTTTTTAATTAGTCTTCCTAAGTAAGGAAGTGCTGGTTTATTTTAATATTTGAATCTATCAGCTTTGCTGTGACTGTTTTGAAACTATGGTTAAATTTTCTTCAGTGCTGTATTTCTTCAACCCTGTAACTTTATTCCGTGACAGTCAAATAGGAAAAAATGGTAAACAAGATGCCAGCCAGTGAGCCAGTTAATTGGTTAACCAACTACAACCAGTTAATTGAAGTTATTGTCAGTTTATGCAGAATCTAAGAATGAAAATATGTGCATTCTGCTGAAGTATTGCAAGTTTAGGCACAACACACAATGCCTACATGATGTGGATTTTATTGACTATGGACAAAGGTGCAGCCTTATATTTAAAGAATGCACAACAGCAATAAGAAAAATACTTTGCTTATTTTGAGTTGAGCAAATTAATCTGCTGGGGAGTTGGAAGTAATCTGGCTGCCAAAATTGTTCTCTTATCTCCATTTGAAAAGTGTTTTGCTCTAAATGGCAACCCAAAACATAGATTTAACTAAACAAAATTAATTAAATGTACAAATAACCAGTTAATTACTTGTTCAGTTAACTAAATTAAGGCAAATTTATCAGGCAAGATGACATGTCATATATGAGAGACATCATTCATCTCAAAGCAGACCATTTAAATGGCAGCAAATCAACCACACTCAACCTCTCCCTCACCAGTGCACAAGTATACCATCCACAAAATTAACTGATGTGGGAGTGGAAAGAAAAGAAATTTCAACCGCTGTGATTCATGTGGAAATCATTGGCATAGGTAAGAATAAGGAGGCGTTTCTTCTGATAGATAACAAGCAGCAAGCACCCACATTAGAAAATAAAACAAAGGTAATTGTTCCTTGGATACTATCAGAGTCATCTGCTAATTATCTTAGGATCAATAACTTCAGGGGCAGAATGCAAAAAATGGATTTGAAAAATGTGTTTTAATTCACGGAAAATGACACTAATACTGGGAGGAGAAGCCAATGGGGTAGGCTTCACTTGAACCAAGTTGGGGCAAGTCCTAGTGGGTCAAGTAAATTCAGCTGTTGATAAGGCTTTATTGGTAAAAGAATGTTTGGTAAAAGAATGTTTTTTTTATAAATTAAAGAAAATTCACTAGGCAGTAGTGCAGGATAGCGAAATGGGTAATGACGAAGATGATGACTGGAAAAGTCAAGAGGGCAGAGTGCAACTCCAATTACAGTCAAAGTAAGAGAAGAATTATAAACTGCTGGCTTTTTATCTGGTTGAATGGTTGATGTATGATTGTCACGTGAACCGAGGTACAGTGAAAGGCTTTTGTTTGCGCGCTATCCAGACAAAAGACTATACATGATTACAATTAAGTCACCCACAGTGTACTGATAAACCACATAACCATATAACAATTAGGATAATTGAATAATATAACCTATAATATATATCCTAACAATTAGGATAATAGAATAATATAACAATAAAGGATAAAGATACAATTTTTAGTGGAAGATAGCCCAATAAAATCCAATTAAAGATAGTTCAAAGGTCTCCAATGAGGTAGTTGTAAGGTCAGGGCTGCTCTCTAGTTGATGAGAGGACTGCTCAGTTGCCTGGTTATAACTGGGAAGAAACTATCCCTGAATCTGGAGGTGTGCATACTTCTTGCCTGAAGAGAGGAGAAGTGGGAGGGACTGGGATGAGACTGGTCCTTGATTATGCTGGTGACCTAAAGGCAGCATTAAGTGTAGATGGAGTCAATGAATGAGAGATTAGTTTGCGTGATGAGGCATTCTAATTAAAAGTACTGAGAAAAATAGCTTTGACCTGATAGCCATTATGAAGATGTGGTTGTAAATATTAAAGGATTCTGAACCGTTAGGAGTCAAAATTGAAAAGGATGAGATAGACTGAACAGACAAAGGATTTTTGGAAAATCAAAATATAATTAGCTTAGGCACTCCTAATAAACAATATTGAGTTTCTCAGATAATGATAATATAGAAAGTAAAATTCAGGAACTTAGAGGTGCATTTGAGAAGAGTAATACTGCTAATATTTAATGAATATATTAATGAATGAATGAATATAATTTAGCTTATAACCAAGAGACAAGTCAAGAGTGTTTTCTTGTCATATGTCCCAGACAGAAATTCTTACTTGCTGCAGCACAACAGAATATGTAAACATAATACACTGTAAACAATATGATAGAGAGAAAAAAACGTTAAGTGTGTATACACATACTCACAAGTACACACATATATACATATACACAAAAAACAAACAAGAGTAGTTCAATAATAATAATAAGTCTATTGAGGTTATTTGAGGTTGTAGTGTTTAATAGCCTGATGGCTGTAGGGAAGAAGCTGTTCCTAATCCTGGACGTTACAGTTCTCAGGCGCCTGTTCCCCTTCTTCCCGATGGCAGTTGTGAAGTGAGTGTGTGGCCAGGATGGTGTGGGTCTCTGATGATGCTGGCTGCCTTTTTGAGGCAGCGACTCTGATAAATCCATTCGATGGTGGGGAGGTCAGAGCCGGTGATGGACTGGGCAGTGTTCACAAATTTTTGCAGTCTTTTCCGCTCCTGGATATTCAAGTTGCCTAACCACACAATGATGCAACCAGTCAATATGCTCTTTACTCTACACCTGTAGAAGTTCAAGAGAATCCTCTTTGACTTACTGAATCTCCTTAATCTTCTCAGGAAGTAGAGGCGTTGATGTGCTTTATATATAATTGCATGTGTGTGCTGGGTCCAGGAAAGATCTTCAGAAATATGCACGCCCACGAATTTGAATTTTTTGACTCTCTCCACCATCGTCCCTTTGATATAAACAGGATTATGGGTACTCATCCTTCCTCTTCCAAAATCCACAATTAGTTAATTTGTTTACTGATATTGAGAGCCAGGTTGTTGTGCTGGCACCATTTGGTCAATCGGTCGATCTCACTTCTGTACTCATCAACGTCTGTATATTTATAACCAATATATACCCCTTTTTAAAGTTTATAAACCCAACTGCATTTTTTTTCCAAGCCCATCAGCAAGTTGTAGAACACAACAGATGAAAAAAAATTTCAGAGAACCAAGAAATTGGTTAAAAAAAATTAGAATATCAGATTAAGCCAACAATGAACAATATCAAACTGAAAATGTTTCTATAGAAAGATAACTTAAAAAATCTGCATAAGTGAATGTGCATGCCAAGGTAAAATAAATTATATTGCGAACAAGTAAATGGCAGAAAAATTAAATATTTTACCTGGTTGCATGGAACACATGCAAGTCTCAAAAAAAGGGTACTCAGTAACGAGCAACAGAATGATCTGGAAATAAATATTAAGAACTAAATGGGGCTGAATGGCAATAAAGACCACAAGCGCATCTCAAGGATTTTAAAGAGACGGCAATGGAGACAACTGAGTTTTCCAAAATTTCATAGATTTAAGAAAAATGGTTGCTTCCCAAAGATTAGAAGATAGCATGGCTTTGTGGACTGGACTGCATTCGCAACTCTGCAATTTCCCACGGTCTTGGGAAAGGGAATTTCCATACTAAGTTGTAAAGCACTCTGATAGGATGTCTCTATGGAGCATCTGTAGGAATCAATGGAGAATTGCCACATTTTCTTAGCCGTATGAGGAACTAGAGGCATTGGTGTACTTTCTTGGCCACAGCATCAATGTAGTTGGACAAGGACAAATTATTGATGATATTTACACCAGGGTGCTCAACCATCTCCACTTCATCACCATTGATACATACTGGGACGGACTCCACCCTACTTCATGAAGGTGATGACCACCCCCTTCATTTTGCACACATTAGGAGAGAGTTTGATGTCTTGACACCAAGTTGACTCCTGTACCATGTGTATTCATTGTTTGAGATCTGACCCACTACAGCGGTGTCATCTGCAAACTTGTAAATGAGTTAGAGGAGAATTTCACCACACACTGAGGAGAATTTCACCACACACTCAAGAGTGTACCTGGAATATAATAAGAGGAGGAGAACATAGCATTGCAGGGCACCAGCATTGGGAATTATGGTGGAGGATGTTTTCGTCACGTCTCTTTACTGAATACGGTCAATGGGTCAGGAAGTCAAAGATCCAGTTGTAGAAGGGGTATTCCGAGTTCTAGGTCCAGGAGTTTGAAGATGAATTTGGTTGGATTTATGTTGCTGAAGGTGGGGCTATAGTCAAGAAATTGGAGTCAAATGCAGGTGACCTTGCAATGCATATGTTCCAGGGATGAGGTTAAGGTCACGGAGATTACGTCTGCTTTGGACCTGTTGCAGCAATAGACGAACTGCAGTGGATCAAGGCTGTCGGGGAGGCTCGAGTTGATGTGCATCATGATGAGCCGTTTGAAGCACTTTACGATGGTGAATGTCGGAGCCACTGGCGGTAGTCATTAAGGCATACTACGTTGTTTTTCTTTGTTACGGAGATGATAGTGGTCATCTTAATCCACATGGGAACCTCAGATTGGAGTAGGGAGGTGAAAGATGTCTGCAAATAATGCTGCCCAGATCCATGCAGGCTCCGTGGACATGACCGGGGATTCCGTTTGGGCCAGTCACTTTCCACAGGTTCAATCTCAACTGACGTCTGCAACAATGTCCATGAACAGAGGGGCACCCGAATAGTCCACTGATCCTTCAGTTCAAAACAAGCAAAAAATGCATTCAGCTCATGGAGAGAGATTAGTGGTTGCCAGCAATTCTGCCCAACTTTATAGTTTGCAAAAGTTGCCACAATCAACAGGTATCTCTGAAATTATTCGTGACCCCCCTCCGCCAAGTAACTGGCTAGATGGGATCTAAACATCATCACCAGCATGTAAATATGCATCGAGCATCTTGATTGACATCTAACCGTGTAAGCAATATAACTGTCTGCAGTATATTCAACCACATCAAGAAGGAAAAAAGATTAGATACAAGCATATGAATGAGGTAGAAAAGGCCATTTGCCGTCTTGAGACTGCTCCACAATAAGATATTTCCCAAACATCAACTCTCTATTTCAGTCTACCAGCATTAACCTTCCGCTCCTTTTCTTGTCAGAAAGAATCTACCTCTCTGTGAAAAATATTCTAAAACTCTGCTTCCACTACCCTTTTAGGAGCAGAAGTCCAAACATTCTCCATCCTCAGAATGAAAATTGCCTCAACTTCTGAAATTAGCATCCTTTTATGCTTAAATAGTGACTGTCAGCTTTATGGGCCTGTCCCACTTGCCGATTTTTTTAGGCAACTGCCGGCGACTGTCATAGTCGCAGCAGATCGCCAAAAAACCGGCGACAACCTACGACAGCACCTACGTCAGGAGAAGTCAAGAAGTCAATGGCGTCAAACCCACTGTCGCCGGAAAAACTTCAACATGTTGAAAATTTAGCGACGACCAGAAAGACGCTACGACTTTTTGCACGACTGAGGCGACTACTCCCGGCGACCACCGGTGAACATGTGGCGACAAACTAGTCGCCTGTAGTTGCCTAAAAAAAATCACCTACGTGGGACAGGCCATTAGATTCTGTCACACAAGGAGAAATTCTCTCCATGACCACCCCAGAGGCCACATTAGCTCCATACTGTATCTAACAGCGAAATAAATGTGCTACCAGATGACAAAGCAATAAACTTCAATAGTACCTAGTCCACAAACCTTAACATTCATCCCACTCATGCAGCTATTTCAGGATGCACCTTCGATAAAATGTCATGTGGCAATACACCATGGCTTTTTTAACATTAAGTCCAAAGTAATGATTTCTGCCTTCCAGAATGTCCAGGACAGATATACAGCAGTGGTGCACAAGATTATATCAGATTAATACTCCAAACTATTTATGTACCCAACTGCAGGAACAAAAGACCAAAAGATCCTGAGGGGCATACTGTTCTCATTTCTGACTATGCTTTAACAATAGACACCTCTTCAGTAAGTCACTGGTGGCATGCATACTTCTTTCAGTTACGCAACAATGATCCTTGGAGGTTCTAGCCACGTAACATGCATTAGGTTTGGCCTGGCGGAGGTTCCGCAATACCATTCAGTTCTAATAAGAGGTAATTATCGTTATTTACAAGTTTTAATTAATTGCATTAACTAAAATATTTTAGTTGCATTTAAGTTTGACTTTAATTTTAATTTAAAATATTAACATGATATAATTATGTAATAGTTATAATGGTTATCAGAGACATTGCTGCATCAATATAACTCAGCAGCACCTTCTCAACAGTAGTTAAGGACACACATTATATGATGGCCTGGCCATCAACATTTCTGTTTCATGAAATATAAGCACAAATTACCCATCTCAGTACTATTCAGATGAAAAACCTTTCTCACATGGAAAAAAAAAGTGTGTAAAGTGTCTGTGTGTGTGTCTGTGTGCGCGTGTTTGCATGTCTGTGTGTGTGCGCATCTGTGCGCGTGTGTGCATGTCTGTGTGCGCATGTGCGCGTGTGCGCCTGTGTGTGCGTCTGTTAGCGCATGCACGTATCTGTGTGTGTGTATGCGCGTGTGTGCATGTGTGTGCGTGTATGTGCGCGTGTGCGTGTCCTGTGCGTGTGCTCATGCCTGTATGTGCATGTCTGTTAGCGCGTGCACGTGTCTGCGTGTGTTTATGCGCGTGCGCGCGTGCGTGCGTGTGTGTGCGCGAGCGTCTGTGTGCCTGTGTGTGTAACTGTGTGTGTCTCTCTCTCTCTCTCTCTCTCTGGAAAAGCTTAGTACCAGCACAAATCAATACTCATAAATTTAATATACAAAATTATAGATGCTCTTACAGAATTTATGTAGAAAAAAGTTAATAAATTAACACAAATTTATTTTTCTACTTGTTTCTTCACGCAGATCGCATATTCAAGTTGCAGACTGATTTCTTGGAAAGCTACATCTCACGCACACGGGATTGCCTGTAATGAGGATTGAAATTGTCTCTGATCTGTGATAATCAATACATAAAATTAACTCAATGTATACACATTTTCACGAGCTTGTTTTCCTAATGACATGTTATGCACCAATGACTGAATTCTATCGTTAAAATGGGTAAGTTTACTGACCAAAAGAATAATATTGATAGTCCCAAGCCTGGCAAATTCAAGATTTTTCAAAAGGAACTATTATATCTTTTTTTCCCCATTGGTGAGAGGATGAGCAGCTTAAAATTCCTGGGTGTTAACATCTCGTAGGACCTGATCTGGGCACACTAGCACATAGATGTAATCATAAAGATGGTACACCAGCATCTTCGACTTTCTTAGAAGTTTAAGATTTGGCATGTCACAGAATACTCAAACAAATTTCCACAGGTTCGCTGGAAAATGTACCCTGACTTATTGCAATTCTAAAGCAAGAGGCTGCAGAGTGTGGTAGACTCAGCACTCCCACCATAGGAAATATCTACATAAAGCTCTGCCTCAAGGTGGAAAATATTATCAAGGATCCCCACCATCATTGGCCATGCCACCTTCTTGCTGTTCCCATCCGGTAAGTGGTACTAAAGTCCCACGCCAAGAGGTTCAGGAACAGATACTTTCCAACAAGCATCAGGTACTCAACTGACCTGCACAACCTTAATCCTGTCTCAGCAAAGGAATTATAGACTACCACTTGCACAACCATGAGGCTGTTTTCTAATTGTGTTTTTTGCACTAATGTCTTATTTGTTTAATGTAGTCCTTTTCTGTTCACTGTACTGTAATGTGTAAATTCCATATAATTTGTTTTTGTGTTGTCTGAGTCTACATGCTGATGACGCTGCTGCAAAATTTCAGTTTACCTGTACCTCACCGTGCCTGTGCTAATAATAAACTCAACTTGACTTCAATATATGTCACTGTGTTAACTGCTAGATGATTAGGAATCCACATTCTCATTCCCAATTCAAACTGGAAATTTCAGAAAACTACTTATGATGTAAGGGTTTTTTCTCATCTTCCAGTTGCCTGCATCACATTATGCTTATAATCTATGAAAGTGCTCAGAAATTGACTGTGTTTCAAAAACAGTCGGGGATTGTTGAAAACTAACTTTTCAGACCTACAAGTTTAAAACATATACATTATCCCTTACCATATTATTCTGCTTCTGTGAAACCACTTTGTTATTACATAAACCTTTCACAAAAATTTAACAGTCTAAATGTAAAAGTTACAGGAGAGGATGTGAACTCTACACGTGGTTTCCAATCCCATGTGAAAAGTATAATTATTGTAGCTCATCTTCACAAGGCTAACACATAAACAACTTAATCAACTTTGACAATCCTTCTGTGCTATTTTCCCAATTTACTGCTTTCAAAAGAGAAATCTGGACTTCAGCACAAACAACACTGAATTTAGTCTAAGTGGTCACAGATAACAATAATGTTAAACTTTAGAATGAAAATACAGTACTCCAATTTGAATCAAGCTAGCACAGGGTTGTAATAAATTCTACACCGTTTGCTCTGCTGACTTCATTCTTTTGACTGGTCCCTGATTTTACTCATGCAACACTATTTCCCATAACCAATGGCTCAAATATTTTTTACCAGATTCCCCAATGAAACAAATACTAAACCTTCTTTACTTTATAGCAAAGCAAAGCTTCCTTGCCTTAGATGCACAGAATTAACAAGATCATATATAACCAATGATAAAGATCCTTTATTTTATTGCTCTATACCATTGCTTCATTGTAAATGCATTCTCGGGTTCAAATGCAATCAACTCAAAGGCATCCATAAATGCACTGCCTTAAAAACACAAAAGCATCCCAACATGATTCAAAGGGACATCAAACTAAATAGGATGCGTGGCCAAATTAAGAAGAAATTAAGGCAGATGACCAAGAGTTGAATTGAGGAGACGGAGACTGCAGATGCTAGAATCTTGAACAAACACGCAGAGTGCTGGAGGAATTCAGTGGGTCAGGCAACATCTGTGGAAGGAAATGGACAGATAATGGGGCCCTTCTTTAGACAGTGAAGGTAGGTTTTAAGAATTGTGATAAAGAGGCAGTATTTCACAAAAAAGAATTTAGGATTTTGACAGCTGCAGGGTCACTAATCTACATCTTGTGATGGATGTTTTACTTTGCTTTGGATATCAGCGATGGAATAATTTCAAAAAAATGTTGTGGAGATAAGTTTCAACTGGCAGTGCATTTGCACAGTTAGGAATTCTTCGTAAATATTCAAATATAAATAGTGAATATTCTTATGGGTCACTTTTGACCATTTCCACAAGCTCAAACTGGTTAAATGGCCTTGAAAGCAGTTTTCACAATGAACACAACAAAGATTTTTTAAAAGTGAGGATATTGTCAACCATTTTATTATTTCTTCACTTTGTAGTTTCAAGCAAGGGGAGTGAGCAAAATTAGTGTTGTTCTGAATATAATTAACCCACAATACATATTTTAATAATGTAGGTAAAATGATTTGAAAACAATCTACTTTAATTCAGCTTAAACCATTTCCTAGGTGAAGTTTATCCATCATCTCAGATTACTGCCAACACTGATGCAGGCATTGAACCAATCGTATTTCATATTACTCCATCATTGGTTTTATCCAGATAGTTTTTTAAATTATAATCGGTACAAATAAAATCTGATGCTACATGCTTTATGTAGCTTAGAATTTCACGTATTACAGCATTATATATTAATGATCTTTTAAATATGTCATTAAACAGTACAGTATATTTACTGGAACATATCCAGTTACCATTTAAGATACACTGTTCCCTTTGCAATATATGTTAGTTCAAAATTTAACAATCATAAATTCACATTCAATCATCCTTCTTTAACTCAAAGGTATTTGACAAGACAGCAAAAGAATAAAGACAGCATTGCTCACAAGATTTTAATTCCGATGCGTGCACATCAAACCAGAATCAGTGCAGAACACCTGGGATTCTATCCTTCAGGTGCAGACAGAAGAAAAACATTGGCAAAATTGAGCACTCTGACTCATTAAAAAAATAATCTGAGCTATGCCAGTGGCTTAATCGGTTTATCCAATGAGCAGCTGAGCAAGAGACATTGAAGCTTCCACTTCAATCCTCATTCTGCGATCTCCTCAACAACATGACCTCCACCAGGGCAGCTGCAAAGTTCATCAAACTTAGCCCCAGCACTTCTAGACAGCAGGCATTAAAAGCTTTCACTCCTGTCTACAATTCAGCGACCATGACGGAAAGCACACAAGAACCATGATGGAAAGCACAAAACAGGTGATAGCAGGACTACAATACCTTCAATGGTTGGGTATCCCATTGCGATTATTACAGCAAAGACTCACACTCAACCAAAAAGTCTAAAGATCTACCAACATTCAGAAAGCTTTACCTAAGCAAGGAATCAAATGGTAGGAGGGAATTTTTATGGATATATACACTTTTAGTTAAAAGGCAACAATTGCAGGCATTAACTCCAAGGTTGAACTAACGACAAACAAAACTGATAAATTAGCCAGAATGTAATGAGTTTATGTTTGTACAAAAATACATTGCAGATAAGAGTCATATCAGCAAGGGAAGAAGAGTTCTAAAATGCTCAGAGTTAAATGTATAACAGAGCAAGAAGGTATAGGAAACATTACGTCTTCAATGCCACAGTAAGTTCATACAATCAAATTAACTGATGGCAGTTAATGGTACAAGCCAAACAAAGAGAAAGACTGGACAGATTACAGACAATATCTTAGATGTAATGTATCAAACAAATGAGGCAGGTGAAGGATGGTGGGGAAAAGGTTTATCTTGGTAGAGTCACCAAGTGGAAAGGAGAAACTGTTAAAAACAGCAAAAAAGGATAAACGATGAAGAACAAAAGCAAAATACTGCAGCTTTTGGAAACTCAAAAATAAACAGTCAAAGAAAATATTACTAACTCAAAAACATAGAAAAGCATGTTTAAAAATAAATCCATAAACTCTGCACAAAATACAGTAAGAATTGCAGAAAGCTCCAAGCAGCACCTGTTCAATGACACAATAATCCCAAACTCAAGGAAATTATACTTGGTATGACAAATATACATGTATTACATGTATTATCTATTACATGAAGACATCCTGTGTTGTATGCACAGATTTCTGTAATTATTTTCAAACATTTTCCAAGCAAATTGCATCTTTAACACAACAAAATAAGCCAACGTACTTCATAAAATCAGAAGTGCAAGGCACAAGAGATAGCCATTTGCGACACGTCAGCCAACAATTGAACCACTTTGATCTATGGTCTTGTCAACAACAGTTGTAAGTGATCACCCTGCAACCTTTTAAATAAATTGAGGGGCTCTGATTCCAAGAGTCTTTTGAGAAAGAGCACCAGACTTCCAGTACTCCTTGGGTGAAAACATTTTTTTTTCCTCAATTCTCCTTTAACCTTTCCCTGAATTAATGAACCTTGATCTCTTGTTATCAATCCCTCTGCCAACGGTCATAGGCCCTATCCATCCGCTATATCGGAGCCTTTCAATTAAAAATTTCTCCGCAGTTCATGTTCCAAAGCAAACAACCCTAGTCTCACCTTCACAGGTGCATCATTTTACAAAAAAATATGCCAAACCATGCAAGAAATGTTAGAACTGAATTAAGATTAAAAGTTTAAAGAGCTAAAGATTAAATAATATTTTGAAGAAGAGAAATTTCAGGTGGGGAATTCTAAAGTCAAAAGATCAGAGAACTTGCTGGAAGGGAAAACCCTGGGATCAAGGGTTGGTGAAATTGTTATCTGAGGCATCACTTCATTTGATGGTCATCATTGAGTAGCAAGCACAGAAGTAACAGTTGAACAGAACTCGGTTCTAGTTACCTTGTGGTCGGGATTTGGGGACAGATGTCTCAATTTACTTTTTGACCCGAGATGCTCTCAAAGTGCAATCAGAACCTGCTCTCTTTGGGCATCACGTACCTTGTTACACAAAAGATGAAGGCAACAATTAGGTGCACTGTTTTTTTCACTCCTTGGCCTACAAAAACCAAAATGAAATTGGACAATTCCAGCTTAAATTAGTCCATTAAGCAAACCCTCGTGGGGCAACCTTTTCACTCAATGAGTAGTGGGTATATGGAATGAACTACCAGAGGAAGTAGTCGAGGCAAGTACAATGATATTTAAAATACACTTTCACAGGTATGTGGATAGGAAAGGTTTAGAGGAATATGGACCAAATGCAGGCAAATGGGACTATCTTATATGGGGCATGTTGGCTGGCATGGACGAGTTAGGCTGCAGGGCCTGTTGTCATGCTGTATGACTATGACCCTGACTCTATTTGAGTTTGCACTGTTCATAGCAGTACTTAAAAATAATCAAGCCTTTATTAATTATGTTAAGTGATGTAGGATTTCTTAAATGAAAGAACATACTAGTCATACCTGGTTTATAAATATATAATGACCAGTTCAAATTATGTGTCTTTAGCTGTCTTCATACTTCCACAATTTTCTGAACAGTTCTCCCCATCACTGGGAATGTCAGATGACAACCTACATAGAGATGTGTCCCATTGAACACTATTCGCAAATGCAATCTTGGAATTCTGGGGTCAAATTAATTTAGCACCCTGGGCTTCATTTATCATTTTGTTGATCAGCTCTTACTAATCACAACATTGGCAGTAAATAAACAAATTCAATTGGAAATATTTCCTATTGCTCCGATTCCATTTGAAGCTGACAATTCATCTCAGCTGTATTTTTTAAATACTGTTTGATTGTAGAGAATGTGTTGAGCTTCAATGCAAAAATACACTGTTTAAACACTGTAGCCCACCATACAGTGTAGTTCTTCAATCACTTCATATGGTTGAGATTTCTTTTCCCCAAACGAACTGGGTGAAAGTGAGGAAAGATTGGAAGACGTTTTGTCCTGGGCGTGATGATACAATGGAAAACATCCCATTGGTGGTACGAGGTGGAGGAAGGGGCAAGAGTGATAATAGTGATAAGATTGAGAGGCTCCAGGAGTAATACCCATCCACACAATTAATAAAATATGCAATTTATTGTCCAATGCTTGAATACATTAAATTACAATAGCCCAAGGCAGACACAATAAGGAAACTCAGTATCAGTTATGGTCTCAGTAGAAGTTGCATTTGATTGCACCACAATTTGCCTCATTATTTTTCAGTTTAATAACGGTAAGCACAGTAGAGCACTGTTGCTGAATGTCAGAGTGATACAATGCAGATTCACGAGCTCAATTACACCTCAGGAACAACACCGAGCTAGTAGGAATCAGCTCTTTGCCAGGAAAGGATTAGTTGGGAAATGAAGAAACAGGAAGACAAAAATTCAACATCAACCACAAACACACTTTCAGAAAAGCTGGTTAAAAGGCAAATTTCCATAGAAAAACATTATGCTACTTCACCTGCAAATAGGCAATGACCAAAATTCAAACTTGGTTATTTTAGATGCTGAATATTACTCCTCCCATGGAAAAGAGAAAATCAAGATTTCACTTTTTCATGAGATTCTAATCACTGCGCAGGTAAACATTCGGAGACTTTACACTAACACCCAAGTCACAAATAATACTAAAAGATTAGGAGCAATGGTTAGAAGCAAATAACTCCTGCTTCTGGTCAACCAAAGCAGCGAGGTAAAAGTGGTTGAACATTAGTCCTCATAGATTATTGAAGCCAGCATTTAAAAAAAAAATATATATATATATATGTATATATATATATATATATATATATATATATATATATATATATATATATATATGAAATGTACCATTTCCAGGCGTTGTGTACAAAAAAGCATATTAAAATACTTTTGTGATAGTAATCAGGCAGAGCAAATAAGAAGGAAAATGACAAAAGCAAATATTTCAAATGTATGGCCAAAAGGCAGAGGCATGATAGAAGAACAGGAATCATACTGTGTGGAAAAGGGAAATGAGAAGCATGGATTAGATGATGGTGTAAGCTCTCAGTCCCACTTTCCAACTCCCAAGTCTTCTCCACTATTTGAAAATGTGTGCAAAATCAAAATACAAAATGGCTTAGGAACATAAATATCTTTAATGCATTGCCTTTTAAACTTGGCAGCATAAATCAAAATATATAATTTAACACATTCTGATATTTGGAATAGAAAATGCAGGATTTGGACCGCCAGACCCCAAAAGCTAAAAGATTCACAAATGGATATCCATTTGAAAATGTGAAATGAAAATGCAAAAAAAGTTCTTAAAATGTTGTTAATTGGTGACTACAATATAACATCAGGTTAGTTTACCTGACAAGCTATTGTTGGATGTCTGTGAGTGGTGATGTAATAGAGTAAGGGTAATGGAATCCTACTTCAAAACAAGTGTGCAAGCACAATATTATTCATGCAGAAATAAGAGAGCAATAGTAATAAGTGAAGTAACATTTATTTTCTGAATGGGGACCGAGGATAGAAATAGATGAACCGACAGCACTAAACTACTGTTGGAAAACCTACTTTACACAAATGTCATAAAGTTATTATTTTGTGCTTCCTATCTTGACGAATGTGGAGTAACAGTGGTGTGTTCTAGTTGTAAACATGTAGGCAGACATACGGGAGTGCGTAGGTGGGGTTCAGGAGCAATGTTTTTTTTCCTGGTGTCTACCCTTCAGCCCCCCTCCCTAGTCGTGGTCCTAAACCCTGGCCCTAATCCTCCCCCTCCCCCTCCCCCCCCCCCCCCCCTCTTGTTTACACGTTACACACTCCGGCCGCGGCAGGCGGAGGGCCGACTAATGCCTGAGCTGAGGTCAGTCGGAGGCTGGTCGGCCCCAGTGGCCCCCCAGCTCTGTGGCTCCGGGCCCGGGTTATACACGGCGGCCACCAGCTGCCCCCCCCCCCCTCCCCCCTGCCTCCCGTTCAAACAACAACCACTGACAGCTCCCCCCGGACCCGCGGAGAGGTAGCGGGCCGCCTTAGGGCGGCTCACTCCTCCCCTGCCTCAACCTTCCGCCTCTCTCACCCCTCCACGCACAAGCCCCGGGGAGGCGGCAGGCCCCGAACCGGACACAGACACACAACTCCGCACCTACCTTTCCCTTTACTTTTGCGCCATCTTGGATCCACTTGTCAGCGTCCCCCAAAGGCATTGTGGGAAACTGACCCGTGGCCCCGCCCCCTCCGCCCGGCCCCGCGCATGCGCCGCCGCTCCCGCCAGGACACCTTCAAGCGGACAACAGGTGGAGAAGTGGCGCCAACACCTGGATCCACCTGGACGCCCAGCCTCAAAGGCCAGATGTGGAGAGTCCCCCCCCCCTCCCACAGCGGGGAGGGACTGAAAGAACAACATCCTGGAAACTTTGGGCAACACCTGGGGATCAGGTAGGGACAACATCTGGCTGCAGGTGGAGAAGGAGCCAGGTGTGAAGAACACCAGTTGAGATAGATGGATGGAAGGAACTGCAAATGCTCGTTTAAAAATAAGAGACACAAAGTATTGGAGTAGCTGAGTGGGTCAAGCATCATCTCTAATGATGTTTCGGGTCAGATTTCTTCAGCAGTTGAGGTAGGTTGAGGAGGCTGCAACTGGAAGAGATAGTTGGAAGGGTAACACCTCAACCAATGGCATTATAACACTAAAGGCTATGTAGCCCATCAATTCCAAGCCATTACCTTTAGAACAATCCAGGCAACTTCATCAAGTCCATGCCATTATCTCCAGATTAATCCAACCAACTGTGTTTTGCCTCTCAACTCCATGCTATTCTCTGCAGAACAGTCCACTCAACTTCATTTGACCCATCAAGACCATGTCATTCTTTGTTGAACAATCCTGTCAACACTATTCCTTCACAATTTCTTTTTGAGATAAATTATTATTTTGTTTCCATAACTCCTATAGGCATTGAGTTCAAGATCATTTCCACATGCTGTGCAAAAAAAAGTTGTTCTTTGCTTTTCTCCTCTCTTTCTCGCCCACAACCTTAAAATCTATGCCTCCTAATTATCGTTCCACTAGCTCATTAATTCGCAGCACCCAATTTTGGGAATGTTAGAGGAACCCCACGTGCTCACAGGGAGTACATGCAGACTCCATGACGATAGCATCCGAGGATGGGATTGAACCCAGTCCACCAGAAGCATGAGAAGGACCTCAGTTAGCTGCGCCAACTGTGGCTTCCAAGTGAAGGAGCAATTCAATTTATGTCAGAACTGGCCATTTTCTAATGTAAGGTCATCCACCAGTAACATTGGAGACACAACAAAATGCAGATGCTGGAATCTTGAGCAAAACAAAGTGCTGGAGGAACTCAGCTGGTCAGGCGGCATCTGTAGAGGGAATGGACACGTGACTCTTCGGGTTGGGAACCTTGTTTAGACAGATTAGCATCAGAGCAAGTAAAAGTAGTTCATTTGTTCTAGTTCCATCTCTGAATATTTCATTTGCTTACTTTTTTTCCAGTTTTCCAACCATTGTTTTGTTCTGCTTCTCACAGCTCTGACGTTGTTTGTTCTCTTTCCTCTGTCTTTGCGTATCTCCCATTATTTACACCTCCTTCAGCAGATCAACTATTCACCACCCTCCTTTAGACAACACCTGTAGCATTTGTAGAACCTTGGTCTCGCCCTTGTCACTGAATCCCCTCTGATCTCTTCACCTTCCCCCTTCTTTGCAACCTAAACCTAACTTGTTTTCCCTTTTTCCCAGTTCTGACAAGGGATCTTTAACCTGAGACTTTGTTTCTTTCTCCACAGATGCTGCCTGACCTGCTGAGTATCCCCAGGATGTTCTATTTTTAGAACATAGAAGATAGAAAAGTGTGATACAGGAAAGAACCTTTTGATGATGCCTGTAATGCATAATTTTGGCATATCTTTCTGTTATTTTCTTCTTCATATCCAAACCTAGCTTCTCCTTTAATTAATTTATAATATTCAGCTCGACTTCCTTCTGCAATAGGAAGTTCCACACTTATAGTAACATTTCCCTTCAATTTCATTTTGAATTAAAAAACAGCTAGAGCCAGGTATAAAACTGAGAGAAAATACTTTGTATTTAGATCAAACATTCACTGCAGTGAATTTCAGTGAAAAAAATCTTATCCTCAACCAGTGTGTCCAAAGGTGACCTCAGATTGTACCTCATTAGTTTATTTTCAAGATACAGCATGGAAACAGGCCTTACAGTCTGCCGAGTCCATGCTAACCAAAGGTCACTGCTTCATGTTAGTTCTATGTTATCACACTTTCTCATCTAGTCCCTGCACACAAGGGATAATTTCCAGTGGCCAATTTCCAGTGCCTACAAACTTACATCTTTTTGGGATGTGGGAGAAAACCGGAGCATCCGGAGGAAACTCAGGCGGTCATAGTGAGAATGTGCAGACTCCACACTGATAGCACTCAAGGAACTGGATCTATGGTGCTATGACGCAGCAGCCCTACCAGCTGTACCACTATACTGCCAATTTCTAACCCCCCCCCCCTCACCCCCATCAGAAGGATGGGTAAAAAATTGCTGGCATTGCCAACATCTTCCACCCTCAATTATTTTTTTTTTAAATGCCATTAGACATATTGAAAGATATTAAGACAGTACATTAAAACTTTGGCCATGGAGAGAAAGAGAACGACTTCTCGCGTGATTAACCTCCACTTGCCTCCATCCTTCACAGTCCTTCCCCCAGCACACCACACCCACTACTGAAAACAACGACCCAAGAGAATATCCGACAACCAACAGCGAACTAGTTGGTTGGGAAGAAGTCTCTACCATCCCAATGGACCACAGAATGCATGTCTTAAATATTTGATTCAATAACTGTTACAACTGGATGTAATGTTGATGTTACCCCTGGCTGCGTTGTCTAGAACCAGGGATCTCAGTGTCCAAATATGGGTCATCCAATCAGAAGAGAGTTGAGAAGAGACCTCTTTATTCAGGTTGTGAATACTATACTTCTCTTCCTAAGAGGGATGTGTAAGCTGGACTTTGGTATGTTTGGACATTGGACATAGGAAAATAGCACCATTGGATCTTATTGAATGGCCAAGCTGACATTATGAGCTAAGTAACCTACTTTTGCTTCTATTTCTTATGTTTATATGAGTCTGTCACAGAGTATTTAGCTCTCTTTTCAAAGGATGTGTGATGGAATTAACCTTCTTGTTAACCACCTTTTTCATTTTTTAATAAAATTATTCAATCAGTTTCGAAATCTCAAACATTTATTTAAATTATTTTGGATTATAAATGGGATTTAAAACTATAATATGCCAAATTATGACATTTTGCCACAATCTCTATAAAGTTCCATTTTAATTACATTAATGAAACATGTCCATCACCTGGCCCACAGTCATTTCTTAATATTGAAAAATTGATTCCGGTCTCCATCTTAGCCTTATTGGAGAGCCACCGACTTCCACTTACCAGAAAATGTTGACTGCAGTGTAGGAGGGACAGAAATGAAGGAGCGCCATACTGGTTGTTGGGACAGCGCCAAGGTGCGCTGCACTGTGAGATTAACCCAACCAAGGTTGTGTTGCACTGTAGGTGGGGCAGTTCCAAGAGAGCACCACTCTGACAGAGAGACTATTGTTGGAGGTTTGAGGCGTGGTTTAAAGAAAAAAAATATATATATATTTTTATTAGAAGCAGTGTACAAAAGTATAAACCGCGGCATATGACATAATACATTTATTGTACAGCTTCAATTTTAATTTTAGCAAAGGTGAAATAGAAAAAAGAGAGAAAGAGCAAGAAAGAAAGAAAATGAGAGCGTGAATGTGTAAGAATAGAACCCCTAAACTACCAAATGAGTAGTCAAAGAGTGAGTAAGTAAAAGAAATAGAAAAAATGTAAGGAAATAAAAAGACAAAAACGGGTGGAAAAAAAGGCAAAAAGTGTTGATATACCTGCTTCAATTCTCTACCCACCCATCACCCAGTCCGTAAATCGGTTTAATTACGAAGTTGTGTTGCACCATACTATCCTTGCAATGAATCAATGAAAGGAATCCATGTATTTGAAAATTGCTCTGATTTTCCTGCAAAGACAAGTCTCATATTTTCAAGATGTAGTGTCTCAGACATGTTTGTAATCCACATTTTAAGAGTAGGGGCAAATGTATTTTTCCAAAATGTAAGTATACATTTTTTCGCCATTATCAGGCCATAATTAAGGAAATGTCTTTGAAATATTGAAAGCTCAGGGCAGGCTTCTGCTGTTCCAAAAATAATCAGTTTGGTATGGGGGTCCAGTTTTGTTTTTAATGTTTTTGTGAAAATTTCAATGTTTCCTTTCCAAAAGTTATGTAGTTTTATGCAAGAGGCAAATTAATGTGTTATAGTTGCTTCTTGAAGGAGACATTTGTCACAAATAGGAGATACATTTAAAAAAATCTTATTCAGTTTAGTCTTTGAGTAGTAGAGTGTGTGCAGTATTTTGAATTAGATTAAAATGTGTCTAACATTAATCGAACAATTATGTATAGATAAGAGATATTTTTCCCATCTGTCTTTGGAAATTTCTAGGCCTAATTCCTCTTCCCATTCTCTTCTAAATTGCATCAGATGATGGAATTTCTATATTTAGAAGAGTATTATACAAGTATGATGTTAGATTGTTTGACTCTGAGTTTCTATTCATACCTTCATCTGATATATCTGGCAGCAGAGTTTGATAATCATGGGTATATGTTTCAAATAATCTCGAATTTGAAGATATCTAAAATATTGATTACTTTTCAGACTGTATTTCGACTGTAATTTCTGAAATGACATGAGATTTCCCGTCTCGTACAGATCTCCAAGCTTTTTAATTCCTAGTCATTCCCAATAAGTAAACGTTTTATCTATAATAGATGGCTTAAACGATGGGTTATTAGTTATTGGTGCAAGAAGAGATAAATTTCTTAGTTTAAAAGTTGATTTTACTTGTCTCCAGATTCGTAAAGTGCTATGAATAAACGGATTTTTCTCATATATTGTGTTCTTCAACTTTATTGGGGAGAGAAGAATTGCGCCTATATTAAAAGGCGAACAATCCTCTCTCTCCATTATTAACCAGTCTACCTGTTGGCATGCCAGTCAGTAAATTACATTTTTAATATTCGTTGCCCAATAATAGTATAAGAAATTGGGGAGCGCCAATTCGCCCATTTATTTGGGTTTACATAGATGTCGTTTATGAATTCTATGTGTTTTATAATCCCAGATAAAGTTTGTAATCCGGGAATCAAGATTTTAAAAAAAAATTTTGGAAGATATATCGGTATATCGATATATCGGTATTGATTGAAAGAAATAACTAGAGAATTTGTGGGAGGAAAATCATTTTTATGACATTTATTCTGCCTATTAGAGACATCGGAAGTGTTTTCCTGAATTGAATATGAGCGTTTAATTTAGTAACTAAAGGCGAGAAGTTTGTATTGATTAAAGAAGTATATTTTCTGGTTACTTGAACGCCCAGATATTTAAATATTTCTGTAGCAATTCTGAAAGGGAATTTTAAACGGTGTGTCAGCTCTTGAGATTTTATTGCCATAATTTCACTTTTGTTCCAGTTTATTCTATATCCTGAGAAGGAACCGAATTCCTCTATAAGATTTAATATATTTGGAATACTAACTTGAGAATTGTTGATATATAATAATACGTCATCTGCATATAATGATATTTTATTATTGGAGTGTTTAGTACTATAGCCGTGAATGTTCGGATGTACTCTTATACTTTCCACTAAGGGTTCAATCGTAAGGGCAAATAACAGAAATGATAATGCACATCCCTGTCTATTGCCCCTAGATAGTTGAAATCTCTGAGATAGTATGTAGTTGGTCTATCTTCTGGCCATCGGCCCATCATATAGTAATTTTATCCATGAAATAAAATTCTCTCCCATCTGAAATTTTTGCAGTACTGTGAAAAGGTATTTCCATCCTACTTGGTCAAATTTTTTTTTTGGCAATCTAATGAAATAATTAATAAGTCTTCTTTAGTTCTGTATGAGTACATTATGTTAAAAAGGCGTCTCAAAATATTAAATGAATGTATCTTGGGTATGAACCCTGTTTGATCCGAATGTATTAATTTATTAACGTATTTACTTAATCTTCTTGCCAAAGTTTTTGCTAATATTTTCTGATCAGTATTCAGCAGAGCAATTAATCTGTATGAACTGGGGTCTTCTAGATCTTTATCTTTTTTGGGTATAAGTGTGATAGTTTATTCAGCTAGTGTTTGTGGTAATGTATGTTCTTTAAATGCATATGTATAAAGCTTGTGTAAACGTGGTGTAATTACCTCGTGAAATCTTTTATAAAATTTGTTACTAAACCCGTCTGGTCCAGGTTGAGGCGTGGTTTTCACCTTCATTTCACAATTTAGCAAGGCACTTTGATATGTCTTTCTCAGTTAATAGCACTCCCCTTTAAATCAGAAGATTTAGATTCAAGGCTCACCGCCGATACTCCATCGCAATACAGAGAGCGTTCTGGACTGTTGAAGAGAGCATGATAAATTGAGAACCTTCTTCATGTGGACATCGATGTTGGTTTATTACGATCACGTGTACTGAAATACAGTGAAAAGCTTTGTTTGCATGCTCAAATCATACAACAAAGGGTATTTTATTGTCACGTGTACCAATTAAGGTACAGTGATACTCGATTTACCATACAGCCATACTAAAAAAAAGCAACAAGACACGCAACTTCATAAAAGTTAACATAAACATCCACCACATCGGATTCCCCACATTCCTCACTGTGATGGAAGGCAATAAAGTCTAATCTTCTTCACTCGTTATTCTCACACATGAGTACAATCGAGCCAAATGCAAGTACAACAGATGCAAAGAAAAAAATACCAGAGCACAGAGTATGCTGTTACACCATTATAGCATTACAGTTACAGAGAAAAAGTCCTAGGACCACAATGAGGTAGGTTGGAAGATTTTGGCTCAATAGAATGTGATATAGATTAACAATTAATTAAAGGCCCAAACGGTCATGACTGCAGGTTAACAAACCTGGGAACTAAATGTTCCATTAAATTTAGTGTTTGGGAAGGACTGGCAAAAAGAAGGAGGTGGGGGAGTACTTTTAGTGATTACAACCAAGATAGTACAACACAGGAACAGGTCCTTTGGTCCACAATGTGCATGCCGAACATGATGCCACAATAAACCAATCTCCTCTGCCTGCAAGTGATTATGGTATGGTGAACAGTCGGCTGCGGGAGGATATTTTGGCACCATTATTGATGCAAAAACAAAGCTGATTAACCTCTACTTCCTGAGAAGATTGAGGAGATTAGATATGTTTGCGACAACTCTGTTGAACTTCCTCAGTGTACGATAGAGAGCAGACTGACTCATTGCACCTCCGCCTGGTTCGGTAACTTTAAAGCCTGGGAGCGAAGGAGATTACACAGAGTGGTACACACAGCCTGGTCCACCACAGGTCGGCCTGACCTCCCAACCATTGTGCTGGCTTAGAAAGGCAGCCAATATCATCAAATATGCACACCATTCTGGTCACATTCTCATTTCGCTCCTACCATGAGGAAGAAGGTACAGGAGCCTGAAAACTGACCACCAGGTTGATGAACAGCTTTTCCACAGAAACCATCATAGTTTTGAACATTACATAACAGCAACCATGAACTACTATAGACTGTGTCTTTATAATTTTGGCACTATTATGGCAACCTGGTATGGTTATTAATTAATTGTATTTTTTGTTATTATATATGTTATTTTAATGGGCTTGTTAAGATGCAGCATGTACGAACTACATTGTTCTGTTGTCGGTACATAGTATAATTAAACCCACTTCACTTTCTTGAGTATGTTGCAGATGAGGTTAATGTAAAAAGTGTGAAGTTATAAACTTTGGCAAAAATAACTAGGATTAACAAAACTGACTAAAAGTCACACCTCTAAAAAGTGTGCAGGAACAGACAGACCAGGATGTAAATGTGAATAAATCTTTGAAAGTGGCAGGGCAGGTCACGGGAGTAGTTAGCAACACATATTGCATCCTGGGATTCAAAAGTCAAAGCAAAGTTTAAAAAAACAGGGAGATGCTGAATATGTACAGAGCACTGCTTATAGAATTGTCTCCAATTCTGGTCCTTACACTACAGAGGAGAGAAAATATCACCAGGGAGGGATCTTAGCTCCAGGTTTGGACTGGAGAAGTTGGGTTGTTCTCCATGTAGCAAGAAAGGTTGAAAAGGTGATGTGGGCAAGGTCATAATTGGATGACTTAGGGATTTGTGAGATTTATTTCCGAGTATTGAGAGTAGCAATGGTGGGGATTGTTGTGGTCTTGACAGGGATCTTTAGCCACAGACGAGATGTCAGAAGATTGGAGAATAGCCAATGTATTTAAGAGGGACAACAGGTAAAAAACAGGAAATTATACGCGTGAGCCTTTCTATAGTGGTAGAGTCATCAAATCATACAGCAAGGAACAGGCCCTTCAGCCCAACTCATCCATGCCGACCAAGATATCCATCTCAGCTGGTCCCATTTCCCCACATTTAACATATTCCTTTTCTTACCCTTGTATCCATGCAGCATCCTCATGAATCTTTTCCGCACTCTTAACAGCTTAAACAAGTTTTTCCTTTAACAGGGTAACCAAAACTGAATACAATACTCCAAGTGCAGCCTCACCATTGTTTTGTACAACTGCGACATAACATCCAAACGTTCTTGTTCAATTCCCTTACTGATGAAGTATAGCCTACAAAAACCTTCTTCATCACCTTGTCCACCAGTAATTCCACTTGCAAGGAACTATGTACTTGTACTCCTATATCCCTCTAATCTACAACATTTCCTATGGCCCTACCGTTCATTGTGAAGATCATGCCCTGGTTTGACTTCTGATAATATAATACATCAAGCTATTCGCCATTGCTTGGCAAACTCGCCAAGCTGATTGGGATCCGCTGTAATTCTTGTTAACGTTCTTAACAGTCCACGATACCACCTATTTTAGTGTTATTGCATACTTACTAACCATGCCATGTACATTCTCCAAATCACTGATGGAGATGACAAACAACGATGGCACTACACCAATTATTAAGTTGGAAAGTCAAGTTACAACCATATAATACTTTAGTTGGACCATGTTTGGACTATTGTGTGGAGTTCTGGTCGTCACATTGCAGCAAGGATGTGGAGAATATGGAGAGGATTTGAAGAGCATCACCAGGATGTTGCTTAGATTTGATGATTTTAGCTGTAAGGGGAGGTTGAACAAACTATTGTTTTTTCTGGAGCCTTGTGGTCTAGAGGAGACCTGAAATAAATTTATAAAATCATGAGACACAGGTATGGTAGATGCTCAGAGACTTTTTTCCAGTGTGGACATGTCAAATACTACAGGGTATAGGTTTAAAGGAAATTTGTGAGGCAGGTTTTTCTCACAGAGAATGATAGGTGCCTGGAGCATACTGCCAGGGAGGAGATAGCACACCAACATTTAAGAGGCAATTGGACAGATACATAAACAGGCAGAGAGTAGAGGATATAGACCACATGCAGACAGATGACATTTGTTTAATTAGGCATCAAGTTCTGCACAGATATGGTGGGATGAAAAGCCTGTTCCTATGCTATTTTATGTCTATATGAAGGAAGGTATTCCCATTGTCGGATGGTTCAAGGGCTCAAAAGTATGGTTTAAAAGCCTCTGTTCCGAGCCGATACGCCTTCTAAATTTCCCTTTCAGAATTGCTACGGAAAAATTCAAATATCTGGGTGTTCAGGTAACCAGAAAATATATTTCTCTTTTTAACGCAAACTTTCCTCCTTTAGTTACTAAATTAAACGCTCGTATTCAATTTTGAAAAACACTACCAATGTCTCTAAAGACAGAATAAATGCTATATAGATTATCTTCCTCCCACAAATCCTGTACTTATCCAATCAATACCGATATATCTTCCTAAACTTTTTTTCAAAAAACTTGATTCTCTGATTACAAACTTTATTTGGGATTATAAAACACATAGAATTCATAAACAGCATCTATGTAAACCCAAAGAAACTGCTGGATTGGCTCTCCCCAACTTCTTATACTATTATTGGGCAACGAATATTAAAAATGTAATCTATTGGTTGGACAATACAGGCCAACAGGTAAATTGGTTAATAATGGAGAGAGACGATTGTTCGCCTTTTAATATAGGCGCGATTCTTCTATCTCCAATAAATTTGAAGAAAACACTATATGAGAAAAATCCGATTATCCACAGTACTTTACGAATCTAGAGACAAGTGAAGTCAACCCTTAAACTGAGACATATATCTCTTCTTTCACCAATTGCCGATAATCCTTTGTTCAAGCCATCTATTTTAGACAAAAGGTTCACATATTTTGAAAGATTTGGAATTTAAAAAGTTCGAGATCTTTTGAGATGGGAACTCTTCTCTCATTTCAAGAATTACAGTCGAAATATCACCTTCAAATTCGAGACTATCTGAAAACATATACCCAAGACTACCAATCTTTGTTGCCGGACATACTAGACAATGAACAGAAACTCGGAGTCAAACAAGTTAATATCATATATGTATAACACCCTTTTAAATATAGAAAGCCATCGTTAGAAGTAATTAGGAGAGCTTGGGAAGATGAACTTGGCCTAAAAATTCTAAAAGCCAGATGGGAAGAAAACTTATATATACATAATTGCTCGATTAATGTTAGGCATTCGTTAAGTCAATTAAAAATACTGTGCAGACTCTACTATTCAAAGTCTAAACTGAATAAGATCTTTCCAAATGTATCTCCTTTTTGTGATAAATGTCTTATTCAGGAAGCAACTATAACACATTCCTTTGCCTCTTGTATAAAGTTGCATAATTTTTGGAGAGGAATTTTTGAAATGTTTTCAAAATTGGACCCCGACACGGAATTGGATTATTCTAGGTACGTTAGAAGCCTGCTCTGAGCTATCATTATTTCAAAGACGTTTCCTTAATTATGGCCTGATAAATGCAAAATAAAATGTTTTAAAGCCTCTGTTCCAGTTTCTCCTGCCCCTCCCAAGCACATCCCAGAAACTTGTGGGTTTGTAGATTAATTGGCCTCTGTAAAATTGCCCCAACTGCAGGGACTGGATGGAAAGTGGGATAACATAGAACTAGTGTGAACAGATGGTCTGCGTGGACTTGGGACTGTTTTGATGCTGTATGGTTCTATTCCATTCAATATATTGCAGCAAATTCAATTCATTATATCTTACACTTTTCCTTCTCCCTCACGGCCACTCTTTCCTGTTCAAAATCCGCCCAAGTTGTCGAAGGGTCTCGACCCGAAACATCACCCATTCCTTCTCTCCAGAGATGTTACAGTGCCCTGCATAATGTTTGGGACAAAGACCCATCATTTATTTATTTGCCTCTGTACACCACAATTTGAGATTTGTAATAGAAAAAAAATCACACGTGGTTAAAGTGCACATTGCCAGATTTTAATAAATGTCATTTTTATACACTTTGGTTTCACCATGTAGAAATTACAGCAGTGTTTATACATAGTCCACCCATTTCAGGGCACCATAATGTTTGGGACACATGGCTTCACAGGTGTTTGTAATTGCTCAGGTGTGTTTAATTGTTTCCTTAATGCAGGCATAAGAGAGCTTTCAGCACCTAGTCTTTCCTCCAGTCTTTCCATCACCTTTGGAAACTTTTATTGCTGATTATCAACATGAGGTCCAAAGTTGTGCCAATGAAAGTCAAAGAAACCATTATGAGACTGAGAAACAAGAAAAAAACTTAGAGACGTCAGCCAACCTTAGGCTTCCCAAAATTAGCTGTTTATAACATCATTAAGAAGAAAGAACACTGGTGAGCTTACTAATCGCAAAGGGACTGGCAGGCCAAGGAAGACCTCCACAGCTGATGACAGAATTATCCCTATAATAAAGAAAAATCGGCAAACACAGACAGACAGATCTGAAACACTCTTCAGGTGTGGATTTGTCAATGACCGCTGCCGCAGAAGATTTCATGAACAGAAATACAGAGGCTACACTGCAAGATGCAAACCACTGGTAGCCGCAAAAAATATAATGGCCAGGTTACAGTTTGCCAAGAAGTACTTAAAAGAGCAACCACAGTTCTGGAAAAAAGGTCTTGTGGACAGATGAGATGAAGATTAACTTTATATCAGAGTGATGGCAAGAGCAAAGTATGGAGGAGAGAAGGAACTGCCCAAGATCCAAAGCATACCACCTCATCTGTGAAACACAGTGGTGGGGGTGTTATGGCCTGGGCATGTATGGCTGTTGAAGGTACTGGCTCACTTATCTTAATTGATGATACACTGCTGATGGTAGTAGCATAATTAATTCTGAAGTGTATAGACACATCCTATCTGCTCAAGTTCAAACAAATGCCTCAAAACTCATTGACCGGCAGTTCATTCTACAGCAAGACAATGATCCCAAACATACTGCTAAAGCAACAAAGGAGTTTTTCAAAGCTAAAAAATGGTCCATTCTTGAGTGGCCAAGTCAATCACCCGATCTGAACCCGATTGAGCGTGCCTTTTATATGATGAAGAGAAGGCTGATAAATCCCCAGGGCCTGATGGTCTGCATCCCAGGGTACTTAAGGAAGTGGTTCTAGAAATCGTGGATGCATTGGTGATAATTTTCCAATGTTCTATAGACTCCGGATCAGTTCCTGTGGATTGGAGGGTAGCTAATGTTGTCCCACTTTTTAAGACAGCTGGGAGAGAGGAAACAGGGAATTATAGACCAGTTAGCCTGACATCGGTGGTAGGGAAGATGCTGGAGTCAATTATAATAGATGAGATAGCCGAACATTTGGATAGCAATAACAGGATTGGTCCGAGTCAGCATGGATTTACGAAGGGGAAATAATGCTTGACTAATCTTCTGGAATTTTTTGAAAATGGACAAGGGAGAGCCAATGGATGTAGTGTACCTGGACTTTCAGAAAGCATTTGATAAGGTCCCACATAGGAGATTAGTGGGCAAAATTAGGACACATGGTATTGGGGGGTAGAGTGCTGACATAGATAGAGAAGTGGATGGCAAACAGGAAACAAAGAGTAGGGATTAACGGGTCCCTTTCAGAATGGCAGGCAGTGACTAGTGGGGTACCACAAGGCTCAGTGCTGGGACCACAGCTATTTACAATATACATCAATGATTTGGATGAAGGGATTCAAAGTAACATTAGCAAATTTGAAGATGACACAAAGCTGGAGGGCAGCGTGAACTGTGAGGAGGATGCTATGAGAATGCAGGTTGGGGAAGTGGGCAGATGCATGGCAGATTAAGTTTAATGCGGATAAATATGAGGTTATCCACTTTGGGAGCAAAAACAGGAAGGCAGATTACTATCTAAATGGCGTCAAGTTGACAAAAGGGGAAGTACAACGGGATCTGGGGGTCCTTGGACATCAGTCTATAAAAGTAAGCATGCAGGTACAGCAGGCAGTGAAGAAAGCGAATGGCATGTTGGCCTTTATAACAAGAGGAATCGAATATAGGAGCAAAGAGGTCCTTCTGCAGTTGTACAGAGCCCTAGTGAGACCACACCTGGAGTATTGTGTGCAGTTTTGGTCCCCTAATTTGAGGAAGGACATTCTTGCTATTGAGGGAGTGCAGTGTAGGTTTATAAGGTTAATACCCGGGATGGCGGGACTGTCATATGCTGAGAGAATGGAGCAGCTGGGCTTGTGCACTGGAGTTTAGAAGGATGAGAGGATATCTCATTGAAACATATAAGATTGTTAAGGACTTGGACACGCTAGAGGCAGGAAACATGTTCCCGATGTTGGGGGATTCCAGAACCAGGGGCCACAGTTTAAGAATAAGGAGTAAGCCATTTAGAACGGAGACGAGGGAACACTTTTTCTCACAGTGAGTGTTGAGTCTGTGGAATTCTCGGCCTCAGAGGGCGGTGGAGGCAGGTTCTCTGGATGCTTTCAAGAGAGAGCTAGATAGGGCTCTTAAAAATAGCGGAGTCAGGGGATATGGGAAAAAGGCAGGAACGGGGTACTGATTAGGGATGATCAGCCATGATCACATTGAATGGCGGTGCTGGCTCGAAGGTCCGAATGGCCTACTTCTGCACCTATTGTCTATAAAACTGAAGGGGACTAGCCCCGAAAACATGCATAAGCTAAAAATGGCTTCAAGCTGTCTTTGCATGCAAAGGATATGCAACAAAATACTAAACATGGCTACTTTCATTTACAAGGCATTGCTGTGTCCCAAACATTAAAGTAGCGATGTTACAAAACCTACCTTCAGCGACGCTGCAGATCTGCCACTGGCTGCGTGTGCGACAACAGCGTCTTTGGTGGGGGAGATTAAAATGCAGGTTTGTATCACTTGTCGGAGAGGGATTTCCTCGGACTGCTAGTCGATGAAGAAAAATCGATCGGACTTCGGTTCCTGTTTTTTTTTAAATCGCTGAACAATTTAATAGTTGATTTAAAGTAAAAAGCGACTTCGAACGCCTTCAACGTGACGGATCGAAAAATCAGGTCAAAACAAAGGGTAAGTCGTTTATTTCACATATAATATTGCTTCTTGGGGAGGCTTTAGTCTAATTTTACGATGGGAAAATGTTATTTAGTCCCCAAACGATTCGGCCATGTCTTTGCCTGCCGATATGGGGTTGAAATTCACGGCAATGGCAAAGTTACAATTGATCGCAGTCCAGAAACACCCATTCGCAAGATGATTAAAATTCTCTTTTTTTTGGACAATCATGTCGTAAATCGTCTACATTTTGTGTAATTGTCTATCCATAATCAATATTTTTATACTAACTATCTACAATAATTTTAGTCACATGTATTGTGCAAAAAATAATAATTTTGATTATATTGAGAGTGGATGTTTTTAGATTAATTTATGAAAATTAAACAATAAATGAGATAAGTGAGATTTAAAAATCATGTTATATTGTGAATTCTTGGGTGAATGGGATTAGTTTGTTATTTGGATACTTGGGCTATTTAAAATAATTAGCCTTTTCTTAAGAAATTGATAGATTTTTAGATCTAGTAATTTAATTTAGATGATTTAGATTGATTTGATGAAACTGATGAATATGAATTTTATGTTGGGTATTTACTATTTGTTTTAGTATTTAACTTTATAATTTCTACCTTTTTTCTCAAACTGCAAATAATAACTTGTTTCTGTTAATGCCCTTCAGTGTTTTTTTTTCCTTTACATTTTAAACAGATGTCTCCGAAGAAGAAATGCAAAATTGTCAATCCAAATGCAGAGCAAAAGAGACTGATTTAGACAGCACTCGCCGAGATTATCCGAATTTGTACTACTCAAAATGTGATGATCTACAGGACATTCTTAATGGGAAAGTAGTGGGCAGAAAGGCATGTCATGCGTGGTTTGAAGAGCAAAAACTTGTAGTTTACAATGCCAAAATTGAAAAGTTGAGGAAAAACAAGGTGTACAGAGTTGCTTATTGGTTACAATCTGAGGAGTATGATGATGCTACTGATTATGATATGCCAATGTACCAGCTAGCAACTGATCTTCTCCACAAAGACTTGGTCTATTGCTAGAAATTATTTACCTATCTGTTACGGACTTACAGCATATAATACAATAATATTAAAGTTCTGATCTTGAGAATATCTCATTTTTAATTTTTGAGGCAGTCTGGGTGTTTATTACTATTTCCATCACAATGGTTAATTTTGTAATTAGCTACAATTAGGTAACTTACTAATTATATGCTTTAATTTCAGGTCATCCAAGTAAGATGTTTCATATTTGTTTCAGAATGCTTCAATCTATAATTTCATTCAGTTCTCTTAATTTTTAAGAAAGTTATGGGCTTTTGACTGTCCTCGATCACAGCTTTTGTGTTAAATCAATGGAAAAGCAATAGGGAACAAGATGCTAATTTCCTAGTACGAAAATGGGCATAATATTTAAGATATGAAAGTGATTTAGGTATCAAATTAAACTTCTTTTTGTGCTTTATCTGATGGGATAAATTGCAGACTTGATTTTTATAATCTCAAAATTTTGGAACATTGCTAATTAAGGTGCTCTGAAATGGGGGGACTATGTATAAACACTGCTGTAATTTCTACATGTTAGAAACATAGAAAATAGGTGCAGGAGTAGGCCATTCAGCCCTTCGAGCCTGCACCGCCATTCAATATGATCATGGCTGATCATCCAACTCAGTATCCTGTACCTGCCTTCTCTCCATACCCCCTGATCCCTTTAGCCACAAGGGCCACATCTAACTCCCTCTTAAATATAGCCAATGAAGTGGCCTCAACTACCTTCTGTGGCAGAGAATTCCAGAGATTCACCACTCTCTGTGTGAAAAATGTTTTTCTCATCTCGGTCCTAAAAGGTTTCCCCCTTATCCTTAACTGTGACCCCTTGTTCTGGACTTCTCCAACATCGGGAACAATCTTCCTGCATCTAGCCTGTCCAACCCCTTAAGAATTTTGTACGTTTCTATAAGATCCCCTCTCAATCTTCTAAATTCTAGCGAGTAGAAGCCGAGTCTATCCAGTCTTTCTTCATATGAAAGTCCTGACATCCCAGGAATCAGTCTGGTGAACCTTCTTTGTGCTCCCTCTATGGCAAGAATGTTGAAACGAAAATGTATAAAAGTGGCCTTTATTAACATCTGACAATGTGTACTTTAACCACATGTGATTTTATTTCTATTACAAATCTCAAACTGTGGAGCACAGAGGCAAATAATTAAATAAAGGGTCTTTGTCCCAAACATTATGGAGGGCACTTTGTGTCTATCTCCTGTCGAAATGTTGGTCAAGTTCAGCAAAGCTTTCTTGCACTGCTGCTCTCTGGGTGGATTGGACGCTGGAACGCCAGCAAGAAATCAGCAGCAGTCAACATATTGGCATTTCCACATTTGAGTAGGGGTCAACATGAATTTCCTGGTATGAAGGGTTGGTGGGCAAGGGCAAAGAGCAACAGTTGAGTGGAGAAACAAGGTACTGCAGATTAGGTTCATGTTCATTATTGTCATGTATACTAGGGTGCAGTAAAGAACTTGTTTTGTATAGTTTTTAAGAAGGAACTGCAGATGCTGGAAATTCGAAAGTAGACAAAAGTGCTGGAGAAACTCAGCAGCATCTATGGAGTGAAGGAAATAGGCAACGTTTCGGGCCGAAACCCTTCTTCTGACTGATATAGGGTGGGGGGGGGGGGGGGGGGGGGGATAAAGGAGGCTATAGTATGTTTTGTAGTATCATGTCAAATCAGACAACACAATACATAAATACAATCAAATCAAACTCAAGTACAATAGATAGAGCAAAAGGGAAGATACAGAATGCAAAATATTGTTCTCAGCATTACAAAATTAGAACACAAAGGGCTGGAGTCACTCAGCGGGTAAGGCAACATCTTTGGAGGACATGGATAGGTGATGTTACAGTTTAGTATTGGCATGTCCCAGCAGGTTTGAGCCCATTAATATCTTAACACTACTGCACCACCCTGAGGAAGATTTCTATCTTTAAAAATACTTAAATCTGATTTGTGAAATCTGTAATGTTTAAGAAGGAACTGTAGATGTTGGAAAATCGAAGGTAGACAAAAATGCTGGAGAAACTCAGCGGGTGAGGCAGCATCTATGGAGCGAAGGAAATAGGCGACTTTTCGGGTCGAGACCCTTCTTCAGACAGAAGGGTCTCGACCCAAAACGTCGCCTATTTCCTTCGCTCCATAGATGCTGCCTCACCCACCGAATTTCTCCAGCATTTTGTTTACCTCTTGTTAAATCTGTAATATCAATATGTTCATTTGTAGCAAACGCAATAAACAGAGTAATCTTATATTTACCCTTCCCCTCACAGCCATCCTTCATGCAGAACCACCCCGATCTAATGGGCAAGCTCCATAGGTTATTTTCTTGACACACCACTATTGTAATATATTATACCCTTGTATAAATTCGAAATTTAATGTAAGATGAACAGGAAATGTAAATATAAAGGACATCAATAAATGCAAACTGAGAGAAGTCTATGCTACCTTTTTCCTCACAGCTAAAGGCTGACTATTGAAAAAAATCGTATTTTCTGGCACGTGTGTTTACTTTGAATCAATGGTTTAACTTTCACTGATGGGTCAGAAGAGGGAGCTAAGTTCCCACTCAAAGAACATAAAGCAGGTGTGCTGCACACTTTTTTCCAGATTAAGCCAAGCCTGGATGTTCAAGTTCTGCTAGCTCTAGCTTTAGATGAGCCAAGCTCTTAGCAAATTCTACAGATGCACCCCCCCCCCCCCCCCACACCCCCCCCCCCCCCACCCCCCCCCCCCCCCCCCCCCCCCCCCCCCCCCCCCCCCCCCCCCCCCACGCAGCCATCGACTCCATGTTGCCTCAGGAAAGCAACCAACATATTCAAGAACCACTCATACTCCATTCATTCCCTCTTCTTTTTTTTATCTGGCAGAAAATAAAAAAGCTTAAAAGCATGCATCACAAGAGTTAAGAACAGCTTCTTCCCTACTGTAATCAAACTCTGGAATGGACCTCTCATATGCTGAGGATGTATTCCTGATCTTCCAATCTACCTGGTAGCAGCTCTTGCACTTTTTTAATCTGCTCTTTCTCTGTAACATTATATTATGCACTCTGTTTATTTTATCTTTTGCACTGCCTATTGTACCTGTACTCAAGCATGGTATTACTTTCCTGGATAGCACACAAAGTGTATTGCTGTGTCTGTATATTTGGCAATAATAAAACAACACAAATACCAGAACAGCCAAGAAGATGTTCTTCATGACTGGTCAGCAATTATCTGGTTATTATCACGGTGCTGTTTGTGGGAGCTTTTGTGTGGCTGCAGGCTGCCACAAACCCATTGGAAACAACACCACCAGAACTATTATTCAGCTGTGAAGTGTTTGGAATGCACTGAGGTCATACGAGATGTTGATACCATATTTGTATACACATTTCATTATACAGAAGCTCCACAGATTTCAGGGTACCTGATATCTGACTTTATGTAAATTCTCCCATGTATTATCAAAACATCTTACAAGATAGTAATAAGAATAGTAATAATGTTCCATGGTATTCATTACCAACTGGACATTGAATATATAGTCCAATAGTTTAATTATGGGGAATGTAAGAGTGAACATTCAATTAAATGAAAAGAACTATAGGCAGTGTATGGAGAGTGATAGATATGAGTAAGTGTAAAAAACTGGCATTTCTGACTTACATAACCGGGAGACAGCCTGAATATCACAGGCTTCTTAAAACGCTGATAAATCGAGTGGTAACTTTGTGATGTTAACTCATATTGTGTGTAGGGTGGAAGATTGCAACCTTCACGTGGTCCGCCCTGTTTTGACGAATGCAATCAACCCGGCATGCACAATCAAATAAGATCAAATAGAACAAGTTGCCCTACAATTTTAGGCTGTGCACGCCATACATAAGAAGATATTGTGTTTATTGTGTTTACAGGCCCGTTGGAACTGCTGCATGTAAGAATTTAATTGTTCCATGGTCGGTACATATGACAATTGAACCCACTTCACTCTTGCCTGCACAAAAGGCTGGAGAAACTCAGCGGGTGCAGCAGCATCTAAGGAGCGAAGTAGATAGGCGACGTTTCAGGTCGCGACCCTTCTTCAGACTGGTCAGGGATCAGGGAAACGAGGGATATAGACGGTGATGTGGAGAGATAAAGAACAATGAATGAAAGATATGCAAAAAAGTATCGATGATAAAGGGAACAAGCCTTTGGGCTTGAACATTGAATTTTCTCAATTCTGTTAACCCTTGCTGTCTCCTCCCCTTCCCACCTCTTCCTCAGCCCTCCGGCCCTGGCATTCCCTCTCTATCTCCCACCCCCACCCTAGTCGCACTAGCTTCTCATTTTCACACCACAAACAGCTTACAATGGCTTGTTCCCTTTATCATCGATACTTTTTTGCATATCTTTCATTCATTGTTCTTTATCTCTCCACATCACCGTCTATATCTCTCGTGTCCCTGATTCCTGACCAGTCTGAAGAAGAGTCTCGACCCGAAACGTCGCCTATCTCCTTCGCTCCTTAGATGCTGCTGCACCCGCTGAGTTTCTCCAGCCTTTTGTGTACCCTCGATTCTCCAGCATCTGCAGTTCCTTCTTTATCACTCTTGCCTGCGTCTACAGTGCCTCTACAATCTTCAGCTTGGTATTGAAGAGTATTTTGTGTGTCTTCTGACACCTAGTGGAGAGAATATGCAGTAATTCATGACTACCCAGGTGCAAGCTTTTGGAATATACACTGTCTGCTATCTGCAGTTAATGAAGTTGTGTGGTGTCATTGCTTGGAATTCACTTAATCTCAGTACTACTGATTTACCACCGAATTCCAGAACAGAAGGTTTAGTTTAGAGATGCAGCATTGAAACAGGCCCTTCAGCCCACTGACTATCGATTACCCCTTCATACTAGTTCTATGTTATCACACTTTCATATCCACTCCCTACATATGAAGGGCAAATTGCAGAGGCCGATTAACGTACAAACGTGCATGTCGTAGGTATGTGGGAGGAAACTGGAGCACCCAGAGGAAACATACGTGTTCACAGAGAGAACTTGCAAACTCCATATGGACAGGACGTGAGATAAAGATCTTGACCACCCTATCTACATGACAGGTTTAAGGAACTACTAGACCAAGTGGGACCCGTCAACGTGCAATTGCAGGGGGGAGGGGGGGGGTGGCGGGGTGCGGCCTGCAGCGTGGAGTTATGTACCTGCACTCCTCGATCCCTCTGCTATCAATAATCCCAAGGGCCCTGCCATTCATTGTGAAGATCCTGCCCTGGTTTTAATTCCCAAAATGCAACACCTCACACTTATCTGGATTAAATTCAGTCAAATTTAGGAAAATAAAAATCACCTACTGTGAGATACCCTTTATGCTCACAATTAATACTCAAAGACTAAATCCTGGAAGCAAGAGATTTCTTTATTTTACGAGTCTGCAGACCGGGTGCCTCTCCAACTCGAGACACACCGAAGCCAGAGAGATCATCCCCCTTTATACACAAAATCTTACATTCAATCTCCCCTCCGGACCTTTCTCCAATCAGGGTCGGAGGTGCACAATCTGTAGGTACCTCCCACCGTACATCCCCTCGCACCTCCCATATCATACATTGCATGTTCAAACATGTTCATGGTAATGAGCAATTTCTTGACCAGGGGTGTGTTGTAATATTCATTTATTCTATTAAGCATGCTCAATTGCTCATGACCTGGCCCAGTTTTACTCACCTCCTAGTGAACCCTCTCAGTTTTCCTATATCAGTACTAAAGCTAAGCTATTGTGACAAGGGGTCCCATCCATCACTCCTTTCCACTGATAGGGATCTCTCTACATCACTCCCTTCTCTAGCTTATACAATGCATCTCTTCTTACTCAAGGACTCAAGGATGGGTCTGGCAACCTTCAGGACAATGCTGTGTCAGAATCCTCTCTCCAGCCCCTCTCTGTTTGAATTCTCTTTAAAACTCCTTTCTTTAATAGGGTTTAATCACTTTATCCCTCACAATCCTCCCTTTTTCTTTTGCTACGCATACACTGATTAAACCCTCATTTTAAGTTCCTTCAATTCGAACTGACGTAACATCGTCCTAACCTTCTCCTCCTGTAAATCATAAAACTTCCCTGGCCGCATTATCATTATTTTCTGTATTTCCCCTTTCTCTCCCATAGGCATGACTACAGCCTGCATCTGACTTATACTTCTGGTAATAAGTTCCCTAAAACAAGGGATACAACAGGGGATAAAGATCAGTCCACCCACTGCACATAGAAACACAAGTCCCACCGTTCTCCACCATGTTCCTCCGAGGATGGAATCCCACCATTGGGTTCCCATAATCGAATTCCACTTTTGTATTGGAACATGCGCCAACTTCCGGATCCCTTCTGATATGTCCATCACTGCCTGTCCATTATCATCGATGTTCAAACAGCAATTAGAGAGGTTGAATTTCCCGCATACCCTCCTTCTTCTGCCAGGAGGTAATCTAGGGCTAACCTGTTCTGGTATATCGCTGCTCTCATCTGCGTCTGCTGCTTTGCCAGCATCTCCAGCGCCCCCGCAGTTTGGTTGGTAATTACCTCCAGTACTGCCTGTAGCCTTATGATCCGGTTTAACATGTATACTGGTGTTCGGTAGCCCCAGGATCCATCCTGTGCCCAAGTGGCTGGTCCGTAGTATGAGATGATTCTTGCTGGTGGCCATTCATCATCTTCCCATTCTCCAATGTCTATTTTCCTCTTTTTCCGATATAGGTCATCAAATACAGGTGTTCCTAACGACCGGCCTTCTTTGGGGTTTAACAGGAAGAATCCAGGTTGTACCAGTCCAATAAAACAAGTCCCACTCCAATTCCTCGGTAACACCGAGTATGCCTTGTATCTGCATATCCATAACAGTCATTCAGGGGCCTGTCCACTAGAGGCAACCTTGTTCCATATATCTCGCAATACTGGGATCCCTGATAAGGGTTATTCCCGGTGCAGTTCCATAGTCCGGCTGATTCCACTCCATCAATCTCCATCCGGATAGCGCAGTTTTTCCCATATTTCTTAGTTAGATACCATTTAAGCTCCTCTGGCCACCACACTCGGGACTGATTTGGCCACTGGGTGACGATGCGCTGGCAGGGGCTGCTGCCTACTAGGACGGCATCCTTTGCCCAGGGCCTAGCGATACACTCAGTCCCGACCGGAGCGTCTGTCAGGACCCATACCTGGGGATCTCGGTCTTGTCCAACTGTCAGGTTCCACCCCATCAGGTCCCATATTTCAACAATGGATCCTCTCCACGGCCAGCGTGAATTCATCAGCGGTCCTCCGCAGACCCAACAGTTAGTCACATTTAGGGTCCCAGCTATCCGGGTGGCCAAGTCCACAAACAGGTTTTTTCTCCTTCAGGGATTTCGATCTGCTTCTTGATTTCTTCGTACAGTGTCTGGTGCACTTGAGGCTGAGTATGTGGGGGAGGGGGAGGCTTAGTGACTACTACCTTAGTAACCTATTTTATTACTTCCTCCTTCGTCTTATCTATTGCCCATTTTACGATCTGAGAAGGGAAAACTAACTACACAAACCCATCTCTCTCCCCTTGGGCAGGTAACGGCCCCAAACTTCCCTATATACCCCCTATTGCCTGCCATCAAATACTCCTTTCCCCCCTCTTTACAAATGATTCTAGTCTTTCGGTCATGGCATACTTTGTTCACATGGGAATGATAGGTAAATGATCTGGTTATTACCCCTCTGTATTGAATAGGATGATAACATTTATCACAATTATTAATACCTTTTACCACAATTACATACAAAGCAAACAATACCACGACTGCTCCTTTCATACTGTCAGTTACACACATTCAATGCTTTTTTTTTTTAAATTACTGTTAGGGGTTTGTTTCCTGGCTTCACCATCCACTGTTCCTCCTCATCAGGAACGGGTGGATCGACGGGTCCTTTAACCCGGATCGCGTGGGTCCACCCTTTTTCTTTTGTTCGTATTGCTGTCTCGGTTGTCGGTAATACTAGGTATGGGCCGGTCCACCTGGGCTGGAGTTTCTCCTCCTTCCAATTCTTGACCAGTACCCAGTCGCCGGCCTTTACAGCATGTATTGGAAAGTCAAGTGGTGGGCTTTGAGCCAATAATCCTTTAGCTTTTAATTCTGTAAGGGAACGAGATACTGCCAGTAAATAGTTCCTTAAGAATACATCATTGCCCTCTATGGTGGGTATTCCTTCTATCTTTCCCAAATAAGGTAACCCAAACAACATTCCATTAGGGGGACACTGCTAACTTTGCATGGGGTCTCTGTTGCTTTTTCTCAAAGCCTTTTTGTTTCCCTACTGCTCCAAACATATGCCAGACTTCCATGTACATATGCTGCTCTTAAAGCCTTAATTTCTGCCAATTGAGCTAAGCATGATTGCAGGCAAGCTTCCAATTTGATCCTGCGCTATAGCTTTTACTTCTTTAGATATTACTCGTCCAAAATATTCTACCTGCTGCTGACAAAACGAAAACTTCTTCCTTGATACATCATGACCTCCTGTGCCATCTTTTCCAAGATAATTACAATGTCTCTTTCTCACGTTGCTCCTCACTTGTGGAACAAAAACAACAAATCATCCACATACTATATCAACACCTTCCAAATCTGCCTACAACATCTGATTAAAAACACGCCGCTAGTATTTAAAACGCTGCCGCATCCTAGCCTAGGTGTATTTAATACCTCTTCTTAATGTTCTTACCATAGCTATGTTCACCATTATCTTAATATTATTATTAAGATCATTATTATTATTATTATTATTATTATTATTATTATTATTTCCTGATTATCGTACCTGTTCACATCCCCAACACACCTTATCCATTACGGCTCAAAAAAAGTGTGGGTACACAAAAAGCTGGAGAAACTCAGCGGGTGCAGCAGCATCTAAGGAGCGAAGGAGATAGGCGACGTTTCGGGTCGAGACCCTTCTTCCTTGCGGTGGATCTTCCGGAGGATGTAGTGTAGTTGGGGTCCGTTGCAGGTCTGGGTGAGTGAGGCCCGAAGTTTTGGGAGAGTCAATGCGAGGTCCTGCTGGTGTCGGCGCATTGCAACCAGGGTGGATCTTAGTGCCCGGTTGGAGAATTGTACAGTGTGGCGGCAGATGGCCCGTCGGTACCGATAGTCCGGCTGGGGTCCGAACTGGGACGCAGGGAATTGGAGCTGGAATCCACGGGGTATGAGATGGAGGCGCAGGCAAGCCACGAGGAAGCAGATGTGACTGTGGTATCGAGTCTGGGTGAGGATGTGGTCGTAGAGTTGGAGGGAAGGGGGTATCACAGAGGGGGAGCAGTTAGAGAGGAGGTTGTGAAACTGTCTCCGTAGGGAGGAGGAGAACTTCTTCAAAGTAGGCATACCTTGAGGAGATATCGCAGTGGAGTAGACAAAGTTTTAAAGAAGGAACTGCAGATGCTGGAGAATCGAGGGTACACAAAAAGCTGGAGAAACTCAGCGGGTGCAGCAGCATCTAAGGAGCGAAGGAGATAGGCGACGTTTCGGGTCGAGACCCTTCTTCCTTATCCATTACCTATCTCCTTACAAGCCTTATCTGGGCTTAAGATCCAGATTTATTTCACTCCCGATAGGGCATTTGAGAAAACACTCTCCCAAATACATTTATTATTGGCATGGAATCTCTGGCCCCTGTTTGGCTCTGTCATAGGACTCACTGTGTGTCGGTGCATCACTTATTTCAGACTTTTCAACCAGGTCTGTTGTTACTGACAACATTGTCTTTCCTTTTTCACGCTTCTTTCTTTCTAAAGCAGTCTCATCAATTCATCCCTCTGCTTCCCACTTTAATCCTTTCTGATCTGCCTTCTTTTCTCATTCTAAACTCAATGTCTTACTTCTCAGATAGTTTATCCTCCTTTGCAAATTTATTCACCTTCCTTTTTAAAATCTTCCACTGACTTCTCGATCCTCATATTTTACCACCACCCCTTCTACCTCGGGTAATGTCATCACTTTCCCTCCTACCCCCGAGATTCTGACTTGTTTTTCACCTAATCCAATTTCTTCTGGTATCTTAGTTCCACTTGATCTCTCCACTCCCAAATTACCATAAATATCATATCCTCTCCCTGGGGTCCTAATCTCAAGTTTACCAGAGGTTCCCGTGTGTATCCCATACACCCCAGGGAGCGGAACCCCTGACTCCCCTATTCTTCCTCCATGAGTGCGTACGACTGCACCTCCCGTCGTCGCTTAGGACATTCCCTCTTGAAATGACCCGGCTCTTTACAATAATAACACCGGGGTGGCCCCGTGTACCACCCTCCTGATCCTTGTTCCTTGTTTTCCCGGGGACCCCAACTTCGGTCCCTCCATTCACCTCTTCCTCGTCCTCCAATACTACTGCTTCCCCTTCCCCGGTCTCCATGAGCACCTGGCTTTCTATCACCTTCAATTCCCCCCTTCTGTACTACTTGCTGTACTGCTTGCAACATCATTTTTGCCTTTCCCTTCTGTTTCTCCTCATCCCGTCTTACATATACCTTTTGAGCCTCTGTTAACAACTGATTCAATGGTTTTTCATTCCAATCTTCCAATTTTTCCAATTTCTTTCTAATATCTGGCCATGATTTTGTTACAAGATTAACCTTCAACAACTGCTGACCTGCGGTCGTATCAGGGTCTATCCCCAAATACTGCTGGACATTTTTCCTTAACCTTTGTAAAAACACTGTCGGAAGTTCGTCCTTGTTCTGCTGATTTTCAAAAGCCCGTTCGAAATTCTGTCCCCTGGGAACGGCTTCTCTAATTCCCTTGATTATTATCTCCCTGAGATCTCTCATACTTTTTCTTCCTTCCCCTGTTTGGTTATTCCAAGTCGGCGCATCAGCCTGCAACCCCTTCTCCTGCCTGTCTGACCATCTGTCTTTCTTCTGAAGTAAACAAACTTCCCCTTATTGACATCATTGTCTGCCAACTCCTTTTTTTTTTCCTGGGCCCCATTAATTTATTACCCTTCTCCAACCAGAATGTTTATCTAAACAAACCATAAAAGCTGCTTGTTGTTCAGCAATTAACTTATTTCTAATTTTGTTCAAACCATTCCCCCTACAATTCCCAAATTCCAATTCCTAGTTTAAATACATACGACTAACAATTTTCCAAATTAACTTTACTGAAAAGAAATCTATAGAAGCCAAGCAACCTACATTTTCCAACTTCCCCTTTTTAAGTTGCGATGATACAAAGCGTTGTCCGTTACCTTACAATAACCTCCCCCATTGCTTACAATTCCTTAAAGAAACACACACACAACCCTTACAACATGTGGCCCACAGCAAACAAACCTATCACATATACAAACTTCCTCATTCATACAAAACCGGTTTTTACACACACATTACATTAGTTCCATTCTTACTTCAATGAGATTGTTTGAAACAACTCAATATTTTTCATAAAAACATTTTTGGCCCTAGGAACTGATCTATTTGTTCAGCCAGTCCCAAGGGGTCTTCCAATAAACTTTTCATCTCCTTTTTAAAGTTCCTCACCCCCATACATAGAGAGGCACATAGTTTCCTTACTCTTACCCTGGGTGTTCCCTTCACCCCATCCAACATTCGCCCCAACGGACTATCGGGCGGAATGTTAGGCTCCATATCAGTATGAGCCTCACACCGAAGCCAGAGAGATCATCCCCTTTATACACAAAATCTTACATTCAATCTCCCCTCCCGGACCCTTACTTCTCCCGTTCCGGTTTCCCATTACCTTGTCGGACTATTCCCGTCCGACAAAACCCCGGTCGCCCAGGTAATACTTAATAGTCGTTTTTCTTACCTGGGTCCTGTGCACAAGAATCACTCGACCGTCCCGTACGTATTTACCTTACACCCCCTCTTGCTTCCCGAGTCTTTTCCAGCGGATATCACTCGCTCAAACTGCTGATGGCAAGCAAGGAGATCAGAGACTGCTGAAATCAGCAGGGTGCACCTTCCCCTCCTTCCTTGCCTCCACCAAGCAGCCGGAGTGGCGATCCCGGACGAGCCCCCAATTTGTGAGATACCCTTTATGCTCACAATTAATACTCAAAGACTAAATCCTGGAAGCAAGAGATTTCTTTATTTTACGAGTCTGCAGACCGGGTGCCTCTCCAACTCGAGACACACCGAAGCCAGAGAGATCATCCCCTTTATACACAAAATCTTACATTCAATCTCCCCTCCGGACCTTTCTCCAATCAGGGTCGGAGGTGCACAATCTGTAGGTACCTCCCACCGTACATCCCCTCGCACCTCCCATATCATACATTGCATGTTCAAACATGTTCATGGTAATGAGCAATTTCTTGACCGGGGTGTGTTGTAATATTCATTTATTCTATTAAGCATGCTCAATTGCTCATGACCTGGCCCAGTTTTACTCACCTCCTAGTGAACCCTCTCAGTTTTCCTATATCAGTACTAAAGCTAAGCTATAGTGACAAGGGTCCCATCCATCACTCCTTTCCACTGATAGGGATCTCTCTACATCACTCCCTTCTCTAGCTTATACAATGCATCTCTTCTTACTCAAGGACTCAAGGATGGGTCTGGCAACCTTCAGACACTGCTGTGTCAGAATCCTCTCTCCAGCCCCTCTCTGTTTGAATTCTCTTTAAAACTCCTTTCTTTAATAGGGTTTAATCACTTTATCCCTCACACCTACCATTACGACCCTACTATTCTTATAGCCATCTTTATATTTTCAAGTTCCAACCCTATAACCACAATGAACAATTCCCCAGGAATATCCTCACTGAGTACTGCCGTGATGTCCATCTTGATGAAAATTGCCACTCCCTCTCCTCTTTTACCTGCAACTCTATCACACTTGTAGCATCTTTACCCTAGAACATTGAGCTGGCAGTCCTGCTCCACTCGCAGCCATATTTCTGTTGTGGCAATAATATCCAATTCCCATGAACTAACCCACACCCTGAGTTCATCTATCCTTCTGAGTTCATCAGGCTTCTTGCAGTAAAATAATTGCAGTTCAGTCTACCTGACCTTCCTCACCCCCAGACTTTTACCTGCCTGTCCTCTCTCCTGAATTTACTGAATTCAGTAAACATGTTAACATCTACATCAGGCTTTATTTCCCAATCTGCCACACAATTTCTTTGGGTCCCATCCCTCTGCCAGACCCAACTGAGTAGTAAATGTTCCCACCAAGATATTGATACCCCTCAGGTTCAGTGGAAATCCTCTTGTACAGGTCCAACCTTTTCTGTGGAAGAGTGCCAAATGATCCATATACCTGAAGCATATTCCATATTCCATATAGGTGATCCATTTACCTGGATATAAAATTATGAGAGACATAGATAGGGAAGACAGTCGTAATCTTTTCCCAGAAATTGAAAAACCTAATACTGGAGGGCATAGGTTTAAGGTGAGAGGGACAAAGTTTAAGTGAGATGTGTGGGGTAACATTTTTACACAGAGGGTAGTGAGTGCCTGGAACGTGCTACAGGGGTAACGGTTGAGGCAGATATTATAGTGGCATTTGAGACACTTGGATGGCCATATTCATATGCAGGGAATGGAGAGATTTGGATTATGTGTGGGTAGATGGTCTTGGCATCATTTTCAGCACACATTGTCCGAAAGGCCTGTTATTGTCCTATTCTTTTATGTTCTTTGAAGCTCTTCTCCTTAGCCACATATTTATCTTCCTGTTCTTTGACTCGCTATTCCATGGCACGGGGAATAATCCTGATATTACAGTCCAGCTTTTCAATTTACTACCTAGCCTGTAAATTCTCTTTGCCGGACATCATCTGTCTTCCTACGTTGTTGATACCAGCTTGAACACTACCTCTGGCTGCTCTCCCTCCCCAGAATGTCCTGTGCCCGCTGCAAGACATCTTGGGCCCTGACTTAATCAGTTTCTGTTTATTGCTTGTGTGGTTCAGCTGCTGTTTTTGCTCGTCACTCACACATAAGTATTAACATTTCCAAGAAATGCCTCAAATTTTCAATAGAATGTTCTTAATGTTGTGTTCAAAAGCTGACCTTTCGAAAATTGCAGAGGGAAATGCAATAACCAGCCAATATGGACACTAATGTTTATGCTGGAAGCTGTGGCCCAGGTTCTGCAAGTCCCAGAGGTAGTGAAAACAACTGGATGATAAATGGAAAATCATTTGCCTTAATAACTTTATTTGCTCAGTAACATGATTTTAAATGTCCTTTCCTTGACAAAATAACCTATGAAGTTTAAAGCTAATTTTTTTAAACAAAATTTCAATTCTGATTGATACGCTCTGAAGTTCATTTTTGATGTTGCTAACAGTCTCTAATTTGGCCTTTGCCTTCCTCTCTTCTGCAAATTTTCCTTGCCACGCACTTGGTTGTTTAAAGCAAATGTTGCTTCAAGGAACTCCCTGGAAGCAAAGTTAAGCAACATGGTTTCTCTTCAAATAATTTCATTGCCAAAACCCACTTTGTGCTCTCATCTCTGGAGTGTAGTCAACATCAACCTACTCAGAGGCAATAATGCAGTCAATTTAGAAGTAACTGAGGGCGCAGATGTGAGGTAGATGTAGTCCAGTGTGTAAAATGTGAAAGCCACACAGAAAAGTAAACCTTGGTTATCCGACTTTCTCATCCACTCCGTAAACACTTGGGGCAATTTACAGAGGCCAATTAACCTACAAACCCTCACATCTTTGAGATGTGGGTGGATACCCACATGATCAGTGAGAACGTGCAAACATCACACAGACAGCACCCAAGGTCAGGACTGAACAATGGTTTCTGGCACCATAAGGCAGCAGCTCTACCAACCGAGGAATCCTCGGTGAGGAATACTACTGACAGCTTTGCCACCCTGTATTCTACGGGCAACACAATGGCACAGCTGGAAGGGTCTGTGTGGAGTTTGCATACTGTGACAGTGTGGTTTCCCCCCACGTCTCAAAGAAGTGCAGGTTTGTAGGTGTTTGAAACAGACACATTTTATTAGTGGTTCAGATAAAACATATAACATATAAGATTGTTAAGGGCTTGGACACACTAGAGGCAGGAAGCATGTTCCCGTTTATGGGGGAGTCCTGAACCAGGGGCCACATTTTAAGAATAAGGAGTAAGCCATTTAGAACAGAGACGAGGAAACACTTTTTCTCACAGAGAGGTGTGAGTCTGTGGAATTCTCTGCCTCAGAGGGCGGTGGAGGCAGGCTCTCTGGATGCTTTCAAGAGAGAGCTAGATAGGGCTCTTAAAAATAGCAGAGTCAGGGGATATGGGGAGAAGGCAGGAACGGGGTACTAATTGGGGATGATCAGCCATGATCACATTGAATGGCGGTGCTGGTTCGAAGGGTCAAATGGCCTACTCCTGCGCCTATTGTCTATTGTCTATACTAACTAATAACTATCTATACAAAGGCATTGATTTATTTAAATACCTGAATCCATACATAAATATCAGTAAAGGAAACCTATTAAGATTCATGCAAGTACATGTATTGACTAAAAAACAATGATTTTATATATTTATATTCAATTATAGCAGGTATTTAAAGTTCCAGTCGGAATTAATTATTCCTTCTATCCTATTCAGTCCAAGTTATTTGGGGTACATGATAACAATTCAGTGATAGTGGCAGGATAAGAAAATAGGCAATATTGCATACACAGTTCTGGCTTTGTCAATAGAGGCATAGAGTATCCAAGCAGTGAATTAATGCAGTACCGTTCTAAAACACTGGTCTTGCCTCATCTGGAATACTGCGTTTGCTTTTGGTCACCACATTATGTCTTCTCTCCAATGTACAATCCCTTAATTATTTCAACTGCCTAATCTGCAACTGAGATTTTGGTAGTACATTACACCCTGCGCTGGGCTGTACTGACTAATTAGAACAGGCAGGAAGTCTCCCTGCGTTGGTATCAAGCCATGCAACCCTCAAGAGCGCCATTGGTAATGAACCCTTAAAATAGCATCCAAAATAATAGAATCTGGACAATGTTAGAGTGGCCTCAATCTCTATTTTGTACAATCCCTCATTATTCCTTGGCGATCTAAGAGTTTGATCATGGAGCATGAGACTTCTGTTTTAGAGTTCCTAAAACAGATAAATAAGGTACAATGCTGCCACATTGGATATACTAGAACATACTGAATGCACGGTTGCTTGAAACTGTGACATGTTCTGCATCAGATTATACAATGCATTCAGTTCACCATGTATTTCCTTCTTTCCTACTGAATTGAGGCTCACTGGTCTGCCAAAGAGAAAATGCTGGTAGACACAAAATGCTGGAGTAACTCAGCAGGACAGGCAACATCGCTGGTGAGAAGGAATGGGTGATGTTTCGGGTTGTGAGCTGCTGCCTGTCCTGCTGAATTACTCCAGCATTTTGTCTCTAACTTCGATTTAAACCAGCATCTGCAGTTCTTTCCGACACAAAGAGAAAATGATGCCAGGGGTGTGGTGGAGGCAGATACAAAAGTAGCCTTTAAGAGGATTTTGGATTGGCACATGGATATGTAAGGAATGGAAGGCTATGGATCACTTGCAGGCAGAGGTTAGTTTAACTTGATTAATCGTGTATGGCGCTGTTAATTGTGGGCCGAAGAGCCTGTTCATACGCTGGACTGTTCAAAAAGAATGGAGGAAAAAAAACCAGAGGGTCACTTTTTCAATTATAGATTATATTTACAGAGCCACAGCCACAGAAATTGTGTGGATTTGCTTCCCATTCCATTTACTGGAGAGAATGAAAATCTCCAAAATCCAAAACACAGGAACTCCCTGGGTTATCAACTACCTGATTTACTGCTCAAATTCTCCCATACATTTTTCAAGATAGTAAGAATGATTTTTTGCAATTAATTAATGACGAGTCATCGTTAAATACAGGAGAGGTACGGGAAGACTGGAGGGTGGCAAATGTGCCTCTTTTCAAGAAGGCCTGCAGGGAAAATGCTGGGAACTATTGGCCAATGAGCTTAACATCTGTAGTTGGAAAGTTACTAGAGAGTATTCTGAGGGATAGGTTATACAGGCATTTGGATAGGCAAGGGGTGATTAGTGATAGCATGGTTTTGTATGTGGAAGGTCGTGTCTCACAAATCTGATTGAGTTTTTTGATGACGTGACCAAAAATTCAATGAGGGCAGAGCTGTGGAAGTTGTATACATGAATTTTAGTAAGGCATTCAACAAGGTTCCACATGGTAGGCTGCTCTGGAGGGTTAGACTGCATGGGATCCAAGGAGATAGCTGAATGGATAGCAAATTGGCTTCTGGGGATGTTGAAGAGCTAGGAGTGCAGGTGCATGGTTCCTTGAAGGTCGAGTCACAGGTAGTAGATGAGGTGGTCAAAAAGGTTTATGGCACATTGGCCTTCATCAGTCAGAGTATTGAGTATAGAAGTTGAGAGGTAATGTTGCAGTTGTATAAGACGTTGGTGAGACCGCATTTAGAGTATTGTGTTCAGTTCTGGGCACCATGTTATTGGAAAGATATTGTCAAGCTTGAAAGGCTTCAGAGAAGATTTACGAGGATGTTGGCAGGACTAGAGGGTCTGAGCTATAGGGGGAGGTTGAGTAGGCTGGGTCTCTATTCCTTGGAGCGCAGGAGGATGAGGGATGATCTTATAGAGGTGCATAAAATCATATAACAGTTACAGCACGGAGACAGGCCCTCTCGGCCCTTCCAGCCCGTGCCGACCAGAGGAATAAATTGGGTAGATGCACAGAATCTCTTGCCCAGAGTAGAGAATCGAGGATCAGAGAACATAGGTTCAAGGTGAAGGGCAAAAGATTTAATAGGAATCTGAGGGGTTACATTTTCACATAAAAAGTGGGTGTATGGAACAAGCTGCCAGAGGAGATAGTTGAGGCTGGGACTGTCCCAACATTTAAGAATCAGTTGGACAGGTACATGGATAGGACAAGTTTGGAGGGATATGTACCAAACACAGACAGGTGAAACTAGTGTAGCTGGGACATATTGGCCAGTGTGGCCAAGTTGGGCCAAAGGGCCTGTTTCCACACTGTATCACTCTATGACTAGATAGATTTAATTAGTTTAATTGTGCATAATGTTATGATATATCATTTATAAAAGTGTATGTGGAGAGTATATGGGTTACTCTAGAAAATGGACATTTCTTTGGAGAACAGGCTGTTCTCAGGAATGGAACCCTTGGGTAATCCAGGACTGGTGTGCAGCTCAGAAACGGGCGATTTGCCCCGTTGTGTGTGCATGCGTCGCCTGAACTACAACAAACTTTTTTTTACATCTCACCTTATCAAGAAACACCAGTTCCTTTTTCTCAGATATTTGTCAAACTTTGCTAACATTGTGGTTATTTATCTCAATTGCTCGATGTGCGACTGACTGCACATAAAATGGGGTATTTTAATTTTGTTTTAAATACAGACTTAAGATCTGAAAATAAACAAGTCAAACTTAACATGCCACAAAGGATGTCAACCACATTGTTGTTTGCTGTAGAAACACACATTTTGAGAACAGCAAAAGGAAATGTGCACGGGCCAAGATTAGCGGAAAAACTGCAATTGGTTCATTTATTTCTGCCGCTTCGTGGTTGCTATGGGAACAATTGTTTGTTGAAAAGGAAGCAGCTGTTTAAAACCCCAGGTTTTGTCACACTTTACAGGAACAGCAACTGTTCTGAGAAATGCATTCAGACCGATTGATTACTATAAACCGACCACGACAAACATAAAATGTACAACAGACCCTCTTTATATATCACCACCATTCAGAGCCATTAAAAAAAAAAGGAAAATTTGGATGTCACGAGGTTCCAGAATTTTTTTTATCAGTTTCTCAATGAGGAAAAAACAATGTTATAATGCCAATATAAATACATAAAAGAGAGTGTGTCGTTCTGATTAAATGTTAGATCAGAAATGACAACTATGCTCTTCACAGATGCTGCCTGCTTCAATGTACTTTCAACACTTCATGTTACGCAAGTGGGGGGGTCAAACAAATCAGTGTTCCATCTGCATCATTACACAAATTAAAGATATTTAGACCCATCAGAGGAAGAGATAGCAAAATACCATGGAACATTTCTCCATGTAAGGATTTACAATTTTACATTCATTCTGATGTAAATGAAATTAATGCGAGGTAGGATACAGTAATTACTGGAAAGGATATATGTAACTTTTTAAATTAAGTTTAATGAAAGATCCAAGTAATATAAAACAATGGAATTTTTCAATTGTAAAGTCACCTCCGTGACAATATTCAGTTGGTGTTTTGTTCCATTTACAGTACATATCACAAAATTCAAACCCCACTTTATACATGTCTTTAAAAAGAGAAAGATCAATGAAACCATCAAAGCATAGCCTTCAGTGCCTAACCATGTGGAGACAATGCACCAGACCATCAGAAACTGCTTTTGGTTCAGCAGGAAAAGTATTTTTTTTTTTTGCATGGTTATTAAGGATTATTTTATATATTGAAATGTCTTTTCAACTAATGCTCGTTGTTTACTGAAGGTTGTGGATCATCTCCTCCTTGGCTATGAGGTGTGTGGTTTTGTTCACAAGTGACATGAGAGAGTTCAGCTTGTGTGACCAGTCGTTGAGAATGTCGTTGGGGTCCTTGGGTCTCTGGAAGTTGATAATTCCAGCCAGCCTGTCAACTTTTGCATAGATGGTCTTGTTTACCACAAGATTAGAAAGAAACTCTTCAGATTCCTGCAAAACAATAATAAATGCAGATCAAAACTGAAAAGCTTACAGTTCCTCACTTTGCATACTTCACAAAAAAAGTAATCAGATTTCATTCACAAAATTACTGTTGTCACTTGGCTTATTTCATAATACATAAACAAAACTGATAGTTTATGTTGTGTGAATCCTGCCCCCCTCCCCCCCTCTTCCAATCCCTCCTACCACATAATGTTCTTACTTTAACTCATTAATTTCCTTCCATTATTGTTACTATTAATTTCATGTTACTGTTACAAGCTCAAAATATTCTGTCCAATCCCATTCCAAATTTGGGAAGTCGGTTGCTGTTATTGGAACAATGAACAGCAACCGACAAATATCAGTGATTGCAAGTGGAAAGGTTCATGATTGAGCAACTATGATACTTCCTTACAATCCTAGATGGAACTCCCCACTGTCACTACTGGCCACACTTATTTCACTCCTATCATCAGGAAGAAGTTACAGGAATCTGAAATCCGTGACAACCAGGTTCAGAAATAACTTTTCAACAAACATCATGTTCTTAAACACTACACAACTCTAATCCCAACTATGAACTATCTATGGTTGCAATTAGGACTTTGGGCATTTTTGCACTTGTATTTGGGTTATTAATTTTGATTTTTTAAATTATAATATTACTGTGCTTGCAGGCCCGTTATGCTGCAGCAGGTAAGAATTCAGTTGTTGCGACATATGACAATTAAACACTTTAAACTTAATTCTTGACAACTCTTTGCACATTGCAGAAGATTTGATACTCACATTTATGGAAAGATCGAGAAGCTCTGCCATTCTTTTCATTGTGATCCGTGTGTAATATTTTGCCATGATTCGAATATTCTAAAATAACAACATTGAAATTGTTTGTACCTGGCAAGATCTTTGGACGAGGCTTACACTTCGTCAACTCTCATTTCTTACATCAGCAAAGCGTTTAATGGAATGTTAGTGATAATTAACTAAATGTTAATTAACTAAATGTTCATGTTTGTTTTCAACTGGACCTAGCTAGCTGTGGTACAGTTTGACAATTATTGCTGGCAAACCTAAGCCTCAAGCACAGTCTGCAAACTGGTCAACTTTGCAAGGGATGAGTAACAGGGAATAAGGTGCAAACCAAGATCCACGAGTCTGTAGATTTGGACCATGTCAGCCATGAATATTACCTACAAATTGAGCCCAGCAGATAGTGCAACAATTAAAAATAAAATTGATGACACAGAAAAATATTAATAGAATATTGACTGGCCTTGAGGGGGATACGACATATATTGCCTGAAGTAGATTCATATTGCCCGAGTCGAAGACGAGGGCAATATGGATCTAGTGAGGGCAATATATGTCGTATCTCCCGAAAGAGGACAGTCAATATTGTTATTATTACCCATATCAGACATCTAGAGGAAAATCTGAACATCTCAGCTCGGCGGACTTCCACGTAAAATTTAACCAAAATGGACGCGGCAGTCTTCCTGTCTGCCGTTTGAATATTCTAAATTTCCCACGCAGCGTCACGTTGCCAAGTTCCCGGATGTGAGACCAGGGGAATATAAGACTATATTCCCCGCTGTTTTAACAGGTAAAGTCCATAGGCGTTCGCAGGAAAGGGGAATACAAGAAAATATTCCCCTGTTACCCCTGCTGGCAGTAAAAACGAAGGGAATACAATTTTGTAAAAGCATACCTCAGATGTGTGATATGGGTAATAATAATGATTATTACATTCTCCTCAGTGTCAGGATCAGCTTCAGAGAGAGATGTACAAAAGGAATAGCCATAACTCCTGTAATTATATTGAGAGAATATAATTGCGTATAAACATTATGAGACATACATGTTCCACTACTCTGTTTTTGAGATCTTTCCATCGTTTGTTTCCTTCTTCAGTGTTGGAAAATACATCTGTGCATGCATTTTCTGCTAATTCTCCCCTCAATTCCTGACTGTAATCTTCCTCCAATGAGCTCCAGCGCATTAGTTCCATTGTGGTAAAGAGCTTCAGCAGATCCCTGCAATACAGAAATGTAACGTTGCCCTTGGACTGCAGAAATTGACTTTACATAATTAAATATCAGGTAGTCCTGCATTTCAAATCTACAATCTACTTGGTCAACTCATTGCAAGTTCCTTACAGTCAGTAAATATATCAGACAGAATAGACTACAGGTGCTGGAATATTGAGGAAAAATGCTGGAGGAAATCAGCAGGTTAGGCAGCATCTATGGACGGAAGTGGACAGATGACGTTTTGGGTCATGACCCTTCCTCAGAATGAGCCGTCACTGTTTTTTATTTTGCCAGTAAATACAGCACGTGTGAATAAAGCACAAGGGAATCTCCAATTTCAGTCTGCATCTTTCATCTTTCACAAGTAGCAATGTTAAAAAAACCAATGCATTAAATAATTATATACTGGCAATTGGAATGTGAATCCTGACCTAAAAGCTAGAAGCCATTTATAGCACAAAAACTAGAGAAAATTATCTATTTTCAAATTTTGGATTTACAGCCGATAGATTGTTTATATTAAATGAGATCATTGTTATAAATAGTATATAATTGCTATGAATCAAGCCAGCTAAAACAGTACTTGGGGCTTACATTTCAATGCAAAACCTCTAAACTGCTTTTATATGAAGTAATTACAGATCCACTGAAACCAATGTTTAAAAAAAAAAACTATTTGGAGGAAAATAATTATTTTACTAGAATGTGACCATTCTTTGGACAGACTGTAGCAAGAGGGAGAAACCTGGGAAAAAGTCTGGAAAGTGACAGCTCAATAGATGAAAGGGGGGGGGGGGTTGACTGGCAGATAAGTGGAGTAAGTGATAAAGACTGGACAAAGAGGAGACAAGGGTGTAAGATAAGGAGAGAAGAGGAAGAGTGAAATGTAAAGGCAGAAATATATTGTTGAGTCACGTTGTACTTTATTAATAACAACTTGTTAAACAAAAATTGTGCTGAGGTTTCTTTTTATGATATCTCTCACCAGTTTTCTCCCCCAAAGAATTTGGAATTGTTCATATTTGCTGGCAAACAATTTAATGAGAAAATAATTCTGCTGTGCCCCATTGGATTGGTTGTTTTTCATGCACAAGTCTTGGCAAGAAACACTGGCATGCTGTACAATTGCATGTCCAAGCTGCATTCAAATATGTATCTAAAGCAGAAGCTGTTGGATACCAAATGAGAGGCAGAAATCATAGCTGATCTTCATCTCTTACAGTTGTTCGAAACCAATCATCCTCCTGGATGAACAGATTCAAAAGAGAATGATGTTACTTGGTCTTTGATGCAGAGTGCACCTTCAACATGTGCACAATGATGTTTAGCGCAGTAATTGTTGGAGATGCCGCACTGTTGGAGATGCCATTTTCAGCTGATTTATTAAAACAAAGATCTAAAATGTCTGATTAAATTAACATGGAAATTCCCATTAAATTATCCACTTTTTTTTCAGGATTTGTCAGAATTTGGTAAATGCAAAATGTCATTTAAAAACGTTATCAGGTCAAGCACTGCCTTTGGGATCTTGTCGTTCACAAATTAGCTGTTTCCTCGACACTGGCAGCACTTCAAAGTATTCCACTGATACTGAAGATTTTGAGGATGTAATAAAAGTTCCTTGCTATAGAGCCGCTTGTTCAATTTTTTTTTGGAAACTTTCCAATTAGGAAAACAAATTAATAAAGTCAAAATGACATTGAAAAAGCATATATAGGAATTTTTAAAAAAGATTTTGTACCTGTACTTAGGTATCTCTTCAAGCTTTTTGTCCTGGCTAATTCTATGGACGAGATCAGATTGTTCATTGTCATAAGGTGCCAGGATGACGTAGAGAACAACACTCTTCAATGCCTTGAAGTTAAACGTAAAAATGTTAATAAAAATAAGGGATTTTGAGAAGAAAGATTCCCATAGATTAAACAAAGACCAAGCCTAGGGGAGGTATTCTACTAGTTTACTAATTATAGCAATAGATAAATATGCAATATTCAAATCAATGAAAAAGAATCCTTATTTACTGCATAACATTTGACACATAAAACTGCTGTGTACAGAGTAAATGACCTTAAAGTGCTCAAAGAATAATAAGTAGCTGCTCTTCTGCAGTAATATATTAATTTCTACTTTGCATTCCTTCACTAATGCCTTTTAATAGCCTGGAAAATTATGCAACTTCTTGGACAGATCCCAAAGGAAAATTGAAACATTATTTCAGTGAGACAGGAAATTAATTTATTCTGAAAAAAAGTAATACTTTTAATAAAGATCGAGCATAATTCTGCAACAGTCAACTCATAAATACATTAGATTTTATGAAAGCCAAATGCATTGACTAAGGCAACTTAGTCCTTTATTTAATCTAATTAACAGTAGCAGGTTGGAACAACGAAACATGCTAAATTTTATGTGTCACAAGAAATCTTTGTCTTTTTCACTCCATCTACACCCTCTCCATTTTCTTTCTCCCGATATCTGTGCCATTTTAACTCTGCTGGTGTGAGCAGGATTGAAAGCAAATGTTGTCCTTCTCTTTCTTTTAAATATACACATCAAAGTATATTTTGCAGGAAGCAAATGTAAACACGCTTTTATTTTTACTGGAGGCAAAGATAAGAAAACATTGTCAAAATGTTGTGCAATATTGTTTCCTTTTATTGCAGCAGTCCCCAGATAGATTGAGTCAACTATTTATTTATTAAATTGTTGGCAAAAATCAGTTTATTTTTCAATTACTGCAAAAGGATAGCATTGTTTTGTCACGGGAGGCCACTCGGCCCATCAAATTTAATTTGAAGTGCTTTTTAAATTCTGTCTATCCCTTTCTTTGATTTCCTCCCAATAACCCAGAAATATTTTTGTGAAATATATTTTTAATGTCTTGAATTCCCTTCTGAAAGCTACAGTGGAACTACATACACCCCGTGTACAGTATATTGTAGACCTTGACTACTGAATGCATGAAGAATAATTGACCCTGGTTGTTTTGTCACTCCTTTGCAAAATGAAATGGATTCTCTCCATTAAACGGGCAAAATGTTGTATCCCTCTATCAAATCAACTCTCTAACCTCTGAAGAAGGGTTTCGGCCCGAAACGTTGCCTATCTCCTTCACTCCATAGATGCTGCTGCACCCGCTGAGTTTCTCCAGCATTTTGTGAACTCTCTAACCTCTCTGACTTAACCTTGAAAGGTTTGGGGAAAAGGGGGCTGGGAGCTGAAGAGTTTCAGACCCGCAATAACAATTTTTTTTACCTGCAAATATTTCAAAAGTAAAGGTCTTAATCACTGTTTATATTTTGTTACTACATGATAAAAAATACTGAAAGCTGTATGTTACATTGTTTAATAGTGTATTATCACACAAGTGTCAATGGAAGCAATTCTTATATATTTCAATGGGCACCTGTGGTGACACTATGTTCTTAAAAGACAATGGTACAGTGCCCTCCATAATGTTTGGGGCAAAGACCTATCATTTATTTATTTGCCTCTGTACTCCACAATTTGAGATTTGTAATAGAAAAAAAAACAAAACATGTGGTTAAAGTGCACATTGTCAGATTTTAACAAAGGTCATTTTTATAAATTTTGGTGTTTACCATGTAGAAATTACAGCAGTGTTTATACATAGTCGGCGTCCCCCCCCCCCATTTCAGGGCACTATAATGTTTGGGACCCAGCAATGTCATGTAAATGAAAGTAGTCATGTTTAGTCATTTTGTTGCATATCCTTTGCATGCAATGACTGCTGGAAGTCTGTGATTCATGGACATCACCAGGTGCTGGATGCCTTCTCTGGTGATGCTCTGCCAGGCCTGTATTGCAGCCATCTTTCACTTATGCTTGTTTGGGGGCTAGTCACCTTCAGTTTTTCGTCAGCATATAAAAGGCATGCTCAATTGGGTTCAGACCAGGTGATTGACGTGACCACTAGAGAATTGACAATTTTTTAGCTTTGAAAAACACCTTCGTTGCTTTAGCAGTATGTTTGGGATCATTGTATTGCTGTAGAATGAACTGCTGGGCAATGAGTTTTGAGGCATTTGTTTGAACTTGAGCTGATAGGATGTGTCTATACACTTCAGAATTCATTTTGCTACTACCATCAGCAGTTGTATCATCAATGAAGATAAGTGAGCCAGTACCTTCAGCAGCCATAAATGCCCAGGCCATAACACCCCCACCACCGTGTTTCACAGATGAGGTGGTATGCTATGGATCGTGGGCAGTTCCTTCTCTCCTCCATACTCTTGCCATCACTCTCTTGTCTCATCTGTCTACAAGACCATTTTCCAGAACTGTGGTTGCTCTTTTAAGTATTTCTTGGCAAACTGTAGGCTGGCCATCCTATTTTTGGAGCTAGCCAATGGTTTGCAGTGTTGCCTTTGTATTTCTGTTCATGATGAAGTCTTCTGCAAACAGTGGTCATTGACAAATCCACACCTGAAGAGCGTTTCTGATCTGTCAGACAGGTATTTGGGGATTTTTCTTTATCATAAAGAGAAGGGGGAGGGGGACTATGTATAAACACAGCTGTAATTTCTAAATGGTGAAACCAAAATGTATAAAAATACCCTTTAAAAAAATCTGACCATGTGCACTTTAGCCACATGTGATCTTTTTTCAATTACAAATCTCAAATTGTGGAGTACAGAGGCAAATAAATAAATGATGGGTCTTTGTTCCAAACATCATGGAGGGCACTGTATCTGATTACCGCAGGGAGGTTACATGGAACTAATCTCCCCCCCCCCCCCCCCCCCCCCCCCCCCCCCCCCCCCCCCCCCGAGTGTTTATTGTTGCAAGACAGCTTTATTTCTGCTTGTCAATCTTGAAAGTAACTTCCTAGCGGTCCTCTATTTCCTGATCTAAGTCACATTTTAAACAATTCAGCCCACATAATACAAATTGTGTTTCCTAATTTATCAATCTTGTTATATCCTATTTGAAGCATGGAAATACACATTATAGCACAACTACCTCATCTTGATATTAATCTATAAATTCAAGGATACACTTAGGACAGTTCTAACTCAACAACTATACATCAAACATACTGCTAGCTTTGCAGAACCGTGGCAACCGTGAAGTCGAGATTTAATTTAAATGACTGTAGACCAAGTTAAATTGTAGATGAAAAGGTTAAAAAAAAAAATTGGAGAAAAATATTCAAAAGCATAAAGAGCTGTTACATAATACTCAGTTTTAACTGTATTTGAGAAATGTTATACATTTTGCACACAGCACAATCTCAGGGCCAGCTTGCTATTAGATAACCTTGCCAACAAGGCCTCTATACAGACTGACTGTTGGATTCTGTGGCAATGCAGGCAAAATCTTTGGCTCTTTCAATATTCTCAAAGAGAAATACAAAAAAAAAAAATTCTACCCTGGACAATAGTTTTTAGCATTATTGCAGAAGTCTCCGGTTGCATAAGTGTATTTTCCTGGTTTAGTTAAAACTGAGAAAATGCAAGCATATTTTTCACATTTCCTTACAACATAGAAGGACATTTGGCCCACATAGCACTTGCCAATTTGTAAAGCATTCTTCCTCTAACTTTTCATTGTAACCTATTCTCCCAACATTCCCATTCATTTCCTCATCAAAGGTTCCTCCAATTTCTCCCAGCAGATTCCTCCAGTTATCGATATACTCGAGACAATTTTGTGTATCCAGTTAATCTACGGACCCAAACATTTTTGAAATGTTGAAACCAGAACACCCGGAGGAAACTCATGCTGGCATAGGGAGGGTGAGCAAAGTCCACGGAGGTCAGGGTTGAACCTGGATCACTCACATTCAGGTAGTAATTCTATCAGCTGTACCACTGTGCTGCCTGAAAAATCATAGCACCCTGGAGTCAGAGAGCATGGAAACAGGCCTTTGGTCTACCAAATTCATGCACACTATCAAGTATCCATTTACACAATTCTCCCACACTTCCATCAACTCCTCCCAGACAAAAACACTCACCTGCACACCAATTTTTAATAACAAATAACTAATCTCAGAGCCGTCCATAATGTTTGGGACAAAGACCCATCATTTATTTATTTGCCTCTTTGAGATATGTAACAGAATTTGAGATATGTAACAGAAAACAAATATGTGGTTAAAGTGCACAGTCAGATTTTATTAAAGGGTTTACACATTTTGGTTTCACCATGTAGAAATTACAGCTGTGTTTATACACAGTGGGAACTATTGTGGGGGGATGTTTTTATGTTTTATGTTAAATTCTTCTTTAATGTTGTGTTGTATTCTTATTAGTGTGCTGCAATGGCAACTTGAATTTCACTACACCAATTGGTGTATGTGACAATAAATGAACCTTTGAGAGTCATCAGCCAAACCTTAGGCTTACCAAAATCAACTGTTTGGAACTTCATTAAGAAGAAAAAGAGCACCGGTGAGCTTACTAATCGCAAAGGGACTGGCAGGCCAAGGAAGACCTCCACAGCTGGTGACACAAGAATTCTCTCTATAATAAAGAAAAATCCCCAAACACCTGTCCAACAGATCAGAAACACTCTTCAGAAGTCAGGTGTGGATTTGTCAATGACCACTGTCCACTGAAGACTTCATGAACAGAAATACAGAAGCTACACTGCAAGATGCAAACCACTGGTTAGCCGCATAAATAGGATGGCCGGGTTACAGTTTGCCAAGAAGTACTTAAAAGAGCAACCGCAGTTCTGGAAAAAGATCTTGTGGACAGATGAGACAAAGATTAACTTATATGATGGCAAGTGCAAAGTATGGAGGAAAGAAATGCCCAAGATCCAAAGCATACCACCTCATCGGTTAAACACGGTGGTGGGGGTATTATGACCTGGGCATTTATGGCTGCTGAAGGTACTGGCTCATTTATCTTCATTGATGATACAACTGCTGATGGTAGTAGCATAATGAATTCTGAAGTGTATAGACACATCGAAACTGCTCAAGTTCAGATAAATGCCTCAAAACTCATTGCCCGGCGGTTCATTCTACAGCAAGACAATGATCCCAAACATACTGTTAAGGAGTTTTTCAAAGCTAAAAAATGGTCAATTCTTGAGTGGCCACGTCAATCACCCGATCTGAACCCAATTGAGCATGCATTTTATATGCTGAAGGGAAAACCAAAGGGGACTAGCCCCCAAAACAAGCATAAGCTAAAGATGGCTGCAATACAGGCCTGGCAGAGCATCACCAGAGAAGACACCCAGCAACTAGTGATGTCCATGAATCGCAGACTTCAAGCAGTCATTGCATGCAAAGGATATGCAACAAAATACTAAACAGTTTTCATGAAATTGCTGTGCCCCAAATATATGGTGCCCAGAAATGAGGGGACGATGTATAAACGTTGCTGTAATTTCTACATGGTGAAACCAAAATGTGTAAAGATTGCCTTTATTAAAATCTGACAATGTGCACTTTAACCACATGTGATTTTTTTCTATTACAAATCACAAATTATGGGGTACAGAGGCAAATTAATAAAAGGTGGGTCATTGTCCCAAACATTATTGAGGGCACTGTACCTTTGGGATATGAGACCACCTGAGAAAAACCTAGAGTCAGCACCGGAGATCAGGTCTGAACTGTGGTGTCTTTGTGGCCAAAGCAACCATTCTAATTTCTATGACTATTCATGATGCAGTTATTCTGCACATCATCATTTCTTAGTTGAAGGCTTCAGCAAAGTTCTGCGTTTCAAAAATCCCCCAGCGTTCCTCTGAAGAAGTTGTATTTTGGATTTAACAGTTGGAGCTCGTAAGAAAATCAGGAATCAACCAAGGTAAAAAAAATCATGTAAGAATTAATAGGAAGAGTGCAACATTCAATCTTTATCGTTCTTTGTAATCAACATCACCACTTTACCTGTTGCCATTTTGTGGTATCAGCTTCGATACAAGGTGTATCATAGATGGCACGATAGTGCTTACATATGGACAAATAGGATCCTTCATGCTGGTCAACTTGAATCATTAGGTTGTAGTACTTTAACTTCAAGTCCTATAAAAGATGGCAATCTGGATTACTGTAGGCCAAGTTAAGTTAAAATGGCCCTGTCCATTGTGTATTAATCATCTGTGCAACAATTGATTTATGTTTTAGTCAGGCAGAAAGCATGTCTAACATGAAAATAATAAATGAAAGTAATTTAACCTGAGAAAATACAGGATGAAAAGATTAACAACACCAAATGTTAGTTTTTGACAACTGGTAGTTGACCTAGACCATTGACAATTTCCTTCCAGTTATTACCTGATATCCTAAGAATTTGCCTATGTACCCCATAATTTGATATCACGAGAAAGTTGCTATTCATGTTCCTCCTGCTGCTGCACCACCTCCAAGAAATAAACATCCTTTTCTTACATAAATGATCTCACTGATGGCCTGAACAGAAACAGTTAAAACCCTAACTCTTGTTCTCCTTTGCAATTAAGGGCAACATTCTGTTTTCCCGACCAATTATTTTCACCTGCATGCTAGTCTAGTATTTCTTGTACCAGCACAGCCACATATCACTGAATAATGGGTACACAAAAAGCTGGAGAAACTCAGCGGGTGCAGCAGCATCTAAGGAGCGAAGGGGAGAGGCGACGTTTCGGGTCGAGACCCTTCTCCTCCTCTCACTGAATAATAATGTTTTGAAGGCTGACACCATTAAATAATATTCTGTTTTCTATTTTTCTTGCCAGGGGCAATAACCTGATACTCTCCAACATTACACTCTCAATGAAATCTTTGTTCCTTCACTTAAGTGATCAAAATTGCATTCCAGACTGTGAAATCCTCAAAACTATCTTTGTACTGTCAGCAAATTTAGATGCATTGTACAGTCCCTCCATCTTTGTCATTAAAATAGATTGTAATGTAATATCAGAGGCTTATCACGTCAAAATTTGTCAAACTGAAAATCACCTGCTTATATCCCACACTATCTTCTACCCATCAACTAATCTTCTACATTTAATAGTATATTTAGCTCAACCCTACCAATCCCCTTTATACAGAACTCCTATGCAGCAGTTTATAGACTGGCAAATAATCAAGAAAATTGTCCATGATGGCAACAACCAAATAAATTTTCAAAACAAAATATGCAAATCAGTCCCGACGGTTATTTAAAATCACTGATAAATTATTGTTTTAAAATGTGTATTCATAAATTATAAGAAACAGTGTTTATTGGCAATCTGGCACAACTAGTGGTAGGGCATATGACTCAGAAGACCTCTATGTGGTAAACAAACTAAATTTCTCAAAAACAGAGCATGTTTGAAGCGTGGATGAAAGATAAATTACAGTAATCTTCTCGTAAAATACAATGGAGAATAGCTACCAATAAATGACATGCCAAAAATCAATCTCAGTCACTGACATCTGTGTAGTTAGCAAACTTCATTCAGAAGGATGTTAAAAACTGTTTCCTGCTGGGTTGCAGCATTGTCACTACAGGAAGACTGAAAATAATTAAAAACTACCTCAGTATTTTCCCCCTGGAAGAACTTTGTGTTTATTTTTTTGCTGATGATTTGAGTTCGAATGTAATCCTTTATAGCCAGGCAGAGTCTCATTTGTTCCAAGATAAATTCAACCTTCTCCTTCTTCTCCATTGACCCATAAGTTTCAACCTGTTGGTTTAAGAACATAGGCAATTTAAAATAACAAAGTCTAATAAAATGTCACGGTAGTTGAATTGTTCTTCAAGACATCAAGAAGCAATCCTCACGATTTTAGTGTTTATCGTTTATTGAGATCTGGACATTGTTGATAGGGCTGAAATGTATTGCCCATTTCAAATGTGCGGAAAAATGATTCCTGAACCACGAAAAGTTTAGTCTGGATATGGACATTAGTGAATCAGGCAACCTAAACTTTTCTAATCATCATCACAACTTTTTTTCCCCCAGATTACTAACTGAATTTAGATTCTGGATTACTAGCTGAATTTAGAGTTCAGATTGCTAACTGAATTTAGTTTTCATTGCCGCTGTTGAAAGAACAGGATTATGAGTTCATAGACAAAAGTCCGGGGCACTGAGCCAGTACCTTCATTGCTGCTTCACCAGCGTATCTACTGATGATGTGCATTATATACTTGTGAATACCTAAATCTCCAAACTGATAAGTTCCCAAAATGATAATCAAGCATAACATCAAGTTAGGAGCACTGGAACAGCTGACCATAACTGCCAGAGAGGGGGTGGAACCAAACACAATCACTAAAACTGTATTTAGATAGGCACAGAATGGAAGGATGTGGTGGTAATGTGGGCAAATGGGTTTAGTGTGGATGGGTAAAAAGGTTGGCTTGGACAAGGTGGGCCAAGGCACCCATTTCTATACTGTATAACTCTATGACTTTGCCATAGCTAATCTACATCAGCTCCATTTTAATGAACTATGCTCATATTTCTAGACCTCCTCAATAGATTCAACATCCTTTGTGTGAAAAAAATGTATCCACATCTTAGTCTTAAATGGCCTACTCCTTATTTTGAGACAATGACTCCCAGTTCTAGTCTCCTTAATTCCTTATAGCCCTGTCCATGGTACGAGTTCATTCCAAGAGCTCTCCCAAATTAAAAAAAAATCAAACTCGTGGTAAGCACGGAGAATGAATGTAGCGGGTACGTCGGAGCTCGGGGACGTCTCTTAGTGGCTTGTAATGCTAACGGCAGGTACTCAGGAAAACTCAGTAAAGGCAGGTAAGCTCGGGAAGGCTCATGAAGATGTTTCAGCACGTTGGGAAATGTCCGCAAGAGCCCCGAGTACCGATGAGTGGTCATTACCGTAAATCTCTGAGTGAATCAGGGCAAACTCGGGAGAACTCTTGGAATGAACTCGTAGCGTGGGACAGGGCTTTTATTCCTGCAGGGCACTTAAGTTTCCTTGGAATTCTGGCAGGGTTTCTTTGACCAAGGAAATGTGCCAATGAAATTAACAGCCAAACAACCACAAATTTATATTTTGCCAAAGGAAAACCTAAAATTTGAAGAAGAGTTTCAGCCTGAAACGTTGCCTATCTCCTTCGCTCCTTAGATGCTGCTGCACCCGCTGAGTTTCTCCAGACTTTTGTGTACCCCCTAACATTTGACTATGTGTTAGCATAGTTGGAAGTGAGTCAGTGGGCTAAGGTAATAATAGTGAAAAGTATTGGGAGGCAAGTTCAAGTGCAGCCTCAACTGAGTGACTCGTGTTTTGCGTCTATCTTCGGTGTAACAAGCATCTGCAGTTTCTTCCGACACATTTTTTTCTGCTTCCCTTCAACTCCCTTGGCCACTGGGCTAAACAACTAATGCTCTTGCCAACCTTTGTCCCAAATACCCATCTTTTTCCAGTTGCTCTTTTTTTCTCCCCAGATATATCTCCAACCCTCTTGATACTACTGCTCACTGTCCACTCTCCAACTTCTTATTTTGGCCTTATATTAACAGATATTGCCCACAGTTGTTAACCTTGGCTGCCACTCTTCACACACAACCCTGCCATGAGACTGAAAAGCTATTTGCTCAAAATTAAAATACCCTTGACTTTTCCGTCCTTCCAAACTACCACCTCTTCCCCAACTTCTATTTTCTCCTCAAAGTCCTTAAATATGTGTAGCCTTCAAAATCAGGCTCATTCAATTTAGAACTCTTTACTAGAATTGCTCTATTCAAGCATCCACCCTTGCTTTGACAAAAAAAAATCCTAATCAAAGTCCTCCCATTACTCTTTTTATCACTCTCTTAATCAGATGACTTTAGAAAACAATACTAGACATCTTGCAAAGGCTTTAAAATATAAAATCTTCACAAGACAATATTTGAAAATGCTTGGCTGTTCGTTTCATTGGCTTATTTGCTTGGAGTTATTCACCTAACATGTCTGCGACCGAGCCAGAGTCTGAGGAAAGATCCTGACCCGAAACAATGCTGTCCATTCCCTCCATAGATGCTGCATGACTCACTGCATTACTCAAACACATTGGATTTTATTGAAGATTCCAGCCTCTGCAGTTCCTTGTGTTTTGATACTTTCTTGTTTTTAATACCCAACCTATTTCTCTGCCTATCTGCCTATGGTTTCCAATTCATATTTATATAATTTCCGCCAGACCTACACTCTGAGATATCTATATTATAATTTGTTCTCTTCAATATTTTCAAATGTGAACACCCTTGCCTTCATCCCCAATTACCCTATTCATAGTTACCGCCTTAAACTTCCTGATTTATTTTATTTTCCTCCTTTAAGCAAATTTGAACCCAACCCAGCAATTACACAGATATTCCTTAATTCCACTTTTGTATCTTGGAGTCAATCTTTTGTTTTACGTTCCTGTAAAGAGCGAACATTTACCCAATATTAAAGATACTCTAAAAAATGTAAAATGTTCTTTTAATTTATGAACTTGGTTTGCAAAATTGACAGGTAATTGCGGTGCTTCCAAACATTAAGATAATTTGACGTTGATAGAATTTCATATTTTGTCTCTACTTTACTCAAAGGTTTTCAATTATAACACTAAACCCAGACATCTTGAAATTATAACACAGAGTGAAGAAACGTATGTTTTTGCTTTTGTGCATCAGCCAATATTATTAGATTTATTTTACTTGATGGCAACTCTCAAACGATCAGTTACTTTGAGAAAATCTCGATCATCGTGAAAGCGCGCACGTTTTACTTGCCTAGATATCATTGACATTCACCTGAAGTTCCTGCAAAATGGCAGCAGCTTCTTTCAGATCTCCATCTTCCTCCTTTATCATGGCCAAGTGTTTGGTTAACCGGGCACGCTCAATTTCCACATAGATCTGAAATAAGCAATTGGTAGCAATAATGTAACAGCACGATTTTGGATTTGGATTTTATACTTGATTATTTAAATTAATTAAAAAAATCTTCAGAAACAAAGCAAGGTGTGATTAATTTACTTAGTTGCAACCTCTTGCGGAAATGTTACACAAGATAAACACGGCAGTAGTAGGTTGCATCATTCAATTATATTCTAGATTTTAAAATCATTCTTCCTCTAAAGGTTCTTTTAGGACAAGGTTTTAAGAGTAGCATAAATCAGAAAGAAACAACAATCAGTTCCTGATTTGTGCTTTCCATACCATAGGGTCATACAGCATGGAGCATCGGCTAACTCGTCCAAGCCGATCGAGGCCCCATGGTCAAGGAATAGGAATATTTTATTGTATTATCGAAGCAACGCTGGCCTCTTGCAGTTACTATCTTATAGAGAAAATGTTAAAATGGAAGCATAAATAATCCAAGGCACCTAGACAGCCAAAGGTACTATTAAATGCAAATTATATGGTCATAGCTTAATTTACAATTGTTTCAATACTGTCGGCATCAACTGTCCTAAAAGTGTAAAGTAATGTTGATAAAGCATTTTTGAATAAACATGAAATGTGCAATTATATGACATAATTCTTCAACCAATTGCTATTGGTAAAGTTTGACTTGTCATGATTGTCCAGCTAAATGAAACCGTATAAATTTCTGCAGTTTTATAACAACATAATATATAATACGATACGATAGAGCTTTATTTATCCCAGGAGGGAAAGGACTGGGGATGTGCAAAGATTGGATGGGGAAGTCAGTCTACCCCATGACAGAAGGGGGAGAGGTTGTACAGATTGATAGCCACAGGGAAGAAGGATCTCTCCTGTGGCGTTCTGTCCTGTATCTTGATGGAACCAGTCTGTTACTGAAGGTACTCCTCAGGTTGACCAGTGTGTTGTATTGTCTAGGATGCTCTGCACTTTGAGGAGCATTCTCCACTCCCAGTCCACCTCCCATTAATCCAATTCCAGACTGGTGGTTGAACTAGGAAGGGGGAGGGGATGGAGAGAGAGGGAAAGCAAGGACTATTTGAAGTTAATGTTCATACTGCTTTTGCTACCCAAGCAAAATATGATGTGCTGTTCCTCCAATTTGCGTTGGGTCTCACTCTGACAATGGAGGCCCACGACAGAAAGGTCAGATTGGGAATGGGAGTGGGAGTTAAAGTGCTGAGCAACCGGGAGATCAGGTAGGTTAAGACTGACTGAGTGGAGGTGTTCAGCGAAACGATCGCCGAGCCTGCGCTTGGTCTCGCCGATGTACAGAAGTTGACACCTGGAACAGCGGATATAGATGAGGTTGGAGCAGGTGCAAGTGAACCTCTGCCTCACCTGGAAAGACTGTCAGGGTCCTTGGTTGGAGTCGAGGGGGGAAGGTAAAGGGACAGGTACCCTTATTCTTAAACTGTAGCTCCTGGTTCTGGATTCCCCCAACATCAGGAACATGTTTCCTGCCTATAGCGTGTCCAATCCCTTAATAATCTTAAAAGTGTCAGGTTGCTGGGGAAAGTACCTGGGAAGGGGGTGGTTTTGGTGGGAAGGGACGAGTTGTCCCACACACTCCCCTTACATCAGCCTGAAGAAGGGTCTCGACCCGAAACATCACCCATTCCTTCTCTCCAGAAATTCTGCCTGTCCCGCTGAGTTACTCCAGCATTTTGTGTCTACCTTCGATTTAAACCAGCATCTGCAGTTTTTTCCTACACATAAATTTCAAGGTATTTGTACTCTTTAGTAATGTGATTCATTTCAAAGTCTCACAGTGCTCAGAAACTTTATCTCCTCTGTCCTAAAGGGGACAGAGTAGATAAAACATCCTCTCAGGATGTTTTAGTCCCAACCTCTCAGGATCACATATGTTTCAATCAAGTCCTCTCACTCTTCTAAACTCCAGTAGATGCATGCCAATGTTTGCTAAGCCCATTCCTGGTTAGCCAGCCAAGTTTCTTTCCATTCCAACATGTTACCTCCTTCAGCTTTACCACTTTCCACCCATAATAACCTTTTACCTGGTATTTTATTATATGCCATCTGGAACTTTCAGTACATCAACTAGTTCCCCGTTAGCTACAGCATGCAGAATTTTTTCAAGAACTTAATAAATTGGTCAAACATGATTTCCTGTTCACAAAACCGTGCAACTGATTATTTTGAATTCTAAGTGTAAAGAATGTCATGAGTCAAGACCGTATTCCCTTCCTGTTCTTGCCACCAAAGTGGATAAACTCACATTTATCCACATTAAACTGCATCTGCCTTGCATCTGCCCACTCACCCAACCTGTCCAAGTCACCCTGCAACCTCATAGCATCCTCCTCACAGTTTCACACTGCCACCCAGCTTTGTGTCATCTGCAAATTTGCTAATGTTACTTTTAATCCCTTCATCTAAATCATTAATGTATATCGCAAATAGCTGCAATCCCAGCACCGACCCTTGCAGTACCCCACTCGTCACTGCCTGCCATTCTGAAAGGGACCCGTTATTCCCTACTCTTTGTTTCCTGTCTGCCAACCAATTTTCTATCCATACCGTACCCCTAATACCATGTGCTCTAATTTTGCCCACTAATCCCCTATGTGGGACCTTATCAGATGTTTTCTGAAAGTCCAGGTACACTACATCCACTGGCTCTCCCTTGTCCATTTTCCTAGTTACATCCTGAAAAAATTCCAGAAGATTAGTCAAGCCTTAGTAAGTCCATGCTGACTCGGACTGATCCTGTTACTGCTATCCAAATGTGCCGCTATTTCATCTTTTATAATTGACTCCAACATCTTTCCAGGTGGGAAATTGATCTGCCAACAGTCATAAAAACAAAAAATGCATGAAACATGAAATTAAAGTGACGAGTAGAAAGGATTGGGGATGTGCAAAGATTTGGGGGGGGGGGGGGGGGGGGGAGGGGAGTCAGACTACCCCATGACAGAAGGGGGAGGAGTTATACAGTTTGATAGCCACAGGGAAGAATCATCTTCTGTGGTGTTCTGTCCTGCATCTTGATGGAACCAGTCTGTGCTGAAAGTACTCCTCAGTGTGTCATGGAGGGGGTGAGCTGTATTGTCCAGGAAGCTCTGCAGTTTGAGGAGCATCCTCCCCTCCAAGACTACCTCTCATGAATCCATCTCTGCCCCCAGCCTTCCTGATGAGTTTGTCAATCCTATTGGTGCCTTCGCCCTGCTGCCCCAGCACACAGCACCGAAGAAGATGGCACCGGCTACCACGGATTGGTAAAACATCTGCAGCATCTTATTGCAGATGTTGAAGGAGCGGAGCATTCTCAAAAAGTACAGCCGGCTCTGTCCCTTGTACAGGGCTTCAGCATTCCTGGACCAGTCCAGTTTACTGTCCAGGTACACTCCAAGGTATTCGTACTGCCTGGTAAACTGCACATCCACACCATGCAGGTACAGCAGGCAGTGAAGAAAGCGAATGGCATGTTGGGCTTTATAACAAGAGGAGTCAAGTATAGGAGCAAAGAGGTCCTTCTGTTGAGGGAGTTCAGCGTAGGTTTACAAGGTTAATTCCCGGGATGGCGGGACTGTCATATGCTGAGAGAATGGAGCGGCTGGGCTTGCACACTCTGGAGTTTAGAAGGATGAGAGGGGATCTTAATTAAACATATAAAATTGTTAAGGGTTTGGACACGCTAGAGGCAGGAAACATGTTCCTGGTGTTGGGGGAGTCCAGAACCAGGGGCCAGAGTTTAAGAATAAGGTGTAAGCCATTTAGAACGGAGCGAGGAAACACCTTTTCTCACAGAGAGTTTTGAGTCTGTGGAATTCTCTGCCACAGAGGGCGGTGGTGGCCGGTTCTTTGGATACAAGAGAGAGCTAGATAGGGCTCTTAAAGATAGCAGAGTCGCGGGATATGGGGAGAAGGCAGGAACAGGGTACTGATTGGGGATGATCAGCTATGATCACATTGAACGGCGGTGCCGGCTCGAAGGGCCGAATGGCCTACTCCTGCACCTATTATCTATTGATGGAGATCTAGGCAATTTATGTAATATTAAAATCAGTCCAACTAACAAGATGCCTTGAAGACCCCCCATTTTATACCATCTACAAAGTTAGACGCAACAAAAAAATCATATATTTTCATGGTCAGAGGTAGATCCAGCAACAAGGTGTATTTTTGAAAATAGACAAAACATACTAACCTTTCCAGCTGTGACAGTGCGCAAAGTGTCTATCAGTCTCAATTTGATAGGTAAGTCGGTAATCTGACTGACATATGTGTAGCACTCCTGGACCATCTTTGTAACTGCCTGTATAATGAACAAAGCAACAATGGTACTTTTACCAACAATGACTAAAATGTAAATTGGCGATCTATTGATTGTCTCCCAATGTACTAGTGCACTTCACATCACGGGCAGTATGAACGGAATCCATAAATTGAATTCAAGCACATGTTTGGATTCTGTCATCTAAAGTCATTTTTGCAAACAAGCAAAATATCTGTTTTAATGATCACCAGCATCAAGCCTGATGTACATGGTAACATTTTCAGTCATTAGGTTTGTAGAAAAAAATTGGCTAAGACGCAATTAATTTTGCTAAAAGGTACCACTGCTTTTATTTCTATTACAAGATAAAAAGAAAAGGGAGTTCATAAATGTTGTATGCCAATTATTTGCCTATTAAATATAGAAGTATTCAGTTTTAACATTACATGCTGGCAGATATTTTTTCTTAAGAATTAAAATAGAGAAAATAGCTCTAGTCACTAGATGTACACAATCTGTGGTCCTTACCTGTTTTAACTGACTTCTTCTTTTCGACAAAAATACGATATTTTCATTGAGTACATCCCAGTCTTTCGCATCATAACACATTTTCACTATTGCAACAAGGATTCTTGATGTGGATGCCATATCAGAAGCCTACAATATATCATAGAAAAATTATTCCCAGCAACAATATTGTTATAATTGTGAAGAAAATCAACCGAATGTATCGGAAACTTTTCAACTATGCAAAATTAATTAATAAAATTGCTGCATTTGATCAGAAGGTTTAGAGTAAATCACCATTGGGGAAAGAAGAAATGGTAAACAACTGCACAGCTTTGCAAGCAATATTAAGCAAATACTATGTATTTTACATAAAAACATAGAGGAAGAATCATTGGTGCATCTAGCCAACCTATCAAAGTATATTCCAGAAAATGATTCAAACAAATCATATTCTACTCATTGTTTTAAAGAAGGACCTGCAGATGCTGGAAAATCGAGGGTACACAAAAGGATGGAGAAACTCAGCGGGTGCAGCAGCATCTAAGGAGCGAAGGAGATAGGCAACGTTTCGGGCCGAAAACCCTACTTCAGACTGATGGGAGGTGGGGGGGCGGGGAGAAGAAAGGAAAAAGGAGGAGCCCGAGGGCTGAGGGAGAGGTGGGAAGGGGAGGAGACAGCAAGGGTTAACAGAATTGAGAAAATTCAATGTTCAAGAGGATGCAGACTCCCCAAGCGGAATGAGGTGCTATTCCTCCAATTTGCGGTGTTGCGCACTCTGGCCGTGGAGGAGGCCCAGGACAGAGAGGTCAGATAAAGAATGGGAGGGGGAGTTTAAGTGCTGAGCCACCGGGAGGTCGGGTTGGTTATTGCGGACCGAGTGGATGAGTAGAGTAGTTCGTACTCTACTCATTCTTGAAACTAACAAACATTTATTTTTCTGTCATTAATTCAGTAATCTACTCTTTTCCTTTGTAATCAGCATTTTAGTTAAAAAAATTGTTATTTTTCTTAATCCTGAGAATACCAATTTCCAAAACTAGAAATGTTTGAAGTTTTACTTTTTTTTTAAAAGAATCAGAATTTTCATGTTTCGCAAACTGAAGTGAGATAGATGGTGCCCGAAAACATGATTTAATGATGTAGACCAAGAGGTAAACACGCCACATAGTCTTCAATTTAATTCTTCTAATGGTTCAATGGGAACTCTTACGATTATTGAAAGATAGATCTGGTCTAACCATGTACCTGCATACTGTAATCTCTTGGCAACTAGCACAATGTAATGAAATGTGCATAACAAATTGAAATTAATGATATAAATGGTGTTCAGGTTTAGGGAGCAAAACCTGCCCGTGGTCTTATTCAGAAGAAAGAGTGCCGAATATAAATCTGAATAGTGGTAAGAAAATACTCTCTGCCTTGCCTTTGCCTGCCATTCAAGGGACAGACCTCTGGAGTACAATATTGCATTTCCAAAGAGATTACAATGTAGGAACCTTAAATGGTTCATAAGTGTTAGTAGAATTATGCCATTCAGCCATCAAGCCTACTCTGCCATTCAATCATGACTGATCTATGTTTCCCTTGTAACCCCATTCTCCTGTAACCCGACACCCATGCTAATCAAGAATCTATCTATCTATGCCCTAAAAATATCCATTGAGAAGGCCTCCATAGTCCTCTGTGGCAACAAATTCCACAGATTCACTACCCTCTGATTAAAGAAATTCCTCCTCATCTCCTTCCCAAAGGAACATCCTTACATTCTGAGGCTATGACCTTCTCACTAGTGGAAACATCATCTCCACATCCACTCTATCCAGGCCTGGTGTTCAATAAATTATTTTCGTGGACGCCTGTTGTGACCACTCCAAACGTCTGCTGGTTAAAAAAGATGCAGGACATATTCCATTTGTTTTATTCCATACTTCTGCTTGAAACAAACTGAAACATGCAATTTAAGCATGGTTATGTGATGGGAAGAACAATTCAATAGATTCATTTTACTTTTCCAAATGTCTTGTAGTAAGTTGATTTTAATCTCACACACAGTGAATTAACATGCACTTACTGTTCGAGTCTGCTTTTCCAATGACAGAAGATTATCAATAGCTTCCTGCAGTCTTCCATCCTAAATTAAAACAGAATGATTACTACAGAAACATTTTGCAAATAATGGCAAAAATCGATTAAAATACATTTTCCTTTCCATTCCATAAGCAGTTCTCTTTTCAAAGTAGATATGGATATTTGCTTCATAACACAACATAATCTCTCCTCCTTCCCACGTGCAGACATAGTGACTAACCTTTGATTTGTAGAAAAGGGAAAGAATCCATAGATGTTGCTAAGAATGACGACACGCCCTGTCTAGCAGATTAGGTTGTTAGTGGAAGGACTGGTTGGGTCTTTGTTCAAGAAAGGAATGGAGGGCTCCTTCCTGATTAGGATGGAGGTGTACAGAGACTGGACATCCAGGGTAAAGTCAAGGCAGCTGGGACCAAGCAATTGGAAGTTATTGAAATGGAAGAGGTCTCCTGGATTAGGTAGGAAAGGAATCGACATGTGAAGACAGAATGGAGTCCAGATTGAAAGAAATTAGTTCAATGGGGCAAGAGGAAGCAGAAAGAAGGGACCTAGCAGGGCAGACCTGTGGATCTTAGCTAAGAGATAGACACAGAGGGTGCTGGTTTGGACCCTGCGAAGTTGAACAGCATGGAGGGGAGGTCTTCTGATGTGGAGATGTATAATAGTATGGGAAATATTGGCCTGTTATTAGTTAGCATGGATATGGTTCAGAGGAAGGTATGAGCAAGTGTCAGAAAGCTGGCTCTTGGCCTCTGCAAGATAGAGGTCTGTGCGCCAGAGTGCAATGGCAATTCACTCCCCCACCCCCCAACGTCTCTTCCATGTTTAAAGCCGTTTATTGATGTTCTAGCTCATGAATGTTCGAGATTATTAAAAACACAGATTACGGGAATGCCGAAGATGAACAACCCAAGAGTGAAGGCCGCAATATGATATGAATATACTTTCTCAATAGAAACTGAGAAACAATGAAACATAATATTTATGCATTGCTCAAAGGTTTAAGAGTACACAGTGCAAAATACACACCATGTAGTTTCTCCAATCTCAAGTCCAATGACCCAATGCTCTCATCTTGTAAGGAAATATGAAATAATATGAAAATAGATGTTGTACTACTTAAAACAACAGACCAGTATGCTTACACTTTGGGAATATTTGGTTCCCTCCTTACAGTTTACAGGAAAACGCTATGTCATTAATAATTACATTGATACCATTTCAATGTATCTTCATTGCACTTTTTTCTGAGTTTTTGTTATTATTTATTATGATTATATATTCTGTTGTGCTGCAGCAAGTAAGAATTTCATTGTTCTATCTGGGACATATGACAATAAAACACTCTTGACTCGTAAGCAAGCAAAGCAGACTGTTAATTTGGCATGTGCACTATATTGAAAAGAGCTAACTTGATAAGAACATTGCAAATGAATTCTGCTTGAATGCCTTATTTATACAAAAATGCGATACTCTTGTATGCTGTTCTTCGTGATTGTTAAAATATCGATAGTTTTCCATTCGTACAAAAACCATAGCCTGTTAACGTAATGACATTTGACTGAATTTTAAAATATGTTCTTGATTTTATTTCACATTATTGTTGAACTTATCTCTCGCTATAAAAAATGGGCATGACTCTGAGAAAAGCTCACACACCAAGCATGCTCCTCCAGCCTCTCTGTAGTTAGTAATAAAATCATACCGTGATAAGTGGAACAATTAATGTTTATCTTCATTCGTTCTGATGGCACCAGACTTGAAATGCTAATTGTTTCTTATTCCACAGATGCTGCCTGAGCTGTCGAGTGTTTTCCGCATTTTTTTTTTTTAAACTATTTCAGACTTTTCATCATCTGCAATTTTTTTAATTTTCTTCTGCTGCTGTCAATGCTGTGTACGTCTCTCCCATTCTTCTCTACTTCCCCTCCCTCTTCATACCTCTTTCACAAAGGATCTTCAAAGTTGGGTCCTGTTTTTAGTTTCATCATCATTTACATTCTGTATCAGCAGATGTCCTGCAGTATTGGTTATGCTCGTGTCACGGCAGTAACCCATGTCTAATAACACGGAAAACTGCTGCACCAAGCTCTAGCTCATGTTCTTTGGGGTGGTCTAGATATGAGAGAGTTTTATCTTTCAAGTCAAGTCAAGTCAATTTTATTTCTATAGCACATTTAAAAACAACTCTCGTTGACCAAAGTGCTTTACATCAGTGCACGTACTAACGTTCTACAAACAGTGGCACAAACAACAAACAAAAACAAAGGACATTTATTATCACATATTGGTGTAGTGAAATTTGACTTGCCATGCAGCACACAGGTAAGACACAACATTAAAGAATTTAACGAATTTAACAATAAACATAATAACATCCCCTCACAATGGTTCCCACTGTGAGAGAAGGCACAAAGTACAGTCACATCCCCTTGTCCACGCTCCGGCTTCGGGAGAACCCTCTCAGCAGCTTGTTAGACCACATAGATCTAACAATACATACATAAATACATACATACAGCACTCCCTCAGAGGACCCCAAGAAACGCTTGTGAGTAAAAATAAGTTTTAAGTCTAGACTTAAAAGAGTTGATGGAGGGGGCTTGTTCTGATGGGAAGTTCTTATCCAGACATCTAATCAAAATTAACATTTGAGTGGTTTATCTTCAGTGATTCTGAAACTAAGATAAGACCTTGCTTTAATTTATTTTTACATTTAGGTGTTTGACATATTCTTTGTTTCTGACTCCTGAAAGCTTTTGCGATTTGATGAAAGTTTTGAGATGCAGGATAAAAACTGATCCTTCATTCCACCATGTCCATGCTGTCATTGATCACCCATTCACCCTAGTTCTGTTATCTCACTTTCACATTAGGGGCAATTTGAACTCAACATGTCAGTTAGATGGAATGGATGTAGAAATAATGGACAATGGAGTATAAATGTGATTGAGCTTGTTTACTTCCATCAAGGAGCAAACAATGACACCGCTTATTTCTATGTTATGATATCCACAAATTTCCTTTTTGATAAGATGCCAAATCAAAGGTAATCACAAAAAAATATATGCAAGACAACACAGTGGATAAAAGATCACCTGGCAAACAAGAAACAGAAAGAAAGATCTTTACCTGCTTGGCAAAATGAGATGGGTGTGCCATGGGGTCTTAACTTTATTTAACATATTTGTACAAATGACTTAGATGAACGCACCAAACAAATGGTCGCTAAATTTGCTGATGACACAAATTTGAAAAGTTGTGATGAGGACGCAAAGACGACAAAATCTACACAGATGAAGTGAATGGGCTAAGGCCTAACAAACTGAATATATTGTGAGAAAAATTGGAAATGTAGCAGGAAACATATAAAAACGATCTACTTAAAAAGTTTTTATAATTTTGGAGCACTGAGATGCAGAGGGCTCGGGTGTCCAAATGCATGATTTGCAAAGGGCTACAGTTGTACGGGTACAATAAAGAATTAGGAAAGCTAACCAGAATGTTACTATTTATTGCTACAAGAACTGAATACAAAAGTGGAGAGGTTATGCTTCAATTATATAGAAAATTCTGAGGTACTGTTTACAGTATAGATCACAGTATCAAGGATGGATGTGAAGACACTGTAAGTAGGTCAGAAAATGTGTCATTGACCTGGAATAGGAAGGTATCATTATGAGGAAAGGTTGGAAAGGAGAGGTATACCATTTAGATGCATAAGAGGGACTAATTAAACATTTATCATATTGGTGGAGTTTCACAAGGTGACTGTCAGAGGGGATTCCTCGTGGGGAAATCTAGAACAGAGATCACTCATTTAAGGCAGAGAGGAAGTGAAATTCCTCTCAGGACGTTTTGAATTCTAGGAACTCTCATCCTCAAAGGGTGGTAGAAGCAGAAACTTTTAATATTTTAATGCATAGGTAGATACATTCTTGGTAAACAAGGGAGTTCAAAGCTACTGTGGGTAGAATGAGGTGCAGAATCCTGTTGGAATCTGATCACCAACAAGTAGATGGACAGGACCAGTTTGGAGAGATATGGACCAAATTGCAGGCAGGTGGGACTTGTGCAGCTGGGACATATTGGCCGGTGTAGGCAAGTTGTGCCGAACGGCCTGTTTCCACATTGCATCACTCTATGTTCTATGATCTTATTGAATGCATGATTGAACAGACTTCTATCTTTCTATTTATTTAATTAATCATAGGATCATATAGCATGGAAACAGGCTCTTTGGCCCAATTCGCCAATTCAGATCAAGATGGCCCATCTAAGCTAGTCCCATTTGCCCGCGTTTGGCCCATAATACTTTAAACATTTCCTATTGATGCACCTGTCAAATTGTCTTTTATTTGTTCTATAAATGCTTTATACTATATGCTATATATATATATATAGCACCTGCCTCAACCAACTCCTCTGCCAGCCCATTCCATATAAGCACCACCCTCTGAGGGAAAAGTTTCCCCACAAGTTCCTGGTAAATCTTGCTGCTCTCACCTTATACCCATGTCCTCTGGTTTTTGATTCCCCTTCCCGGGGTAAAGACTCTGAGCAGTAACCCTATCTATTCCTTTCATCATGCACAAAGCTATTAAATTGTAAATATCATATACTAGAGACAAAAAAACGATCAGGTGCTTCTTCGGAGCTCTTCATATTCATGCAGTTTTAATGTTCTATTTTCCTGGATATGGGAATGGCACACTGTATTTTTAAACACCTGGGACATAAGAAACAGATGCAAATGTTGACCAGTTGGCTCTGAGCCTGCACTGCCATTCAATAAGAACACAGCTAATCCAGTCTCCGCCTCAACATCACTTTCCCACTCTCTCCATATCCATCCAACCCACAGGTCCATCTCTGCCCTTGAATGTGCTCAATGACCTGATCGCCACAGCTCTATAAGGTGGAGTACCTTCAGCAACAGACTGGTTCCATCAAGATGCAGACTGGTTCCATCAAGAACGCCACATGAGATCCTTCTTCCCTGTGGCTATCAAACTGTACAACTCCTCCCCCTCTGTCATGCGAAAGACTGACACACACTCTCTCTCCCCCCACCCAATCTTTGCACATCCCCAATCCTTTCCACTCCTCACTTTAATTTCATGTTTTATGTATTTTGTGTTTTATGACTTGGCAGATCAATTTCCCTCCTGGGATAAATAAAGTTCTATCATATCATATCGAGTAAGGCAAAGATTCAGGATTCTCTGAGGCAAGAGATTTCTCCTCCACATCTGTGAAGTGGACTCCTTAATCAGGAACTAGTGGCAGCAGTGGCACAGCTGGCAGAGCTGCTGTCTAACGGCACCAAAAATCCAGGTTTGATCCTGACCTTGGGTGCTGATTGTGCAGTTTGCATGCCCCCCACCACAGTGACGATATAGTTTTCCTCCAGATGTCTTGTTTCCTTCCACATTCCAAAGACGTATTGGTTTGTAGGTTCATTGGTCTCTGTAAATTGCCCCTAGTGTGTAGAGAGTTGCTGAGAAAGTGGGATAACATAAAAATTAGTGTGAATGGTGGTCGACAGCATGGATTTGGTGGGGATATGGGCCTGTTTCCATGCTGTATCTCTAAACTAAGTTACATCCTTGGTCAAGAAACCTTTAGTTAGGAAAAAATATAATCTCATCCACTCTGCCAATTCCCCTTAGAATCTTACACAATTCATCCAAAATCAGTACCCCGTTCAATCTAACTCTCTCTTGAACACATCCAGTGAATTGGCCTTCAGTGCCTTCTGTGGCAGAGAATTCCTCTCTGGGTGAAAAAGTTTTTCCTTATCTCAGTTGGTTCACATTCTACTAGACCTTGGCGATTCAAGTACTCGCCAAATCTCGACGGTGCAGGTAAATGATAGAATCTGGTGCCAATTAATTAAAATGTAGGAAGAATAAAATGGAATTGTTGTAAATGCATGAGTCATGGAGCTATATAACATGGAAACACTCCCAGCAGCATCTCCGGAGAGAAGGAATGGGTGACGTTTCGGGTCGAGACCCTTCTTCGGTCACCCATTTCACATCCAGGTGCAATTCCATCAGCTTTCTGAAAAGTTGCACCAAAACCTTCTGACTCGATACTCCTTCAAATAAAAGCCAACATTTCACAAATCTTTGTAATCATCTGCTATATTTGCTTGCTAATTTGTTGTGTTTTGAACATCAGAACTTCTCAATCCCATTGTTGCACAACATTTTGTAGTTTGACTCCATTTGAATAGTAAATTGTCTTTTTATTCTTCTTTCCAAAATGGATAAGCCCATATTTTGCCCACTGCTAACTTCTTACCTCTTTTTTGCGGGCTCTTTTGTTCACCTCACAACTTGCTCATTCACCTAGTTTTGTATCATCAGCAAATGTACACTCAGTTCCTACATCAAAATCAACAAGATTTATAAATAGTGAACCTCCTGCACTTATCCTGATGGAGCGCTAATAGTTTTAATCCGAAAATGACCCATTCATCCTGTCTGTTATTTCTGAACTCCCCTAATCATGCCAACATGTTACCCCAAATCATCTGCGTTCATATCTCATGCAGTAATGTGAAGAAGGATCTCGACCCGAAACGTCACCCATTCCTTCTCTCCAGAGATGCTGCCTGACCCGCTGAATTACTCCTGCATTTTGTGTCTATCTATTATTAACAACTTGCATTTATAGAAGAGCATTCACTGATGTCTTATGTTTGCATCTGGGTTTCGGAAACATCTCGCACATATTTTTTAAAAACGGGTTATTTCTCCCTCGTTCCTTATTTCCTGTCAAGAAATACTGATCAAAATGCATTTAAAGCTGGTGTAATTGTGTTGCCAGCCGAGGCCCGAGGCCTACTACCACCGAAGGCCTAGTTGCCTCCGATCAGCGGAACCGCATGACTCAGTGACTAGTACAAATGACTGGCACTTACTTGGGCCATTTTCTCGCACTCTGGGAGCTGCTGGTCTACAGCAGAACTATAATCCATCTCCATTTTTACAATCTTGCCATCGGCTCGTTCAGTTCCGTCCGTCATTTTCACAGCGACTTTATTTATCTCCCTTCCTACCCGTTCTCTTGATTTTTTTTGTTCTCCCTTTCTCTCTCTCTCTTGAAGGAGAAAGATCGGTACAATCTCGATGGCGCAGGAAGGCCCGAAGCCGCCGTAACCCAGTAACAGGCTGCCGTCGACGTCACACGGCAGCGCGGCCCGGAGTGACGCGTGACGGACGGGCGAGAGAGCGAGCAACGTCGAACGGGGGCACGCGTGCGAGCGCGCGCGCGCCTGCTGTCAGCGGGTCGGCGAGAGAGGGCGCCGCGAGCGCGAGCTCGCCCGTTGGCGGGCGCCGCGAGGACGGAGTGAGCGCGCGCGCGCTCGCAGGTTTGGCGCTCAGTCAAATAGAGGAAGGGGGAGGGTCGGCCGGAGGCGCCAATGGAAGGTGAGGCGCGCGCATGGGCCGGGGAGAAAACGCCGCCACCTTAAGAGTGAGGGAGAACCGTCACTCTCTCAGTACATTAAGTGAGTCCGTTCACTTCAACTTTCTCCCAGTTAAGTGGTTCTCGGCTCGTTGCAGTGAGTTGCCGGCCTGTCAGCGCCCCTCCGGGACATTGAAACGGAGAAACATCAATGGAGCTGTTCCTTATTCCATAAAAGTGCGTGAAGTTAAATTTACGGGTTAAGAAATGTTTTATTGCACTTTAGTATTAAAAGGACACATAAACAATAACACAATGTTACACTTGGTGAGGAGACAGTTTTGACAAAAAGGGTTTTGGGCTGCAAACTCCTGACCAGCTGGAGTTGTTTTCATGTCTTTGAGAACACATGGGATTCCAGATGGGTCGTATTTTAAGCCGTTAATAATTATTTTAGGCACCAATGATTATGGTCTCCCTGGTGCAAATGATTAACATATTCAATGGGTTTAATGACTTTCACTCAACCTTGACTTTTCTTACAAAACAAAATAGTGTGGATGCTGGAAATACTCAGCATATCTGGCAGTCTCTGGAGATAAAACCTTCATGAGTTAACGTTTCAGGTCAATGATTTTTCATTGCTGACTTGTTATTGTGTCTACGTGTGTTATTAATTATGTTGTGCTTGCGCCAATAATGTTATTTTACTCATCCATGTTCTCCAGAGATGTTGCCTGAACGACTGAATTACTCCAGCACGTTGTGCCTTTTTTTTTGTAAACCAGCATCTGCAGTTCCTTGTGCCAATATTTTACTGGTTGCTTATAGTAGAGCAGTACTTGGAACGAGGATTTCAACAGTGCTGTGCGCTGTCTTACTATATTTGCCACAAAAACGATCACGCAGTTAAATGACGGTTCGATGTCATAATTCCCAAAAGTCACACTGATTTGTTTTTCTCGGTATCTGACATTGATTTATTAAAATAAGGAATGAAGAAATCCATAAAAAACATATTGCTCTGTTTGTGTTTTTGTCTTCAATAGTATAACATTTTGCTGAGGCTGCATTTGGGGTATTGTGTGCATCTCTGGTCACCCCATTGTAGGATGTGAAGGCTTCAGAAAGGATTCAGAAGAGGTTTTCCACGATGCTGGCTGAATTAGTGTATATGGTTTAAGAGGAGGTTGGACAAACTTGGATTGTTTGTCTGGAGCCAATAAATGATGTGGAAACTATTCATATTAAAGGGGAAAAAAACTTCCATATTGACTCCAAATCCCATGAAGACTCATACATTGGGCCATGTTCAGCAAGGAAACCTTTTGCTCAACACCATTCACTGGTTTCCTTCACTTAATGAAGTTGGACTTCTCCACCTGTATCTCTCCAAACGCAGACTGGGCGATCGTTTCGCAGAACACCTTCGCTCAGCCAACCTGATCTCCTGGTTGCTGAACACTTTAATCCTCCTTCCCATTCCTGCATAGACCTTTCTGTCCTCGGTCTCCTCCATTGTCCTCCAAATTGGAGGAACAGCATCTCATATTTCGCTTGGGCAGCTTGCAGCCCAGTGGTATGAATTTATGTTATCTCTCACTTCAGGTAGCCCTGGAATTCTCTATCTCTCTTCCACCCAAATCCCACTAGCTTTGCATTTTCACCCTACAAACAGCCTGTTTCCTTTATCAATGTTACTTTTTTGCATGTCTTTCATTCAATGTTCTTTTTCACCTTTTTCTCACGAAGAGTGGTGAGTCTGTGGAATTCTCTGCCTCAGAGGGCGGTGGAGGCAGGTTCACTGGATGCTTTCAAGAGAGCTAGATAGGGCTCTTAAAAATAGCAGAGTCGGGGGATATGGGGAGAAGGCAGGAACGGCATACTGATTGGGGATGCTCAGCCATGATCACATTGAATGGCGATGCTGGCTCGAAGAGCCGAATGGCCTACTCCTGCACCTATTGTCTGTTATCTCTCCTCATCGCTGTCTATATCTCTGGTTTCCTTTATCCCTAACCAGTCTGAAGATGGGTTTTGACCTAAAATGTCACCCATTCCTTCTCGCCGGAGATGCTGCCTGTCCCGCTGAGTTACTCCAGCTTTTTGTGTCTATCCAGGGGATTTATCCAGCCTTATACATTACAAGACCTCCAGTGCCACCTCTTCTGTAATGTGGATTCTTTTCAAGACATCGCTATTAACTTCACCAGCATCCATGTTATGACAGATGTGAAATGGTCATCAATTCTCATAGCTATTGAAATCCTGCAAAAGTTAAATTATTTGTGGGTGTTAACCAGACAAAGGGAATGATAAAGGAATGAAGGGAGAGTTGTGATTGGGTAAAATACACTGAAAGGAGACCGCATGCTAATTTTCATTGGTGGTTTTGTTGTGGAGCTTAAAATTCCTGTGCATTAACATCTTGGATGACGTGGCCTGGGCCCAGCACATAGATGCAATCATGAAGAAGATTTCCCAATGCTTCTCTTTTCTTAGAGTTTTAAAGAGATTTTGCAGGTAGACAAAAATGCTGGAGGAACTCAGCGGGTGAGGCAGCATCAATGGAGAGAAAGAATAGGCGACATTTCGGGTCGAGACCCTTCTTCAAACTGTCATATAGATGTCGCCTATTCCTTCTCCATAAATACTGCCTCACCAGCTGAGTTCCTCCAGCATTTTTGTCAACCTTCGATTTTTCCAGCATTTGCAGTTCTTTTTTAAGCAAAGAGATTTTGCATGTCATTGGGTACTCTAATAAACTTTTACTGATGTACTGTAGAAAGTATCCTGACGGATTACCTCACAGCAGACTCCTGCAACTGAAAGTCTATTACACAGTCCATCACATCAAAGGATTACCAGTTAGCTGATAGCATGATTAGAAACATAGAAACATAGAAAATAGGTGCAGGAGGAGGCCATTCGGCTCTTCGAGCCAGCACCGCCATTCATTGTAATCATGGCTGATCGTCCTGTATCAATAAACCGTGTCTGCCTTCTCCCCATATCCCTTAACTCCACTAGCCCCTAGAGCTCTATCGAACTCTTAAATCCATCCAGTGACTTGGCCTCCACTGCCCTCTGTGGCAGGGAATTCCATAAATTCATAACCCTCAGTTAACTCAGTCTTAAAAGACCTCCCCTTTATTCTAAGACTGTGGCCGCTGGTTCTGGACTCACCCAACATTGGGAATGTTTTTCCTGCATCTAGCTTGTTCAGTCCTTTTATAATTTTATGTTTCTCTAAGATCCCCCCTCATCTAAACTCCAGTGAATACAAGCCTAGTCTTTTCAATCTTTCCTCGTATGACAGTCCCGCCATCCCAGGGATCAATCTCGTGAACCTACTGCTGCACTGTCTCAATCACAAGGATGTCCTTCCTCAAATTACGAGACCAAAACTGTACACAATACTCCAGATGTGGTCTCATCGGAGCCCTATACAACTACAGAAGAACCTCTTTACTCCTATACTGAAATTTTCTTGTTATGAAGGCTAACATTCCATTAGCTTTCTTCACTGCCTGCTGTACCTGTAAGCCAACTTTCAGTGACCGGTGTACAAGGATGCCCAGGTCTCGCTGCACCTCCCCCTTAACTAACCTAACCCCATTGAGATAATAATCTGCCCCCATGGTTTTTGCTGCCAAAGTGGATAACCTCACATTTATGTATATTATACTGCATCTGCCACGCATCTGCCCATTCACTCAACCTGTCCAGGTCCCCCTGCAACCTACTAACATCTTCTTCACAGTTCACATTGCCACCCAGCTTTGTGTCATCCGCAAACTTGCTAGTGTTGCTCCTAATTCCCTCTTCCAAATCATTAATATATATGGTAAACAGTTGCGGCCCCAACACTGAGCCATGCGGCACTCCACTCTCCATTGCCTGCCATTCTGAAAAGGACCCATTCACTCCTACTCTTTGCTTCCGGTCTGCCAACCAATTTTCTATCCATGTCAACACCCTACCCCCAATACCATGTGCTCTAATTTTAGTCACCAGTCTCCCGTGCGGGACCTTATCAAAGGCTTTCTGAAAGTCTAGATACACTACATCCACTGGCACCCCTTCATCCATTTTACTTATCACATCCTCAAAAAATTCCAGAAGATTAGTCAAGCATGATTTCCATTTCATGAATCCATGTTGACTTGGACTAATCCTTTTACTGCTATCCAAATGCCCCATTATTACCTCTTTAATAATTCACTCCAGCATCTTTCCCACCACCGAAGTCAGGCTAACTGGTCTGTAATTCCCTGTTTTCTCTCTCGTTCCTTTCTTGAAAAATGGGATAACATTAGCTATCCTCCAATCCACAGGATCCTGAATCTATTGAACATTGGAAAATTATCACCAATGCGTCCACTATTTCTAGAGCCGCCTCCCTGAGGATCCTGGGACGCAGACCATCAGGCCCAGGGGATTTATCATCCTTCAGTCCCATTAGCCTACCCAATACTATTTCTCGCCTAATGAAAATTTATTTCAGTTCCTCCACCCCCTTAGATCCTCTGTCATCCAGTACATATAACCATATAACAATTACAGCACAGAAGGCCATCTCGGCCCTTCTAATCCATGCCGAACACTTGCATCTGGGAGATTGTTTATGTCTTCCTTAGTGAAGACAGATCCGAAGTACGTATTCAACTCTTCTGCCATTTCCTTGTTGCCCATAATAATTTCACCCGTGTCTGCCTTCAAGGGACCCACATTTGACTTTGCTACTCTTTTTTCCTTAACATAATATAATAATAATAAATGTTATTGTCATTACACATAAGTGCAATGAGATTTGGTTTGCAACTTCCATCCGATGTCATAACTTAATCGACAAATAAAATTTAGGTTTAATTACCCTGAGTACAGGGTTTGTAAAAACGAACATTAGACCAGTAAAATCAACACAGACTAAAGTGCGAGGCCAGGGGAGACAGTCCATGGGGGTGGGGGGGGTACTCAGCAGGGCCGGTTCAGGGCCGCTATAGCTCTGGGAATGAAGCTGTTCCTGAGTCTGGTGGTGCGGGCGTAGAAGGCCTTGTAACGTCTGCCGAAAGGGAGTAGTTCGAACAGTCCATTACAAGGGTGAGAGGAGTCGTTATGTATGCTGACGGCCTTCCTGAGGCACCGTGTGTGGTAGATGCCCTCCAAGGCTGGTAGCGGTGTCCCAATAATCTATTGCGCTCTGTGGACAACGCGCTGAAGAGGTCTCCTCTCCGCCTCCGTGCAGCTGAGATACCACACAGAGATGCCGTACGTTAGTATGCTCTCTGTGGTGCAGCGGTAGAAGGTCGTCAGCAGCTGTTGGGGCAGACCAGTCCGTTTCAATGTTCTTAGGAAGAACAGTCATTGCTGTGCCTTTTTGACCAGCGCAGCGGTGTTGGTGGACCATGTGAGGTCCTCTGAGATGTGAGTGCCCAGAAACTTGAAGCTGGACACTCTCTCCACACTGTCTCCGTAGATGGAGATTGGGGCGTATTCCCCATTCTGCGACCTCCTGAAGTCGATAATCAGCTCCTTGGTCTTGGAGGTATTTAACGACAAGTTGTTCCATGAGCACCAGTCCGCCAGGTTCAGCACCTCCACTCTATAGTTTGTTTCATCACCATTGGTGATCAGCCCGATCACCGTTGTGTCGTCTGCAAACTTGACAAACTTAACATATCTAAATAAGCTTTTACTGTCCTTTATATTCTTGACCAGCTTCCCTACCTACTTCTTTTCAAAGATTTTCTAAAAAGCTTCTTGAAGTGTAACATCTTCACCAACCTGCAAGAATCCCTTATTCATGATTGCTCAAAATGCAGAAGGAATTGCATTGACAATTCTGATGTTAATTGTCAGAAGGACAAATAAATTTAAGATGGAAAGAATGCACCATCTCTCAAAGCATTCATCTGTTGTTCTATCAAACTTCACCTGTCCCAACTGCGGCTAATTCCCAGGTTGACCCTTTAGCCACATCAGAATCTACAGAACAAAAGTAAAGCCTGAGGTACTGTTGCAAAAGAAACGTTCACGGTTCTTTTTACCAAGGAAGGAAAAAAATGAACAAATTGTCAGTTAACGTGATTCTCATTTTGAATGTGCATTCAGTTGGCAAGCTTATATATTGTAACAGCAAAGGTATTGCTGTTGAAAATAAGTTAGACAATCGGCCAAACCAGTTGACGGGGTAAAGCCTAAAAAACGTTCAGAATCGTAATATTTGCTGTAAAGGTATTTTAATAGAACAACCCAAACCAACGGCTTAATAAACCGCATATGTAAATAGGTAAAACAAATGTTTATCAATTTTTGAAAAGCCGTACAGAAGTTAATAACAGTTGGTACAATTCGGAGAATAATTATTGCTAATAATAATATTTGACCCATGTCAGACTGATTGTAAGCAGAAACTCTAAAGATCATTAATAGTCTATAGAATTGATCCAAATCGCTAAATTAGGAACAAATATAACAAAAAATGTCAAATACATCTTTGATTAAATGCACAATTCGCATGTGTAAACTGAGAAATTAAAGATCGATGCATGTCAATGACATTATCTTTTGTTTGAATTCGCCACCTTCCAGACGAGTTTATTTCCGATTGGACTGAGTCATTAGTCTTCCTGGTGCCGTCACTGAAGAAACCTGCGGGGAGTTGTGCCGAAGCTGCAACTGTTAGTGATCGGATACACAATATCTATCGAGGTCTACGAGGATAGCTGGTGTTTAAAAAAAAGACCAATATGCTGAGTTGTGCAAGGGAGATAGTTCAGAGTTCCTGAAACAGGAAATAAGCGGCGTTTGCTTTCAGCTAAGGAAGGAAAGACCGGAGGAACAAGCAAACCGTGCAGTATTTTTGAAAATAATGTTAACGTATTCGCACTTTGGTGGGTTAGTGCATCATTAAGGTTGTCTTGCAAATGGCTCTGCTGGAATGAAAGTGTTCTCGTCCCATTTTTATCTTTCTTCAATCAACATACACTTGTGCGTAATGTTCGGAAAGGAGTCCTTTCAGTACATTTCAGTCTCTGTATTCACATGATCTGAACTTGAAACAAGATCTCAAACAAAGATAGCGAAGACTCGATTTGCTTTTGCTTTGATGCGTAAACCTTCAGAAGCTAACGGTTGATTTGCTTCACTTCATTTGTTGTGCAGTGACTCCGTTCTAACTACAAAAACCTCTCGCAAAACGTTACAAGGGAGGGAAAAGTCTTACGAGGAAGGGGCTATGTTGGTGAAGGAGTTTAGGATTTGCATGCCCCTGACAGTAGAAGAGGTAAGTGTAGCTCACATGATCAATATTTAATGCTGTTTTTTCCCCTGACAAAATGTATGTCTGATCAGTGTAATCGCAGATAAATGCGTTTTCTATTTTATTTTCACCTATTGTTTGTCCTGGACAAAGGTTCGATTAATTTTGTCGGGTTTGCATGAAATCGAGCACGTTTCCGGTCGTTTGTTAGGTTTAGGAAACGTTCCATCTGTTTCGGCTTATACATGCATCTATTGCTAAGCATTGCTATCACATAACGAAAATCATATGACTGCGTTCTGTGTACACGAACCGTGGGTTGCGCTCTTACTGGAAGTACTAGAATTACAATGTCCTCATTTGAAAATCAACAAATAAGTTGAGGAAAATCGATTAAACTGATAACTAGAGAGGTACAATAAATGTGTGTTGAAAGAGTGAGTAGGACTTGCTCCTTCACACTAGAGGCGGTTTTTGGTGTGTACGATGCCTTTGTTTAGATTTTTCTATCGGAGACGGTTGCCTGTTCTTCGTATGTGGCTACTGAATTATTATTATTATTATTATTATTATTATTATGATTATGGTATGTGGTACCTAACTACATAGATTAAAGTTAATTTGAACCAAGGTCATCTTTTAATGTTAGGGTTTTATGGTAAACAAAGATGTGAATATAATACATTCATCCTATCATTACTGTCACTAGATGGCGCCGGAAGGAAACTTGTTTACAGTATTAGCAACTCAAGTGGAGCGAGCTGCTGCAAACTACAAAAAAATAACATAAACTTGTTTTAAATCCCCTTTACTAAGTTTCAAATAAATCAGTTTCGAAGTTTTCATTAAAGCTCTTTTATTTCTGTAAAATACTCTGATCTTTTATCAGGTAGGAGCTTGATAACTTGTTTTTACTTTTTTATGTTTAAATAATCAGGACGTTTGTCCACAATGTGCAGATTCAACCATCAATTCTTAAAAACAATTTGAATAATCCTGATCTCTTCATATGTATTCCAAATAAAGATTATGCCTTTGAGCCAAGAACCGAGCAACCTAATTTCACAAACCTATGTGATGATGCAAATTAGCATGCATCATTTTAGGGAAGAACATTAATTCAGGTCAGTTGATATTTAATAATGTTGTTCAATGCAAAGTCATGTATTGCAAAGTGTTGACGGTGTTAAGAATAAATATCGCTAAATTCAAACATTGCTTATGTGGTTAAAATATGTGTGATTGTTTCACTTGATCTTTGTATATCTGTTTGTACATTGTTGATACCACTTCTGTTTGGCAATAATGTCAAACAAGAACACTGCATCAATTACTGTTGAAATATAGAGTAAGTATGATAAGGCAGTAGCACTAATGCCTTGATAGATCTAATGGGGTCCAACTATAAAGCATGGGGAAATAAAACTGTCATCTCTTCACCACTTTGTTGAAGTCACCACTGCCTCAAACTGCCAGCCAGATTGTCTTTGGATGTGTAAAGCATAGAAACATAGAAATTAGGTGCAGGAGCAGGCCATTCGGCCCTTCAAGCCTGCACAACCATTCAATATGATCATGGCTGATCATCCAACTCGGTATCCTGTACCTGCCTTCTCTCCATACCCCCTGATCCCTTCAGCCACAAGGGCCACATCCAACTCCCTCTTAAATATGGCCAACGAACTGGCCCCAACTACCGTCTGTGGCAGAGAATTCCACAGATTCACCGCCCTCTGTGTGAAAAACGATTTTCTCATCTCGGTCCTAAAAGACTTCCCCCTTATCCTTAAACTGTGACCCCTTGTCCTGGACTTCCCCAACATTGGGAACAATCTTCATGCATCTAGCCTGTCCAACCCCTTAAGAATTTTGTAAGTCTTAGTGTAGGCGCACTATAAATACAAAAATATAAACTGTAATGGTAATGTCTCAGTGATTTGCATTAAACAGGTTAAAATAATGTCTGAAATATAATTAATATTTGTTAAACATTTTTGAATATTGTAGAAAATGAACCTATTGTGTGCAACGTTAGAAAGATTAATACCAATAGTTTGTTCGAGAGCAACCCTTCATTGGCATTGTGAACAGCTCGATGATTCCATGCTGATACGACTCAACATGCAAGGTGCTGAACTCTCACTTCTGCTTAAGAAGAAGGCATTCACTTGTTGTAGTGGCATTCTGTATGTATATTACCTAATTGCATTTCATAACATTATTTAAAGCAAATCCTTATTTACCAAGTGCCTATCTAATATGAGCATCAGGAAGCCCCTTAATTTGCTTGTCCCAAAGCTCTGCCAGTTAAGACTAGTTGCTGTAATTTTGTGGTGTTTTGTCTTGCAAAAATGAAGTTTGTATTGGAGTCATTTTTTTCTATTACGTAACAATACACCAACATACGTAATAATACGTAAACATGCAATACACCATTGCTTTGCTGATCCCAGCAGCAGTGATTTTGCTGCAACCAATTAACAACTGGAGCATCAATTTCAGTGTTTAACATAGTTATTTCATTGGGCCTGAGTGCCAATGGCTACAATGAATAGAGTGAAGGAAGGAAATAGCAGTAAAGAGAAGAAAAAGGTGGGTTTGTGTTCTCATGTTTTGGATATCTATTTGCAGAGGGCATAGAAATTACAAATTTAGATTCAGACATCATTACATTCAAATAGATCAGACTCCCATTTTCGCTTTCTTTAGAGTACGTAGCAAGGAAATCACTGGGTTGAGCAGTTTACAAAAGCCTGAGCTACTTCAAGGCATTGGCTGAAATCATATTGCAGTAAATTGCAGTATTAGCTCCATTTCAAGCATTAACCCAAATGGATGATTACAGATGTATTGTTGATACCACTTATGCCTGTCAGTAATAGAAAACAAGAAAATGTTGTTAATTACTGATGAAATATAGAGTAAGTATGTTAAAGTATTGAATCTAATGCTTTGATAGATCTATTGGGGTCCAACAATATACCTATGAAAAATAATAATCATCATCTCATCACCAATTTGAATCTTCCACTGCCTCTAAATTTCTGGACAGCATGTCTGACGTCCAGAATTGGATTTCCTTCAATTGAGGAATGGAAAGACCGAAGCCAGTGTCCGTAGTCCATGCTACAAACTCTCTATGTAGAGGGCATAGAAATTACAAATTTAGATTCAGACATCATTACATTCAAATAGAAAGCAATAAGTACAGGATGTTGGAACTTTTATGCAAAGTTTTGATGGGATAAAGTTTTTATAGGATTTGAAATGGGAATTCAGTTGTGCGAGCATTGGATCATTCAAACTCAGAGTCAACTGATGAGTTGGATGAGATTTTCAGCGGCAGAAGATGTGAGGTCTTTTTCACAGATGAATCATCACTGGACAGCAGCTTTTCCCAGTGAGATACCAGGTAGAAGGTATACCACATTTTATACACTTTAACCAATGCCAGTCACTGGAAGTGGTGCGTTATTGAAGGCTAATGGATTTCTGGATATTGCGTCGGCATAAAGTCAATGTATTGTAGAGTGGCTGTAAGATTGCTTATGAGATCTCATAGGGTGTTTCTTAACTATCAGTGGCTTCTTCATAGATTAGTTTCTTGCTATCATCTGCCTCAATTGGTGCTGTCCCTTTTCCAGTATTTGTTGCCCATGCTGCTTTATCAGACATAATATATAGCATTGAAACTTCTCCAGTTTCACCCTAAGTATGTGGCACCCTGAGGAGGATTGGTCACCACTGAGATGTCAAACTTCTTCAATCATCTCTTACTATAACTCTGGTTATTCAAAACTCAGGCCCTTTTGCCTCATTGAATATATCCTCCATCTGTAGGTTATTTCAAGTATTTGCATACATAGAGCATGGAAGAGTTTGAAAGCACTACGCCTTTGCTGATTAATTATTGCAGCGTAGCATATATATGCAGTTGAGTTCAGATCTATGGATCCTGTAGTAACTGCCCAGATGGCTGTAATCCAATTTTATTCAAATTCCCACTTGCTTGTGACCAACCCCACTTATCTCCTACTCTGTGGTCTTCTTGTTTCATCATGGACTTCCTTCCTTCTGCTCTTAATTTATTTCTGATGTGAATGTTTTTATCTGATGCTCATATGAAGAGGCTGTAGTCCTAATTTAAACATTGGCTATGGGTACACAGCCAACAACTACAGTCACAATCATGGTTTTGTGCAGCAAATATGACAATCTCTTGATTATTAAATATAAAATGCTTCTTATTTTTGAGTTTGAGGCAGCAGAGGTTATGTAACACCCTCCAGGCGCTGTAGCCATATACAATGCTGACAATAAGCTGTGGGTATACAGCCATCAATATACATGATCATGGCTTCTTGCAGCAAAAGAGCATTTATATGACAGTCTCATGATTGTTGAATATAAAGTGCTGTCATTGAGCTAAAGAAATAGAATGTTATTTTGAACCTGTGTTAAAGATTGGTTTAATCTGATCTTATTTTGTATAGTTCTGGCAATTACAGTAAGATATGCAACAATGGTTGTTTATTTACCACAAATTGGATTTAACACAATCGGTGAAGGAAATACTATTTGTAGTATGCGGGCCAAATTGGTTGTAATGCAGTTTTGTAACTAGACAACTACTTAGAAACTCCTTTGCAAAGTGACAAGCTGGAAAAAAGCTGAATTGCAAAAAAAAAGTCTAAGGGGGAAAATATTATATCTGTATAACCACCTACAGTAATCAAACATCAATGTCTCTTTAAGCACACAGTCTGTCAGTTTCACTAAAGGCCAACATTGAAATTAACAAGCAACTGTTTCTATTGACACTTGTGCAATGATACTCTGTTAAACAATGTAACATACAACCGTTAATATTTTTAGCTTGTCGTAACAAAAATAAACTTAGTGCTATTTAAAAAGACCTTTATTTTTGAAAATCCTGCATGGAAATAAACGTTGTTATTGCAAATCTGAAATTCTCTCACCCTTTTTCTCCATTGGTTTTCTAAGGTGATTTTCTATTACACGGAACAACTGTATCGTGGAGGGATAAATTAGAGGAGGTTGAGGTGTGATTTGTTGGAAGCATATAAATTGTCAGTGATGTTTACAAAGTGAATAGAGAAAATAACATTTTATTGGTGGAAGGATTGTGAATCATAGACTTAAGATGATTGGCAGAAGAACGAGAACTGATGTGAGAAAAAAACTTGATGAAGTGGTAAATAGTTATGTTTTGGAATTCTCTGCCTGAAAGGGTGATGGGAGCAGATTTGTTCATGATTTTCAAAAGGAAGCTGGATGGACATTTGAGAGAAGAAAAAAAATTGCAGGGCACTTCGAAAAGAATGAGGAATTAGACAGATTTGATTGCTCATGCAGAGAGCTGGCAGGAGCAGGACAGATGAGGTAGCCTCCTCCCACAATGATTCTAAGCATTGGATGCAGTTTTGAACAGGCCTTGGCATGGCATGCTGGCATGTTTTGTTTTTTTTTCCCCACTGCCTCATTGGAACAACCATTGGTTCCAGCACTACTGATGTACTGTGAATGCAGTGTGTGCCACCTCCAAACTTCATTGAAGTTATTTACCTTGGGCATTCTGAAAGCACCTACCAAACCTGTGACCCTGACCAACAGGATGGTCAAGGACAACAGGCACAAGGGACATTTGCTGATTCCTGCATGTGGTAATATATTGTAATTCTTTCATCTTTGGGTCTAAACTCTGGAGCTCCCTGTCCAACAGTACTCTAGGAATGTTCTCTTAAGAATGTCTGCAGCAGCTCTAGAATGTGGCTCACTGCCACATTTTCAAAGCAATTAGAATTCAGCAATAAATGCTGGCCTTCCCAATTAATGCCTTGATGCTGAAAAATTAATTACAATATTTGCATTGCTGTTATTGTTTTGTTTTAGGTTTTGCATGGAAGGATTTGTTTGTTTTCACCTGTATTCTTGGCTAATGCTCTCTTGGCTGTTCACCCTCATTTTGTTTTCTGTAAACTTAAGATGGGTGTTATTTTTTTCAAACCAATTTAAAGCCAGGAGTCGGAGTCCTCATTGGAAATATACATAGCAACAAACACTCACCAGGATCTGCAGGGTACTATTATGATAGATTGTTTAAACAGAGTATTAGATAATGTACTTCTACTTTATTTGAATCTGTACTAGATAAAGTTACTTCAAAAGAATGATCGTAATATATTTTTGGTATACTGGAGTTTCTGGTATATTGGAGTAGCTGTAGATATTGAGCTCTACTTATCTACAGAATTTACCTTAACATGTAGATTTATCTTGTAATCATTTCAACTTGCAAATAATTAGGTAATATTAAAATAAAATACAGTTTGTTTGAATTATTTGCAAAGTTTGAGTGATGCCAGTAATGTTTTTTTTGTTCCACATCGTGTGTCTAGCCATCCATCAGACAGCTAATAATCTAACTGCTCATTGAATTAGATTTCAGTGGAATAACATGGTAGAGCTGGTTACCAAATTTTATATTTCTTTAATATCAATGGAGTGGAAATTGGATGGATTTCATTATAGGTGGGGAATATACTTTATCAGATTATTCCCCTCGGTGAAGATGAAAATCTATTGCAATATGTCCATGCTGGGTGTTATCAAATAGTAATGTGAGCTGCTGCAACCCTACATATCACTGGAAAGTTAAGTAAATATATAAATATAATATATTTACAAGCCACAATGTACTTTATTTTGTAGAGTGTATACATTGATATATTGGTGTTTTGTTGATGGAACTCCTGGAATGCATATTTAATTTCTACAAATCTGGGAGAAATATAAATTAAATGAAAATATTAAAATCTCTATTCTATTATTTGGAAACTGCTTCAAAGTGGGGATATATAGTTTATCACAATAGTGGCAAAATTCAGGTTGTCTTTTTTAATAAATCCAGTTCATAAAGAGCAGTACTGCATTTATCCATTGATTTAGTCAGAAGAGCTATTAATCAGTAAGCACTGTTAGGTCTCATTTGGCAATTTAAAGATCAATGACTGTTTGTATAAAATTAGAAAAATGCTGAACGAGCTGTGAGCTTTTAGGGAAATGAGCTGTGAGATAAATGTTTGTATGATTTAAGTAAGCAATCCCATTTTGAGATTTATTTATCACAGCCTAAACAAGACTGATGGTCAGCTTTATACTGTTATATTTGTGTAATACAGATTATTCTGATTTAGTTTATAGTATTGTCCAAGTATTTTCTAGGAATGGATGCACTGGTACGAAGTATTTACAACTGCATATGTTTTGATTTTCATTTATTTTCTGGGACTTGACATCTGTGGGTGATACAAACACATCCATTGTATTCAAATAGTGTTGAAAGCTGGCCACACATTGTTGACATCAGCCTTATGGCCAATTTATTTAGAGAAGTACTATGAAACTACATTTTTGATATTATCGTGATTAATCAAGAATTTAGTGCTGGTGTTTAATCTAAAAAAGTTAAAGCTTTTATTTACCATGCATCCTTTACTTCACTTTCAGGACATCTCAAAATGTTTTTGGGGAAGAGAGATACTTTGAACATGTAGTGATTATTGTAATATTAAAAACTGGCAATCATTTTGAAATAGCAAGCTATCTCAAATATTAAAACAATTGGTCAAAGTCAATTTTATTCGTCACTTATCGTCACAAAGTCACATTTATTCCTCACGATAATCTTGCCTTTGTAAAATGTTCAATAAATATTGAATTTTACGTGAGTGGTAAACTCTTCAATTGTGCCTTGGACTATTTCACAAAAGTGGGAAACCTTGAAAGCGTGGAACCTTGATTTAATATCTAATTTCATTGTTTGCACCTTTGGCAATGTAACAGCCCTTACTCCCACAAATTAAGTTATTTACACACATCAATTTGTTCTCACACAACTGCATTGAATATTTTATCTTTGACTTCTCAACACCTTAATCTTACATGTACTGTTCTATTTGCGATAAGTTTTCCTTATTTCATATGTTTACAATCAATCTACTTAGCATTATTTTTGGATTGCCTTTAATCCTTGATCGTATCCACTTCATTTGTTGTGAACACTCTTGAGACCGATTATATGCATGTTTTCCATTGGCTACAGCTATTTTCTGGAGATAAAGTGACTGAATGAATGTTATAAAATGTTGGAATATGTTCATTATTTTGTTAAAAACAAAAATGCACAGATAGCACTTCATGGTTAAGTGGTTCAATGAGTGGTTTATGTTGAGGAAGGTGCCTAAACAAGTCAGTTTGATCAACTAGAGGCTGCATTATATTGCAAAGGAATTATACTTTATATTAAGATGTTAGTTTTTATTAATATTTGTTGATTTAATTGCACATAAGCTGAATACAGAAGTGTAGTCAACGACTTTGTTGCATGGTGTGGGCTGATTCACCTGCAGCACAACAACGACAAGACTAAGGAGTTGGTGGTGGACCTTAGGAGAGGAACACCCCTGTCCCCTGTCTCCATCAATGGTGTGGATGTTCAGTTTACCAGGGAGTACAAATACCTGGAAGTGTACCTGGACAGTAAACTGGAGTGGTCCTGGAATGCTGAGGCCCTGTACAAGAAGGGACAGAGCCGCTGTACATTTTGAGATGTCCGCTGCTTCAACATCTGCAGTGAGATACTGCAGATGTTCGACCAATCGGTGATAGCCAGTGTGCTGAGGCAGCAGGTCGAAGGCTGCGGACGCCAATAGGATAAAAAAAAACTAATCAGGAAGGCTAGCTCTGTCCTGGGGGCGGAGTTGGATCCATGGGAGGTGGTCTTGGAAGGGAGGATGCTCCTCAAACTGCAGAGCATCCTGGACAATACAGCTCATCCCCTCCATGACACACTGGTCAACCTGAGGAGTACCTTCAGCAACAGACTGGTCCCACCAAGATACAGTACAGAACGCCACAGGAGATTGCTCTTCCCTGTGGCTATCAAACTTTACAACTCCCCCCCCCCCCTTTTGTAGTGGGGTAGTCTGCTTTTCCACTCATCACTTTAATTTAATGTTTCATGTATTTTGTGTTTTTTATGACCGTTGGCAGATTTATTTCCCTCCTGTGATAAAGTTCATACTTTTTATATTTGTTCGAGTGCAACTGCAACATTTGTGTTTGATTTTCACTGAGTTTAATGATGTAAATTTGGAAAATTTCCGAAGTGCTTTTTATATATTATAAGCTATAGTGAAAAACAGGTAAACAGCTGTCAGTTCCATCCTTAAAATCACAGAAGAGTTATTCAGAGCATTAAATAATTACCCTTTAGACTTACTAACATGGCAAATGAGGACTAATGGCTACCTTATCAATGGACACAGTTAAATTTAAAACACCTTCTGTGTAACATCTACATATTTGGTCTGTGATATAGTTTATGCAAAATCTCATAAAAATAATTCATGAATAAGGAAAATGTCCCCTTTTATTGTGGTATCAATAATTATTATTTGCTTCACAAGCCATGCAATTAATAGTAAAGAAATTTCAGTATTATTTCATAACTCATAGATGGAAAATTGCAGTAAAATGCATCTGAATGAGAGTGATGAAAAGATAGTTTAAAATATTTGTTTATAATGGATGTTGAAAAAAACACCTACTTGACATCTACCATTCTTACCTTCCCACCATCAGATATTTCATTTATCGAGTTTCACAAATTTTGTGTATACATCAGATACCTTAAGTCTGAAGAAGGGTCTCAACTCGAAACATCACCGATTCCTCTCCAGAGATGCTGCCTGTCCCGCTGAATTATTCCAGCATTTTGTAACTATCTATCTGTGCCTACAGCTACCTTAAACTTGATTTAACCAATTTACTTGAGGGATTGTTTGCTAATTATATGAGTCTTTCCATGTTTTTTTTTTTAAATTTAGTGTAACATTTTCTGGTTTAATGCATTAAAATCAATTTTGAGGAATCATGTTAAACCAAAAAAGCACACTATTCTACAAGTTTTGAGGAACAGATAGAGTTTGGATGACAAGACCATAGATCCTTGAAGGTTGCAACATGGGTAGATAATGTGGGTAGGAAGAAGTGGGATACTAACCTTTGATAGTTTAGTTGGGGAATTGAATACAGAAGTAGGGAGGTTGGGCTCTAACTTTGGAAATCCTTGGTTAGTTCTCAGCTCTGTGCATTTCTGGTCGCCATGCTCTATAGGCAGAAGCGATTAGCCATGGCCAGATCCAAACTACAAGACTAGGATTCAATCCCCTCCTTTGAAATTACATCCTCGATTTCCTGACCCACAATATTTTGGATTGTTACCAGGAGAACTTTGTCTTATGGAGCTTTGCCATACCATCTTCCTCCAAGTGCCTCCATTGTTGAAAATGGGATGGCCATAGTTGATTCCAATTCTCTCATCTCTCCTCATTTATCATGGCAGAATCTTCTAGTGTCTGCAATTGGTTTCTCCCCAAATTACAAAACTTAATCCAGATCTACTTTGGCAATGGTTTCTCTTCACAGCCTGTATCATTCTTTTTCTAGGGTCGGTACCCTCTGCATGTAAAATGCATGACCACGTTTTTTCACAATATATTTCATCTGCCATATCCTCACCAATTCACTGGCCTTATCCTCATACCCCTTTAGCCTTTATGTGTCCTTCTCAAACTTACTTTGCCAATTAGCTTTGTATTATCCAAATTGAACATATTATACTTTGTTCCCTGGTGCACTGTTTTGATACAATGGCATCCGATGAGCTATAGATTTAAAATGCTGAAATGACTTTTTAATTTCCACTCTGTTTTCTGATTGTTAACCAATAAACCAGGGTAATCCAGGATAACCAATTCTCAATCCAGGATGCCAAATCCCAAATGCTTTGGTTTTGTTTAATAACCTTTTGAATGGCAGCTTTATTGTAGGTTTTCTGAAAGTCCAAATACACCAGCTACTTTGGTTTGTTATTATGTATTCTGCTGGTTGCAATCACAAAAACTCTGGTCGAACATAATTTCCCTTTCATAAATCTATTTATCTCTTTCTATGCATTTTTGTATTTTCCAAATGGCTCATTTCTATTTTGTTAATAGTAAAGTATGCTATTTCCTCACTGTTGATAACAGGGTAACTGGTTGTAATTCCCTGCTTTATTCTTCTCACATCTCACCTCTCCCTCCTTTCATCAAATACTATTTTCCAGGCTCTAAGAACTTTCCCAGAATCTGTCTCAATTTGGAAGATGACAACTAGATGACTCGGGAATAGCTTCTCCTCAGTTATCTGGCCTCTGAACCGCGTCTTGAGGGTAGATATTACATCATATTTGTTTATTTGTTAGGATTTTGGAATTTGTTGGCAAGGCCAAGATTTAATGACCATCTCAAATTATTGTTAAGAAGTTGACGATGGATTGCTGCCATGAACACCAAACGTCTTTAGAGGAGGGTACTTGCGCAAGTATCGGAATTTCGACCCAGTATCAGTGAAGAAGCACTGATATATTTTCAAATCAACTTGAAGGGAAACATGCAGATGATAGTGTTCCCATGCATCTCAAGTCCTTGTACTCCATGGTAATATAGGTAATGGATTTGGGAGATCATATAGGATCTGCAGCAGCTTGCTTAGGCTTCTCTCCTAGTATTTCCCAAATCCATGACCACTGCTACTACAGTATGAGTATCCTGCAGATGGTATACAAATCGGATGCTGCAGCTTGAAAGTGGAAAATATTATTTAGGTGCAGTCAAGGAAACGACTTTGTTGCACCAGACCAAGGGTTGCCAACCTGGGGTAAATTTACCCCCGGGGGTAAATTTCACCTACCCAGGATGTAAATTTTGCCTACCCATGGGGTAAATTTGTTGACTCTGCATTTGTACATATTTTTCTCATTGACCGACTGTGTTTGGTTCTGGTATATCGGTTTCTGTTCACCATTAGTTGTTCATAAATAAGTGAAATGACATTGTTATGTGCTATTAAAGTTGCCCGGGTTAAATGGGACGAAAAAGGTTGGGAACCTCTGCACTAGACAATGGCAGTGTGTATACAGACATGTATGGAGGTCTGCAAACCACTAACACAATTTTGCCTATTCAAAATAAAGGAATTAAGAGCTTGATTCTTTAAATAGATAGTTTCTTGGGTTTTAATATCATCATGTATTTGTGTGATAATACTAGCAAATTTAATAATAATTAGTTACAATCAATCTAATGCGATGGCTCAGAGGTCATTGAAGAAGAATAGGAATGTATCTGATATATTTGTATGTACAGTTTTAAGCCAAGTATTATTTTAATTTTCATAAATGTTGAGCACCTTTTCAAATTCACACAATTTAACTGTAAAGTAATTGGATTGATCAACTTTGTTTCCTTTTGCTTCAAACCATCCTGTCAGTAGTTGTTGATTTTGCTGTGCTGGTTTGGTTGCAATTATATCTCTTTTACAAATATTTAAATAACATCAACCAGCCTGGACTGAGAGGCATTCACATAACTATAATATCCAAACAACGTATCAAATCCCATTAATGCAGACTGCAGGAATATGCTGTGCTGCGCACTCCACTGAAATCCAGGTCTTTTGAAACAACTTTGGCTCAAATTTTGGAAGGAACAGATGTCGGGCGGTGGAAAAAAAGAGGAGAAAAGGGCTACACAGCACTAGAGTCGCTGCCTTACAATGCTTGCAGCGCCAGAGACCCGGGTTCAATCCTGACTACGTGCTGTCTGTACGGAGTTTTAACGTTCTCCCCTTGACCTCCGTGAGTTTTTTCCGAGATCTTCGGTTTCCTCCCACACTCCAAAGACGTACAGGTTTGTAGATTAATTGGCTTGGTATAAATGTAAATTCTCCCTAGTGTGTGTAGAATAGTGTTAATGTGCGGAGATCGTTGGTCGGTGCGGCCGAAGGGCCTGTTTCTCTAAATTAAACTAAAAAACAAAATCAAAAATTGGAATTATTGTCTCTCTGTGCTTATCTTGATATTTGATAAGTGCAGCAGCATAAAATTGGCCACCTGACCTACCTCATTGGCCATGCAGCATATTTGTTGGTGCTGGGCAGAGTAGCATTAAAATGTTTTCTTGGACAATCAATATTCAGAGGTTTTTCTTTTGTAAATCAAATAAGACCTTTTCTGTATTTTTAGTTTTTGCGTGTCTGACTTTATCACATTATAAAATACCATATGTTTTGCCATCAATTCTTAAAATGTTTTCATGTTTTCCCTTTATTTGCTGCTGTAAATTAAGTTCCAGTTTCTTTTAAGTCACATTGCCAGTTTTGTTTTCTGTTTTAAAAATTCCCTTTCATGTTTTGTATTGGAATAATGCTCCTCAGATCATAGCAGTTTTACTCCTCAAGTGAATGTTTGAAATGCATTGGGCATTTGAGATGGTGTCAGCAGACTATTTGACATAACAGTGAAGATTGATCTAATTCTTTGCACAATCCTACAAGAGACACAAGAGCTGCATGTATTAAATCTCGTTGAAAATACATTGCATGCATTCAGAATACAAATAAATGTACTTAATGTGTTTATATATCAAACAAATGTATATCAAAATTTATAATCAAAGAGTAATTTACTTGGATCAAAATACTTGATGCTTTCTTTATTCGTGATCACAAAAAGAATAAATTACATGTTCATAATTATGTAGTTGTTAATCATTAAATGAATGAGTCTATTAGTCTTAAATAAACCAAGAATAGAATTATCCACATTGCCTTCCCTAGTTTGTGCTAAGTGGTTCGAAGTTGACTTACTGGGTAAGACTAGTTTATGATCAACAGCATGGTGTGTACTAATCCACATTGGTCATAGATTAGTTTCCAAAGTAACCTGCTGAATCATGGATTGCAATGCTGCAAGTCTATTTTCAAAACCAGATAAGACCTAATATGTTGGAAATTCCTTTTAACTTTCCTCATAATCCGGTGACAAAGACACATGTCTCCAATCTGAAACTATCTCATATCGCCAATGCCAATAGATTCAGTTGTTTTTCAGAATACTTATCATAAGCAAAACGTAGGTCCTACTAACTACATACAGAACAAACGAATGAGTGAGAAATGCACCCGATTGAAATAACTTGGTCAGTGGCATACCTAGTGGAGTTATAACCTCTCAGCTTCAGTGACTTTGGTTTAATGCTGAATCAGTGATGTTGATGTGGAGTCTGCACATCTTCCCAGTGACCAGTGGGTTTACTCTGCTTGCTCCGGTTACCTCCCACATCCCACATCAGACTGAAGAAGGGTCCTGACACAAAACGTCATCTATCCATGTCCTCCACACATGCAGACTTCCTTGCGGAATTACTCCAGCACTTTGTATTCCACAGTTAATAATAAAGTTGTCATCATGCAATAGTTCACGGGACTAAACATGTATTAACCAATTTGACATTGGATAGAGACGCACATGTCAGCAATTGTTTTGAGATACAGCGCGGAAACAGGCCCTTCGGCCCACCGGGTCCGCGCTGACCAGCGATCCCCGCAAATTAACACTATCCTACACACACTAGGGACAATTTTTTACATTTACCAAGCCAATTAACCTACATACCTGTACGTCTTTGGAGTGTGGGAGGAAACCGAAGATCTCGGAGAAATCCCACGCAGGTTACGGGGAGAGCGTACCAACTCCGTACAGACAACACTTCTTTTCTGTCTTCATCAAACTAAACTCTGTTAAAATAAAAGGAAATTCTGCATTTAGATATGTTTTGGACTGGTGTTGCAACCGGGCACCAACAGTTGTTTCTTTTGTGAGTCTTTGTTGCAAATTCAAGTTGCAACCAAGAGCCTAGGCCTGGGAATTTGGTCTAAGGCAGGGGTGGGGGGGAATAGTGAGTGATAGTTGGGAGAGGAAGGAATAACTGAAAAGCTTTGGTGGAATTCAGTGGGGAGAGAAGGATTAAGGCTTGAAGCTTGAGTTATTGGGGGGTATTGGGCAGGAGAAAGGATCACGCCTGTGCTGTGCACATGGGTAGAAATATGGAGAAGAGGATTGCGTGTGTCTGGGGTCATGGCGATGGCCAGAAGGATTTGGCTTGTAATGTGGTTTGGAGTGTATGAGTTGAGTAGGGGGGTAGAAGGATACCCTGTGTAGGTGTCTTAGGTCGGTGAGAGGTTGTGAGCAACACAAACGATCTTGCTAAAGATTAGGTGGTGATTAGACATCCTACTGAATTTCCAGAGTGAAGTGAATTCAGCTGGAAATATTAACACATTTCAGTGCAGAAGAAAACTATTTTCAATTGCGTAATACTGGGAATACGATGTTACAGAACTGAATTTCTATTTGTGCAGCTGACCCTGCAGTCTGAAAATATTCCTTGTCAGTCAGTTGCTAAGAGCAACTACTGTCTCTCGTCCTTTAATTCCAATATCAATCTTCTCTGTTTTTGCCTCTTCTCCCATCATCCTTTTTCAAAATTTTACCGCATCTGTCTGTTCTTATAGTACTGCACAGGAGTGAGATTTCACAAAAGCAATAGGTTACGCTGGAAGAGAGAAATACATTTTAATGAAAGCTTTGTTGAAATGACAAAACTTATGAATAAGTTCCTGCTGCTGATTTCTGATACACATGGCTTGTATAAGGATAAAGTATTCTACGTTCTTTGTTTAAAAATAAAATTAAATATTTAATAAAGATTATGTTTCTTAAATTTCATTGGGCGTTTCAGCATAGTACCATCATGTTCATGTGGAGTAACCAATATATGCGTGAGATCTGTACCTAATTTGCATCCTCATGGTACAATCAAGCGACCGTTAATAAGAATGCAGAAAATATGATGAGCTGAGATTCTTACTCCATATAATACATGCTTTAAAAATATTAAAGTATACAAGGGATCGATTTCCATGTGCAGTTCATTTATACAATTATAACAATTACATGTTTAAAGTGGAGAGGGCCCTAGTAGCATTTGCCGTGTCTGTCTGATTTTATTTTTCTTATTCGTTCCTGGAGGTAAAGTTTGGATAATTTCTGTTAGATTGTCTAGGAAAATAAAATGATTCCCAGAACTAGCATCAACCCTCTGGCAGATCAGCTAACGAATGTCACAGATAACATTTACTAGAATTATAGGACCATTTCAGCCATCTGAACTAAGAAGCATAATGGGTTTAATTCTAATTGGTGCCGAAGAATAATACTTTTTCTGCCAAATTGGAGGAACAACACCACCTTTCTGTCCTGCACCTCCTCCATTGCCAGAGTGAGGCCCAGCACAAATTGGAGGAACAACACCTCATATTTCCCCAGCGGTATGAACATTGACTGGTCTAATTTCAGGTAGTCCTTGCATTCTCCCTCCTTCCCATCCCCCTTCCCAGCTCTCCCAGACAGCCTACTGTCTCCGCCTCTTCCTTTCGTTTTCCCGCCCCCCCCCGACATCAGTCTGAAGAAGGGTCTCAACCCAAACACACCTACTCTTTTCTCCATAGATGCTGCCTTCCCCGCTGAGTTTCTCCAGCATTTTTTGTCTACTTTGTACTTTTTCTTTTATGCACTTCAATAAAAATATTACATGCAAATATTACATGCAAATATTACAAATACTTTCCAAGATGTTTTCACTTTGTATTGATTGTGGATCAATAGCAAATCTTATTTATTGGGAATGAACCTGAAGTGAAGTAAGATTGTAAATTACAAGTACAAATTATATATGGCTAAAAATAATGTATTTGACATATCCATTATGTACCAGCATCATCCTCAGTTCAATAGATACAGAAAATGAATACATTTTTATTTATTGGCATTCAAGGATTTAACCACACAAATATTAAGTGGTGTTTCTGTGTGGTGTTTGTTCTGAGCCTGACGGGAGAGAATGCAATGTTGGGAATAATGTTGGTGTCTGAATAGGTCAAGAATTTTTATTAAATGATATAGGATTTTTATTTGTTCTTGGGATTGAATTCCTTAACTGTTACTCTATTGAAATTGTAAATATATGGTCTTTATTTTGTTTTTTTACATCCGAGAGTATGAAAAGGATTCCAAATGGAGTAGCTGATATTATGATGTGAACTGATATTATTCAAATCCATGCTCAGTATTGAGTGTTATCACTATACCCAGATTCTGCCCATTCAGTCTGGTATTTTCTAATAAATGTTTGGTGGACATTACATTTCCACAGGGCTATCTGAAATGCTCATTTCATGAAATGATAGTCTGAAGCAATCATCTAAATTACAAATTGGAGCTGAATATATGGAATTTATCAGAAGTGATTGGGTTTAGCTGCATTCCTGTGAAATGAGACATGTATATACATATACATATATATTATTTTTTTAATTTTTTTTTAAAATATATAAACTATGATGTTTTTTATGTGATTTACCATGATTTTATATTTGATATGCAATGCATTTTTAATGTAATGTTGCCCCTTGTATGGACCTTGAGTACGTAATAAAGTTATTATTATTATTATTATATCATAGCATTTTAAGGACCTTGGAACAAACCAAAATACTTCACAATTACTAAATTACTTTTGAAATATTATAATATGAGAAACCTAGCGGCCCATTTGTGTACAATCTGCGCCCAAGATGAGGTGTTCCATACCAGGACATCCAAGATCTCCTCATTCTTTAGGGAATGGGGGTTCCCCTCTTCCATCATAGATGAGGCCCTCGCACGTGTCTCCTCGGTGCTCTGCCCTTGTCCCCCCTCATTGGAACAAGGACAGATTCCCCTAGTCCTTGCCTTTCACCCCATCAGCCGTTGCATACAACACATCTTGCGTGCGCAGCCTAAAGTTGTAGGACAACTTGTTCTATTTGATCTTATTTGATTGTGCACGCCAGGTTGATTACATTCGTCGAAACAGGGCAGACCACGTGAAGGTTGCAATCTCCCACCCCATACAACACCATCATCTTCTGACATTTTTGCCACCTCCAACGGGATCCCGAGTCGCATGACTAGTTACATCTTCCCATTTCCACCCTGTTCCACCTTCCGCAGAGACTATTTCCTCGCATGGTTATATTGTATTGTATATCTTTATTATAATTTTTCCTGAGTACTTACATACCTAGAGGAAACGAAAAAACATTGCTCAACCAGTGTCCATTCAGTGTGCGGTAAAAGATAAATAGAAATAAAAATACATATATCATGAGTTCCAATCGGCAGTGGCACGACAATGGCTCTGCTTCAGTGTGTCCATGTTGGTGGTTGGTGCGCGATACTTTGGCAGGGGCAAAGTCCGTTTATCAGTCTTATAGCCTGCGGGAAGAAGCTGAGGAGCATCCTGCTGGTTTTGCAGCTAATGCTCCTGTACCTCTTCCCAGATGGCAGGATGGAGAATATGTGATGCGAAGGGTGGTAGGGGTCTTTGATGATGGAGATGGCTCTGCTGATACATCTCTTCCTGTATATGTCCAGCAGGAAAGGGAGTGGAGCACCAATAATCCTGCTGGCGGTCTTCACAATCCTGTCCAGTTGGTGCTATTCGTACACCTTGCAGCTCCCGAACTAGGAAGTGATGCCGTAGGTTAATGTGCTCTCTATTGTCCCCCTATAAAAAGTTCGTAGGTGTGCAGTGGGGAGACCTGCTTTCCGTAGGCTACGGAGAGGGTGTAGTCGCTGCTGGGCTCTCTTGACTAGTGCTGTGGTGTTGATCGTGGACGTCAGGTCATCTGACAGGTGGAGTCCTAGGAACTTCACACTGCTGACCCTTTCCACATCAGCTTCATCGATGTGCAGAGGTGTATGGTGTTGTTTTCCCGCCCTCCTGAAGTCAACCACCATCTCCTTCGTTTTTCCCACGTTGAGAATGAGGTTGTGGGATTTGCACCATCCTGTGAGCAGCTCCACCTCCATCCTGTACGCCGACTCATCATTGTCACTGATGAGACCCACCACTGTTGTGTCGTCAGCGAACTTGTTGATGAAGTTGTTGTTGAGTCTAGCAGTACAGTCGTGTGTAAGCAGACTAAACAGCAGGGGGCTTGGGACACAGCCTTGGGGCGAGCCAGTGCTCACAGCTATGGTTTTTGATGTCCTACTGCCCACCCTGACTGTCTGCTGCCGTTGCGATAGAAAGTTCAGAATCCAGTTACATGTGCCAGCATCAACCCCCAATAACTCCAACTTCTCCACCAGCTGCTGCGGAATGATTGTGTTAAAAGCAGAGCTGAAGTCTATGAAGAGGATCCTGGCATAAGTATTTTTCCGATCAAGGTGTGGCAGTACGAGGTTCAGTGTTGTTGAGACTGCGTCCTCTGTGGATCGGGGTTGGCTCTGTAGGCGAACTGCAGTGGGTCTAGGTTGGCAGGTAGGCTATTTTTGATATGCTGCATAACCAGTCGCTCAAAACACTTAATTACTATGGGTGTTAGAGCCACTGGGCGAAAGTCATTATAGCAGGCTGGGGTTGGTTTATTCAGGACAGGAACGATGGTGGCACTCTTAAGACAGTTGGGCACTACTGCCTGGCTGAGTGAGGTGTTAAAAACGTCTGTGAAGACATCTTTCAGTTGCTCAGTTAACTCAACCCTTCCCACCCAAACCACCTGATCCCCAGGTACCTTCCCCTGCAACCGCAGGAGATGCAATACCTGTGCCTATACCTCCTCCCTTGACAGTCCTTTCAGCTTAGGCAGAGGTTCACTTGCACCTCCTCCAACCTCATCTACTGTATCCATTGTTCAAGATGTGGACTCTTATACATCGGTGAGACCAAACATAGACTGGGCAATCATTTCGCTGAACGCCTAATGTCAGGCTCTTGAATGAAGGGTGCCCAGACACATCGGAGAATGCCTGCCTGGACCTACCTGATCTCCCACTTTAACTCTCCTTCCCATTCCCACACTGAAACTTTCTGTCCTAGGCCTCATCCATTGTCAGAGTGAGGCCAAACGCAAATAGGAGGAACCGCATCTCATATTTTGCTTGGACAGCTTACAACCCAGTGGTATGAATATTGTTTTTCTAACCAAATGACCCCTGCACTCCATCTTTCTCTGTCCTTCCCCCACCCAAGTCGCACCAGCTTCTCGCTCTCACCCAACAAACAGCTAACCATGGCCTGTTTCCTTCATCATCATTACTTTTTTGCATATCTTTCATTCATTGTTCTATTTCTCTATGCATCATCGCCTATAGCTTTCGTTTCCCTTTCCCGTCTGAAGAAGGGTCTCGACCTGAAATATCACCCATTCCTTTTCTCCAGAGATGCTGCCTGTCCTGCTGAGTAACTCCAGCTTTTTGTGTCTATCTTTGGTTTAATCCAGCATCTGCAGTTCCTTCCTACATATATGGGATTAATGATTGGCACAGCAGTGCCGGCTGAAAGTCCCATTTCAGTGGTCTACAATTCTGCTCTATCATAAACCAACTCTGAACGATTTCCCTACTGGTTTGCACCTGGTGTCAGTTCCAGGCGACACATGTTTCATTTTCTAAAAGTGACCTAATCTCTACTGAAGAGAGTCCATATGACCAAAACGGTTGTCAGCAACTGTGCTAAGACAATATCTACTTTGTACAGTTCCTTGTATTTGAGGATGACTTGCTCCCACTTAGTTTACACCATGTATGGATCAGCACATTATAATTGTAACACCTCTGTCAGTGCAGCATTCCTCTCTTTAAGGAGTCTGAAGAAGTGTCTCGACCCAAAACATCGTCTATCAGCCTGAAGAAGGGTCTCGACCTGAAACGTCGCCCATTCCTTCTCTCCAGAGATGCTGCCTGCCCCGCTGAGTTACTCCAGAACTATGTCTACATTCCTCTCTTCTGCTGTAATTGCTAATATAAACTTCAACTTCTGCTGTAATTGCTCATATAAATTATATTACAGGGAAACATGAAGCACGATGCCAATCATTACCATAGCATTTGTAAAACGACGTTTTGTATTTATTTATATAGCAAATATTACATCATGGACCATTTCCCAAATGGACAAATGCTGACAGTCTGAATCAAGATCACTGCGAAAGATACTCTCAGATCAAACAGTCTTAGGTACATAAGTAGTGCATTTCTCTCAACTACATCTCATCCAGACAGCCAAATTGAAAACATTTCCCTACCTATAAATAACCCCAGGGGTAAATTTGCATACAACTGTTCTACACTATAGATATTCTTTTGCCAATGTGGTGGCAAGTAGATACTTGTATAGTCATATGAGGAAAAAAAAGTTTTACTCTTTATATAATATGCTTTTCAGTAGATATTTAATTGCTATCATTTTGAAGTGTACTGTTGTGTTCAAGATTTAAGAAGAATATTTTAAAATGACTTTTCTCAAAAACAAAAAGGTTTAATGGTTTTAGAATTGAGTGTTAGTTTGGCAATATCATGTAGTGGTTATAACATTACATTTTTTTTTATTCTAATAATGTCAGTCTGAATTTGTGGTGTCCAGGTTTAACAAGAAGGGCATGGAGTGCCTCAAGCATAAACTATTTATAGATTAATTGTTCCTCACATTTATTGCTTACTATTTTTCAGCAGTATACTGCATTGCCACAGTTTCCTTGGTCATTAATTCTTCACGTTACATTTGAAAATATCACAAAGATTTCCAATCATAAAGAAGGTGTGCCTGATTTCAATTATCATAATTAGTACCATTTACGTTTTATCCTATCTTGTATGTGATTTTAAGAAAAGGGTGAATTCTTACTGTATTGAAGGAGCAGTTTTGCCTATGTAGGCTCTCTGTAAGAAGAATCCATTCAATCCAATTTCTCATCTTTTCTGCAGTGCTGTACAGTTTTTTCTCCTCATATTTCTATCCATCTGGCTTCAGAGAGACCATGATTAAATCTACTTCCATTGACTTATTCGGCGGTGAATTCCATAACACAGCCACTCACCATGTGATGAGGTTTTTCTTTGCATTACCACCAGGCTCTATTTTCAATCATTATGATTGCGTTTCCACCAATGCAAATTGAGGATCATTGAGGATTTTGAACATTTTCAGCAAATCACTTACCGATCTCCTCAAAGGAGAAAGATTTTCAATTTATTTAAAGAAGTTTAGCTGAAGCTAAAATAATTCAATCTTGTAATTATGTTAAAGTATGCAGAACCAGTAGTCTTTTGGTTATTTTGAATGAGAAAGGTTGAAGGTGTTTGCCTGGAGTCAGCTACACACCTTTTAAACTCACAGGTCCTGTTGCTGTGCTGACAGGCGAAACTGAAGCTTTTGCAGACAAGTTACAAATGTTCCTATTCATTCACTAAAAAAAAACCAATCATATTGTGCAGAGATTGGATTAAATTATAATCAAAGAACTTGCTGTGAGATTTGATGTTAAATGACAGTCTGTTTTCATTGGTCAGCGAAATGAATCAGTAGCACTTGCATTGCTGCTTGAAGACTCCATGGGTAAATGAATTTTAAGCGGCATGCTACAGTCATTGGCCTCTTGATCAGATGCACCATGCAATAGCTTTGGGTCACTCACAACATTTAATCTGATTATGTCAGGCTCTTGAATGAAGGGTGCCCAGACACATCGGAGAATGCCAAGTCCTCTCCGTCCTGTGCTTTCCCTCATCACTATGGCATCCTTTTCTGCAGTTGTACTGTGGATGTCATGGGGAGAATCCTGCAGGCTTTTTTAAGAACTGACTTACTTTCTAGCAGAAAAGGGCAATAATACAGCAGGTGTGAGCCCAGTATGCTTCTATCATGTGTGTGTGGGATAAATGAAGATGGAATTATTGAAGCTCACATTTTGACATATCTTGTGAACGTATTTACTTTTCACAACATTGCGCCATATTTCTTAGCATTATGTTCCTGGCTGACACCTCTGCAGTGACCATTTGTATGTTACAGTACACTATTGCTCCTGAAAGCTTCCTGATCTCCTGGGGCGAAATACCAACTTCTGGTATGATTTTATTCCCTAGGATCTCCAAGGAACATTCTGCAAAATGGCAATCATCCTCCTCATTTTTCTTGCCATTCTATCGGCCATTGCAGAAGCTGCACCATTTGCAGCATTTATGTCTGCATGGAGAGGTTCGTTCGTGTGCTATATCTCTGATGTACTAACTGTGCTGCTAACTACCAATATCTGCACAAACTTCATTACGAAAGTTTTTAAACCTGTATTTTCTTTATTAAAAAAATTAGTAAAAATGCACCCGTGTCTTTGCACTGAACAATTGGTAAATTGTAGTAATAATGCTCCAGTGTGAAGAAAGCCTAGGAAAACTGAACAGAGTTGTTTTTATCCCTTATCTAAGGATAACATGTATTCCCAGTGTTATTTTTTTCTCAGTAAACTTCAATGTGCATTATCAGTTAGCAGTGTAAGATATTGTACAGTAACGATGCCCTATCCGATGCTATTACAATATTTTGTAAAATCACACAATAGTTATTGTTCTGAATCAAGTTTTATTTCTGTGAAATATTGATTTCTGTATTGAATCAGGAAGTGACTGTACTTTTGGCTCAAATGTCAAAAGCACAAAGAAGGGAAGAAGATTTCACTTTTTTTGCCTTCCATCACAGTGAGGAATGTGGGTGAGGCGCTGTGGTGGATGTTCATATAACCATATAACAATTACAGCACGGAAACAGGCCATCTCGGCCCTTCTAGTCCGTGCCGAACACTTACTCTAACCTAGTCCCATCTACCTGCACTCAGACCATAACCTCCAGTCCTTTCCCGTCCATATACCTATCCAATTTATTTTTAATTTATAAAAATCGAACGTGCCTCCACCACTTCCACTGGAAGCTCATTCCACACAGCTACCACTCTCTGAGTAAAGAAGTTCCCCCTCATGTTACCCCTAAACTTCTGTCCCTTAATTCTCAAATCATGTCCTCTTGTTTGAATCTTCCCTACTCTCAATGGAAAAAGCTTATCCACGCCAACTCTGTCTATCACTCTCATCATTTTAAAGACCTCTATCAAGTCCCCCCTTAACCTTCTGCACGCCAAAGAATAAAGACCTAACATGTTCATGTTAATGTTAAAGAAGAAACTGCAGATGCTGGAGAATCGAGGGTACACAAGGCTGGAGAAACTCAGCGGGTGCAGCAGCATCTAAGGAGCGAAGGAGATAGGCGACGTTTCGGGTTGAGACCCTTCTTCAGACACTGAAGAAGGGTCTCGACCCAAAACGTCGCCTATCTCCTTAGATGCTGCTGCACCCGTTGAGTTTCTCCAGCCTTTTGTGTACCCTCATGTTAATGTTATTTTGGTGTCTTGTTGCTCTTTAATGGTATGACTGTATGGCAAATCAAATTCCTTGTATGTTGCAAAACATACTTGGCTAATAAAGTATGATTATGATTTTTTTTAACTTTGTATCATACATATTAAAAATATCAAATGGAAAAGTAATATTACAGGGCTATATAGAAAGAGCAAAGTACTGGGATTAAGTGGAACATTCTAATGAACAACCAGCACAGATATAGGATAAACGCAGATGTATAATTGTATTGTTCGTGGTTGTATTTTGCCTCACTATAGATGATTTCTCAAACCTGATTAACTATCTGAGCCTGCATGAACCAAGTTTGGATTGGTTCTCAAAAAAATTAAATTTTCTGCAGCTTCAGTTGATTTTTGATTTGGTCTGCTCAGATCAGTATATGTCTGAACAGAACTCTTTCCTTTATTGATATTTATGTATGGATTCAGCTATTTAAATAAATGAATGCCTCTGTATAGATAGTTATTACTTAGTATAGACAATAGGTGCAGGAGTAGGCCATTTGACCCTTCGAGCCAGCACTGCCATTCTATGCGATCATGGCTGATCATCGCCAATCAGTACCCCGTTCCTGCCTTCTCCACATATCCCCTGACTCCAGTATCTTTAAGAGCCCTATCTAGCGCTCTCTTGAAAGTATCCAGAGAACTGGCCTCCATCGCCCTCAGAGGCAGAGAATTCCACAGACTCACAACTCTGTGTGAAAATGTGTTTCCTCATCTCCGTTCTAAATGGCTTACCCCTTATTCTTAAACTGTGGCCCCTGGTGCTGGACTCCCCCAACATCAGGAACATGTGTCCTGCCTCTAGTATGTCCAAACCTTTAATAATCTCGTATGTTTCAATAAGATCCCCTCTCATCCTTCTAAATTCCAGTATACAAATCCAGCCGCTCCATTCTCTCAGTATATGACAGTCCTGCCATCCCGGAAATTAACCTTGTGAACCTACGCTGCATCCCACAAGAGCAAGAATGTCCTTCCTCAAATTAGGGGACCAAAACTGCACACAATCCTCCAGGTGTGGTCTTTTTGCAAGGGCCCTATACAACTGCAGAAGTACCTCTTTGCTCCTCTACTCAACTCCTCTTGTTATGAAAACCAACATGCCATTTGCTTTCTTCACTGCCTGCTTTACCTGCATGCTTACTTTCATTGACTGATGAACAAGGACACCAAGATCCCGTTGTACTTCCCCTTTTCCTAACTTGACACCATTTAGATAATAATCTGCCTTCCTGTTTTTGCTATCCAAAGTGGATAGTATGTGCTACAGAATTATCCCTGAATGTCATTGGCAGTAATTTTCTAGCTCAAGTATCACTTTTTTCCCCCTGGTTGAAGTTCTCTTTACCTAAGCTCGAATTTGAAATGAACTTTACTGCTGACAGCAAATTTGAATATGTTTTGATCTATTACAATAAGTGAATTTGAATTGCAAATCTTGTTAATTTTGCAAATTATTTTATGCTTTCATATGACGTTTCTTTGTTATGTACAGAGTGTAACAAATGAAAGCTATAGAAAATGTTACCAGATAATTTTTCATCTTTTGCATTTAATAGAAAATTGAATACTTTGCAGGAGTTAGTATGACACAAAATGAAATTTGCAAGAATTAAATGATTGATATGTTTTGAAATTTGATTTTGGCTATATTGCATGCAAGCTTGCACTTGAAAAATAGTCATGGATGAGGTGATGCCCTTTCATCTAATTGAAAACATAGTTGGTCAGTTTACAAACCTTATTGCCAATTTATTATTACCTGTTTTGAATTAACATGGATATCTAATTTGAAACCCTTCATTTTGATGTTGACCTTTTGTTTTTGAATAAAACTAGACTAAGTCACACAGGAGGCTTGGTCCCCCAATGCAATATTCCACCACTGACCAAGAGCCCCTAACTGCACAGGCGCAGCTCATTTCCCCTCATCCATGTCATTCTCTCCCCCTCCTCTTCATCCTCCCTCTTCTTTTCCCTCCTCCTCCTCTCCCCATCCCCTCCCTCACCTCTTTCTCCCTCTCCTTTCCCACTCTCCCACCTCACCTCCTCCTTCGTTTCCCTCTCCTCTTACATTCCCCCAATCCCTCCCTCACCTCTCCTTCACCTATCCTCAATCCCTCCCTCCATAACTCCTCTCCCCTCCCTACTCCCCTCCTCTCCCTCTATCCCCTCTTCCTCCCCAGGATCTCGAGGTTGCCGCTCCTCTCCCTTCTTGCGTGCCCCAGAGGAGCATCAGCCGTCGGCGCCCTCAGAGCCAGGCCTCGGATTTGCCCGGAAGCACCAGCAGCTATGGGCGGGTGCGGGGAGGGCGGGCGGGAGTTCGGAGAAAAGACGGGGGCCGAGCCACGGGGGATAAGGGGGTATCACAGGGGTGGTGGCAGGAGCCAGCGAGGGGGACCAGAGGGGAAGGGGCTGGAGCTGCAGGCCGTTGCAGTGGTGCGTTTGGGACTCACAGCGGGCGCTGGACGCTCTCCTCCGCCGGGATCAGATTCACCACTTTCTGTTTGGTGACATTTGGCGACAGGCCGCTTCCGGTCCCTCCGAGAATTGTGTCCAGTTGGAGACGTCCACCGGCATCCCTCAGCTCTAGTAAAGATGCGATGGCGCAGGAAGGGGCGGACCATCCCGCAGAGTGACAGGAGAAGAGACTAATCCGCGTGGTGCTGACTGGCAGGCGATGAGATCGATCTGCGCACTCGCGCTTTTTAAGATATTTAAACCTCGCCAACTTTTACATTATACCACCGATCAGAACAAAACTTGATGTACTCGCAGCACAGGAGAACAGTGAGTGAGGTGGTGAAAAATCGTAGTGCTATCACATACCGTTTTTGTGCAAATAGAAATACTGTGCAAACTGGAAGAGCACAAGATCAGAGCTTTAGATGTATAGATGGCTAGGATGCATTTTTTTCCAGCACCTAAATTTAGTGGGAATAATATATAATCAAAAAGAAGGTTGAATTGTTCATCGTAATGGAAATTAATTTTCATTCTTGAGATATGTGCTTCTTTCAGCATTGTTTAAATGGTTTAAATATAAATTGCTAAGTGTTACAAAAATTGGATTCAAACCAAAGAAGACAATGTTACCCGTCTCATACTTAAAATAACAATGTGCATGCCACATTAAACAACATAAACTTCAAGACACAGCCCGTGGAGAGTGAAAACTGAGTTAATATTATGGGTGAATAAACTTACAGCAGATCTGGCCATTTCTAATACAAACACCGCTTCCAGGTGAAACAGCAGTTTGCTTTCCCTTCTTCCAATATAGTGTATTGCATTCACAATGTATTCGCTAGACTGGAGAAAGCAAATGTAGATAAGATGATTGCTTTATCAAGTATCTTAGTGCAGTCTGTAGGAGTGGCATTGAGCTTCTAGGTATCTGTTACTTCTCCATCCCTCTCCCATTCTTACCTACCCTTCATATGCAAGCCTCCTGCACTTTTCATTTTGGTTCAGTGCAAGGACTTAAACTTTCAGCGTGGTATGTTGCAGCCTTCAGGGAATCTAGAACAAAATAAGTGTCACCACTAAAGATAAAGATTAAGCCTAAAGACTGGGATCTGAGACCTAATGGTTATATTGGGTGTTTTCCAATTTTGAGGGACAGGTTGAAACTTATTCAGCTGTAGACAGGGGTACCGGTATGGTGGGTGCACTTTATAACATTGGCCTAACATTAAAATCTCACTGGTGTTAACTGGAATTTCAAAGAGCCCTTCTAAAGAGCTGGCATTGGCACCATGGTCTTTCAGATTCTTGAATTAACATCCTTGCCATAGGCATCCTCCCAGTTTTTATGTTTGTGAGGTTAGTGCGAGTTTATACCAACTTGAAAGATCACCAGATAATGCTGATGTAATGATGTATGGTGGCTATTGAGTTTGGACAGGGGATAAGGGTGTCCAACTTCCTGACTTGGCGACTGGTCTAGAATCTAAGTTATTTGTTTCATATTATCCTTGGAGTCCAGATTACAATTCTGTTATAGAATGCCTCCAAATGGTGCAAGTTCAAACTTGAGGTTTGTTTTCCTCCTATCCACTCATATGTAATTTGCAAAATCTGGCTGCTAAATACCTACTCTTCATTGGTCACAACTAACCCGAGCAATTAGCTTACAATTTTTTTTACTTGTGTCTTCTGCAGATTTCTCAACGTAAAAAATATTTACAGTCAGTGAATTAAGGGCCTAAAACAGATCAATGTTATTTTTCAGTATTACTGCTGAGCCGCTCATCTTATGAAATGTATCTCTTTAAACTAAACAGCACACATTTTACAGAGGATTGGCTGTTACGATAGAGATTATTTAAGATAATAAACATTTAAAGAGGAAGTTGCAGTAGAGGTTCAAGGATGTGGATAATTCACTTGAATAATAGGGTGTCCGCTTCAATTTAGTGATTTTATTTTGCATGGATAATCAAAGTCCGTGCTTTTACCTTTTTAAATAGTAAATATATATGCACAACCTTTGTTACTTAAAACATGCAACATAATTTGAGAGGATGTTTAATAACATAAATTAAGTTCATTAATTAGTTGCCTCCTCATTTTGATGTGGGAGCCAAGTCTTTGTAAGATATCATTGAAATTCAACTCGCATTACTGCTGTCTGAATGTAAAACACAGAATGAGAAAAGGCCATTCATTCAGTTTGTCTTCATGGCTGAATTTCAATGAGGGAAAGTTTCTCTCTTGTGCTTAGACTGCATTTTACTAATTGCAGGAAGTCAATGAGGTCATTTCAAATTGAAATGTCTGCTGTATTAGCAAACTTACAAAATAAAACTGTCATGATCTCTAAACTATATTGCTTTAACTGTTCTCATTTTATTAAGAAAAAGTATAATCATATAATGTGCATAATTTTCCTGATTGCTTCTTTTCGGTTTATACTTTTGGAACATTATACTGCTCAGTAAAAACTGCAATGCAGATATTTTTCTGTGTAACAGTGGCAAACTGGCAATTCGGTCAGTTTTATCGTTATCGATAGGGCTGACAATATTGTTTCCCTCCCTGTTAATCCAAATAATATGTTGTCTGAACTGGAATCAGTTCATTTATATGCATTTAATATATATATATTAATTTATTAAATATATATATGCACTTAATACTTGAAATCTGTTTTTTTAAATAAATTATTTTCCACATTTCTTGAATTCCTCAATTGTAATCATTTCCAGGAATCAATCTTTGTCTGTTTCTTAGCTTTATTAGCTAGAATAATTATAGCTTTTTAAGGGAAACTAACACAATACAATGTATGGTATGCTGATCTGTTGGTTAAACATTAAAATCTACTGATTGACATTTGAGGAATTGATAAGGCTGTGTGAGACCTATAGAAGTATACAAAATTTTAGATAGGGTGGACATTCTGATCCCTTTACCCGGGTGGAAAGGTCAGTGACTAGAGAGCACGGCTTTAAGGTGGGAAAGAGCAAAGTTTGAAGGAGAGATGTCGGACAAGTTTTTTTTAAATCAGAGAGTTGTGGCCCAGAAGACATTGCCAGGGGTGGTGCCGGAGGCAGAAATGACAGTGGTGTTTAAGAGGCTTTGGAAGGCATATGGATATGCAAGGAACTAAGACATATGGATCACATTCAGACAGAGAGGATTATTTTAATTTGCTATCATGTTCAGCTTGGATATTCTGTTCATGTGCTGCATTTTTCTATGTTCCCTGTTTGTTCAGTAGTGTGATCTCCGCTCTTTGGCAGCGTCAGCACATTGCATTGTATTCTTTGAAATTGCTGTTTTATCTTTAAAGATAGACACAAAATGCTGGAGTAACTCAGCGGTACAGGCAACATCTCTGGAAACTTTGACGTTTTGGGTCCAGACCCTTTATCAGAGCCTTCTATTATGGGACCCTGTTATTTTAGTCTGGTGATTTAAGAGGTCAGCACCAATCTTCTTATGTTTAAATCTCATCTGCATCCACCTTTGAAAAAAAAATCATCCTCTCCTGCTTCAGAAATTCAACTTCTTAGATCAGGATACAAATTTTTTCTTAATGACTAAAGAAGTGGAGGTAAATACAATCTGTTGGATTACAAATGCCCAGCTGTGCTGTTCATTGCCATTTAGTTATTGTGCAATCTCTCCAATAATTAAATTAACAATCATTGGCAAAAAGTAGCTCACACCACTGATAAAGAAATACATTCACTAAAATTACAAAATAGTTACTGGCATAATTAGATAGACAGAAAATCATTGAAGACATTTTATTAAGACACTTTTACAACTATCAAATCGAGCACTTATCTGACATTAGCAGTAACAGATCACATCTTGCAACCTCCTAAAATTGTTTGAGGGGCTTAGATGATAATGAATGAGGATTATCCAGTAGGTATCAAAGGGTCACTCAAGCAATAGCTTTTCACAAAATTCTTCATGCGGAAAAGAAGCTTAAGAGTCATTGAATAATTGAAATATTTATAAGATTTGTCAACTTGTATTTAATTTAACCTAAGTCATGAAGGCAGATAAATCCCCAGAGCATGATGGTCTGCATCCCAGAGTACTAAAGGAGGTGGCCCTAGAAATCGTGGATGCATTGGTGATCATTTTCCAATCTTCTCTCAACTCTGGATCAGTTCTTGTGGACTGGAGGGTGCCAATGTAACCCCACTTTTTAAGAAAGGAGGGAGAGAGAAAACGGGGAATTAAAGACCAGTTAGCCGTACATTGGTAGCGGGGAAGATGCTTGAGTCAATTGTTAAAGATGTTATAGCAGCGCATTTGGAAAGCAGTGACAGGATCGGTCAAAGTCAGCTTGGATTTATTTATTTTTAAATATATTTTTATTAGAGTATGTAGACAGTGATTTAGCAAACATATGTTATGATAGCAATATTTCATATACAACGGTCATACATTATTAATATTGTCAAGTAAATCATTTTGACTCTAATAATTTTTTTTTAAAGAAAGGAAAACGGAAAGAAAAATAAAATAAAAATCAACATCAAAAAAGAAAATCATAACGAATGGAATAATTTACTATTAATACATCATAGGACATAAGATCAAGGAATATAAAATATAACTTTTCATCTAATCCCGAGTCCAAGTTTCAGTTAGGGTTCCCTGCCGAACCAATCTACCCTTTTAAGTAATCAATGAAAGAAGACCATATTCTAACGAAAACTTCTTGTTTGTCCATTAGGGCAAATCTGATTCTTTCCAGGTGTAGGGTCTCCGACATTTCCGTAATCCACATTTTAGTTGTGGGGGATATAGGGCCTTTCCAAAATTTTAATATTAATTTCTTCCCAATTATTATACTGTAATCTAGGAAATTGCTTTGACTTGTTGTAAGAGTTAAACTTTGTTCTGATGTTCCAAGTATTATTAATTTTGGGTCCGGATCCAGTTATATTAATAACTTCAGAAGTTATTCTAAAAATATCAATCCAGAAATTCTTAATTTTTATACAATTTGCAAAAGTATGTGTTAAATTAGCCTCTGGATGTTGACATTTATTGCAGGTAGAGGATATCTGTGGAAATATTCTATTTAATTTTACTTTGGCGTAATGTAATCTATGTAATACTTTAAATTGTATTAAAGCATGTCTGGAGTTTAGCGAGCATTGATGTATATATTGGAAACTTTTGTCCCATATATCTTTCGTTAAGGATTGATTTATTTCATTTTCCCATGTATGTCTGTATGATTCCTTCGATGGTATCTCGCTATCTAAAAGGGTATTGTAAATATAAATTGTTATTTTTTCTGTATTAGGATGCTTATTCAGACATTCATCAAGGATTTCTAGTTCCTTATTCCTATAATCTTGTGTATTTGATTTAACATAATCTCTGAGTTGCAGATATCGAAAAAGATTATTTGAGTGTAGTCCATAAATCTGTTGCAGTTCCTGAAATGAAAGATAAGTGCCTTTCTTATAAAGGTGTTCCATCTTTTTGATTCCATAGTTTTTCCATTGTGTAAAGCCTTTATCCAGCATGGAAGGTTTGAATAAGGGATTGTTTACAATAGGGAGACAGAGTGGTATATTATCCAGTTTTAAAGCCTTTTTAAGTTGTTTCCAGATTTGTGTACCACTATATTAATGGGTTTTCCCCATTGTTTTTTTTGTGCAGTTTTGTCGGTGCAAATGTAATCGAACCGATTTCAAAAGGTAGACAGTCCTCCTTTTCCACCCTTAACCATTCTGGTTGTTGATCCATTTCTTCCAGCCAAAAAATCATGTTTTTAATATAAACTGCCCAAAAATAAAACAAAAAAATTGGTAGAGCTAAACCTCCATTAATCTTTGATTTACATAAATGTTTTTTATTTATTCTATCATTCTTGTAATCCCAGATGAAACTTGTAACAGTAGAGACTACTTTAAAAAAAAAGATTTTGGAATATATATCGGGATTGACTGAAATAAGTACAATAATTGCGACAGAAAAAATCATTTTTTATAGCATTAATTCTACCGAACATTGAAATAGGAAGTGTTTTCCAGTATTGAATATTCTTATTTAGTTTATTCAGTAAAGGTGGGAAAGTTGATTTAAATAAAGAACTATACCCCTTAGTTACATAAATACCTAGATATTTAAATTTTTCTTCAACTATTTTAAAAGGTGATTGTTGTAGTATATGTAAATTGTGATCCGTTATTGACATGATTTCACTTTTATTCCAATTAATTCTATATCCTGAGAACTGACCGAATTGAGTTATTAGATTTAATAAATTTGGAATACTAATTTCTGGCTTTGTAATATATATTAGTACATCATCTGCATATAGAGAAATTTTATTCATTGTATCTTTAGTATTGTACCCATGTATTTCTGGATTAGATCTGACATTTTCTGCGAGTGGTTCAATTGCTAAAGCGAATAATAATAATGGAGATAACAAACATCTTTGTCTACAACCTCTGGAAAGATTAAATTTAGTTGATAACATTTGATTTGTTAGTATTCTAGCTGTTGGGTTAGAATATAATAATTTAACCCATGCACAGTACTTCTCTCCCAATTGAAAATTTTCCATCACTGAAAATAAATATGGCCATCTACTTGATCAAGGGCTTTTTCAGCATCTAGCGATATAATTGCTAGGTCTGCATTAGCAATTCTATTTGAATATATAATATTAAACAATCGTCTAAGATTATAAAATGAGTGACGTTTTGGGATAAAACCTGTTTGATCAGAGTGTATTCATTTGTTAATTACTAAGCTCAATCAAAAAGATAGGATTTTAGTTAATATTTTCTGATCAGTATTTAATAGAGCTATTGCTCTAGATGAGGCCGGGTCTTCTAGATCCTTATCAGTTTTAGGTATAAGTATTATTGTAGATTCATTTAAAGTTTCCGGGAGTTGCTGTTGAGTATTAACTTGTTTATACAGTGTTTGTAAGCGTGGAGAAATCAGATCATAAAATTCTTTATAGAATTCAGAACTTAGGCCATCAGGGCCTGCGGCCTTTCCATTTTTTAAAGATCTAATTGACTCTTCAATATCTTTAGTCGTTATTTCAGCTCTTAATAATTCCTGTTCTTGCAGATCTAAGCCTTTAAGGTTACATTTCTGTAAAAATGCTTCCATTCCAATTGATTGTTGTGTCACTTTAGTTGAGTAAAGATTTTGATAGTATTGTAAAAATCGGTCATTAATATCTTTGGGGAGTGTTAGTATTTTTCCCTTTTCTGATCTAATCTTATGAATCATTTTTTCCCCATCCAGTTTACGAAGCTGGCATGCCAATAATTTATGTGGTTTATCACCAAATTCAAAATTTAATTGTTTTGTGTGTTGATAAAGTTTTATTATTTGGTCAGAGTATATTTTATTTAACTTATATTTCAGTGCAGCTATTTTATTATGTTTTGCCAATGAAGGTGCTCTTGCATTTTCTATGTCTAATTGCCTTATTTCCATTTCCAATGTCTGTAGTTTAGCTCTATTCTCTTTATTAAGAAATGCCTGAGAGGAGATAATACCCCTCGTGTAAATGCTTTGAATGTAGCCCAGAGAAGGGAAGCAGAGATTTCAGGTTGGTCATTGACTTCGAAGAACATATTAATCTGTTTTACAAGATTCACAACATACCTGTTCTTTTAAAATTTGAGGATTAAGTCTCCATTGTATCTGTTTCCTGTCCATTCCGTTTAGTTTAATCATAAACATTAATGGGGCATGATCCAAAATTATAATATTATGATATTGTGATTTATAAGTAAATGGAATTAGTTTAGAGTCAACTAAGAAATAATCTATCCTTGAATATGTTTTATGCACAGATGAGTAAAATGAGTATTCTCTTCCGGATGGGTTTTCAATTCTCCAGATATCCTTAATATTGGTATTGTTTATATATGAGTTTAAAAATTCACTTGACAGAGATTTTGACTTTCTTTGAGTTGATGATCTATCTAAATATGAATCCAATGTACAATTTAAATCTCCACCAATTATTAAATTATTTTGTGTGCATTCCGGAATAATATTAAGTATTCTCTTGAAAAACTGGACTATCAAAATTTGGTCCATATATATTAAGGAGAGTCACTTTTTTTGAGTATAATTCGCCTACTACTATGATATATCTACCATCAGTATCTTCTGTAGTTGATATATGTTTAAAAGGTATACCTTTATGGATTAGAATTGCAACCCCTCTAGATTTATGTGTGAATGAGGAATGATACGTTTGGGCAATCCATTTTGTTTTCAATCTGTATTGCGCTTCCTTTTTAAGGTGAATCTCTTGGAGGAAAATTATGTCTGTTTTGAGCGATTTTAGGTGAGTTAATACTTTGCCTCTCTTAATGGGTTCATTAATTCCCTTAACATTCCAACTGCAGAATGTGATTCCTTCACCCCCAGTGTTCACTTTTACGTCTTGCATCATGATTAGGGTGGTCTATAATGGAGTAGATGATTCAGCACGTTAAACCATACCTTACACCTGGATCTCAGATAGATGAATTTTAGGTCTTGTAGGTTTTCTTCTCGGTCATATCTCCTTAAATAACAATTATAATTCCATTCAAAACAAAGATTATACTGATTATAATATACTACAAAATAGAAAAGATAAGTGATTATTATATTAGTGAAGTGTGAAAGAAAGAAAAATACTGTAGTTAGTGATAGCCACCCTAATGTGGCTAGGCATCTAAAGACTTCTGTAGCTTTTGGTAAAAAAAAAATGTTACTAGCTCCGTTCTTTCCTTGAAGGAAAAATTTCAAATTCAATAAAGAAAAACATTATGCGGGGGGGGGGGGGGGGGGGGGGATAATGGATATATTCCAATAATGGAATAATTATTAATCTCAAAGTAAATAAAATATTAGTTTCATATAACCAGAGTATTAGTCCATGATTAGTCAAAATAGTATCAAATATCTAGGGTTAATCCTTCATCTTCTATTTTAATCATCTTATGGTTCATCCTTTTAACTAATTCTGAATTAATCCAATTATCTATAATTGATGATGATTAATTATTATGATTAATAATGGTTAGTAATAGTTAGTACTATAATATAAAATATTATATAACGATGATCAATTTCATTTTAAATTCATAACAATCCTTAAGTATAGTAATTTAAAGTTCAGTTTCTTCTCAGTAAAGTACCAAATCCAATATCATCGCGTATATATTTAGTATTAAGTATTAATCCTCATTGTCCTCTTTTTCACTCTCATCCTCGATAATTTCAATCTTTTCAGTGGTCTCAATCTTCTTTGCAAATTTAAAAGCCTCTGTGTGGTTAGTAAAGAAGTATCCTTTGTGATCGTAGGTGATTCTCAATGTTGCAGGGTATATCAGTCCATATCTCAGGTTATTTATATTCTTAAGTATTCTTCTTGTGTCTGTAAACAATGCTCTTTTCTTGACAACCTCCGCCAGGTAGTCTCGAAATATGTTGATCTTGTCTCCTTCAAAATCAAGATTTCTGCTGCGAACAATTTTCTTCATCATGTCATCCAAGACATGATCATATTGCACCTTCACTATCAGTTTTGGAGGGGTGTCCGCCCCTGGACGGCGTCTCAGTGCTCTGTGTGCCCGAGCAAGTAAAGGTGCTTGATCCAGATTTAAAACTTTCTTCAGTAGATCTGCAGCAAATTCACGGGGGTCACGGTTCCCCTCTCTTCCTTCCCGGACACCAATAATTCTTAGATTCTGGCGTCTCTGTCGTCCCTCCAAGTCAATGCATTTTTCGGTTATTTTATGCAATGTCCGATAAATGCTTGTTCTTGGAGAGAAGCTTGCTTGTAGTTTCAGAGCATGTTTCAGCGATTCCCTCTAGTTCGATTACGGATTGTTGTTGTTGTTCTAGTGCCCGAGAGATGGGTCCAGCTTTGAATTAAATACGGATTCCATCAGATTCAGTTTAACATTTATCTCATCAATCTTTTTATTTAGATTTTCTTCCATGATCAACTTCCAGGAATCCAATTGTTTCTGTACAATAGCAACAATATCTTTCTTAATTTCTTCTTTAATTTATTTTTTAAAAGATTTCAACTCATCTTTAAAGTCATTTTTGAATTTTTTAAATTCTGCCATTATTTTTGAAACTTCTAAGGCGAGGAAACTTCTTAATTCTTCCACATCTGACTTTTTTCTCTTGAGATCTCTTCTTGGGACGATGTTAAACCTGAGGCCGAGGCTTCGGTTGGGCCAACTTCCCTGGCCCTACCGGATTTTTTCACTTTTGGGGGGGGGGGGGGGGGTACATACCGTCGGTTTCGTTGCGCCCCTGATGACGTCACAGGCTTGCTGCAGTCAGTCGGTTGCGATGTTGAGCAGGTAAGTCCCGATTTTTTTTTTCCCCCGTTTTTTTTCTTCAGTTTTTCGGAGCTAAATGGCGCGAGTCTGCCTACTCCATAGTGCCACCGGAAGTCCCCAGCTTGGATTTATGAAGGGGAAATCATGCTTGACCAATCTTCTGGAATTTTTGGAGGATGTAACAAGTAGAATGGATAAGTGGATGTGGTGTATCTGGACTTTCAAAAAGCCTTTGACGAGGTCCCACACGAGATTAGTGTGCAAAATTAGAGGACATGGTATTGGGGTTAGGATATTGACTTGGATAGAGAACTGGTTGGCAGATAGGAAGCAAAGAGTAGGAATTACCGAGTAGGAATATATTTTACAATCTTACAAAGAGTAGGAATTACCGAGTAGGAATATATTTACAATATATATTAATAATTTAGACGAGGGAATTAAATGTGACATCTCGGAGTTAGCGGATGACATAAAGCTAGGTGGCAGTGTGAGCTGTGATGAGGATGCTATGAGGCTGCAGGGTGACTTGGATAGGTTGGATGAGTGGGCAGATGCATGGCAGATGCAGTATCATGTGGATAAATGTGAGGTTATCCACTTTGGTGGCAAGAACAGAAAGGCAGATTATTATCGGAATGGTGTCAGATTAGGAAAAGGGGAGGTGCAACGAGACCTGGGTCTACTTGTACATCAGTCACTGAAAGTATGCATGCAGGTACAGCAGGCAGTGAAGAAAGCTAATGGCATGCTAATGGGATAGACAGAGTTGACGTGGATACGTTTTTCCCATTTAGGGTAGGGAAGATTCAAACAAGAGGGCATGACATGAGAATTAAGGGACAGAGGTTTCGGGGTAACGTGAGGGGGAACTTCTTTACTCAGAGGGTGGTGGCTGTGTGGAATCAGCTTCCAGCAGAAGTGGTGGAGGCAGGATCGATTTTAACATTTAAGAGTAAAGTGGATAGGTATATGGACGTGAAGGGAATGGAGGGGTATGGTCTGAGTGCAGGTAGATGGGACTAGGGGAAAACAAATGGTCGGCACGGACTGGAAGGGCCGAGAGGGCCTGTTTCCGTGCTGTAATTGTTATATGGTTATATGGCATATTGGCCTTCATCGCGGGAAGATTTAAGTTTAGGAGCAAGGAAGTCCTACTGCGGTTGTACAGGGCCCTGGTGAGACTGCACCTGGAGTATTTTATGCAATTTTGGTCTCATAATTTGAGGAAGGACATTCTTGCTATTGAGGGAGTGCAGCGTAGGTTCACAAGGTTGATTCCCGGGATGGCGGGACTAACATATGATGAAAGAATGGGTCGTCTGGGTTTGTATTCACTGGAATTTAGAAGGATGAGAGGATATATAGAAACATTAAATTCTAAAAAGATTGGACCAGATTAGATGCAGGAAAAATGTTCTCGGTGTTGGGGGGAGTCCAGAGCCAGGGGTCACAGTTTAAGAAAATGGGTTAGGCCATTTGGGACTGAGATGAGGAAAAACTTCTTCACCCAGAGAGTTGTGAATCTGTGGAATCCTCCGCCATGGAAGGCAGTGGAAGCCAATTCACTCGATGTTTTCAAGAGCGAGTTAGATTTAGCTCTTGGGGCTAAAGGAATTAAGGGATATGGGGAAAAAGCAGGAACGAGATACTGATTTTAGATGATCAGCCATGATCATATTGAATGGCGGTGTTAGCTCGATGGGCTGAATGGCCTACTCCTCTACCTATTTTTCTATGTTTCTAATAAACATCTTTATGACCACAGCAAACTACTCCAAAATTAGGCACAAACTGCTCAAGTATCTCAAGAGGATCAAGTAACATCTCTGGAGGCAAAGGGATAGTCAATGTCTCTGATCGAGACCCTGCTCAGGACTGAGAATGTAGTGGGGAGATGGTCAGAATAAATAAGTGAGAAGGAGAGGTGAAGCAGGAGCTGGTAGGTGGTAAATGGAAGTAGATCATCTCTGACCCCTCTCACCCTGGCCACAAACTCTTTGAATCACTTCCCTCTGGAAGGCGACTCCGGACTGTCAAAGCTGCCACAGCCAGACATAAAAACACTTTTTATCCACGAGTAGTTGCTCTACTCAACAGCCAAAAATCTGTAGCCTCCCTTTGATCTAGTATTTTGTTGGTTCACATGCTTGATCAATGGTGTTTTTTATCATTAATGTTTTATTATTATGAATGTTTAGTGTTTTCAGAGTCATTCGTAACTGTCACTGTATGTCATATTGTTACTTGTGGGCAGAGCACCAAGGCAAATTCCTTGTATGTGAATACTTGGCCAATAAACTTGCTTACTTAAATGAGGAGGAAGATCTTGGTTAGATGAAGCCAGGTGGGTTAGGAGATGGGGTAGAGTCGGGAAACTATCATTTGTGGATGCTAGGTACAAGCAGATAAAGAAACACATGTGATATTCCATTATTGCCAGACATCTCCTTTACACATTGATGTGTTACTTATTATTCTTGTTTGCTCTTCCACACATTGAGCTCCTTGAATTCAAGCCACTTACTAATCATGCAGAATTCTGTCACACATCTTGCTTGCTCTAGCAACATGGCTCTGAATGTTTCAACCCTCGCTCCGTTCCCTCCACCTCCTAATCAGTGTTCTACCTACATTTTGTTGCCGAGTTCCTGATACAGGTTTGCTGGCTGTTTCCAGTGTATTACCACAGGACGTTAATTTTTGTGTTTTGGAGGTTGAAAAAAATAATTCTGTTTCAGCACATTCTTTGCAGTTAGCAGTATTTTTTATTTAACTGACCACCATGCTTTGCTTTGTGACCTTGTACTATTTTAAAAGTTAATACGCATTGTAATTTCATTCCAACCTTTCTCTTAATGGTAACAATCTTTACCACACTGTTCCATTACAGCAAGGTTATTTATACACTGAGGGACATCAGGAACACTTTAAAATAGGGATATACATCTGAAACATTTTACTATTTGTTTAAGTTGCCTCTTACAATTTATCTAGATGGATTGATAATTGACTTGGCAACGGAAAGGTTAAAGTACATTTTGCCAAGGAAAAAGTAATCGGTAGTGTTCCACAGGAACTGTGTTATGAAACCCTGATATTTCTAATATGCTAAGAGCATAAAAATGGAGTGCATCATCTATTAAATTTGGCTGTCATACAATATGTTTAGAAAATTGATATTTGGCCAACTTATGCTGGGCGAAGGCTCCACATGAGCCTTATCCTTCTACATTGTCATAGACATACCTTTTTTTAATGTGTTTCTCAAAGCTAATTCTTGAATACACAGTTTCAGAATGTCTGTATTGATCTTAGTGGTTACAAGTTCCAATTCTAAAATCTTTCTTTTTCAAGATATTTCTCTTGAATTCCCTGTGTTACACTTAGTTTAGTTTAGAGATACAGCGTGGAAACGGGCCCTTCGGCCCACCGAGTCTGCGCTGACCAGAGATCAACCCATACAATAGCACTGTCCTACACACTAGGGACAATTTATAATGTTACCGAAGCCAATTAGTCAACATCTTTGGAGTGGCATACCTATGGCATTTAGATCTGGTTTAACTATGAATGGCATTGTTTTCTCTATTTCATATTTTGGAAGATTTCCATTAGATTAAATATGGTTGGCTCTTTGGTGAATATGCTTGGAATTAGCAAAGGCATAGGAGGCAAAAGATAGGACTGGCTAACTAATCATGAGGAACATTAAAATTAACAGTGTTATACGGACATAAGGTCATAGGAATAGGAGTAGAATTAGGCCATTTGGCCCATCTGGTCTGCTCCGCCATTCAACCATGGCTGATCTATCTCTCCCTCCTAACCCCTTTCTCCTGCCTTCGCCCCATAACCTCTGACACCTGCACTAATCAAGAAAGGGTTGTGTTAAATAGATGAAGTACTTGGACTTACAGGAAAGTCAATTATTTCCTGAGTATCATCAATGGATGTGAGAGTTCGTGGCAGTTATCGAGCTAGATAGGGCTCTTAAAAATAGCGGAGTCAGGTGATAAGGGGAGAAGGCAGGAACGGGGTACTGATTGGGGATGATCAGCCATGATCGCATTGAATGGTGGTGCTGGCTTGAAAGGCCAAATGGCCTACTCCTGCACCTATTGTCAATTATTTATTCCCTGTTATTCTTTCCGACTGGGAAGAACAGCATGAGCTAGATTTATTCAATCAATCTGCACTATTCCCAAAGACATATGGAATTTGCAAAGAAGCCTCCTGGTCTTTTACTGTTCTTCTTGGTACAGGTCCTTCCAAGGTTACGAACATGACTTATGTACAGCTCATTCATACAATGTGTTTGGAAAACCGGTGGGATGGATTTGCTGGCTGCTTTGCCGCAGGCATCTGATGCTAGATGGGAACTTGATTTGTGGGCATTATCTGAATGGATGAATTAAAAGCTCTGGTTGCCTTTGTTATCTATTTGTAGCCCTCGGTTGAAATATATTTTATTTAAATCTGAAGAAAAGCAGAAGAACTTAAATATTGTGTCTGAAGAAGGGTTCCAACCCAAAACGTCACCTATCCATGTTCTCCAGAGATGCTGACTAACCCGCTGAATTACTCCACCACTTTGTGTTCAACTAGTGAACTGTTCAGGTTACGACCTGTAATCTGCTATAGACAATGTAGTTTACGTGTTGGCAAATTCCTAAATGCAGCTAAATGCATCCCCAGGTCATAAGGTCATGTGATGGGAATAGAATTAGGCCATTCAGACCATCAAGTCTACCCTGCCATTCAACCATGGCTGATCTATCTCTCCCTCCGAACCCCATTGTGGAAGAAAATATTAAAATCCTTTCTTACTTAATTTTGATTAGAATTGAACAAGGCAACGAAAGGGTGTGCGGATGTGGCAATTGGCATCTCTTGTTGACCAGGTGCAGAAGAGGATGGTGAGAATCGGAAAAATAAGATGTAGATCCATTACCTCTTGTTTGGGAATGTGGTGAATGTAAACATAACAAAATTAGGACAGAGATAAGGAAGCTTGTTTTCCTCAGTGGGAAGTTACAGTAGACCACCCGTGCCCCCTACCGCTAGTTGCATAGAAATGTTGCAGTAAATGGGGGCTTATGATTGGCTCGGAGAGGGGATAGTGGCGCGGTCCGATTAAAAGGTGAGATAGAATAATGTCAAGATGCCCTTGTATATGTTTGACTTGTATTAAGCATCTGTTGTTGAATAAGATTAACATAAATAACAATGGTGATGAAGTGCTTTGAGAGTTTGATCATGGCGCAAATCAACTCCTACCTCAACAAAAACCTGGACCCACTGCAGTTCGCCTACTGCCACAACAAATCAACGGTGGATGCAATCTTGCTGGCTCTCCACTCCGCTCTGGACCACTTGGACAACAAAAACTCATATGTCAGGCTGTTATTCATTGATTACAGCTCGGCATTTAATACAATCATCCCCTCCAAGCTGGTGACCAAACTCGCAGCTGGGCGCATCCCTCTGCAATTGGATCCTCGACTTCCTCATTCACAGACTACAGACTGTTTGTATTGATGGAAATGTGTCCGCTTCAATAACATTCAGCACGGGAGCACCTCAAGACTGCATGCTCAGCTGCGTGCTGTACTCACTCTATACTCATGACTGCGTAGATGGTCATAGTGCGAACTCCATCATCAAGTTCGCTGACGACACTACTGTTGTGGGACGTATCACTGATGGGGACGAGTCAGAGTATAGAAGTGAGATCGACCGACTGACCAAATGGTGCCAGCACAATAACCTGGCCCTCAACACAAGCAAAACCAAGGAACTGAATGTGGACTTTGTAAGGGGTAGAATAGGGACCCTCTTGAAATAAATGCTTTCTTTGCTGCAGATTCGACTTGCAGATTAACTTTTTGGGAATCCTGCAACAGCACTCCGAAGTCCCTTTTCATCTCCGATTTCTGGATTCTCTCCCCATTTAGAAAACAGTCTACACCTATTTTCCTAATATCAAAATGCATGACTTCACACTTTGCTACACTATATCCCATCTGCCGACGATCCCAACCTGTCCAAGTCCTTCTGCTGAGTCCCTGCTTTCTCTACACTACCTGCCCTTCCACCTATTTTCATATCATCCGCAAACTTGGCCACAAAGCCTTCAAAGTCCTCGTCCAAAGGGCAAAGGGTCCTGCTGCAATTTAACTAACTTTAAACATTGGCACAATAACAACTTTGATTTATTCAACATACTTTATAAGAGAAAAATCCTAAGCCATTTCACAGAGGTGTAATAGAAAAATGAAGGGAAAGTGAAGGGAGCGAGAGAATTGACTCAAGAGAATTGAAGTTACTTCAACTTGTATTTCACCCCACAGCAGGTACAAGGTGTGAAATGCACCTGACTGAACTATATTCTGCTGTATCCATTGGCAAACTTCTTCACTCACTGCCAATTATTATGTCATCCATAAGTTTACTAATCAACCCTTCCACATCTTCATCCAAGTAATTTAGACTTAAACTTTTACTGAACTTCCTCCATGGTAACGACCTTTAAGGAGACCAAAATTCTGTACAGTATTCCAGGCAGAGCATCACCAACGCCCTTTATAATGGTAACAATTGTAGGTGAGGAAATACAAACTTGTAGAACAAGCAAAAGAATGTCTCAAAATTGAACTGCAATACAGTTAAGGGCCTGTCCCACTTGTGCGTCATTTATGCGACATCATTTACACATCATGACGCGTCGTGATGCGCGCATGGCACGTGGTGAGGCATGGTGGTGTTGGCACTGACGCGCAGTCGCGCCCCCCGGATTTTGGGATTCACAAAATCTTCGCGCGCCACCTGCGTGACGCGCAAATGACGCCCAAGTGGGACAGGCCCTTTAGTTTCATATCCTTTGGATTATCTTCTTCTTACAATAAGATCAAGTATATGTTTTAATAATTGAGTGAGTCTATCAAATTCAGTCAAGCCAAATCTTGATTAGAAATTATCATTAATTCATAAACACTAGCTGTTATTGTGCATTTGTGGAGATTGGGTGAGCACAGTTGGCTATAATACCTTTACAAAAATTTGGAGTGCACATTATTTTAGTTCTCATCTGAATTGTGGCCTTTTTGAGAATAGTCTGATATTTGCAGTGGCATTGTGAAGCCATATATTAAGTTTGCTGTACATTGCATCTTTCATGGTCCTAAGTTATCACAAAGCACTCCACAAGATTTAGAGTGTGGTCATTGTGAGAATATCCGATAGGCTGAGCAGCTCATGACTTAATTGCACTGTGCCATCCATTCAGCATCTTTGTTGATGAGGTGGAACGTACTTTACATCTGGCACAGTGTTATGACAGTCATTCATTTTCATGGTTGTTTCATTTAATTATCCATGTTTATGTTATTGAAAAGTAAATTAACAGCAGATGTCAGAGGTTGGAATGAACAGTCTGAATTTTTTTTTTTTTGGAAATGTATTGCTTTTGTTATATGAGGTAATAAGCTGTAAAATACACATACAAAATTAAGCAGTTCATTATTGTAACGTAAATGAATTGTACAATGGATTCAGTGTTTCATGCAGATTTTTCTGATCTTTGCTACTAAACCCTGTAGTTTGCTCGAGGATGTTTGGATAATGTTTTGGAGGATTTCCAAAAAAATCTTCAAACACCGTTTTTAGGTGGTCCGAATCGTCAGTGCTGACTGCAAACAAACTGTGTAATGCAAATCAATGTAACATAAAGTTTCATACAGTCATATGGAGCAGTAGATGCTAATCTAATCTAAAATGGGTAATCAAAAAGCAAAATATTGCAAGTGGTGGAAACCCTAAATAAAAACATGAATGTCTATTTATTTGTATTTCCTATTTATAATAATTTAAATAATCAACAGGGCACACAGGAAAACAGTCAACTTTTCAGGTTGGTGGCTTTTCAATAGAACTTGTTGAGGTGAGTGGTAAAACAAGCTTGTTTGATGGGGTGGATAGTGGCAGGGGGAACCCTGATCTTATTCTCCCCTTCTCACTCTCAATTTTGGTCATTGTGAATATTATGTTTGTAAATACTTAGTCATTAACCAAAGATATTCTGTGACCTCAACATTAGTGATGACATACTGAGACCAGTTTTCTCACTATTCCAGCTTTTCTCACTATTCCAGTTCTGTCATGATATCAAAGGCTTAACTTTAAATGTTTCTTGCTCCGCAAATGGCAGCTAATTTGTTCCATTTTCAGTTTTATTTCAGTTTTCAAGATTTAAGAATAAATTGGACAGGTATATGGACAGGAAAGGAATGGAGGGTTATGGTCTGAGTACAGGTAGATGGGACTAGGTGAGAGTAAGTGTTCGTCACGGACTAGAAGGGCCGAGATGGTCTGTTTCCGTGCTGTAATTGTTATATGGTTATTTATTTACTTTTGTTAATTGCTAAGGTAATTTATGTAACAATTTATAAAAATTATTTGCAGGATCCAGTGGCCTCCAAGTGATGACTAAACAATGACTAGCTTTACTCGTAACCTTTGTGATTTCAGCCAACAATGCAACTTTCAGCAAATTCTCTTTATGTAAAATAAGATCTCTATTGAAAATTGGAAATAAAATAATTAGTTTGAGATTTATTCCATTTACTTTTTTTATATAAAGCAAATCTAGAAAATCATCTGGTTTGAAATTGAATGATGCATAGTACTCATTTTTAAATGCCACTTTATCCAAAAAAACAACTTATGTGTATTAGCAATAATTCCCAGATGAAATTGCACTTAATTAACATGTCTGCTATTACAGTAATGCTGGCAAATCCCAGTGCCCAAGATGCCAGTTTATCATTGTTGAAATCAAAAACAAAATTAGCCAGTCCTTTGTGAGTACATTGTTTCGGCAGTCTCCCTTACTCTGTGGTGAGCAGCTAATTGAGAAATCTGGCAAATATCTGCAGCTGCTGCTTGGATTGACCCAGTGTTCAGAATGCTGAGAGTCATCACCTTGACTTAGTTGGACAATGCACGATCGTTTAGCTCAGGGTCATCCTGCAGAATGTCTTGAATCTCTGTGATGACAGTTTTTGAACCCAAAAATACACTATGTAGGATGGCTGTATCTGTAGCTGGAGAAATTCCCTTTGCAGACATATCTTTGTCTTCTACCCCATTGACCCTGACCTTCACCTCACCTCGTGATTTTATACATCTCCATAAGATCACCCGTCAGCCTCCTGTGCTTCAAGGAATAAAGTCCTAGCCTGCCCAACCTTGCCCTACAGCTCAGGCCCTCGAGTCCTGACAATGTTCTTGTAAATTTTCTCTGTTCTCTCCCAGCTTATATATTTTCTGTAGTTGAACACTACTAAACTCCAAGTGTGGCCTCACCAACATCTTGTACAACTGCAACAGAATGTTCCAACTTCAATGCTAAATTCTCTGTTTGATGGAGGCAAGATGCCAAAAGCCTTCACCACCGTATCTGCATGCGATTCTGTCCTGGTTTGGATAGTGGCGCCTCAGGGATTGATGGTATTCTTTGCTAAGAATTGGCTCTATTGGTTAGGATCCTGGCTTGAATGCCCTTATGGAGCAAATTAAAATGGAGACATATTTCTTGGGCAATTGAATTTGAGAAGTGCTCCTAATCACTCCCTTTAGTTAGAGTGTGCTATTTCAAAAGCCATGCAGTGAGTTGGTGCTGCGTCCTGCATTTCTGTGGGAACTGTTGTGTGTCGAAGATAATGCCTTTAGATGAACAGAATCCACACTAAAGATAATTCCTTTAGATGGACAGAACCCACACTGAAAATCATTGAATAGCCCTTTGACAACTGAATGGAGGAAAAAGAGGGCTCTGATGATGATTTTCCCTGTGCATCCAATAGGATAACCCTTTTGGTTAGTGCAATCAGATTTGTCTCTTTTCCAGGTGGCCCTTATTTATCCTCCTCTTCTGAGATGTGAACAATAAGGATGTATATTTGACATGGAAACTCTTCGCCATCACGTCTTTGAAATTCAATGAGCAAACTGTTTGCTTATGGGTTTTTTTATAGGACATGGCACTTTTGACATTGTCTAGTGGGAATGGCAGTAAGCCTCGACCAAATAGGCTGCCGTGGAATGGAGACGAGGACACTCGCATCAAGGGCAGAGTTGTGGTTTAAGAGGTCATTGAAGTATTCCTCCCTGCAGTTATTGACTGCCTCTCTGTCCTTGGCAAATTCATCTCCATTCTTGGCCCTCACTAAACTGGCCTGAGTGTTTGGCCCATGAATGAGAGTACTGAAGAACCCTAATTTTATCATGGAAAACAAGTTGTATGGTTACTTTAAACTCTCACTCTCTGTCAAGCTTTACCCCAATATATCAGCAAATTAATAACAGGGAACTCTCATACATTAATTTATAAAGAGATAAACAAAGTAAGACTTTGTAGACTTTGGTTCTATGAAAATGACACAACACATTATCTGATAAGAGGGGACAAGTAGTGATAATGGATGATACACAAAAAGCTGGAGAAACTCAGCGGGTGCAGCAGCATCTAAGGAGCGAAGGAGATAGGCGACGTTTCGGGTCGAGACCCTTCTTCAGACTGGTCAGGGATCAGGGAAACGAGAGATATAGACGGTGATGTGGAGAGATAAGGAACAATGAATGAAAGATATGCAAAAAAGTATCGATGATAAAGGGAACAAGCCATAGTAAGCTGTTTGTGGTGTGAAAATGAGAAGCTGGTGCGACTGGGGTGGGGGAGGGAGATAGAGATAGAGGGAATGCCAGGGCCCGAGGGCTGAGGGAGAGGTGGGAAGGGGAGGAGACAGCAAGGGTTAACAGAATTGAGAAAATTCAATGTTCAAGCCCAAAGGATGCAGACTCCCCAAGCGGAATATGAGGTGCTGTTCCTCCAGCTTGCGGTGTTGCTCACTCTGGCCGTGGAGGAGGCCCAGGACCGAGAGGTCGGATGTGGAATGGGAGGGGGAGTTGAAGTGCTGAGCCACCGGGAGGTCGGGTTGGTTATTGCGGACCGAGCGGAGGTGTTCGGCGAAGCGATCGCCAAGCCTCCGCTTGGTCTCACAGATATAGATCATCTGGCATCTTGAGCAGCGGATGCAGTAGATGAGGTTGGAGGAGGTGCAGGTGAACCTCTGTCGGACCTGGAAGGACTGCTTGGGTCCCTGAAAGGAGTGGAGGGGGGAGGTGAAGGGACAAGTGTTGCATTTCTTGCGGTTGCAAGGGAAAGTGCTCGGGGAAGGGGTAGAGTGGGAGGGGAGGGAAGAATTGACAAGGGAGTTGCGGAGGGAGCGGTCTTTGCGGAAGGCAGACGGGGGGAGATGGGAAGATGTGGCGGGTGGAGGGGTCACGTTGGAGGTGGCGAAACTGGCGGAGGACTATATGTTGTATTTGCCGGCTGGTGGGGTGAAAGGTGAGGACCAGGGGGACTCTGCCCTGTTTGCGAGTGGGGGAATGGGGAGCGAGGACAGTGTTGCGGGGTATGGAGGAGACCCTGGTGCGAGCCTCATCAATAGTGGGCGAGGGGAATCCCCGTTCTCTGAAGAATGAGGCCATTTGTGATGACCTGGTGTGGAACACCTCATCCTGGGAGCAGATGCGGCGTAGACGGAGGAATTGGGAATAGGGGATGGAGTCCTTACAGGAAGCAGGGTGGGAGGAAGAGTAGTCCAGGTAGCTGTGGGAGTCAGTAGGTTTGTAGTGGATGTCGGTCAGGAGCGTATCACCTGCAATAGAGATGGTGAGGTCAAGGAATGGTAGGGAAGTGTTGGAAATGGTCCAAGTGTATTTGAGTGCCGGATGGAAGTTGGTGGTGAAATGAATGAAGTCAGTCAGTTGTGTGTGGGTGCAGGAGGTGACACCAAAGCAGTCGTCGATGTAACGGAGGTAGAGGTCGGGGATGGGGCCCTGTTACGCCGAGAACAAGGATTGTTCGACGTACCCAACAAAGAGGCAAGCGTAGCTGGGGCCCATGCGTGTGCCCATAGCTACGCCTTGTGTTTGGAGGAAATGGGAGGAATCAAAAGAGAAGTTATTGAGGGTGAGGACCAACTATGCTAGGCGGAGGAGGGTGTCAGTGGACGGGTATGGGTTGCTCCTCTGGTCGAGGAAGAACCGGAGGGCTTTGAGACCGTCCTGGTGGGGGATGGAGGTGTAGAGTGACTGGACGTCCATGGTAAAGATGAGAGGATGGGGGCCTGGAGAATGGAATGCACGGAGCCGACGGAGAGAGTCTGAGGTGTCTTGAACATAGGTGGGGAGGGATTTAACAAAGGGGGATAGGATGGCGTCAAGGTATGTAGAAATGTGTTCGGTGGGGCACGAACAGGCAGAGACAATGGGTCTGCCAGGGCAGTCGGGTTTGTGGATTTTGGGGAGAAGGTAAAATCGGGCCGTGCGGGGCTGGGAAACGATGAGGTCGGAGGCTCGGGGGGTAGGGAGCCGGAGCTGATGAAGTCGGTTATGGTGCTCGAGATGGTGGCCTGGTGTTCGTCAGTGGGGTCATGGTCCAGGCGTAAGTAGGAGGAGGTGTCCGAGAGTTGGCGCGTGGCCTCCGCTTTGTAGAGATCGATGCGCCAGACTACCACGGCACCTCCCTTGTCGGCGGGTTTGATAACCCAGTCTGGGTTGTTACGGAGTGAGTCGATGGCAGTACGTTCAGGGCTGGAGAGATTGGAGTGAGACAGGGGGGTGGAGAAGTCGAGGCGGTTGATGTCCCGACGGCAGTTCTGGATAAATAGTTCTACAGCCGGAAGGCTACGAGGGGGGGTCCAAGTGGAGGCGGTACGTGGGAGACAGGAAAAGGGATCATCAGTGGGGGGCGAGGGCTTCTTCCCGTGGAAGAACGCTGTGAGGCGGAGGCGACAGTAGAAGAGCTCCAAGTCGTGGTGGGCGCGGAACTCATTGAGGTGGGGACGGAGGGGGACAAAGGTGAGACCTCTGCTGAGGACAGACCGTTCGATGTCGGAGAGGGGGAGGTCCGGGGGGATGGTGAACACGCGGCAAGGATGGGGGTTGTGGCCGGAGGAAGGCAGGTGAGTGGACTGAGGACGAAGCGTTGTGTGGTGGGGGGGTGGAGGGTGGTCAGGCGGTGGGGGGGTATGGGGGCTGTGGTGTGGGTGGGGAAGAGCAGGGGTTACATGGTAGGGGGGGGATGGGGAAGACCTAGTGGAATAGCCACTAAGGTTACTGGGGCTGGGGAGACGGGCACTAGGACCCAGTGCCGTTAAAGACAGAGTGGTGTGAGGAGTTAGCAACGTGGAGGCTTCAGGCCCACTGCAGAGTCCAGTCTGCAGGTGAGGCGACGGCTGCGGGCTGCTGGACGGCGGTGGAGTGTCGTGGGTCGGCGGACCCGAAGGCAGGAGTCCGCGGGCAGTGGAGTCGGGGTCGGCGGGCGATGCGTTGGAGGTCCCGGTGGGCGGGTGGTCGGTCCGACCGGTGAGGCGGCGAGATGAGTGGGGTGCGGTGTAGATGATATGTGTGTACACCTTTAATTGATAGTAACGATGTCCATGCTAACCACTCCCCCACCAGTTAGTATAATTGTAACCCACACGCCCCTAGCTCTCTCTCTGGTGTTCGTGACAGACCACGTACAGCCAGGGCTATGTATGACGTGTGCTTAATAAAAGTGCTGAAGACTTAAAGGTGTCTTAGAGCATTCTTCATGGTGTCAGAAGTGCTTCTTCCTGCGTCTCTGGTCTATCGCGTTTTATTTTCTTAGTCCCAGTACCCCCTCCTGGTTCCGTGATGGCTTCTGCCTGTCGTAAGCCTGACGTCCTGGTCTTTGATGCAGACATCACTCATCGCTGGAGTGTGTTCCGACGGGACTTTGAGCATTATGTTGCCATTGCCCACCCTGCTGTGGCCCCCGCTGTCAAGGCTTCCCTGCTGCTTAACCTGGCTGGTCCGGAGGCGCTCGAGCGTTCGGAGTCGTTCGTCTATGGACATGGTGAGAGTGCCCAAGACCCCGTTTGCCTGATTGCTAAATTTATGGCGATGTGTGACCTTCCCACTAACCACATCTTAGAGCGTTTCAAACTGTTCTCCAGACGCCAGAACCCTGGGGAGTCTATTGACAATTTTATGGCCGCGCTGCGCCAGCTGGCTCGCCGATGTAACCTGCATGACCTGACCCCCGATACCTTGACCCGTGACATTTTAGTCTTTGGTCTGCGGGATGAAAAGCTGCGCTCTGAGCTGCTGCGTAAGCCTGATCTGACATTCCATGAGGCGCTGCATGCCTCTCGTTTAGCTGAGGATGTCTCCTAAGCTGTACCTGACCCTGTGGTCCACACAGCCAGTCTCGCTGGTCCCCGGTACAATGCTCCCCGGCGACAGTGGGCAAGACCACTGCAGGGCTCCAGACCGCCTCAACGATGTCCAAATTGTAACTTTGTCTCACACCGTTTTAATGTGTGCCCGGCGTTGGGGAAAACCTGTAACATTTGCAACAAGCTCGGGCACTTTTCAGCTGCATGCCGTTCCCGTGGGAACACTGCTCAGCCACAGCAGAAACCGTCTCGCTACCTGACACGTGATGATTCAGCGTCTGGTTCCCATCTCCAGCACGATGATCTTCCCCCGTCTGACCCTGAATCTTCTCAGAGCGAGCTGGATGTGTTTTCCTTGCGAGGTGCAGCTGGACTGATAACGGACCCGACCGTCCGAGTCACGGTGAATGGCAAGGCCTTCTCTGCTAAGGTCGACACGGGGGCAGCTGCCAATGTTATGTCAACAAGCCTGTTCAGGAAGATAAGAAATAATGAGCCTGTTTCCACAGACAGTGCTGTTTTGCGTGCCTATGGGGGTGGCGTGCTTGTTCCTGTGGGGAGGGCCACTCTCCACTGCAAGGTGCTGTCGACCACTCGGCCCCTCTCTTTCTTCCTGCTGGACAGTAAATGTGACCCCCTGCTCGGCGTGGAGGCCTGCCAGGACCTCGGGTTGGTGAGCTTCCACAGCGATGTCCACCTGGTAGAGGCACCCCTGAACCCGCTGGCCGAATTCCCGGACCGGTTCGACTCGAAGCTGGGGAAGTTGCCCTGCAGCTACAAGATTGCCCTCAATCCCGACATCACGCCGGTCGTCTGTCCCCCGCACCGTGTGTCCTTTGCCATGAGGGGCAAGGTCGAGTCTGCTCTTCGCGAGATGGTGGCCACGGGCATCCTGGCGCCAGTCACGGACTCCACCCAGTGGGTTTCTACTATGGTTGTCGCTGCGAAGAAAGACAAGAGCGAAATACGGATCTGCATCAACCCCAAAGACTTGAACTTGGCCATCAGGCGCCCGCACTATCCCATGCGGACGGTGGAGGATGTTGCTGCGCAGGTTGGCCCTGCCACCGTGTTCTCGGTTCTTGATGCCAAGAGTTCGTTCTGGCAGATACCTCTAGACGAGCGGTCCTCGCACCTAACAACCTTCAGCACGCCCTTCGGCAGGTATCGCTTCCTCCGCATGCCGTTTGGGATCAACTCTGCCAGCGAGGTGTTCCAGAGGACCATGGAGCAACTGTTTGCTGGACTTCCGTGTGCCATCATTGTCGACGACATCCTGGTTTATGGGAAGAATGTCGCTGAGCACGACCACCACCTTCGCCAGGTGCTGCAGCGGGCCCGGGAGGTCAACCTGAAACTCAACCCGAAAAAGTGCCGATTCCGGGTCCCTGAGGTCACCTACGTGGGGCATGTTTTCATGGCATCGGGGCTGAAGCCCGACCCGCAGAAGACGGCCGCAATATCCGAGATGCCTGCACCTGCTGACGTGCCTGGCCTGCAGCGCTTCTTGGGCATGGTCAACTACCTGGGAAAGTTCATCCCCGACCTGAGTGAACTGAGTGCCCCTCTGCGGGATCTGGTGAAAAAGGACACTGCCTGGGCCTGGTTCCCGCAACACCAGCGCGCATTTGACACCCTCAAGTCTAAGCTGGTCAGCATGCCAACGCTGAAGTACTTCGACCTCCAGCGCCCCATCGTTCTCACGTGTGATGCCTCTAAGTTTGGCCTCGGGGCCGCCTGCCTGCAGATCCATGACGGGGTGCAACTGCCTGTATCCTACGCGTCCCGCACAATGACGTCCGCTGAACAACACTATGCCCAGATTGAGAAGGAACTGCTGGCAGTTGTCTTTGCCTGCTCCAAATTCAAGGACTATATCCTGGGCAACTGCTTCACTGTCGAGACGGACCACCAGCCTCTGGCCACCATCCTCAACAAGCCAATACACATGGCCTCCTCCCGGCTCCAGCGCATGATGCTCCAGCTACAACGCTTCACTTTCACAGTGGTTTATCGCAAGGGCAAGGACATGGTTGTTGCGGACACGCTGTCTCGGGCGCCTCTCTCATCCACAACCCAGCATCCGTACGAGACGTCCGATCTGATGGTCCTGGGCGTGAACTTCGTGCCCTCCGGACAGTTGAAGTCCCTAGCCGAGCACACGGCGGCAGACGCTTCGCTACAGCAGCTGGCCGCGATCATCAGGCAGGGTTGGCCAGACCGCCGTTCTTCCCTGCCGGCCGCTGCGGTGCCTTACTTCTTGGTTCGTGACGAGTTGGTGCTGCGTGGTGGTGTGATTGTGAAGGGGCACAAGGTGGTGGTGCCCGAAGCACTACGGGAACAATACTTCGAGACCGCTCATCGTGGCCATCCTGGGGCCGAGGCGACCCTTTCCATCGCTCAGAGCCAGTTCTTCTGGCCCGACATGCCTCGCTACTTCCGGGATAGGGTCTCCACGTGCCCTACCTGCAACTGCCTCGCTCCACAGCAACAGCGGCAGCCGCTCCTGCAGCAGCCAGCTGCTGACCTGCCATGGTCTGCGCTAGCAACCGACATCTTCGAGTGGCACGGAAAGCACTTCCTGGTGCTTATCGACTCTTACTCCAGCTGGTTTGAAGTTGACCAGCTCCACTCCCTCTCTTCCTCCGCAGTCATCGACAAGTTGCGCCGCCACTTTGCCACCTTCGGGTCCCCCGTCAGCCTGCAGTCGGACAACGGCAGCCAGTTCACCAGTGCCGAGTTCCGCGATTTTGCTGAGCGTTGGAACTTTCGTCATTACACCAGCAGCCCGGAATACCCACAGAGCAATGGACTGGCCGAGCGCGCGGTCCGCAGTGCTAAAGGACTGTTGGAACGTTGCCGCCTATCCCGCACCGACATCTACCTGGCCCTGCTGAACCTCCGCAACATCTCCCGCGACCATGCCCTGGGCTCCCCGGCTCAGCGACTCATGTCCCGAGTCACGAGGCCCACGGTCCCGGTGTCTCAGCAGTCCCTGTCCCCTTCCGTCCTTAAGCCTGCCTTGGTCCGGGAGCGCATTACCGAAAGACACAGTATCCAGAAGCGTTCCCACGACAGGTCCTGCCGTGTCCTCTGCCCTCTTCTCCCCGGCCAGGTCGTCCGTATGTGGTCCCCCTTCTGGCCGTTCCAGACTGGCCGTGGTCGTCGGCTCTGCCGGTTCCCCTCGCTCCTACCTTGTCAACCGCGACGGAAGGGTGTACCGCCGGTCCCGCCAGCATCTCCGGCTCGTGAACGAGCCTCTCCCACCCCCGGCGGCTCCTTATGCCCCCCCGCTGCCCCTGTCGCGGCCCTGTGCTTTGCCCATTCCTCTGGGGCCGGCCTCCCCTCGTCCTCCTCCGGAGCGCCTCCCGGCTGCGGTCCCGCTTTCTCCGGCTTCCGCGCCTTTCTCTTCGCCTCCCTCCCCGCTGCCTTCATCGCCAAGGGGTTCTCCTGTCCGTAGCCCCCACCATGACCCGGCGTCCCCGCTTGTTACTGTCGGGGAAGGAGGTGATGGCGAGGTGCGGACCCGGTCTGGTCGCCTGGTCAGGCCGCCGGTCCGCTACGGCGATTACGTGTGATCCTGTATCCCTGTGCTTTACTGTTTGCACTCACCCTGGCGCATGAGACGTGGTCGCCCTGTCACTCACTGTTTGTTTTGGTAGAGGAAGGATGTAGATGATATGTGTGTACACCTTTAATTGATAGTAACGATGTCCATGCTAACCACTCCCCCACCAGTTAGTATAATTGTAACCCACACGCCCCTAGCTCTCTCTCTGGTGTTCGTGACAGACCACGTACAGCCAGGGCTATGTATGACGTGTGCTTAATAAAAGTGCTGAAGACTTAAAGGTGTCTTAGAGCATTCATCGCCAAGGTGCGGCGGCCGTGTTCGGGGAGCCCCGGTCCGGCGGCGATGCAAGGTGAGGCGGGTGCGGCTGTGGCCTTCGGCGGGCCCAGTACACCGGCGATGCTGGATGGGCCCGGTGCGGCGATGAGGTTAGGTGGTCCCGGGGGACGGCGAGGTTCGACAGTCGCGTTGCGCTGGTGATGGGCGGTGGAATCGGGGAGGGGGAGATAAACAGAGTTACCGGGCAGGCAGCGGGGCTGGGCGTCATCGGTAGGCAGGTGGAGGTCGGCGGCAGCATCGGCGTGGAGGTCGGTGAAGGCGGCGTCCTGGTGAGTCCTGGAGGTGCTCCTCGTGGACAAGATGGCGTCGGGGGACTCAGGCCGGCGGCTCGGGCCAGAGTTTGGGCCCGGGGCCTGCGGGCGGTCGAGTCGGGGATTGTCGGTGGCTGGAACGGCCTGGAGGCGGGCTAATTTCAGGTCCTTGGTGGAGGTAAGGTGGGATAGGAATTGTTGATTGAAGCGGTGGATCTTCCGGAGGATGTAGTGTAGTTGGGATCTGTTGCAGGTCTGGGTGAGTGAGGCCCGAAGTTTCGGGAGAGTCAATGCGAGGTCCTGCTGGTGTCGGCGCATTGCAACCAGGGTGGATCTTAGTGCCCGGTTGGAGAATTGTACAGTGTGGCGGCAGATAGCCCGTCGGTACCGATAGTCTGGCTGGGGTCCGAACTGGGACGCAGGGAATTGGAGCTGGAATCCACGGGGTATGAGATGGAGGCGCAGGCAAGCCCCGAGGAAGCAGATGTGGCTGTGGTATCGAGTCTGGGTGAGGATGTGGTCGTAGAGTTGGAGGGAAGGGGGTATCACAGAGGGGGAGCAGTTAGAGAGGAGGTTGTGAAACTGTCTCCGTAGGGAGGAGGAGAACTTCTTCAAAGTAGGCATACCTTGAGGAGATATCGCAGTGGAGTAGACAAAGTGTTAAAGAAGGAACTGCAGATGCTGGAGAATCGAGGGTACACAAAAAGCTGGAGAAACTCAGCGGGTGCAACAGCATCTAAGGAGCGAAGGAGATAGGCGACGTTTCGGGTCGAGACCCTTCTTCAGACTGGTCAGGGATCAGGGAAATGAGAGATATAGACGGTGATGTGGAGAGATAAGGAACAATGAATGAAAGATATGCAAAAAAGTATCGATGATAAAGGGAACAAGCCATTGTAAGCTGTTTGTGGTGTGAAAATGAGAAGCTGGTGCGACTGGGGTGGGCGAGGGAGATAGAGATAGAGGGAATGCCAGGGCCCGAGGGCTGAGGGAGAGGTGGGAAGGGGAGGAGACAGCAAGGGTTAACAGAATTGAGAAAATTCAATGTTCAAGCCCAAAGGATGCAGACTCCCCAAACGGAATATGAGGTGCTGTTCCTCCAGCTTGCGGTGTTGCTCACTCTGGCCGTGGAGGAGGCCCAGGACCGAGAGGTCGGATGTGGAATGGGAGGGGGAGTTGAAGTGCTGAGCCACCGGGAGGTCGGGTTGGTTATTGCGGACCGAGCGGAGGTGTTCGGCGAAGCGATCGCCAAGCCTCCGCTTGGTCTCACCGATATAGATCATCTGGCATCTGGAGCAGCGGATGCATAGATGAGGTTGGAGGAGGTGCAGGTGAACCTATGTCGGACCTGGAAGGACTGCTTGGGTCCCTGAAAGGAGTGGAGGGGGGAGGTGAAGGGACAAGTGTTGCATTTCTTGCGGTTGCAAGGGAAAGTGCCCGGGGAAGGGGTAGAGTGGGAGGGGAGGGAAGAATTGACAAGGGAGTTGCGGAGGGAGCGGTCTTTGCGGAAGGCAGACGGGGGGAGATGGGAATATGTGGCGGGTGGAGGGGTCACGTTGGAGGTGGCGAAACTGGCGGAGGACTATATGTGGATGACTTAATGAATACCCTGAATTGCCTCATAATTCTTCTCGTGATTGAAAAGACCTTTCGTTTGGATGCACAAAATGTATGCTGTAAATGGGGGTCATTGGAGAAATGTTTGCATTCCTAGATCATTTTTGACCTGTCGACTTAGTGGCTCAATTGTATGGAAGCAGGACATTTTCTCGTCCAGAGTGCAGATGTTTCTTCACTAATTCCTGTCTTTCCCTAATCCACTACATAATTAAAAAGAAAGGCACATGTGGCCCAGAGAGCAGTCATTCTGATCACATTGTGTTTGATTTTGGCAAAAAGCCAACATGTGTTTCTTTATCCCTGTGAGCAGGTTCTGTTTGGATGGAGGGGCTTGATCAATGCAGTGTTTTGATTTTTTTCAGCTGATGAAATAGTTTATGAATAACATCAGCTTTAAATCACTTATAACAAATTTACTTAGAATGTCTGAAACCATATTTAGTTCCATAAAATACATTTCAGGTCCATGTTTGGTAGGTTAACTGGCATGAAATTAAAAGTATGGAATAATTCCACATCTGATTATGCTGTTTTGTATGGAGTTTATTACATTTCAGAATTTCTATGTGATATTCCAAATGTAGGCCCCTATGCAAAATTCTACACCTCCAATCTCTTCTTCCACTTTGTAAATCATAACATCCCCATTTCCTGTGTTGGTGATATTTGTTTTAATATGAATGGTTATGTAAATGGCAAAATAAGATCTTATTTGTTAATTTGTTTTTAAGCATTCTGTGCTCTAAGCAATTTAATTTCTAGTTTCATCTAATCCTATCATCCCACACTTCAGATTAGGGTGAATTCATCAGATTAGATCAAATGAGACTTACAAATTAGATACATTGACCTGAAAAATAGATGATAGTTTCTGCAGATAAATCTTAACGTTTAGTTAATTTCAGGTTAATTCATAAAGCTTCGCTTTTTATGCCAGTTAATACTTTACAAAAATAGATTTTAAAATAATCAGTTCTCTTTGTTATTGTTCATCTTTGTTTTTAGAACAGCTATCTTTCATCATCAGATTTGTTTTTACACTTTCCTTCGCTGTGTGTTACTTTGCCATTAAATAATTGATAAATTACAAATAAGTAATTGAAAAGGTATGGTGAGTAAAAATTATGAGAGTAAATTGCCATCTTTTATTTATATTCTAACTATTGATATGTTGGATAGCTGGAAAATAAAATCATCCAGAATATTTTTTTTTCAGATAACGTACAAAAGAAAAAGATATTGGAAGCAGATATAAATAGAAAAAACATGCAAATATTTAATGAACAAGTGAAGGAAGAATGTAGAGTGGATTTTTTTTTAATTGGGGGCTCGGCAGTTATACTGCAATGGTCCTTTCCTGGAGTGCTGGAGTAACTCAACGAGTCAGGTAGCATCATGGGAGAAAAATGATAGGTGGCATTTCGGGTCAAAATCCTTCTTCCTTTTTCCTCAGAGCCGCTGAGTTACTGCAGCACTTTGTGGCAATCTTTGGTATGGATCCAGATGTACTATTTCTCTAATCACTTGTAAATCAGCAGACTCGGTATTGAAGGGCACCAGTGGGTATGGTCAAAGGAACTGATGTAAGTGCATGCTTGCATTTCTTTTATATTTGTACATTTTAGAAGCTGATATGCGTGTAAATGCGACGGGAGAAGTTATAATTTCTCATAACTATTGTGATGTATTGCTTTTTTATCTAAAAACTGATTTTACGCATTTAGTAGCTTTACCACATTGTAGAATCAATGAATGTTCCAGAAAGGAAATGGGCCAATGGCCTTTAAATCAGCATGTGTTTATCTTCATGAGCCACCAAATCCAATCCCACTTTCTATTCATTTCATATACTATTAATATTCCTTAAGTCACTCATCTTTTTAAAAATAAAAATTGATTTTGCCTTATCAGTATTTGTGGCAGAAAAGTCATATTTTTCAGAATCTTTTTTTTTCATTATTTCTGTGATTTCCTTTTTAGCTGACAGTTGAATAAATATAATCATCTACTTTTATGGTACCTTTTACAAATTTTAAAGACTCTTATTTGGTCATTCTACAACTTTCTCTATACTAAGGAAAATACCGCACTTTTCATCACTTCTGGTTACAATTGAGTGAATCTATACTTCACCTTTTAAGTTTGATTTCTTGTGGTAAAATAGTGTGCAAAATTATAACCTAGGCTCTAACTAAACTCTTGTCTAAATGCTATCTTACTTTTCGTTATTTGAAACAAAATGGAGGACCTTGACTATGCCTACATGTCCAAAAAATCACGATAACTAATAACACTAGCAAATGTAAATCTTTTGGCACCTCTGGTATCTTTAAATCTTGTAATTTAAGGTAACTCTTATGTTCCAATTTTTATTCCAAAATGTATTGTTTCACACTCTTTCACAATTGTTTTGATAATTTGCCACAATTTCAATTTAGTATTATTAAGTGCCTATTATTATTATTTACACATGTTAAATAAGAACAGGCATATCACAGATTCTCTTGAAACAAGAATCTGTGATATGCCTGTTTTGTTATCACAAAGCTGTACTTTTGAGATAGGAAGTTCATATGCTTTGGAATCCATACTGTTAACAGAAAAAAAAAGTATTATATCAAGCTCCTAAATCTACGCAAGGTACTTTACTTTGTCAGAATTAAAGTGCTTGTTTGCCTTATTCAATTCACTTATCATTTGACATGTTGAATGATAATTGTTGAGTAGATTTTGTCATTTTGAGAATTTATGACAAATACATTGGCACTGTATATCACTAATATGTTGTTTGTTGATTTCTCAGTTGTGGCATTGTTCAGGGAAGAACGTCCAAGCTGCGAATTGTTCATTTCAGGTGCAATCTGATTGTTTAGGTGGTTGACAAGTATACTTATATTCCTTGTGAACTGCACAGAAAAGAGAACTTTGCTTTGTTACTTTTTTCTGGTGAAAGAAAGGTTCCTCTGCAGGTTAATTTAGTGGCATAAAAAAAGACCTTCATGGTTCATCTAATGAGCCATGAAATGGAAGGAATTCCATTAAACTATTGCATAATCCAAGTCCCATTGTGAAGTGAATTCAATGCTGGAAACCCTTAACCAGTCAGGCAGCATTTGTGGATGGAGAAACTGTGTTAGTGCTTCCAGTCAGAGACTATTTCAGAACTAGGAAGAGAGATAAAAATTATAATTTTAAGTTCTAGAAAAGGGAGTGGAAGGAATGGATAAGATAAAAGGGTAATTTAACCCAGGTCAAATGGGTTAATGGAATAGTTAGTTGTTAATTACGCTTCTTTGTGTGATGTATTGTTAATAATAGGAGTGAGAAGATAGCCAGTCGTAATAATACAGAGAGTAAAACCAAGCCAAAATCATAGATGGATGACTTTGAAAATGAGATACAGAATTGAAGTGACAGGAATCGCCCCTGCAGATTGAATGCAGATGTTTAGGAAAGTGATTATACAATCGTTTGGTGTTTGGTTTCACCAGTGGAGGAGAGATTTCCACATATATAGTGGATTGTGCTTTTAAAAACAAATCAGTCAAGTGGACCCTGAATAGGTTATGTGGCACCCTCTTCTGCCAGTCATGCAAGGGTTCTTTGTTTTCCCAAAAATCATTTTGAGCTTCTCAATGGCATGTTCAGGCAACCATAGGCCAGATTTTCAATAGACAATAGGTGCAGGAGTAGGCCATTTGGCCCTTCGAACCAGCACCGCCATTCAATGTGATCATGGCTGATCATCCTCAATCAGTACCCCGTTCCTGCCTTCTCCCCTGACTCCGCTATTTTTAAGAGTCCTATCTAGGTCTCTCTTGAAAGCATCCAGAGAACCTGCCTCCACTGCCCTCTGCGGCAAAGAATTCCACAGACTCGCCACACTCTGTGAGAAAAAGTATCTCCTCATCTCCGTTCTAAATGGCTTGCCCCTTATTCTTAAACTGTGGCCCCTGGAGATGGGGTGGATTTTACACTTCTGCAAGGAAACTTTGAGCATAGCCACAAAACTTTGCAGCAGAAGAGCTGCACATTATAGGTGGTCCACATCTTGTTGAGGTGTGGGGTAGAAAGGTAATGTCTCAGCTGAGGACTGACCATTCTACATCAGAATGAGAGAGGTAGGGGAATGGTGAAAACCTAACAGTGGTAAGAGCTGGGGTCAAAGGTTCGGGGGAGGTACTGTAGGGGGGGTTGTGAGCACGGTGTGAGGGATAAATCAGTATCTGCAGTTGAAGAAGGCAGAAGAAGGGTTTCAGCCCAAAACGTTGCCTATCTCCTTCACTCCAGAGATGCTGCTGCGCCCGCTGAGTTTCTCCAGTATTTTGTGTACCCTCGATTTTCTGGCATCTGCAGTTCCTTCTTTAACACAGTATCTGCAGTTGCTTGTTTCTAAATTTCAGAAGCACTGAGCAGGCCAATGTAGTATTTAAGAAGGAGGAATACCCAACCCCCACACAACTCTATGATATTAAAGGGATCTTTATTTATGTGTAAGACAGAACTGCAGATGCTGGTAAAATAGAAAGTAGACACAAAATGCTGGAGTAACTCAGTGGGTGAGGCAGCATCTATGGAGAGAAGGAATTGGCCACGTTTCGGGTCGAGATTCTTCTTCAGACTAATGTCAGGGAAGGGGGCGGGACAAAGAAAGAATGTAGGCGGAGACAGTAAGACCAGTGGGAGAACTGGGAAGGGGGAGGGGATAGAGAGAGAGAGCAAGGGCTATCTGAAGTTAGATAAGTGAATGTTCATACCGCTGGGGTGTAAACTACCCAAGGTGGCAGGCCAAGGTAGTATTTGTGGAAAGACCTACATTAAGGATCGCGATCTAAAACATTGACTCTGTTTCTCCCTTCACAGATCTGCATGAGTTGCTGAGTGTTTCAGGCATTTTCTGTATTTGTTTCAAAATATGTGCATCGTGGTCAGGTTGGAAAGTTCTTGCGGGTAGAGTGCCAGGAGTTTGGCTTTAATCTTGTAATCTAGGCTTGCCTAGACGTATTTTTTAATCGGCAATTGTTAATTTTATCTCACTCGCGCATTAACAGAAAAAATATTTCCACAATTAATTGTTGGGATTTATGAATAGGACAAACCTTTACAATTGTAGTTGACCTGCCTAAAAGGTCATATTTGCACTTTAAACTTAATTGTTCTTGCAAAAGTAATGGAACTGCCAAATATTTTAAGCAAGTTATTATTGATTCATGTTTGTGCATTTATGTTTTGACAGGTGATTATCTAAAGTTTTTTGATATTTTGTCAATTGTCTGCCTCCACATTCCTAATTTTGTGCAATCCTGAAAATGTTGATAAAAATTGAAATAAATGCCAAAAATAATCTTATTTGCAAAGATTATTAAAAAAAAAAAAGAATGTTGGCATTAGACTTGCTACTGAAACAAAATTGTCTGAGCCTGCAAAGGTAAAGGGATTTCCATTGTGATGTTGCTACCTTTAGTGCCTGAAGGGTTTAACGCTTTGAACTAAGAAAAAGGTACAATCCCTTTTAAAATGACAAGAAAATTATTACAACTTCTAAAGCTTACACACAGAGAGGAATGCTCCAACTACCTCGTGGCACGTTGTACATTGACTTCTCACTCGGATCAGGTTGTTGTGAAGTCCAGTCTTTGAAGCTTACTTTTGATGAATTTTTAAAACATAGCTTTTGAGGCTAAAATTGATCTTGAGCTGTTTTATGTGCCCTTTACTGTGAAACATTTACATGAATAATAGGTTTTGGTTGAATTTAAATAAAACAAAATATGCATTGTTCATTCTACTTGATTGGGTAGCATTAAATAGAAAATAAGGCGCTTACTTAGCAAATGAAGCAGTCCATGCCAACATGGAGGCTTAAGCTGGTCATTAGCAAACAATCTTTATGCCATATATTGTAAGTAACAGGCATTGACTGACTTTGTCAATATAGGGTCTATCCACCTACCTTTGACATAATCATCAACATCCTGGAATCACACCTGAAGAAGGATTTCGACCCGAAATGTTACCTATTTCCTTCGCTCCATAGATGCTACCTCACCCGCTGAGTTTCTCCAACATTTTTGTCACTATTGGAATCACTATTGATCAGAAGCTTGATTGGACCAGGTGTGTAAGAGCAAGTCAGATATCCTGCAAAGTGGGACTCATCTCCTGACACCCCAAGGCCTTTCCATTATCTCCAAAGCATGTCAGCAGAGTTACACCATGCCCTCTACTTGCCTGGGTGAGTGCAGCTTGAAAGATACGCATGAGGAGGAATGATGAATCTGTTGAATTCATTGCCGCAGATGGCTGTGGAGGCCAAGGCATAGGGTATTTTTAAAGCAGAGATTGATAGGTTTTAGATAGTAAGGACGTCAAAGGTTACAGGGATAAGGCAGGAGAATGGGGTGGAGAGGGAAAAATAGATCAGCCACGATCAAATGGCGAAGTTGACTCAATGGGCCCAAAGGCCTAATTCTGCTTCTATGTCTATGGTCTAATTTATATATTTAAAAATTTGAGAAATTGAGGGTTATGGTAAACTGGCACAGAAGATGAACGAGGGCAGTGTAGATTAGACTTGATCATCGGATCTCCACCCAAAACATCACCTATCATGTTCTCCAAGGATACTGCCTGACCTGCTGAGTTAATCCAACACTTTATGTCCTTTTGATTATATTGCCAGGGAAGACATGTTCTTGTGAGATTAAGATTGTTGAACCTTTGGTTTTCATTGTATGGGCACTTGGCTTAGTTTTCTGTATTCCTAATTCAAGTCAGAAGCTAGATATTCATTGGATGATGATTGGTCTACTATGATTACAATGGATACAATGTACTTACTTCGAATGATTAGATTATGCACGTGTCCTGTTGTATAAACTTAATCACCATGGTTAACTGCTTACAACTGAAGAGTATTTGAGGGTTTAGTGAGTGTAGATGTTTTGCAGTAGAGAACACTTAAAACAGCAAACCTTTAATTGATGTTTTTGGTGTGGAGTTGTACTGACAAAGCTCTAAGACTACACTGACTTTCCTTTACCCCTCAGCTGAGGAAAGGAGACAATTTGCCTCTCCTTGAGCTGACAGCCTTTGTTATCATCCTGCAGTTTGTGATGGTATACCACAAACTTATATAACCATATAACAATTACAGCACGGAGACAGGCCCTCTCGGCCCTTCCAGTCCGTGCCGACCATTTGTTTTCCCCTAGTCCCATCTACCTGCACTCAGACCATACCCCTCCATTCCCTTCACGTCCATATACCTATCCACTTTACTTTTAAATGTTAAAATCGATCCTGCCTCCACCACCTCTGCTGGAAGCTCATTCCACACAGCCACCACCCTCTGAGTAAAGAAGTTCCCCCTCACGTTACCCCTAAACTTCTGTCCCTTAATTCTCATGTCATGCCCTCTTGTTTGAATCTTCCCTACCCTCAATGGGAAAAGCTTATCCACGTCAACTCTGTCTATCCACTTAAAGAAGTTGCCGATGCCTGATGTGTCTCCTTGAGATGATCAGAGGCAAAGAAGTTGGAGGATACTGTGACATCCATAGCAAAATGGTCAAAGTGCAGCACCGCCTTCAGTAGCTGATAATTCTTGGGAAATACTACCATCTGCATGACTTAGTCATGTGCATGTATTCTCTGAACACTTTGGAAAGAAAAGCCTTCCTGGGCATCTCCTTTTCCTTCCCTCTTTTGTCAAAATGAGTACTTTTCCTTATCCGCATGGTCACGCTGAAGATCAACAGGATAGCGATGAAAAGAATAATTCCTTGAACAGAAAGGACTTGTCTCATATCCTGTGCCTCATATGAAAGTTGTTATTCTTGGCGATTGAGAGTGAATAGTAAATGATAGTCATGTTGGTGATGCACTCATCTTGTAAAATGAATAGAGGAAACTTACAAACAGCACTTATAAATCCCCAACCAACTATAAATAAAGATCCAGGTCGAGACCCTTCTTCAGACTGATGTCAGGGGAGTGGGCGGGACAAAGATTGAATGTAGTCGGAGACAGTAAGACTGGTGGGAGAACTAAGAAGAGCGAGGGGATAGAGAGGGAAAGCAAGGGCTTTTTGAAGTTAAGTCAATGTTCATACCCAAGAGAAATATAAGGTGCTGTTCCTCCAATTTCCTCCTCCACTGTCAGAGTGAGGCACAGCGCAAATTAGAGGAACAGCACCTCATAATTCGTTTGGGCAGCTTACACGCCCGAGCTGACTTCTCTAACTTCTCTAACTTCAAATAGCCCTTGCTTTCCCTCGCTATCCCCTCCCCCTTCCCAGTTCTCCCACCAGTTTTATTGCCTCCGACTACATTCTATCTTTGTCCTACCCTCTCCCCTGACATCAGTCTGAAGAAGGGTCTTGACCCGAAATGTCACCCATTTCTTCTCTCCAGAGATGCTGCCTGACCTGCTGAGTTACTCCAGCATTTTGTGGATTTCGATTTAAAGCAGCATCTGCAGTTCTGTCTTACACATAAATAAAGATCCCTTTAATATCATAGAGTTGTGTGGGGGTTGGGTATTCCTCCTGCTGGCAGCATGTCATTCATTTGTCTAATTGGCATGAGTTGCTCTACAAATGTGCATTTGTGATTCACGTAAGAAATTTTGAGGAACTTGTCACCTACACAGCCAAAAATAGATATTGTAAAACCAAATGTCGTGACCACTATATTTGAAATAGACCAAGTTGTCAGATAAAAATACATTTTAGTTGGCTGTTATATTAATTTACAATGATCAAAATGAATACTTCAGTTCTGTAATTATTCTTGCTTTAATTATGAGCTGGACCTTGAGATATACTCTCTGGTGTGAAAATGTAAGCTGCCAGCTTGCATTTGACACTTAGAATTAAATCTCAAGAGCAAATTTCCTATGTGTCAGCAACAAATAACTCTTGTTGGTTGTAATAGATGGCTAATGTAGCCTGCATATCTGATAGTTGTTTGCTAACCTGTAAATTGTTTGGAGCTCCAAAAAAAAAACACATGACACTTGTTGAATGGAAATTTCTATTGTTTTAATATTAAAGTTTGGAATTATTCCAGTGAACAGATGAACAGATTGGCAAAAAAACAGAAATATATGGAAGTTTGTTTTAAAATGTGCAGAGACAGTTGATTAAAAAGGGAAAATTAGGATTTTGTTTTAAATTTTGCTTATCACAGTATTGTCGATATTTGTGGCCATAGACAAAGGTTATTTAGCACGTCATATTCACACTGTAAAGGCACAACTGTTGTCTTAAGCCATACCACAAATTATTAGTACAATAAACCCTTGATTTAACGGATCCCTTTATTATGGATTTAGTTATAGCGGACGGACCTGCCGATACCACCTACAGCTCGCACAGCATCTCTCGCCTCTTACAGACCTGGTTCCCACACCATCCCCGGCTTGCAAGGTGCACAGCGAGTTACCGAGGGACTCCCTCCCTTCTCACCGGCTGCCGCTTCTTCCTGTCACTTTGTACGCTTCCCGTTCCACCTCCTCCTCCTCCCGTCTCTCTGCTCACTCGTTCACTCTGCCTCTCCTCTTGAGTATGTTGGCGACTGCTGGGGAGGAGGAGGAGGCAGCAGTGGAGGGGGAGAGGCTGAGTGGACAGAGCGACAAGAGAAGAAGGTGGAGGTGTAGCAGGGGAAGAGGCCAAGTGGACAGAGAGACGGGAGAAGGAGGAGGAGGCAGTGGGGAGCGGACAAAGCGACAAGCTGACAGGAAGAAGCAGCAGCACATGAGCGGGTAAGGAGCCACAAAGTGACTGAGCATAACCTGTCGGTGGCGATGGTGGCCTGAAAAAAAACGCTGTTCCCAGGGGCTACAACATGTGCTGCAACAACAGCCACTTCAACCGGATGATATGGTGGGTAAAGAATGGCGCAAATGATCTTGAAGCTCTCAATCCTTTCCACCAGCGCCATTGATACTGCAAACGTCTCGGTGATATTGGAGCTGAATGTGGCCTTTAGGATGTGATGTATGAGGAGTAAGGTAAGGGTCTAAGAACGCATCCAAGTGGGGTGGCTAGTGTTGAGAATTATTGTGGAGGAGGTGTTGTCACCTGTCCTTCCTGATTGTGATTTGTGGGTCAGAAAGTCGAGGATCTGGCAGCCGAGTGGGATGCTGATTCCGAGGTCTAGGAGTTAGGAGATGAGTTTTGGTGTTATGGTGTTGAAGGCGGAACTATAGTCGATAACTAGGAGTCTAACGTAGGAGTCCTTGTTGTCTAAGTGTTACAGAATTGAGTTTAGGGCTGGGGAGATGGCGTCTGCTGTGCACCTGTTGCGATGATAAGCGAACTGCAGTGGACCAAGGCTTGCTAATTCATCCATTAGGTACCACGTAGCAGACCCAGCCATTTTGCAGTCATAGAAGATACAGAAGGAAAATGGTGGATCTGGTCTAAATCATGGAAAGTATATGATTTATTGCTGAAATTAAATCGTGCAGTACAAATATCTGTGCAAAGTATTCTTTTTCTTCTTTCGTGTGGAGTGCACAGCCTAAAGTTGTAGGACAACTTGTTCTATTTGATCTTCCGTTTGTGCACGTCGAGTTGATTGCATTAGTTGAAACAGCGCGGACCACGTGAAGGTTGCAATCTTCCACCCCTGCAAAGTATTCAATATTTAGCCATGTGTATTTGGCTGGCAATTTGAATGCAGGTCAGAATTTGCTTTCAGGGCATGGTCAGTGTCTAGATATGTCTTGTCTTGCATATCAACCTTTAATGGCTACGTGGTGCTAACAATTTCTGCAATAAACATTCTTGAAAAGTAGCAAAAATAGATTATGAGAAAAGCAATTTAAATTTAACTTTAATTAACAATTTCACTCCTATATTGCCAAGTTGTAATTCTATGATTATGTCTCTGTTCAGCATCCCATCAGAGAAAACTGTTTCCTTTCTATCTTATTTGATTTGTTTATAATTTTGGAAGACATATATTCATCCTGAAGAAGGGTCTCGACCCGAAACGTCGCCTATCTCCTTCGCTCCTTAGATGCTGCTGCACCCGCTGAGTTTCTCCAGCTTTTTGTGTACCCTATTCATCCTTCCAACTTCCTAATTTCTCGTGAAAAAACCCTCCCAACTATCCCACCCTGGTGAATATACGCTCTGTCCCCACCACATCCAGCATTTCTATGGTAGAGTGTGGTAAAGAGGCCCTTCGATTCATCACACCTATGGTGACCTTTTTGCCTATCTATACTAATAGGCTTTGCACTGTAGCCCACTGTGCCTTGACTATTTCAGGGATGTTGTTTCCTGAGACTGTACAACAAAATCATAATTGCTGCATTTTGTGTTCCAATTCTCTTGAGATGAAAACTTGGAACGTATTCAATTTATTATCCTATTTAAAAAGGAATCTAACGGAGTGTACACCGACTTGAATACAGTCTTTAAAAGGACGAAACTCCCTAAATTTACTACATGTAGAACAGTCTAATTAAATAGAGAGAATCTGTATATATTGGCAAGTCATGCTGAACATCACACTCAGAGTCTGAAAGGACTGTAGATAAGGAAAAATGAGAGCTTGATTAACTCATCTGACTCAAGGCTAAACCCATGGCCTTTCTGTTAATCTCGTCTGATACTTGTCAAGAATGTCACTTACAAGAGCATTAGGGTGGCGCAGCTGGTAGAGCAGCTGTCTCACAGTGACAAAGAACCAGGTTCGATCCTGATCTTTGGTGCTGTCTGTATGGAGTTTGCATGGTTCCTCTGGGTCCTCTGGTTTACGCCCACATCCCAAAGTTGTGCGGGTTTTTAGGTTAATTGGCCTGTGTAAATTGTCTCGAGTGTGTAGAGAGTGGATGACAGTGGGATAACATAAAACTAGTGCGAATGGGTTATTGATGTAAATTTATCCCCAGTAAGTAACTAGTGTTGTTTTTTAAAGTGTGGAAAGGGAATGTAGTTAAAAATATGATGCAAACTTCTCTCCGTAGTTATTGATGGTTAGTGTGGGCTCGGTGGGCCGAAGAGCCTGTTCCCATGCTGTATCTGTTAATCAATCAATTGCCAAGAGCTACCAGCTAAGACCTAGAAACACGAAAACTTAAAAGGTAGGTGTCTGAAAATCCTATTCCTGATTTTTCCCCAAATCCATTGATATCTTTACCATGGAGGCAGGTTGAGGCAGGTACTATCGCAATGTTTAAGAAACATTTAGACAGGTACAAGGATAGGAAACGTTTCGAGGGATGTGGGCCAAACGCAGGCAAGTGGGATTAGTGTACATGGGGGATGTTGGTCGGCGTGGGAAAGTTGGACCAAAGAGCCTGTTTCTTACGCTGTATGACTCTTAATAAATCTCCCTTGCATTATTCCTTCTCAATTAATATGCCTCCTGGTGTTTGCCTGCTGCAGTTTAAACTTGCTGTCCGGAGCTGGGGCCCAGCTTTTTTTCTTGGGAGCTATCAGTTAACATGATTTCTAGCCTCAACAGCTCAGTTTCAATTTAATCTACAAGGATGAGTGAGTGATGACAACTTGCAAAAGATCTACAGATTTTCTGGGTGTTGACAGCATACTTTTTGCATTCTTGTTGTGGCATCTTCTCCAGCTGAGAGAGTTTACTACAAGGGCTTGCAAATCAACTTTGATGCTATGAAATACACCCTGGATTTTGGGGAAAAAAACAGTAAAACTGTTAGTTCTAATGCAACAAAGACTATGAAGGTTGGGATTGTTTATTTCATATTTAAAAAGATATAGAGAGAAAGCTGGGTTAAGTAGAGCAAATAAACTAAAGAGCACTATGTTGAGCCAGAGGTTCACGGAGTGAAAGCCAACCTCCGGATGTGGATAGGTTAATGATGTATTTCCTGTATATAATAAGTATATATCAATAAGTTTAAAATGTAAATTTATCCCAAGTAAGTAACTAGTGTTGTTTTTTAAAGTGTGGAAAGGGAATGTAGTTAAAAATATGATGCAATCTTCTCTCCGTAGTTAAGGAAATAATATTGCCTTGGTTGTCTTCCAGTGGAGGTCACTAAATTATTATACCCATCTTCTAAATTATTATGCCTTGTGCATAATTGGAAATATTTGCCAAAGGTCTATTCATCGTGGCACACTCATCTATATAACTTTCACTTAAAGCACTGCATTTTAATAAATAAATCTCTTATGACATATGTATTTTATTTAATAAAAGAGTTGATTGACAATGTGGACATTAATATACTATTTTTGGATTCCAAAATCTCAGTACCATTGAAGTGTATCCCCAGACCATCTATTCTATATATAAATATATATGCAACATAACCAATCTATGTTTAGACTCAAGATTGATTGGATTCTTCTGATGAGAGTGGAAAATGTGCCTAAATGTTTATGAGCAACAAAAGGGATAGATTTCTAAACCTTTGCAGTTAACATGTGCAAGCAAAGTAGTTTTGCTTTTTTAATAAACTATGAACAGAAAAACTGCCAGTTACAACCTCTTATATTTAAAAACCCAGATTAGAAATTCTGGAAGAATTATGATTGATTATTTGTAGAGAGTGCATTGTAGAGTGGTTTAAACAGTTACAGATTTGAAGCTTTTCTTCTGCCTTTTCATGTGACTCAAAGGATTGAATTAGCATTATGTAAATGACACTAACTTATTTTTAGAGCACCTTGCATTCACAGGAGCAGGCAGAATGCTGCCTGACATCCGTGTATGCAAATGCAGCATTTGCACCATATGTTACTTTCCAGGGTTGACATTTATGTAATGCATGTTGGAAACTTTTTGAACATCCAAGATTTTATGAGGTCAGAGTTTTTTTAAAGTTATTTTTATCCATGAGTGTATCATGTGGCCTGCATGTCAGCACCATATGTTGTTACGCAGTCATAGGATCCATGGAAAATATCACATTCCAAACAGATCATAGCCAAGCTCGGCACAAGCTGGGTGAACAGGTCAATTCTCATTGAGGACTGTTCCTCAAAGCATTAATTATCTGATAAAAAATATAATAAAAAACAAACGTTCACCTCAGTTGCTCAACGGATTAATGATCTTGAGAAGGCTGTTACCAATTTGCTGTTAATAGCATTAATTAATAGTAAAAACAGAAAAATATATAGTGGTGCGCCTCAGGGCTCGGTGTTAGGCCAATTACTGATTCTCATCTACGTCAATGATTAGGATGAGAACATACATGGCAAGATTAGTAAGTTTGCTGATGATAGTAAAGTGGGTGATTTTGCAGATAGTGTTTGCAAATACACAGGACTAGATGTTAAAATCCAAGGTGCCAAATATCAATTTACTCCCGATGGTGATGGGAGCCTTCTGCACTCACCTATGCTCCTCCGATGTTGAGGAAGGTTAGGCAGACACGTCATTGGGGTTATCAAGTGGGCACCTACTTTCATCAACGTTTCGCTGATTGAACCCACGACGTCTCCAGTAGGCTCAGCGGTGCATTCTGGCGTCCCAGAACCACCCCCCTCTGCATCTGACTAGTCGGTTATTTGGGAGACCAAATGGGGTCTTTCCTCTTCAGCCAGAGCCACTGGCTACTCCGCTCTGCTACCCGTGATGTTTCTTTGATGGCCTGGCGTAGGACTTGTCCGCTGATCCCCAGTATCCTTCATCAGTATTAAAGTAGATGTTGCCACAAATCCTCGACAGCCAACTTCTACCGGGCAGATCTTAGCTCTCCAGCCCCGCTGTTCTGCCTCCGCTGCAAGCTCTGTATATTGCAGTTTCTTTCTTTCGAAGGCTTCCTGCACAGCATCCTCCCAAGGGACTGTGAGCTCCACAAAGTACACCATGCGCTGACAGTTCGACCAGAGCACAAGATCAGGCCTCAAGTTGGTGATGGCTATCTCTGATGGAACTGTAAGCCGTTGGTCCACATCCACCAGCATCTGCCAATCCCGGGCTGCCTCCAGCTATCCAAGCCTGGCCCTTGGTGGAATTTTCCATTGCCTTTGCTCCCCCCCACCCCGAACAAAGGCAATTGACTTAACTGGGTTGGTTGTTCTGGGCGGCAAGGCATTGTTGGCTGTTCTCCTGCGTTCCAGAGACGCTGCCAGGCATTTGAGCACTTGATTATGTCTCCAGGTGTACCGTCCTTGGGAGAGGCTTACTTTACACCCAGTGAGAATGTGCCTAAGTGTGGCTGGTGTTGAACACAGGGGGCATGATGGATCTTCGCCCATCCATTGGTTGAGATTTTTTGGGCTAGGAAGGACATCATAGGTTGCCCAAATGAGGAAACTTATCCTGCTCGCCTCCATCTCCCACATGTCCTTCCAGCTGATCTTCCTCTTTTCCACACTCTCACATCTCATCCACTAGCCCTGTTTAGCTTGCGACACAGCCTTGGCATACCTACTCAACTCCTCCTGTCGGCGGACTTCGGCCGTGACCAACTTCCGGCGCTCCAGTGATGATGCCTTGTTCCAGCAAGGTCGCTTTCCACCAAGCCCCAAGCCACTTCTTCCATGTTGGATTTGCCCTACTAAGATGGTTGTGAAAAGATTGCATCAGGATCTTGATCGATTGGTCAGGTGGGCTGAGGAATGGCTGATGGAATTTAAGACAGACAAATGTGAGGTGGTGCATTTTGGAAAGTCTAACATGGGCAGGACCTACACAGTGAATGGTAGGGCTCTGGGGAATGTTGTAGAGAAAGGGGATCTAGGAGTACAGGTGCATGGTTCCTTGAAGGTGGAGCCACAGGTAGATAGAGCGGTCTAAAAGGCTTTTGACACATTAGCCATTCTCAGTCAGAGTATTGAGTATAGAGGTTGGAAGGTCATGTTGCAGTTGTATAAGACATTGGTGAGGCTGCAGTTAGAGTATTCAGTTCTGGGCACCATATTATAGGAAAGATGATATCAAGCTGGAAAGGATAAAAGATTTATGAGGATGTTGCCAGGACTAGAAGGTCTGAGCTACAGGGAGAGGTTGAGTAGGCTGGAACTCTATTCCTTGGAGTGCAGGATGATTATGGGAGATCTTAGAGAGCTGTATAAAATCATGAGAAGAATAGATCTGTAGATGCACAAAGTCTCTTGCCTAGTGTAGGTGAATCGAGGATCAGAGGACATAGGTTTAAGGTGGAGGGGAAAAGATTTAATAGGAATCTGAGGGGTAACTTTTTCACACAAAGGGTGATGGGTGTATGGAAAAAGCTGCCAGATGAGGTAATTGTGGCTGGGACTATCCCAACATTTAAGAAACAGTTAGACAGGTACATGGATAGGACAGGTTTGGGGGAGATATGGACCAAACATGGGCAGGTGGGACTAGTGTAGCTGTGACATGTTGGTCGGTGTGGGCAAATTGGGCCAAACGGTCATCCATGCTGTATCACTCTATGACCACTATCAACTGTTCTAAATAAAGCAGTATATCAATTTGATTTAATAATAAGTAGATTGCATCAAGAGTTGGAAACAAAAGGATTTTAACTATTAAGATCTTCTTCTTTCGTGTGGCGTGTACAGCCTAAAGTTGTTGGACAACTATTTGATCTTCCGTTGTGCACGTCGGGTTGATTGCATTAGTCGAAACAGGGCGGACCACGTGAAGGTTGCAATCTTCCACCCCACTATTGAGATCACAAAATTATACAAGCAGCTATCTAGACGATCCATTGTTAATTTGTGCTGCTTTTCCGACCATAAATAAATAAAGTTCCCATTTGAAAAATATTTTCTTTCATACCATCAGTTACCATTCTGTTTGATCATTGTCCATTCACTCTGGGATCAACTGAAGGTTCGTACTGAAACCATATTATTAAATGGACCATGTTAATCAAATGTTTTTTCTTTTACATAGAAACATAGAAAATAGGTGCAGGAGTAGGCCATTCGACTTCGAGCCTGCACCGCCATTCAATATGATCATGGCTGATCATCCAACTCAGTACCCTGTACCTGCCTTCTCTCCATACCCCCTGATCCCTTTAGCCACAAGGGCCACATCTAACTCCCTCTTAAATACAGCCAATGAACTGGCCTCAACTACCTTCTGTGGCAGAGAATTCCACAGATTCACCACTCTCTGAGTGAAAAATGTTTTTCTCATCTCAGCCCTAAAAGACTTCCCCCTTATCCTTAAACTGTGACCCCTTGTTCTGGACTTCCCCAACATCGGGACCAATCTTCCTGCATCTAGCCTGTCCAACCTCTTAAGAATTTTGTAAGTCTCTATAAGATCCCCCTTCAATCTTCTAAATTCCAGCGAGTACAATCCTAGTCTATCCTGTCTTTCTTCATATGGAAGTCCTGCCATCCCAGGAATCAGCCTGGTGAACCTTCTCTGTACCTCTATGGCAAGAATGTCTTTCCTCAGATTAGGAGACCAAAACTGTACGCAATAATCCAGGTGTGGCCTCATCAAGACCCTGTACAACTGCAGTAGAACCTCCCTGCTCTTGTACTCAAATCCTTTTGCTATGAATGCCAACATACCATTCGCTTTCTTCACTGCCTGCTGCACCTGCATGCCTACTTTCAATGACTGGTGTACCATGACACCCAGGTCTCGTTGCATCTCCCGTTTTCCTAATCGGCCATCATTCAGATAATGTATTTTGTATTATGTATCCATCGATGGTTAAAACACCTATTGTACAGATCTTAAATTTTCAATCAGATCTTGTTTAGGATTTGAAATGTGGGTGTATAGACGAGTCATATATACACGCAAAAGGGTTGGTAAGACAATAAGGCTGCTGTAAAATATAATTTTAATAGCAACGTGAGCACCTACTTCAATAGAGATTCAATAAGGAGGCTTGAGAAAGCAGGTTTGCCAAGATCTTAATAAATGTTGACGTTCAGTGATGATGAGGGGTTGGAAAAGTTGGGATTGTTCTCAATGAAAAAGAAAAACCTAGGAGTTAGTCCAACAACATTACAAGAAAATGCAATACCTGTATCTTTCTCTTCCTTGCACGGCAATGCGACATCATTGCAGTATATTCAAAATTGAAGAAATATTGCAGTGAGGGTTCATTGGTACTTCCCAAATGGGAAAGAGCAGTAGACTCACGAGAACTCACCATTTCCAAGTTGCATTCCAAGTCATATACTTGGAAACGATGTGATTTTCCTTTTGACATAACAGGTCAAATTCCTATCGTACCCTACCTATCTTCCTTCTGGTGATGATTGCAAGAATCAAGGTTAATAACACAAAGAGTGTTCAATTATATCACCACTGCTCCAAAAGTACAACAATTTAAGTCGGTATACTGCAAGACAAGGAGAGTATTATTGGAATAAGTGGCGAAGTGTCTAGTACGGTATGCCGTACAACTGCTTGGTGATGACCACCTTTAACAGGAATCGAATCACTAATCATGTTCATGTCTGAATATTGACAAACTGTCATGATGTCACTTCTAAACTCTAAGCTGTAAAAGCCCCACCAAATGGTCATACAGTTTCCTTGCAGAGCATGACCAAACATTTCATTAAATGAGTAAATAAACTTCAGGAAAGTCCTCTGCAGTGGCGATCCAAACAAATTTCAAGACAGCATAAATCAAACAACCACACTACCTCCAGCTGAAGAGCAACAAACTACTCTTCATACACACTGAGGTTAACCAACTCATGAATTTGTTCAGTTCTCCTGAATACTTGGAATGGATGTGAATTCACTGCCTATGTCCAGCAACATGATCCACAGATTGATGATTATCTGTGAAAATAAATATCTATTAAAATCTACTGATGCCTTTGCTAATACCAATTAAGGATAAGGTTAAGATTGGAGGGAGGTATTTAAATGTGATAGGTTAATTTTAAAATTCCTTCATTCATTCATTCATCATAGTTGAACTTCGGCCCCCTCTTCCTACTATCCTACTGGCAAATGTACAGTCCCTTGAAAATAAAGTGGAGGACTTGAGGGCAAGGCTGCTTTATCAAAGGGAGCTGAGGGAATGCTCTCTGTTCTGTTTCACAGAGACATGGCTCACCCCCAGCTCCCCAGACTCAGCGCCCCAGACTCGGCGGTCCAGCCTGAAGAGTTCTCCATCCACTGCATGGACCATACACTGGCATCTGGGAAAGGGAGAGGAGGGGGCGATTGCGTCATGGTCAACTCTGCGTGGTGCTCAGACGAGGCAGTCCTGTCCAACTCCTGCTCTCCACACCTCGAACATCTGGCGGTGAAGTGCCGCCCCTTCTACCTTCCGAGGGAATTCACCTCCATCATCCTGACCGCGGTCTACATTCCACCCCAGGCAGACGTCCGTCTGGCACTGGAGGAGCTGCACGTCATGGTCAACAAACACCAGACGTCTTACCCCAAGGCATTTACCACCGTTCCTGGGGACTTCAGTAAGGCAAACCTAAAGAAATCACTCCCAAACTTCCACCAACATGTCTCCTGCTGCACCAGAGGACCAAACACCCTACACTACCATCAAGAATGCCTACGCTCTATCCCTCGCCCTCACTTCGGTAAATCCGATCATACCGCGGTGCTGCTTCTTCCTGCCTACAGGCAGCAATTAAAAGCGCACCCCCAGAGGTGAGGACAGTGCAGAGCTGGTCGGGGGAGGGGGGGGCAGAGGAACAACTACAGGACTGTTTGGAGTCTGTAGATTGGGCAATGTTCAAGGACTCGGCAACGGACTTGAACAAAAAAGCCACAGTCATTACAAACTTCATTAAGAAATGCGTGGAGGACTGCATCCCCACCAAAACCTTCCGAGTGCTTCCCAATCAGAAACCTTGGATGAACTCTGAGATCCGCACTCTTCTGAAGACCAGACACCAGGCATTCATGTCTGATGATACAGTGGTCTACAAGAAGTCCAGATACGACGTTGGTAAGGCCATCAAAAAGGCCAAAAGGGACTTCTGCTCCAAGCTGGAGGATGAGACAGATGTTCGGCAGCTGTGGCGGGGCCTGAATGCAATCACCTCCTACAAGGCGAAACCAGGAGGCAGCTCGAATGTCAGCAATACATCACTCCCTGACGAACTCAATGCGTTTTACGCACGCTTTGATAGGGAGAACACTGATGTGCCTTCCTGAGCCCCCATTCGCTGTGATGGTATTTCAGTCTCAGTCACAGAGGCCAACGTCAGGAAATCCTTCAGAGGGGTGAACCCTCGAAAAGCGCCTGGACCTGATGGTATACCTGGCCGTGTTCTAAAAACCTGTGCGGACCAACTGGCTGGAGTTTTTACGGACATTTTCAACTCGTCACTTCTGAGGTCTGAGGTTCCCACCTTCAAAAGGGCATCAATAATACCGGTGCCCAAGAAGAGCAAGGTGACATGCCTCAATGACTTTCGACCTGTGGCACTAACGCCTGTGGTGATGAAGTGCTTTGAGAGGTTGATCATGGCGCAAATCAACTCCTACCTCGATAAAAACCTGGACCCACTGCAGTTCGCTTACTGCCACAACAGATCAACAGTGGATGCGATCTCGCTGGCCCTCCACTCCGCTCTGGACCACTTGGACAACAAAAACTAATATGTCAGGCTGTTATTCATCGATTAGAGCTCGGCATTTAACACAATCATCCCTTCCAAGCTGGTTACCAAACTCGCAGAACTGGGTCTCTGCGCATCCCTCTGCAATTGGATCCTTGACTTCCTCATTCACAGACCACAGCCTGTTCGTATTGGTGGTAATGTGTTAGACTTGATAACAATGAGCACGGGAGCACCTCAAAGCTGCATGCTGAGCCTCTTGCTGTATACTCATGACTGCATAGCCGGTCATAGTCCGAACTCCATCATCAAATTCGCTGACGACATCACTGTTGTGGGACGTATCACTGATGGGGATGAGTCCGAGTATAAAAGAGAGATCGAGCGACTGTCCATATAGTGCCAGCACAATAACCTGGCCCTCAACACCAGCAAAACCAAGGAACTGATTGTGAACTTTGGAAGGAGTAGGATGGGGACCCACAGCCCTGTTTATATCAACGGGTCGATGGTTGAATTGGTCAAGAGCTTCAAATTCCTGGGTGTGTACATGTCTGAAGAAGGGTTTCGGCCCGAAAAGTTGCCTATCTCCTTCGCTCCATAGATGCTGCTGCACCCGCTGAGTTTCTCCAGCATTTTGTGTACCCTCTGAAGATCTTTCCTGGTCCAAGAACACAGATGCAATTATTAAGAAAGCTCATCAGCGCCTCTCCTTCCTGAGAAGATTGCAGAGAGTCCGTCTGTCAAGGAGGACTCTCTCTACCTTCTACAGGTGCACAGTAGAGCGCATGCTGACCGGTTGCATCGTGGCTTGGTTCGGCAACTTTGAGCGCCCTGGAGAGGAAAAGACTACAAAAAGTAGTAAACACTGCCCAGTCCATCATTGGCTCTGACCTCCCTTCCATCAAGGGGATCTATCGCAGTCGCTGCCTCAAAAAGGTTGGCAGCATCATCAAGGACCCACACCATCCTGGCCATACATCCATCTCTCTGCTACCTTCAGGTAGAAGGTACAAGAGCCTGAGGACTGCAACGACCAGGTTCAGAAATAGCTACTTCCCCACAGCCAGCAGGCTATTAAACTTGGCTCAGTCAAAACTCTAATACCCTTTATCTGTTTTTTGCACTTTATCAATTTATTTATTCATGTGTGTATTTACGTATATAATGGTATATGGACACACTGATCTGTTTTGTGGTCAATGCCTACTATGTTCTGTTGTGCTGAGCAAAGAAAGAATTTCATTGCCCTGTCAGGGACACATGACAATAAACTCTTTTGACTTTGACTTGACTTTTGAAAACATTAGCGACGCAGTGGTGCTGGTTTCCAACGGGAACGGTGACGGACGCACCACACATCTCTGTCCTCCAGTTTCTCCGGACTTCTGCCGCTGGAAGTATAGGATTTTGGTGTGTGTGTGTGCGCTTTATCATCATTCCTTACAATGCTATGTACAACAGTGATCGCAACTTCTGCTGAAGTGTGGATGGCCATTGACTTGCTAGGAGCTCATCCGCCCTTTGACAGGTCTTGTTTTTGGTCCTGCTGGGGGTCCACAGGCCCCTCCTCACCTGGCAAACCAGGTAGGGGAGACGGTTTAGTCGCCGACTATCCCGCCATGTAGCGGGTTGCACGGTATTACATGGTACCTGTGGTGGGGAGAACTCCCCCTAGACCTGACCTAATTAAAATTCAAAGAAAAACTCCAAAGGATGGAATCTAATGAGCCTGACGATGGTTTTGTTTTAAATGTTACTCTTTTGCATATCGCAAGGCATTGGTCAGCTGCAGTACAATTTTCAATAAACTGGAACTTCGAACAGACTGATGTTACCAATGTTTGAGCCACTGCCCTATTTTGCATGCTAGCTGCAAGTGTTTTAACAATGGATGTTTTTTCTTCTGATCTGGATGCTGTGAAGATAATTGGTCACCTAGTAAGCCAATCTTTCAGGATTTATGGGCTTCACAGCATTTCAACTGAAATCATTATCTATACTGCGACAGAATGTTTCTGAATATCATATCTAGTTCTGACAAAGAAAAACATGGACCGTTTATTTAAATTTGTGACAACTTTGTTCACACAGTCAAACATCAGGTAGGTAAAATTGTTGCATCAACCTGCAACAAGAAAACATTGCACAGAGCCAACGCCATTAAAGTAATTGAGCAAAGCTTCCACACAGTTGCCAAGCTCACTGACCATGGCACTATTCTGTCATGTGCAGTTCATAATGATGATGAAATCAGTAATCCGATTGCCAAACAAAGGGTACACAAAAGGCTGGAGAAACTCAGCGGGTGCAGCAGCATCTAAGGAGCGAAGGAGATAGGCGAAGTTTCGGGTCGAGATCCTTCTTCAGATTGGTCAGGGATCAGGGAAACGAGAGATATAGACGGTGATGTGGAGAGATAAAGAATAATGAATGAAAGATATGCAAAAAAGTATCGATGATAAAGGGAACAAGCCATTGTAAGCTCTTTGTGGTGTGAAAATGAGAAGCTAGTGCGACTAGGGTGGGGGAGGGAGATGGAGAGAGAGCTTCAGCAGACTACATGTAAATATATGGGAATGTTAATAAACAAAATAAAATAAAAGTCTCTGAAGGCTTTGTGTTATTAACCTTGATGCATGCTTGTGAATCTTGGACCGTGTACAGATATAATTCTACAAAGCTTAACTACTTTTATGAGGAGGGTCTGAAGAAATTGATAAGAAATAGATACGATACGATAGAACTTTATTTATCCCAGGAGGGAAATTGATTTGCCAACAGTCGTAAAAAACACAAAATACATGATACATGAAAATTGAGTGACGAGTGGTAAGGCTTTGGGGATGTGCAAAGATTGAGGAGGTGGGGGGAGTCTCAGTCTCAGTCTACCCCACAACTGAAGGGGGAGGAGTTGTACAGTTTGATAGCCACAGGGAAGAAGGATCTCCTGTGGCGTTCTGTCTTGCATCTTGGTGGAATCAGTCTGTTGCTGAAGAAGGTACTCCTCAGGTTGACCAGTATGTCGTGGAGGGGATGAGCTGTATTGTCCAGGATGCTACACAGTTGAGCATCATCCCCTCCACGACCACCTCCCAAGAATCCAACTCCGCCCCCAGGACGAAGCCAGCGTTCCTGATGAATTTGTTGATCCTATTGGCGTCCGCGGCCTTCGCCCTGCTGCCCCAGCACATGGCAGCGAAGAAGTTGGCACTGGCTACCACGGATTGGTAGAGTATCTGCAGCATCTCACTGCAGACGTTGAAGGAGCGGAGCCTTCTCAAACAGTACAGGCGGCTCTGTCTCTTCTTGTACAGGGCCTCAGCGTTCCTGGACCAGTTTACTGTCTAGGTACACTCCCAGGTATTTGTATTCCCTGGTAAACTGCACATCCACACCATTGATGGAGACAAGGGACAGGGGTGTTCTTCTCCTTCTAAAGTCCACCACCAACTTCTTAGTCTTGTCGGTGTTGAAGTGCAGGTGATTCAGCCCACACCACTCAATAAAATCGTTGACTGCACCTCTGTATTCAGCTTCCACCCCCCCCCCCCCAACCCCCTCACTGATGCAGCCCACAATTGCTGAGCCATCTGAACACTTCTGCAGGTGACAGGAGGCAGAGTTATATCTGGAGTCTGAGGTGGTGGTGGTGGTAAACAGGAAGGGAGGACCGTCTCCTGTGGGGCCCATGTGTTGCTCACCACCATGTCCGAGACACAGTTCTGTAGCATGACATATTGTGGATGTCCAGTGAGGTAGTTGGTGATCCAGGACACCAATGGAGCATCCACCCACATCTTCGTCGGATTGCTCCCTCGCAGTGGAGGCTGAAAAACACTGGAGAAGTAAAAAAACATGACTCTCACAATGCTTCTCGGCGTATCCAGGTGAGCATATGGACGATGGAGCAGTGGAAGATGGCGTCCTCAACCCCCATCTTTAAAGCTCCTTATCTTTGGTAAGCGAACTGCAGGGGGTCCATATAGGGTTTAACTAGATAGCAAGACAGTCTCTTATCTTGAGTTTTTCATGTGTGCATGTGTTCCTTGTGTATATATTTTTCTAATGACATCAGAAATGAAAAAAATCAAACAACATATTGGCTTGGTCAGCCAATCATGTTCACAGATACCAAATGAGTTATTTTTCCTCAAAAATGATGAACAACACATCGGTACTGAGAAACCATATCAGTACGTTTTGTCGTACAAATTTGGATAAGTAACATTACTCTTATTTGTCCCAATTCTCGTTTGGAAATCAATGCCTTTCTATACTTCTCAACAAGTGCTGATTACTAGTAATTTCATGTATAAGTGTGTGTGTGTGCATGCCAGTATTTGGACCAAATCAAATTTGACAGCATTTTGAACATAATGAGGGCCACCTGGGGAAGAAGTTGAAAGAAGATTCCTTCCACATAAGAAGTATTTTATTATTGACTACCGAGTACGACTACAAATCAGTGTCAAGGGAGCCACGACTTTTCATACCCCAGTAAAATGGAGAAATACTTTCTTCAGGAATACTTTTATTCCCGGCCAGTCTCGTGTATCAAGGATATAATGCTTCTACTCTGGTTTTGAGGTGATATATAACACTAAAGTAGGAACAACATCTTCATGGGGTAGTTGTTGACATCGGAAATAGGTAGTCCAGCATTTTTGAGACTCCCAATGAAGAATTAGTGAATGTCATTGACTATAGGCTCATTCTAACACAAAATCAAGACACTACAGTAATCAGGACACTTGCCCGACATTGGAGCCTTTATTTAAGCCCGTATCCTGGTTTTGAAGTGGCCTAGGATGTTTATTCTGAGATTACATATTGCTTTCTGAGATGCAAATCAGATTTTTTTTTCAAGGTCAAACGTAAAACTAGAAATGTTCCTTATACTAAACTTCCACCATCTTGTACTCAACTTTGATAAAGTCCTGCCCATCATGTCTCAGTCATGTCTCAGATCAAGAATGTTGATCTCAAAGCATCTTCAATCCTGAGCTATGATACACAACTATTTTATCCATCATTATCATGGAAAAAGATTAGCAAGCAGTTGGAGAATAAGAATCAAAGATGTACTCAAAATCTCATCAGAACATCACAACTGGCTCCTGTGAATCCCTGACCCATGACCAAAATGGAAAAGGAAAATTCAGTATTTATATGGATCATAAATCATAATTGTTTGGAGTAGAATTTGGCCATTAGGTCCATCGTCTACTCCGCCATTCAACCATGGCTGATGTATCTCTCCCTCCTAACCCCAAAATCCTACCTTCTCCCCATAACCTCTGACACCCTTTCTAATCAATAATCTACCTATCTCTGCCTTAAAATTATCCACTGACTTTGCTTCCACAGCCTTCTGTGGCAAAGAATTTTCACAGATTCACCACCCTCTGACTAAAGAAATTCCTCCTCATCTACTTCCTAAAAGAACGTCCTTTAATTCTTAGGTTATCACCTCTAGTCCTAGACTCTCCCACTAGGGCAAAATCCTTTCCACATCCACTCTATCCAAGGCTTTCATTGTTCTCTACGTTTCAATGAGGTCTCCCCTTACATTCTTCTAAAATGCAACGAATATAGGCCCAGTGCTGTCAAATGCTCATCATATGTTAACCTACTCATTTCTGGGATAATTCTTGTAAACCTCCCTGGATCCTCTCCAGAGCCAGCACATCCTTCCTCAGATAAGGTGCCCAAAATTGCTCATAATATTCCAAATGCGGCCTGACCAGTGCCTTATAGAGACTTAGCATTACATCCCTGTTTTTGTATACAAGCCCTCTCAAAATAAATGCTAGTATTGCTTTTCTTTTCTTTACTACTGATTCGACTTGCATATATTAACTTTTTGGAAATCCTGCACCTGTACTCCCAAGTCCCTTTGCACCTCCGATTTGTGGATTTTCTCTCCATTTACAAAATAATCTACACCTTTATTCCTATTACCACAATGCACGACTCCACACTTTGCTACACTATATTCCATCTACCACTTCTCTGCCCACTCTCCCAACCTATCCAAGTCCTTCTGCAAGGCCCCTCCATCTATTTTCATATCATCCGCAAACTTGGCCACAAAGCCTTCAATCCCCTCATCCAATTCATTAATATACAACTTGAAGAGTTGCGGCCCCCAGCACCGAGTCCTGTGGAACTCCACTGGTCACTGGCAGCCAACCAGAAAAAGCCCCCTTTATTGCCACTCTTTGCCTTTTGACATCCAGCCAACCTGATATCCATGCTAGTATCTGCCCTTTTTATCAATTTATTGGGAGCATGTATAAACCCAGTGTAAATTTCTCCACTGGGAGTTTATGAAAACCTTAGGAAATGCTATAATAGGATGTTATTAGCGATGTGTCTGTATCCAGACAGAGCTCCAGTGTTGTCTTTAATTCGCCGACTATACTACCATTGTTGGATGATTAACAGTTAACGATGAGTCAGAGTACACGTGGGAGATTGATAATCTGATTGAATGAAGCCAGAACAATAATCTTATTCTCAACATTAGCAAGATCAAAGAGCTGATTGTTGTCTTCGGGAAGGGAAAACTGAGGATCTAGGAACCTGTTTTCATCGACGGGATGGCAGTGGAGAGAGCAGCTTTACGTTCCTGACCATGCATATTTCTGCTGATCTGTCCTAGGCCCAGCACATCGATGGAATATGAAAGTGAGCTCATCGACAATCTTCCTAAATGAATGAAGAGATTTGGTATGTTGATGAATACTCTATCGAACTTCGACAGGTGTATGGTAGAGAGCATACAGACTGGTTGTATCACGGTTTGGCAATTTGAATGCCCAGGATTACAGGGAGTGGTAGACATTACTATCGCATGTACCAACTTCCTCACCATCGAAACGATCTTTAGGAGGCACTGACTCAAATAGGCAACCAATTTCATCAACCAACCACCATCATGGTCACTCTCTCACTTTATAACTTGCGCAGGAGCTTAAAAACCGTGACCAGCAGGTTGAAAGACAGCTTTTCTCTTGAACACTGCACAAAACTAATCACTACCTCAGCAACCATGATCTTCAATGGGCTGTGCCATTTGTTGCACTATGAATTTCAGTTTTGCGCTATTATGGTTACTTAGTATCGCAGTCATTAAATTATTGTATTATTTATCTGTGTGTTTTTGCTTTAACATACCAATAAGTTGCAGCAAGTAAGAATTTCATTATTCTGCTGCTGGTACACAGGAGAATTAAACGCTATTGACACAATCTATTTCAGTTCCATGATCATTCTTCCGATCAGGTAGAAATTAGCATTGAAAAAACATTAAGGGGCAGAAAAAGGGAGAAGTGATGCTGAGAACAAATGGAAAGGTCTTTGCTGGGCGACAGACCAGGAGAAGATGACACAGATTAGCTTATTTGGTGACACAGAAGTAATGGTTCTAGATGAAAGTGGTGCAGATCAATGGATAATGAAAGGTGTCAAAGGAAAGAGACACCATAGCAGAAGCAAGTTTCTCTACGTCTATTTCTGTTCATTATTTCTACTTGTCTATTTGTTCATTGTCTTACAACTTTAGGCTGTGCACGCCATACGAAAGAAGATTTGTTCATTTTCATTAGTTTCTTTTTCCCTTCTTTGCTGAAAATGTGTTCACCTAAATTACCACTGACTCGTCATACATCAGATGACCTCAGCACGTCACTGACTAATCTTTATAAGTACTTGCAGTTTATGAACACTTGACTCATGTATTTGTGATACTGGTGAGACGGATTAGCTAGCTGTAGGTATCTTCAGTTTTTTATCCAGGCTAGGGGAATCAAAAACTAGAGGACAGATATTTAAAGTAAAAGGGGCAAGATTTAATAGGAACCTGCGGGACAACCCTTTCACTCAGTGGGTATCTGGAATGTGCTGCTGGAGGAAGTAGTTGATGCAGGTATTATAGTAGCATTTAAAAGACACTTGGCAGGTACATGGAAAGAAAAGGTTGAGAGGTATATGGGCTAATGGAATTAGCCTAGATGGGGCGGCTTGATCAGCATGGACGAGTTGGGCCAATGGGTCTGTTTCTATGCTGTATGACTCAATGAAATACAGAGATTTAAAATGATGTTACTTTTACTTGCCCCATCCATTAGGTCCTGCTTCTTAAACCTTGAATGGATGTTAGGCATTTAATTGGACAGAACATTGTGAGAAAGTAGTGTTGACAGCTGGCGAAATCTGTTTATAACCAAAGTATAAATGATATGTAGACAAAAAAGCTGGAGAAACTCAGCGGACGAGGCAGCATCTATGGAGCGAAGGGATAGGTGACGTTTCGTGTCGAGACCTTTCTTCAGACTGATAAGTATCGGGGATGATCATTTTTGCCTTCTTAATTTCACATGATTTAGTTTGTATTGAATGGATGGGTAATGATAGCCTTGAATCTTCATGTAAAAACCCACAGGCACTGAATCAAAAATATAATGCAATATTTGTCAAATGTATTTTTTCAGTAATCATCATCTTAATAATCTTAAACATCTTAATTCACATAATCACTCCAGCAGTTTAATTTGTTTGATTTATAAGACAATTTAGCTTCTAGATGAAAGATCTAGTCACAATGGAAAATCATTTTTGTAATATTTCTGTGTTCCAATGACATTGAAAACATTGTCAGAAGACATTTTGTCAGCCACATCTAGCATAAATGTAATTAAAATATGCCAAAAAGAAGTTTTCAACATTGTATTCTCTTCCAAAGACCATTGTCTATTGTCCATTGACCAGGCGCATTACAGAACTGAGAGGCAGATGACGAATTCCTGCCAACTGTACGAAACATTTTAGATATGGCTTTCTTCTGCTACCTGTTTTATCCTTGGAAATAATGTTTTGGTCCAGCATTAGATAGCATTTTTTTCCAGAATTCTTTATGCACCAAGGTGGCTGAAATGGTTTATTAGGATGGAAGACCGGTTTCATTTGCTTGTAAAGTCAATAGTGTTTATTGTCATGTAAACCAGAACAATAGAATTCTTACTTGCTGTAGCTTGACGGGCACATGAGAGACAAAAACAACAACAAATATACAATAAATCCAATTATTCTAAATTAGACCATGATAGTGCAAAAAGCAAAATACATAGTGCAACCATAGTAGCAGAAAATCCTAAGTGGTTCAGTACGGCTAGCTTGTCTAACAAGATGATCCTTGCATAGGAACAACTACTCGGGGGATAATGAAGGAGTCAGTTGCTTAAATGTCTTGTCCCAACAATGACAAGTTCATTACAAATGAATAAGTTGTTGCAGATAATTTAAAGTTAATATGTATTACCTCATGTTGTACATTGCTGCTGGGAAACATGTGAGACAAATCTAAGGAATTCTTCTGCTGCAGAAAATCTTATAGATTAACAAGGGACCCATTTAATAAACAGCAATATTCTTGAAATGGCAATGCAATGCCGGATCGGTCGTTGGAAGTGTCAGCTGAAGTTTAAGTATTGGCCAGGGCATTAGAAGAACTACCTCTGACATGATGTCAGATATTTTCTATCCACTGTATTGTCAGTTGTACCCGAATGAGAATAAACAAATTAGAATCTAAACAGCAATTATGTGAAGACAAATAACTAAATTAAAGTTAAAGCTTAATTTTGATAAACTAATCATATTTACAAAGGCAATGTATAAAATTCAAATACATAGTGCTGCTTTGAGGCCTATTTGAATTTAGGTATGTTCTGTGCACAGGAATTTGTGAAATAAAAGATCTTCATAGGGAGAAACACAAATGACCATTGATGTATATCAAACAATTGACGAACATATAGAGAAAGCCAGAGTAATGAATCAACTAATATTGTGGATATAATGGATTTTTCTGTTGTGGGAACTGTTGTGGGGGAGGTGTGGCCTCACGCAGCCGCCCTTGGGGGCGTGGAATGTAAGACCCCTCCCAGTTTCATGAATTAACAAACATTATGGACATTTTATAACTTCCAGAAATTAGCTGTTTTTTGAAAAAAAACGTTTTTGAATATATAATCAGTACTTTAACAGAATGGCAATACTTTCTAAAACAACAAAAGTGCTGCAGAATGTTGACTGTATCATGTCGTAAATTTTTGAGCATAATTGTTGTATGTATGTTATAAGATTTAAGTTGAAAAGCTATACATATCCATGCAAAAATGTATGCAAAAATGGTTAATGTATTTTAAATGAAATGTTTTGTGTAATACTGGCTCTTAATTTCTGACAGCTACTGTTGTGCAGCTTGCGCAGCACTAATGTTCCCATCAGCTAATGTATCTATTTAAATACAGTCTGCCAAACTGCTCAAAAAAGATTTGGAGTTTAACCAAAGCTTTATTATTTTCTTCACCCGCGCACTTACAATAGTAATTTGGTCATCTGAAGAAGGGTGTGTCCGGAAAGGTCACCTATCTGAGCTCTCCAGTGATGTTGCCTGACCCGCTGAGTTCCTCCAGCACTTTGTGTTTTGCTCAAGAATCCAGCATCTGCAGTTTCTTGTATCTCCAAACGGTTCTATTCAGGACCATATTTTCTTGCCAATCTTGGTCTTACCCTATTGCCCTATCCATACCTTCCCCAAAATCTCTCAGCCGGAAACATAAACATTTTCTCTTTCAGCAGATGCACTCTGGTTTGCTGAACATTTCCAGCAGTTTCTGTTTTCATTTCAGATTTCCAGCAGCAGCAGTTTTATGCATTTTCAATAGGTTCTGTTTGTTATTACATTACAGAAGTGGCTTTCATTTACATAAAATGCCCTCATTGTCTTATTGATGGGTGTCAGAGCCACTGGATGGTAGTCATTAAGGCCTTGCTTTTCTTAGGCATTGCGATGATAGTGGACTACTTAAAAGTAAGTGAGAATCTTCAAGGTCTCGATGAAGTAGGGAGATATTAAAGATGCCCACAAAAATCTCCTGCTGACTGGTCGTGCAGATCCTGAGGAAGCAGCTGGGAACTCCATCCGGGCCAGTTGCTTTTTGTGTGCCTATTGAGGAAGGCCGATCTGACATCTGGAGCAGTGACCGTGATACAGGAGCAACCAAGACTGTTGGGCAGATGTCATCATTCCAACGACCTTCTGTTCAAAGCAAGCACAGAATACATTGAGCTTGTCCGAGAGCGACACGGTGCCGGTGCCCAACTTTGTTGCCTGTTACAACATGCAAGCGTTGCCACAATTAACAGGTGCCAATGTCATTATCCTGGGAGTCTAACTTGGTCTGGAATTTCATCTTGGCATCCTTGATGACTGCGTGAAGGTTGGAAATAGATTTCTTGTACTGCTATTTAGACTACAATGCTGCAGACTTGGTCTTCACCTGGGAATGGCCCAGGGTTCATCCATGGTTTCTGGTTGGGGAATAGTCAAACATTTGTCTTCTTTGGCAAGAATTTCTCTACACACTAATCAGAGGAGAACAGGGTAAATTCTTAGGAGATAATAGAGATAGCAATGCAGAAGTGAAAATAGATTCCATTGGAGATCATTATCCGACTGAATCCACATAAGAAAGAATGGCAGTCATTTCACCTTTTGCAGTGGCACATAGCTCAAGAAACCCAGGAGAAGCATGAGGCAAGATAATTATCCTTTAAAAATAGCACAACATCCTTTTTATAAAGCCTTTTACCCTAAGATAACCAACTGTAAATCCTAATGGAAAGATTGAATGATAATTCAATGATATAATTTTTTCTCTAAATATATATAAATGGCATGCTCAAAAAATAAACTGGGTTGACTGCAGCTGTTGACGTATAATATTAAGTTCAGTTCACCTTGCAGCTGACAATGAAGTTCCTAATCACTCGTCATATAATTGCACATTTCACCATAAGGCATTGAAGTTTCAAATGGTTTCCATCTCTAAATTGTTTTCATTTCACACTGCAATTTTAAAAATATATAATATTTCATTCTTCCTTTTTCAAGAAATACTTGATGGGAATTGAGTCATTTCTCATTGGAAAAAAAATAATTTGAATGGCGCAGAGGAACAAGTAGAACTAGAAGAATGTTCTTGCTGGGTGATTTCATGACCTTGATTGAGTTTAAGGCAAGTTCTTAAACTTTGCATTCAACAACCACACACAAATCACTGAAACATTGTTTTTTTTAAATATATAAAACCATTATAAGTTATGTTCGCTTGTGATTTATTGATACTCAATTTACTTCATAGACTTCTAAAGGAAACTATTTTAATTATTTTGTCAGTCATACATCAAATAGTGCACATTATTTTACTGGTGTAAATATTCCCACATCAATGAGAACTTGGAAATATATCACTAATTCATCTTCATGGGCTGCATCTAAATGCTGGAACTCCCTTAAATAGAAATAGTCTTCTTCTTTTGTATGGTGTGCACAACCTAAAGTTGTAGGACAACTTGTTCTATTTGATCTTCCGTTTGTGCACGTCGAGTTGATTGCATTAGTCAAAACAGGGCGGGCCACGTGAAGGTTGCACTCTTCCACCCCATACATATAGTCCAAGAGAATAGAGTCTTGACAGGCTCTCAACCAGAAGCATGGATAATGTTGTTCTTCCCACAGGATGCCCCAGCAGAGCACAGATAATGCATTGCCCCTTTCTTCATATCTTCCTTTGCAAATCCACCGGCACAGAATGTCACATATTAATTATGTAATAGCTTGCTACAAAATCTTGTCTTTTCATGAGTGGCAGCTAAAGAGCTGCAACAAATGTGTATAAATTAAGATGGATTACTTGAGTCCTAATCTAAATAAAATGTTGCAGATGTTGGAAACCTGAAATAAAAGTGGAAAGTACAAATAATCTTTTGCATTCAGGCAGCATGTTTGGAGAATGAAACAGGGTTAATATTAATTATTGAAGCAGGGTTAATAGACAATAGATGCAGGAGTAGGCCATTCGGCCCTTCAAGCCAGCACCGCCATTCAATGTGATCATGGCTGATCATCCACAATCAGTACCCCGTTCCTGCCTTCTCCCCATATCCCCTGACTTCGCTATCTTTAAGAGCTCTATCTAACTCTCTCTTGAAAGCATCCAGAGAACCAGCCTCCACCGCCTTCTCAGGCAGAGAATTTCACAGACTCACAACTCTGTGTGAAAAAGTTTTTCTTCATCTCCGTTGTAAATGGCTTACCCCTTATTCTTAAACTGTGGCCCCTGGTTCTGAATATTCATGAATGTTTTTGCATCAGAGCAAAATGGAAGGGTGCACTGATGAAAGATCATTGACCTAAACAGTTTACTCATTCCTTCGCCACAGATACTGCATGACCTGCTGAGGACATCTAGTATTTTCTGTTTTCAAATGGTTCGCTCACTATTTTATACTGGAACGGGAATGGACAAATGAAGGCTTGTGAGAAGATGAATACTGACACAGGGTCTTGATGAACCAATTTGTCCATTTCTCATTTGCCACATTCAGTGTTTCCATGGCACCCACCCACAGAGATATTCATAATTCCTATTATGACATGTAACAATTTATGCTTTAAATACGCAAAAAAATTGTGAAGTGCTTTTAAATGTAGAAATTGCCACTCAGGAGAAAAAATACTACTTCAAAGGAAATTTGAAGAGCCAGGACAATTAAATAGGTTTTGAGAAGACTTTTAAAATGATGGTGGAATGCTGGTACAGCTAGTAGAGTCACTGCTTCACAGCACCTGTCCAACTTAAGCATTGTCCCTGCATCTATCTTGTCAAATCCCGTAAGAATTGTGTGCATTTCAATGAAGTCACCCCTCATTCTTCTAAATCCAAGAGTTTAGGCCGTGTATGCTTAATCTACCCTCATTAGACAATTTTCCCATCCGAGGAATCAGTTTAATGATTTTTTGTTGCACTTCCTTCGTTGCAAGTACGTAAACCTCCTTTGGTATGGAGACAACATCTGTACACCATATTCCAGAGCTCCACATACTTGGAGCAAGACAATCCACTTGGAATAAATGCTAACATCCCTTCCCTACTTGTTTGCTTTCCCTGCACTCTGACTTTCAACATTTCATATTCAAGGACACGCAGGTCCTTCTGAATGCCAACACTTTACAGTCTCTCATCACTTCAAATAAATTCTGCTTATTAACTTTTCTACCACTGATTTTATATTTTCTTTCGCCAAGCATTCTGCATGGATTTTTTCCAAAATCTTAATTGCAATTCTTTTACTATCACTCCCCTGTGTTTCCTCTGTATATGACTTACTGGTGGGCAATTCATAAAGTCTGAAATGAGACAGTTTCATGTCTTCATTCAGACAGAGTCTGAATCTAGCCATCTGCTTAATCTGTGTTCATAGACTAGTTTCAAAGCACTCTTTCTGTATAGCTGCAGTTATTTCCAAATAGTGCAATCCTTAAAAGGATGACAGCCCTAAAAAGCCATTGCTCAGAACAAGCAGTGCACGTGCTGTATTCTTTGAGAGCAACATTTATTTTATAAAGGGAATGAAACATTTGCTTAGAGAAAAACTCTTCTTTACATATTAGGTTTAACAAAGAAAAATATTGAGAGGTATTTCAAGAAGCAGGCAAGAATTAACACAAAGCCACATACTAAGGTAGGTGACTTAGGGGTTAGTTAAAGTGATAGTTTTAAATGGGTACTTTAATGGTAAAAGGGGAAATAAAGAAGCAGACTGTGAGATATTTAGGATGGGAATTCCAGAGTTTTTAGGTTTTTGGCCAGTGCAGATAGGGAAAGCAATCATCGAGAATTTTAATTTGGGGATAATCAAGAAGCCAAAATTCTCTTCCTAAACTAAATTATAATAGCCTCAAATTTTAGAAAGTAATATTAAAATGATTTGGGAGCATTAGACCAGGTGATGTAGATAAATATGCTTGTGCTTTATGATAGACTGAATAAACCTAGTTTTTGCTCTCTTAAACTTAATATTTTTTTGTGTGAAAGTACATCCAGCAAGAATATTATGATTTAGGAACAGAGTGCTAGATCTAGAAAATGAGTGTGATCTTTTGACCCAGAAGCCATACCTCATGAATGCATATGATTTTATGCAGAAATAGGAGGAGAATTAGGGCACTAAACCTTTTGTGTCTGCTTTAGCATTCATTAAGATCAAAGCTAATCTTTCACCTCAGAGTAACCTTCCTGTATAAATTCCAGATCCCTTGATTCCCTTATTATAAATCTGTCCATCTTTGTCTTGAATATACTCAACAACTTCTGAACAACTTCACTGCTCACCGGGCAAAAATAATTTCTTTCCATTTCAATCCTGAATGGCTATCCCGTATTTTGAGGCTGTGTACCTTTGGTTGCAGCTATCCCAGCCAGACATATCTTCATTCGTGCATCAGCGCTGTCAACACCTGTTTAAAAAACAAAGTATATATCAATCTCAATCTCATTCTTTTTAACTCCAGAGAATATAGGCCTGCTCTGCATAATTGTTTGCTCCTTTGTCAATGACCCTTTGCACAGTATCAATCTGAACATTGGTTGCATTTCCACTCCTGCAAGTTGGGAGACCTGCATACAGTATTCCAGATCCGATCTCATCACTGCCCTATGTAATTCCAGTAAGAACCCTTTGCTGTTGGATTCAGATCATCTTGCAGTCAGGGCCAGAGTACTGTTTGACTTCCTAATCACCTGATAATTCTACAAATTAACTTAAATAATTTATTGTACAAGGACACCCAGTTTCCTTTGAATATTAATATGTTTCAATTTCTCAGCATTTAAAAAATAATAATTTTTTTTCAAACTTTTCTACCAAAGTGGAAGACGTCACATTTTTTTAGATTAAATCCCATTCATCACACCTATTTATATCCCCCATAAAGCCTGTCTGCAACTTCCTCATAACTCATGTTCCCGCTCAACATTGCATCAATTGAATAAAGATGAAAGCACATGCTTTTTAATTCCTGCAGTAGTTTGTGTGTGAAGGCATGATTCAGAAACTGAATCATAAAATGTTCTGCAAATGGCAACCTGCATGAGTCAAGAGGAATACACATTTTTATACTCACTTTTAATTCTAAATAAAATGGGGACTAGTATATTGAACCACAGGATGTCATCATCAGTTTCTATTAATGCCCTCAGATTTTTTGTTCAGCAGTGAATAAATCACATTTTTCATTCACCATCCTGATAACTGGCCACAGAGCTTTTTATTCTCTTTTCAGACGAGGTTTGCTCTCATTAGGCAGTTGTTCAGGCAAAGTGCAATGTAGAAACTTAGAAGGAAGATATCCAACTCATTGAATCAGTGGTGATTTGTTGTGGAGTAAAAAACAGTCCCATTTTCCCACACTTTCTCACTTTGAGCAGCACAGTGGCGCAGTGGTAGAGTTGCTGCCTTACAGCACCAGAGATTTGGGTTCAATCCTGACTATGGGTGGTGTCTGTATGGAGTTTGTATGTTCTCCCTGTGACTGCATGGGTTTTCTCCATTTACTCTGGTTTTCTCCAACATTCCAAAGAAGTACAAAAGGGGCGAAAATCCCAGGGGTGTCCCCCCGCCCCCCCCTGTTTTGAGAGGTGGGGGACGATCTCCCCCCCATTTTTTGCAATCCGGATTTTAAAACTCGGTGAAATCTCCGCTTTTCCGCGAGACAATGGGGGTGGGACTGATGATCGAAGGCGCCGATTGGACGCGAGAGACGTCAGTCAGCAGGCAATGGGGGAGGTCCATGATGATTCAGTGCGGTGATTGGAGGAGGGAGGTGTCGGTCAGAGGCGGAAGTAGGGGGTGGGACTGAGGATAGAGCATGGTGATTGGAGGAGGGAGACACCCGGGGGTGGCCAGAGACGTCGGGAGTCAGACGGGAGCGGTGCCCCCAGGCCCAAAGCCAGCGTGGAGAAACAGCGCTAAATCCAGCTCAACTCTGCCTGTCCTGCCAGGTTAACCTACAGCCCTGCCTGGACTTATGGGAATGACGGCCAAGGCTTACGGCCAGCGCGGAGAAGCAGTGCTAGCTCCACGGCTCTGGACTGGTGTCCCGTCAGTCCAGGCAGGGCTGTAGGTTAACCCGGTGAGACAGGCAGAGTTGAACTGGATTAAGCACTGCTTCTCCGCGGTGGCTGTAAGCCTGGGCCGTCGTTCCCGTAATTACTGTCCACGGGGTTAAATGACTCGGAGTGGGGCCTAACATCACCCGGCGCGGCTTAGACGGTCGCAGGACTTACCATCGCCCGCCGGGGGCTTTAACATCGGGAGCCCCAGTCGCCTCGACGCTGCAGTTGGACTGCTGGACTGAGGGTGAAGAACAAAGGGAAGAGATAAGACTTTTGCCTTCCATTGCAGTGAGGAGGTGTTGGAGATTCACTGTGATGGATGTTTGTGTAAACTGTGTTAAGTGTAGGTCTTGTTTTTTTTTTGTAATGTTAAGACTGTAGAAAATGCAATTTTGTTCAAACCAAGCTGTTTGAAGGACAATAAAAGGCATTCCATTCTCTTCTATTCTATTCTACATTGCCCACGAGGCCCACAGGGCACTCATTCTGAGACAGGCTTTCTCAGTACCTGATCACTTGTGAGCAGCACTTGAAACCGCAAAGCTGATCAGAATGTGTAATTCTCGCTGAGATGCGCAGGGGCTAAACCAGGAAATATACTTTATATTTAAATCTTGCAAAAAATACAAAATAAAGAGGGAAACAGCAAATTGAATTAAAAGAGTAATTAAGTTTACGATCAAAACAAGTTAAAAAGTACTTTATGTTTTAAAACATGCTCAGTAGTACTTAAGTTCGAAAGGTATTGTTTCAGGTAGAAGATAGCTCACCAGAAGATCTCCGATTATTAATGAGGCGGTTAACTCTACTGGTCTCTCTGTTTGAACAGCATTTTCTGTTTTTATTTAATGCTACTGAAAATCATCGTGTAGGATTCAGCCTCCTGCTTTTGATGTGGCTTTTATCTAACTCTGAAATGAAAAGAAAGTAAATAATTCACCTGGCATTTTTTTTTGTGGAAAACATGAATGATAAAACACTGACTTATTCAGTCTGAAGAAATGTCCCAACAAAAATCGCTTGTTAAACTCCCGACCTGTTAAACTCCCAACACTTTGTGTTTTTATCAAGATTCCACATCTGCAGTTTCTTGCGTCTTTTTTTAATGATTTAGTTTTACTTGGCAAAGCACTAAAAAAAAAACACTATTGATTCCAAACTGTAAAAAATTACATTGATCAAAATATGTTATTAATAAACATTCATAATTTGGTTAATAGCATTATCGTGGTCAATGCAATATTTGGCCTTCAAATCCTATTAATAATAGAACATTGCTTTAATAATTTAAAATGAATTTTAATACCATTCTTGCTGACCTATTCTGCAATTAGTTTAAACTTTCTCAGTGTAGGGTAGGAACTAAATCTGAATGACAGTACAAGTAGGAAACTGCAAAATAACATCTCACAAAGGTAATTTTGTTACATCTTTGCAATTCTGTACAAAAGCACATCACATAGAAAACTAACTTTTTAAGTGGAGTAATGTTTGAGAATCCAAGGATTGTACAACAGATGCTGATTGGGAAATGTGATTTAATAATAATCTCACTAGTTTTGAAATAATTGGAACAATTCATTGATCTTCCTTTTTTGAGGTAAGAGAGCCTGGGAACAAGCGCTTTGGCTCTCCTTATCCATGTCGACTGAGTCAAAAGTCTAAATTGTTTAATTGTCAATTGTACAGACAATGGAGCACATGAGATTCTTACTTGTATTTATCACGCTATCCTTCCAATCCATATATCTATCTAAATGTCTGTTGAAATTCATAATTGTATCCATTTAGAGTCATAGAGTGATACAGTGTGGAAACAGGCCCTTCGGCCCAACTTGCCGATATTGGCCAACATGTCCCAGCTACACATGTCCCACCTGCCAGCATTTGGTCCATAGCCCTCCAAACCTGTCCTATCCATGTACCTTTCTAACTGCTTCTCAAATGTTAGGATAGTCCCTGCCTCAACTACCTCCTCTGGCAACATGTTCCATACATCCACCACCCTTTGTGTGAAAATGTAACCCCTCAGATTCCAATTAAACCTTTTCCCCTTCACCTTAAAACTATGTCCTCTGGTCCTCGATTTACCTACTCTGGGCAAGAGACTGTGCATCAACCTGATCTATTCTTCTCATTATCTTATATACCTCTATCAGATCACCCCTTCTCCTCCTGTGCTCCAAGGAATAGAGTCCAGCCTACTCAACCTCTCTCTATAGCTCAGACCTTCTAGTCCTGGCAACATCCTCGTAAATCTTTTCTGTACCCTTTCCGACTTAGTGACATCCTTCCTATAGCTGGGCAACCAGAACTACTCATTGTATTTAAAATGTGGTTGCAATAACGACTTGTACAACAGCATTATGGTGTCCCAACATTTGTACTCAAGCTTGCCAAAGGCCTTTATCACTACCCCGTCCAACTGAATCACCACTTTCGGGGAACCGTACACCTGCCCTCCCAGCTCTCTGTCCTGCAACACTCTCCAGGACACTTCCAATTACTGTACAAGTTCTGCCCTGGATTTTCTGCCATTATTCACCGTCAATCATATTATCCATAATATCACACTCTGTCATTTTGTTTTTTCTTATCAAAGGCTTTCTAAAAGTCCTTCACCTCAGCTGGTTTGCTCTTTTTTAGATTAGATTAGATTCAACTTTGTTGTCATTGCACATAGTACAAGTAAAGTACAACAAAATGCAGTCTTGCATCTAACCAGGGTGCAAAGTAGTAAAGTGCTTATTAAGACAATATATACAAATGAGGATATGTTGGTGTATGTACATAGGCGTATACATATATACAGATAGTTGTTAAGGTGCAAAAGATTGACATGTGCTATATTCTGGTGAATAAGAGCTTAACTATAAATTATATAAACTATAAATAATAAATCATAGTGCCGGGCCTGTGAGTTCAGCAGGGTAATGTTCCTTAGCCTGCTGGTGCGAGACCTGAGGCTGATGTACCGCCTCCCTGATGGGAGGAGGGCAAACAGTCCATGGTTGGGGTGTGAGGGGTCCTTAATGATTTTGCCAGCCCGTCTCAGACACCGTGTGCGGTGAAGGACAGCCATGGCAGGGAGCGGGGCACTGATGATGTGATGGGCGGTTTTCACCACCCGTTGCAGAGCCTTCCTGTCAGCTGTGGTGCAGCCGCTGTACCACACCGTGAAGCTGGTGGTCAGGATGCTTTCTATGGTACAGCGGTAGAAGTTGGACAGGATCTGAGGGGACAGGTGAGCTTTCTTAAGCCTCCTCAGAAAGTAGAGGCGCTGCTGCGCCTTTTTAATCAGTTTGGCGGTGTTGAGGGACCAGGACAGATCATCAGAGATGTGTACCCCGAGGAATTTGAAGTTGGAGACGCGCTCCACCTCAGTCCCGTTTATGTGGATGGAGGTGTGTCTGCCGCCTCTGGTCTTCCGGTAGTCCACAATGATTTCCTTCATCTTCTGTGTGCTGAGGACAAGGTTGTTGTTGGTACACCAAGACACTTATCCTGTTACTTACAACCTCAAAAAAAAAAGATTTGTAATGCATTATTTCTCGTTCTACACGGACTCTTCTATATCCTATTATTTTTTATAAGAGTGCACCACCTTCTTAATAGATACCAGACTATTTGCTTCCTAGTTTCCTATTTTCTTTGTCCCATCTTTCTCAAGTAATGGGTTTACATTTGCTACCTTCCGTCCGTGGGAAGCGTTCTAGAATCTCTGAGCAGTGCGTTAATTATTTCTGTAACCCACCTCTAATCCATCATGTCTTGGGGATTAATTTGCTTTCTCATTAATGTCTCCAGTTCTGGTATTTTATTAATGTTAATTTCTTTGAGCTCTGCATTCACGCCAGCCCTACAGTTCTCCATAATTTCCAAGAGGTTTACTGTATCTTCCCCTGTCACTGTTTGGGGACCATATGCAGTATTTTAAATCTGCACTATATGCAATACGAAATTCAGCTTGAAAATATCTCCAGGTATTTCTGAGGAATATTTGAAATTGCTGCTGCACAATTCTGGCATTATTGACTTTGCTTCTTATTTATTATGTTTAAATGGTGCCATTACACATTTTCTTCTTGCATTGTTTTAACGTTTTACTTCAAAAGATTTGTCAGTGTGAAATACTATATTAATTAACTGAATTCAGAATGAGAGGCATTTTATTCCCATAGTGAGAAAACGATAAAACCTTTTACTTCAAGTAAATTTCCCTGACAAATCCAGCAGTAAAGGCCCTTAGTTTGAACCTAAGCTTTTATCTTCAATTTTTTTTTTCTTGGAAATTCTTAAATGTGCACAAAAAGCATAAAACATTAATTAGATTTGAATTCAAGGTGGTTTGTCCTTTACTGTGTCAAGAGGACATTGGTAAATGCACAACAGAGCACAATGGTTTGCTGGCAACACAAGCCCGTGTGGATGATGAAGAACTGTATTGATTTACTATATGGCTTGCTTTAAAATGGTATCTTCCAAGGAACATACCAAGAAATAAATAATTGAAAGCTGTAAAGGAATAAGGGAGCATTGCAAAACAAGGAATAACACTTACATTCAGTTTGATTCTTTGGACAAAATATTTTGGTAAATAAGAAAAATGTTAACACTCATGTACAAAAATACATTGTAATGATGTTGCATCAGTATCATCCAGGGCTGTTGGAAAGTTATTTTCAAGCACAGGTGTGGTATTCGTTAGCATGCGATTTGTGGGTCTTTCACACAATAATACTCATTAGCTGTGCATAATTTAGGAAGTCATCTACAAACCAATCTGTACAACATGTTATCATGGCTGGAGTTCTTAAGGTGTTGTTTCTTGACAGAAATCACTGCTGAATTTGAGGAAATGGTGGCATAACAAGACAGCAGAAGGGCATGCACAATACAAATACGGAAGGCACATTCGCAAATCTCTAATATCCTTGCATATTATTCCATTGATGTTTTCTCCAACAAATATCTCAGTGATGAAGCTGTAGAGGTCTCTTTTAGTCAGGCATGAGCAGGCCTGCTTCCTTCTGTTAGGATCTGCATTTCTGACGGTGGCCCACGCTATTTGTTATTTATCTGTGGTCCCTTGGAGCAAAAGCAAGATCAAATACATAATGGCATCGCAGCTACGTGCCCAGTATCCTTTTTCAAAGATTTATCACTCGTCTGGAAGCATCTGTCCAAATTGTTTTTTTTTCCAGTTTTGATTATTTTTTCTTTGGATTTTGGTGAAGTAAATATGTAGCTGAATTGTAAAAAGTTAAACTATTTCCATCTGACAACCATTGGTGTAGTGTTGTGGTGATCTCGGAAAATGTTTAATGAACTTGACTGGGAATGGTCAACCTGATCCAGGTGAAGCTGTCACGAGTGTGCAGGAGCAGCCCACACAAGAAACTCCTCCTTGCTGTTCCATATTAACTTGACATGGCTCAGGTTGTGTGGGGACATTTCAGGGTCTGGGTCTGGCCAAGCAAAAGTAATTTGTCCAAGTTCCTTCACAGCAAAGTTAGCTGAGGTACACTGATTAGAATAGATTAGTTATTAATTCAATAGACAATAGACAATAGGTGCAGGAGTAGTCCATTCGGCTGTTCAAGCCAGCACCGCCATACACTATGATCATGGCTGATCATCCACATTCAGTGCCCCGTTCCTGCCTTCTCACCATATCCCCTGACTTCGCTATCTTTAAGAGCTCCATCTAACTCTCTCTTGAAAGCATCCAGTGAATTGGCCTCCACTGCCTTCTGAGGCAGCGAATACCACAGATTCACAACTCTCTGGTTCCTCCACCAGAAAAAGTTTTTCCTCATCTCCGTTCTAAATGATCTACCACATATTCTTAAACTGTGGCCCCTGGTACTGGACTCCCCCAACATCAGGAACTTGTTTCCTGCCTCTTGTGTGTCCAATCCCTTAATAATCTTATATGTTTCAATAAGATATCCTCTCATCCTTCTAAATTCCAGAGTATACAAGCCCAGCCGCTCCATTCTATCAACATATGACAGTCGCACCATCCTGGGAATTAACCTCGTTACTTTTCAAATTTGTTACTTTTATACACTGGTAAAAGACAAAATTCCATTACGCATTCATATCTGATCTGTGACCAGTGTAGAGAGCAGGTTAACACCGAAGACACCAAAATGCTGGAGCAACTCAGCGGGTCAGGCAGCATCTCTGGAGAGAAAGAATGGGTGACATGTCGGGTCGAGACTCTTCTTCAGTTACATTATCACATACTGAAGGTGAGGGGATATGGCGGGGTTGCAGGAATTACAACTGCTATCACTGGGTGAAAAATGTGCTGTGATGTACATGTCACACTTCCTTTGCCCATTCCTTTGATGACAGTGTTTTAAGCTATAAAGGTTCTGGAATTCCACACTCTGAGCTTAAAGGTTCAGTGCAAACATGGGTTGTGGTTCATGATAGTGAATTGGTGCCTTATTTATTGCTCAGCGACTGTAATTGTTTCTGTCTTCAGTGGGAAAGACTTTCAGGAGAATGTAAAAAAGGTTGGTGATTCATGCTCAGTGATGAAAATCAAACTGACACGGTTATCCCTCTGGAGTCCTGTTGGACAGGCTGACTATGTTTTTGCCCAATTCCTCGTATAACTAGTTCAGTGGGTAGAATAAACTTCTTTCCTCTTTATTTCCAGTACAGAATTGGACAACTGTACATGATAAGCAAGCACAGCCACGAGCAAAGTGACAGAGGAGAGGGTGTGGAGGTGGTACAGAATGAACCTTATGACGATCCTATTCATGGCAAGGGCCAATATACAGAAAAGAGAGTTTACCTGAACAGGTAATGCAAGTTTAATGCGATAAATTAAAATTATGAGCTTGTGATAGATTATTATCAATTGCTTTTTATAACTAATTCACAATGCTACAGCATTTTTTTTGCTTTATAAAACTTGCCTATTGCAATATTATCTGAGTACAATATTAATAAATCATATAAATGCATTATTGTTGAAATGGAAACTATTTTAAGTGGAAATCATAAAAGTTTAAATGAGTACTCATGTAAGTGTTTGCAATTTATTAAAATATAAGAACTGGGAATTGATGGGAACTCCATTGAGCACATCCATTAGGTGCAATCTCAGACTTGTTGGAGACACAAGAGAATGGAGTGGTTGTAATCTGGAGCAAAAAACAAACTGGTGGAGGAACTCAGTTAGTTAGGCAGCATCTGTTGAGCAGAATGAAGGTCGATATTTCGGGTCAACACTCTACATTAGATTCCTAAAGTGCCTGTCCCACTTAGGCTATGTTTTAGGCAACGACAGGTGACTACGCTGTCGCCACATGGTCGCTGGGGTGTCACCTGTATGGTCGTGAGTAGTTTCCTCAGTCGCCCAAAGAGTTGTAGCGTCTTTCGGTTCGCCGCTGGATTTTCAACATGTTGAAAACGTTTCGGAGACAATTGGCGACAGTGGGTTTGACGGCAATGAGCGTAGCTTGACTTCTCCTGGCGTAGTTGTCGCCAGATTAACGTAGGTTGTCGCCGGTGCTGACTTTTTTTTTGTTCTTAAAGTAATGATTCCATTTCAAATTTTATGTCGAAGAGGGGTCCAGTGGCTGGTTTTTCGGTGACCTGCTACGCCTATGACAGTCCCTGGCAGTCGCCTAAAAAGTAATTTTAACTACAGTATTTGACATTTAGGCATAAGATCTTTAGTGGACATGGCAGGGTGGATGTTAAGATGTTTCCATGAGTGGAGAATGTGTTTGGAGAGGACATCGTCACAAGCTCGGGGGCAATTATTTAAAACTGAAGTGTGTTTGAACTGCTTCTTACAGAGGATGGTGAATCCCCAGAATTCTCCACCATAATGGACTGGAGAGGCCTGATATTTGAGTTATTTAGAAAATAGGTACATTTCAGGGAATTGAGGGTAATAGGGAATTGGCACTGAAGAAAATGTGAAGCCTGAGGTAAGGCACGATCAGTGAGCTGAGCTGAACTAAACTATTGAATGGTAGGTGGGTTTGAGGGACCAACTGGCCAAATTGGTGGCCTCTCAGTGACCAAAGCCCGAGAGTGGAAGAAAGCTGCAGCTCATAGTACTTTGGTGTAACAAGCTATTAAACAAATCTGCTGATCTCTTCCTCCTAACCCCATTCTCCTGCCTTCTCCGCACAACCTCTAACACCTGTACTCATCAAGTGTAACCTGTACAATGCCTTCATTGTACTAATCTTCACTATTCCGGTGATACATTTTAAATATGTACCGAATTGAATTGTTACAATCCTGTGTCTGTTGATTGATACTGATCGGTTTCCTAAATACCAACAATTTAATCTACTAATTCTAGCAACAGGAATCGGAATAGCCTGCTTCTAATTCCATGTCTAAAAATCATGATGTTAAAAACCGTAAACGGTCTTTAAATGATCTAAAGTACTGTAATTCTGGTTGGAATAATTAGTAAATCCACTGTTCTGGAGCAGTCGCAAAGTGATTTGTAATCGAGAATTATTGAGAAGATGAATAATTTAAAATTTTGCTGAAGTTATTTTGTGAATGTCTGAGTCCTTTATAACGATTTAAATTTAAAATATTCCAGTCTTCCAAATTCTAGGAACAGAGTGTGTTATTATAGGCTTTCACCATAAAAGCTACACAGAAAAGTCTAATGTGACGTGGGATGTGTAAAATGGTGGTGCACTCTAAAGCACTAGCAACCATTTGGTCACTGCACCTCGTCTACATTTTACTTGCAGCCGAGGCCTTGACACTGAAATTAAGCTGCATCGCTGGTTTTTAAGGCAGGGATTGTTGCCAGGTGTGGGGATGAAGTGCGGGGAGTCGCAGATGGTTGGTCAGCAGGATGCAGTTGGGGAGATCAGGGAGTGGAGATTGAGTAACTTGGTGGATCAAATCAGCAGCTGGTCAGTTAGAGGAACTGACAGGGGATGGGGAGATTTGTGAGGTCCATGTAGGTGGCAGCATGTGGAGTTGGTTGTATGGTGTCGGGGGTGGGGGGAGGGTAGTTGGTGGAGGAGGAATGGGGGCTGATTGTGGGAGGGGGGAATAGGGGTTTGGTGGAGGATGAAGGGCAACAGGTTTGAAGGTTTAGGCTGCTCTGCAAAAAAAAGTCATATTGACCTGGCAGTGCCAAATGGCACATACCCCAAATCATTGTGGAATAGGTTCCCCAGCTTCAAAACAAGCAGGGCATTATATCATCCAGTGGATCCTGCTTTGGCAAGCTTTGGTTAGGGATACAAAGATGACACATGCAAGAAGGTGCCGAGAGGAATTTCATGGAGGGGATAAGAATAAAGAAATAAAAGCAGTAGACTATTCTGCCACTCTCACCTCTTTCACCATTCAATTAGATGCCATTTGTGATGTTTTGAAAAACTTAATTCACAACTAGATGCCAGTTCTTTGAAACAACAGGTTCAGTGTGTTTTCTCCTCTGTAACAAATAAGATGGTGTACCAATCATTCAAATGATGCATTGATCTTTTAATATAGCACAATCAGCAAACATTATATATTCAGCATGTTTCACCGCGATTGATCATACATTCTCTGGTGCCTTAAGCATGACCATAACTTGCACTTTTAGGCATCGAGATTCACTCAACAAATAATGCATGCAATGCCCCCTGACGCCTTGCACTCTGTACATGGGGCTAATGAAGGCTTCTGCTTCTCTTCAACGTAGGAAAAAAACCCAGAACAGTATTCCTGATGCACCTGCATCTGCTTTAAATATATCCAAACGTTGATAGACTTTGCACAAAATTCCTGTCATGGATCTCCAAATCATTTTTGACACTACAATAAAGCATAGCTTTGATGCAGTTAATAATTCCATGATTTCTGCGTTACATGGAGGCACCATGCCCCATGAAAGCACCATCAACTAATGATAAGCCGCAATTCCATTGAATAGCAACACATATGCCCAAGAATTTATTGCAAAACAATATCTTAGGAATTGGCTCATTTTTGGGCATGCAGAACATACAATTTATATATTTGCATCACCAGTTTTTTTTACCCAGGTAGGTGAATCAAAAAGAGGACATATGTTTAAGGTTAGAGGGACAAGATTTAATGCAAACCTAAGCAGTAACCTTTTAACTCAAAGGATGGTGAGTAAATGGAATGAGTAGCCAGAGGAGGTAATTGAGACAGATACTATAACAACATTTAAAAGACACTTGAACAGGCACGGATAGGAAAGGTTTCTATCCTAAAGGAGAGGGATATGGGCCAAATGTGGGAAAATAGGAGCCGCTTAGATGGATCAAGTTGTGCCAAAAGTCATGTTTATGTGCTGTATATGACTCCTGTTCCTGCCTCAAAGTTGACACTAAATATTCTCCAGATATTGATCTTATTTCTATGAATCAATATCTCATGAAATATATATTGGTGAAAGGCCACTGTTTCTCCGCTTCTAGCCTTGCTAACAGTGTTGATGGGAGTCAGAAATGGTTCGTTCACATTTATTGGTCAGGACGAGAGTATCCAAATTAAAATTTTCCCTTTCATAAAGTGAAAAGTTTAAATAGATACGCTAATACATTAATTCAACTGCTGTTTCTAATTATTGTTGGCTCTCTGTTGTCAGTGGTACAATTTCCAAACTTAACAGCACAGTTCTGCATCTGAGAGGAAGCAGAACATAGCGTTACATACTTTGACTTTTGGCATCACCTCAGAGAGAAAGGAGGGAAGCAAAACTTTCTTTAAGGGAAGCAGATAGTGCAGAAAAGAAAATCACTAAGAGGAAATTCAGAAAAGAATTTGCTAAAAGGACATGACATTTTGAATAGCCATGAGGCTTCTCTATCTGTAATCTGCCACAGTTCAGAGAAAGTGACAAAGTATTCCACTCAGAGATGTAATTCAAGAAATTACTCTCTTGGAGAAAGCAGGTGTTTTCCCCTGCAGCATCCACCATGCTCTGCTTGTTACTCTGATGTAATTATTTCCATTTTCCATGATGAGTAGCCTTCAGTGTTGTCAAGTCATATTGGGAGCAGCAGTGTTTGCCTGTATAGGAAAAAAACTCGCTAATAAATCACAGCTTTCCTATTTCACATCACAGGATAATATTGATAATGCTCAAATGTAAATCTTGATCTTCCCAAGTTTTACTCTCCTGTTCTTCTTCAATTGCTATGTTTCGAATATTATGAAAAGGTGCAGCTTCTGACCTCCATGGTAAAGTTACCTTGTAGAGACACCAAACACCGTGAATAAACGGTTTATTTATTCAGGCATTATAGGTTAGATATACATGCACGTTTAGTCTTCTAACACAAAAGTAATTGTTGCTGCTGTGAGGCTGTTGCCTCATGGCCTCGAGCTGAGCTCCTGCTGGGGTGGCAGGACACTCACATGAAGAGAGAAGAAGAGGAAGAGAGAGGGATGGTTGACCCGGAGTTCGTTCTATATACTGGGGCACATCCCTATGCCCCGTGACAACTCCTTCCCGCCATTGCCCAGTCACGTGACCCTACTCCCGACTGCCGAAGGTTTGCATAGCAAGTGGCCTAACCACCGAGTGTCAGCACAACCTTTCATTGATTTGAATCACTTTACTTTTGCAATTTCATTCAATATAATATTCTGGATTTTTATGTAACAATCATAAATGCATCTATAAAGATCATTACCCAAAAGCTTCCTACAAAGGACAAAAAAAATGTTTATCTCGTTTTAATAAACAAGACCTTTAACAGCAAAGATTCAACCTCAGGATCCTCTCTGCAATATCTCCAGTCGGTGATGTCATGCAAATTTCTTAGCAACTAGAAACCAATACTCAACATGTGGTCTGACCTGAGCACCTGTTCATTTGATGATGACTTTTCCTGATTTGCATTCTACTGCTTTGATTTTGTTGGCATGTAATATTATGCAGCATAATTTACCCATCATAATCAACCCTTTCCCAGTGAATTAATTCCAAAACTGCATTTTTTACGACTAAAATATCTGCATTTTTCTCTCAAAAGGAAACTTTTTTTATTTAAAGTTATGAAATATAATGATATTTCTATTTCTAACCCAAGATCAATATCATTTTTTTTCCCCTATGATAACAACTTGTTCCTGCTTGTACTTTTGGTTATTTTAATAACCTCTGTATAATCTTTTATTCACTACATTCTTCACCAGTGTTTCACGTCTGTTTTTTTTTTTTACTGCGTCTCTACATCTTCTCTTCCTGCAGCAAGACTATTTCCTCCATTGTGTCAGGGCTCCATTCTTGGCCCTTTACTATTCCTCACTCACATCCCACCCTTTGATATTATCCATAATGCGAATCTCCAACCCACGCTTTCTTTCCATGGGTAACTATCGGCACATTTGTCTTCCGAGCCGTAGTGCCACGCCAGATTTGTCCGCTGCTGTGCCCCAACCTTTAAGTATTTTCTCCATTATCTGCCTCCATTTCTTTTATCGTTGCACAATGTTCAGGATTTCTGATTTTTTGTTTTCCTTTGGGAGTGTTATGTTAAAGTGGAAGTCTGGAAGTAATGTTGAAAGAAAGACAATTAAGAACAGTCTAAAGACTTCAATGCAAAATCAGTAATGGAAAAGCAAAAATACTGCTGAAATAAATCTGAAATAAAGCAATGAAAATGCTTGAAATACTCTGCAGTTCAGGAAGCATCTGTAAACAGAGAAATAGAGTAAACAATCCAGGCTGATGGCCCTTCATCCAAAGACAGAAGGTCACTAACTTGAAACATTAACTTTTGCCTACAGCAATAGAAGACTTGATCAATCTCATCGCTGAACTTATGATATTCATCAACCTGGTAACGCAGGACACAATGGTCCAGTTTATGTTTTTATTTTTTTACTAGGAGAAGTTTAAAGCTAATTTAAGTAATTTAAGAAATAAAAACAGGTTTAAAATAAAAACCATTAAGTAAGAGATCATGGCTGATCTAACCTTGTTTTCACTTGCATTTTGGCTGCCTATACTCCATAACTTGAATCCTCAATGGCTCTATACTGTATTACAATATACAGATCCACTGTTTATAGCTTAATGGAACTTTATAATTGGCATCTGACCTTATTACACCAAGTGTGTAGAATTCTCTTCCTCAGGGCGGTGGAGGCTGGTTCTCTGGATGCTTTCAAAAGAGTTAGATAGAGCTCTTAGGGACAGCGGAGTTAAGGAATATGGAGAGAAGGCAGGAACGGGGTACTGATTGTGGATGATCAGCCATGATCACACTGAATGGCGGTGCTGGCTTGAAGGGCCGAATGGCCTACTCCTGCACCTATTGTCTATTGTCTATAATTCAGTCTACCTACTAAAAGATTAAAAAACTACATGTATTGGCCCAAGTGAAAAACACAAACCGAAATGAAACCTGCATATAAGGCTAATGTCAAATCCGCAATCATAGAGAATTGTGAAATTAGGACATCTTCTGTATTAAAAGTAAATCATCATTGTGGTCTGCTCCCCATTCGGCATGTTAATACTTAACGTGCATTTCCAGGAAGAATGGAGGTGTTTTTTCAGAATCACATAAAACAGGAGGGAGGAATGAGTATGAGAGGATAACAGCAAAACATCCTACAGGGGAAACCTCAAACCACAATGAGCAATACCCATCGGATTCAGAGATCAAGGCCTGAATGAACTACACATAGCAGTTCAGTGAAGCTTTGATCTTTACAGAGACCTGCTGGCACAAATTTGTTAATGATCAAATTTTCATATATGAATTTGTGAACATAAAAATTGATATCCTGGGGTGGGGAGACATTTTGAATCATGCATAGCTCATGATACAATGAATTGTGCAGGAAGGAACTGCAGATGCTGGTTTAAACCGAAGATAGACACAAAGAGCTGGAGTAACTCAGCGGGATAGGCAACATTTCTGGGGAGACGGAATGGGTGACGTTTCGGGTGGAGATCCTTCTTCAGGCTTCATAGAAACATAGAAACATAGAAATTAGGTGCAGGAGTAGGCCATTCAGCCCTTTGAGCCTGCACCGCCATTCAATATGATCATGGCTGATCATCCAACTCAGTATCCCGTACCTGCCTTCTCTCCATACCCTCTGATCCCCTTAGCCACAAGGGCCACATCCAACTCACTCTTAAATATAGCCAATGAACTGGCCTCAACTACCCTCTGTGGCAGAGAGTTCCAGAGACTCACCACTCTCTGTGTGAAGAAAGTCTTTCTCATCTCGGTCTTAAAGGATTTCCCCCTTATCCTTAAGCTGTGACCCCTTGTCCTGGACTTCCCCAACATCGGGAACAATCTTCCTGCATCTAGCCTGTCCAACCCCTTAAGAATTTTGTAAGTTTCTATAAGATCCCCTCTTAATCTCCTAAATTCCAGAGAGTATAAACCGAGTCTATCCAGTCTTTCTTCATAAGACAGTCCTGACATCCCAGGAATCCGTCTGGTGAACCTTCTCTGCACTCCCTCTATGGCAATAATGTCCTTCCTCAGATTTGGAGACCAAAACTGCACGCAATACTCCAGGTGTGGTCTCACCAAGACCCTGTACAACTGAAGTAGAACCTCCCTGCTCCTGTACTCAAATCCTTTTGCTATGAAAGCCAACATACCATTCGCTTTTTTCACTGCCTGCTGCACCTGCATGCCTACTTTCAATGACTGGTGTACCATGACACCCAGGTCTCGCTGCATCTCCCCTTTTCCCAATCGGCCACCATTTCATCTGAAGCAAAGTCCGATCAAGGAAAGTCCGAGGGTCACCAAAGAAGTTGATAGTAGTTCAGCACTGCTATCTGGTTGTGGTAGGATGAATCAGTTGCCTGATAACAGCTGGGAAGAAACTGTCCCTAAATCTGGAGGTGTGCATTTTCACACTTCTATACCTTTTGTCTGATGGGAGAGGGTAGAAGAGGGAGTGGCCAGGGTGTGACTCATACTTGATTATACTACTGGCCTTGCCGAGGTAGCGTTAGGTGTAAATGGAGTCAATAAAAGGGAAGTTGGTTGTGTGATGGTCTGGGCTGCGTCCACTGTTCGCTGCAATTTCTTGCGGTCTTGGAAGGAGCTGTTCGCAAACCAAGCCGTGATGCATCATAATAAAATGCTTTCTATGGTGCAGGTGTAGAGGTTGGTGAGAGTTGTAAAGGACATGCCGAAGTTCCTAAGCCTTCTAAGGAGTTAGAGACGGTGTGCTTTCTTGGTCGTTGCTTCAATATGGGTGGTCCAGGAGATGATGTTGGTGATATTACCTCCTAGGAATTTGAAGTTTGCAACCATCTCTTCTTGGGCACTGTCAATGCAAACTGAGGTATGTGTACCCCTTCGCTTCCTGATGTAGTTCACTATCTCCTTAGTCTTGCTGACATTGAGGGAAAGATTGTTGTCTCGACACCAGGACACGAGGTTCTCGATCTCCTTCCTATACTCCGTCTCATCATTATTTGATACCTGGCCCACGATGGTGGCATCGTCTGTGAATTTGAGACTTGAATTAGATTTGTACGTGGCTGCACAGTCATGGGTGTACAAGGAGTAAAGAAGGGGGCTGAGAACGCATCCTTGCGTCCCCTGGTTTGTCCCCTATCCTCACTGATTGAGGTCAGGAAGTCGAGGATCCAGTTGCAGAAATTAGTGCTGACATCAAGTCCCGCATGTTTGGTAATAATCTTGGATAGTATAATGGGAGAGGCAGAGCTGTAGTCTATGAATAGGAGTCTGACGTACAGTAGGTGTCTCTCTTATCCAGGTGTTCTAGGGATAAGCATAGGGCTAGGGCGATGGCATAGTCCATGGACCAGTTGTGGCAGTAGGTGAACTGCAGTGGGTCAAGGCCGCTGGGTAGACTGGATTTAATGCATTCCATAACTAGCCTCTCAAAATATTTAATGGTGGTGGATGTCAAGGCCACTGGACGGTGGTTGTTTAGGCATGAGGTCTTGCTTTTCTTCGACACTGGTGTGACGGTGGTCTTCTTGAAGTAGGTGGATACCTCAGAATGGAGTAGGGCGAGATTAACGATGTCCATAACTACTCCCACTAGCTGGTCCACACAGCTACTAAGGACATAGAAACATAAAAAATAGGTGCAGGAGTAGGCCATTCGGCCCTTCGAGCCTGCACCGCCATTCAATATGATCATGGCTGATCATCCAACTCAGTATCCTGTACCTGCCTTCTCTCCATACCCCCTGATCCCTCTAGCCACAAGGGTCACATCTAACTCCCTCTTAAATAGCCAATGAACTGGCCTCAACTACTTTCTGTGGCAGAGAATTCCACAGATTTACCACGCTGTGTGAAAAATAATTTCTCATTTCGATCCTAAAAGACTTCCCCCTTACCCTTAAACTGTGACCCCTTGTTCTGGACTTCCCCAACATCGGGAACAATCTTCTTGCATCTAGCCTGTCCAACCCCTTAAGAATTTTGTAAGTTTCTATAAGATCCCCCCTCAATCTTCTAAATTCTAGCGAGTACAAGCCGAGTCTATCCAGTCTTTCTTCATATGAAAGTCCTGCCATCCCAGGAATCAGTCTGGTGAACCTTCTCTGTACTCCCTCTATGGCAAGAATGTCTTTCCTCAGATTAGGAGTCCAAAACTGTATGCAGTACTCCAGGTACTGTATGAAATACCCCAGGTACACGGCCAGGAACTCCATCCGGGCCAGTTGCCCTAAGGATGGCCAATTTAACCTCTCCTGGGGAGAGGCGCACTGGAGACTGAAGGGCCAGGTGCCACCCCATTGTTGAACTTCTGCTCGAAGCGAGCATAGAAAGCATTCAGTTCATCGGGCAGGGTCGCACTATCACCAATTATGTTGCTTCACCTTGCTTTGCAGCCAGTTACATTATATTGTCATTTAAAATAATTAAATTAATTACAGAGCCACTTATATGCGCACTCATAATCCTGACCAATTGAGAATTCACTCAGTCTCTTACTTTTCTCATCTACAAATCTCTTCATCACAAACAGTGAACTTCTCTGAATGATCCACTCCGGGTACAGATCATTCCAGCGGATCAGTTCTCCAGAGAGGCATGATGAACACCTGATCTCACGTTGCACTTCAATTGTTACCTAACAGTGTAGAACTATAAATATAGTGACATGTACTAAACAGCAACTTTTCGCATTAAACTTAACATCGACTAACCCTGATTAATAACTACAATAGCTACACTTATATTTTGTATTTAATACATTAATTAATATGAACACAATGATTTCCAAATTAAAATGATAAATGCTGGGGATAATCAGTAGGTTAGGCAGCATAATGTGAAAGCGAAAAATTACTTTCAACAATACAGAAGGAGGCCATTCAGCCCATATATTCTCTTAACAGAACAAAGCCATTCTACCTCTTCTCTGCCTGAAACGTATTCTCCCACATGTCTACCAATGTCCCATTGATTCATTTGCTTCTTACACTGAAGAATAATTTACAGCGGCCAATTCACCCAGAAGCACACTTTTGGGATGTGGGAGAAACCGGAGCACCTGTTGGAAACTAATGACTTCACAGGGAGCACATGTAATCCCTAAACAGACAGCACCCTAAGTCAGGAACAGTTCCAGGTCCCAGGAGCTGTGGGACAGCAGGACTACCTGCTGCTCCACCTTGCCACCCAGATACTAAAAGCCTTAATTAAAAACAGAAAATGTCAGAAGCACTCTACAGTTCAGACGTAAATTCTGAAAGATGAAATAATGTTTAAGGTTAAAGACCTTTCATCAGAACCAGAGAAGTGATTTAGAATGCAATGAGGAAGAGGGGGTGAAAAAACAAAGAGAATATCTACAATATATTGACAACTAAGATTGTTCAGATAACATAATGGCCTTCGGCACCGTCCAGTCAACGGACAAAATCGGACATTTGGAGAAAAATGTACCAAATGAACGTGAAATGGAGAAGACAACAAATGCTGGAAATTTGAAACAAATCAAAATGCTGGAAATGCACAGCAGATCAAGCAGCATCTGTGTAGAGGAGAAAAGCAGTGTTAAAACAGAGTTATTGGGTTCAATATAGAATTGCATGGTGTGCAATGTGCCTAGATATAATATAAGGTGCTGTTCCTTGACATTACATTGGTTATTGGTGGAAGTGTGTAGAAGAGCAAAGGCAGAGAGAAGAGAATGGAAACATGATGGACAGTTAAAGAAACAGGTGACCAGAAGGTTAGGATCATCTTTGTGATGTGAACTGAAATATTCTGGAGATGGTCATCCAAACTGGGTTTGGTTTCATGCAGTGTAGCGTACTGCACTGCAAAAAAACAAAAGCAATATAAGAAATTAGAAGTGTAAGTGAATTATTGTTTCAACTGCAAGGTCTGTCTGGGCTTCTGGTTAATGGACAAAGAGAAACTAAATGGCAGGCGCAACATCTCCTGCGGTAGCTTGTAAAAATGTCATGTCGTGCAATTACTCTCTGGGATGTCTGCAGCTGTACACCTTCATCGATTTATTTCTGGGTAAATGCAGCATAAAAATACTTATGGAGCAATTTCCTACTCTTCACTGTTTCTTCCAGCTATAAAGACCTTATTTTTAAAATCTACTCCGAAGCATCGCCTTTGTCGGTTATCACCCACATTGTTAGAAGGTTTATATGAAATGTTCTACTTCTCTTAAACTGATGACTGCTAGTTGCTGAAAAATCACCTTCATGCCTTTGTGAATCTTCCCATTTCATTTGATGATTGAATTTTTTTTACTCAATTTGTTCAAACTTGGCATAGAATGAATGTATTTCCTGTTCGAAAAGCATTAAGTTGTTGGTTTTAGTTTCTAAAGGAAATAAAGCGTAAAATACACCTTTCACTCTCTTGAATGCAAATCATCAGTCTCCAAGATAATTCCAAAGATTTTTATTGTCACCATTGACTTTTTCATAGTAGATATTACAGCTGTTCATGATTCAGATCTATTAGATTCTGGGAGGTGTTGACTTCGCACCTTTCAAACGGGGGTCTTTTAGAGTGGGGGTAGTGCTCTCTGAAATATGGGTGGTTCCTCAATCTTCCTTGATCTTTTCACTCTCAAACCCAGTCCCTTAATTGAAATTATTCAATCCAATCTTTGCATGACTTGGTCTTTATGTAACTGAATCTATCTGTCCACTGGAAATCCACGTTTTCACTCCCCAGAGGTCAGAGAGAACTCCTGCATAAATGACCAAAACCATTAACTCTGCCTCATTGGAAAGTGGTTGAGGTATTTCTAACACACGATTTAGCCGACAACAAAACAGCTTAACACAGTTTCAATACATAATTGTTAAGGGCCTGTCCCACTGTACGAGGTAATTCAAGAGGTAGTTCTCCCGAGTTTTCCCCTGATTCGAACTCGGAGAATGTCCGTAGCAGGTCCGTAGGAGTTCGTGGATGTCTCGTAGCAGCTCGTACGGGTAACGGTAGGTACTCGGGAAATCCGGTAAACTCGTGACGTTTTTTCAACACTGTGAAAAGTGTCCACGAGTAAAAAAATACTCGTGATGAAAAGAATTGTTACTTTTTACTCGTATGAGTCGCTACGAGACATCCACGAACTCCTACGGACCCGCTATGGACTTTCTCCGTTCCAATCGGGGAAAACTCGGGAGAACTCTTGAATTACCTCGTACAGTGGGACAGGCCCTTTAGCATTGTTTTCTCATAATTAAGATGTATTTACATGACATCCCTTATCATCCTTCGCTGGCAGTGGATGCCATTCAACATTCCATCAGATTTCCAACTCCTTTATTTATAAGATTTATCTTCTTAAAACCTATGTGCACAGTATCCCAGTGAGACTGTTACACACCCTTGTCCACTTACATCTCAGGCTAAGGTGGATCACTGTGTTCATCATTTGCCTTCGCTGGTGACTTGTACACCTGCACAATATACCCCACCCTGGGAAAATTATAGCATTAGGCAGAATTGGAATCATGAATAGTCATTCTGAGATTGGGTGGCTTCCATAATATCCAAGGCAAGGCTTCTCCACTTTTTTGCCATATGCAGGCTTCCCGCCTTTTGCACTCGGGTGAACCCACTTGTTCACATGTCTCAGCTGATAAGAAGTAGATTACTTTGGCATTACCATTTTTGCCTTATTGTTTTCTGACCTCAACTCAGTAATGTGCCCCAAGTGAAACAGTTCATGTTTTTAAGCATCATCGCTGTACGAGTGGCTGTTTGAAACGCTCCTTCAAAGCTTAAATGGTTTTGAATTCCCTCATTTGTCCATCTACAATAATGTCCTGCAGCACTCAACCTAAAAAAAAGGTCTAGAAATTATACCTATATTTCATGGCACTTGTATACTCACCGACATCTCATATATCTCCAACCTGACTTGCAGCATCAATACCATCATCATCTTTTCATGGACAGGCACATTTCTCTATCCTGCATGCTCCTCCCTGGGTCTTGACAGTATCAATCATCCATCTTTATTCATTCTGTATATTTATGGCTCAGACCAATTTCTTTGAGCTTGCCAAGATATATGTCTGCCATCATTATTGTTCTAACTCAAAATAAGATTCTGTTGTAGCCTCACATTTGATTATCATTGTGCTGCTTCCTCAAAGATCAACATCCCAGACTCTTTGCGTGCAATATCTATAGGTTCCCTGGTGTTGCTGCTTATTAACGCCATGAACTGAGTTAGAACTACCAATGAGTATATTTAATTGAAGGTAGTCAACCCTTAACTAATATCAGGAGCGGGTTCAACATTATTACAATATAACATGCACACAGTCCTAAGAGGTAATTGATCCTCATATGTACATTGGCAATTGTGACAGAAAGAGGAATCTGCATTAGAGTGAATGATGCCTGGAAGCCAAATCCAATTTCCCGAAGAACACAACTTACGCCAAAGAAAATTGCAAACACTTCAAAAGAGCTGAATTTTGTAATTTACCCGGAAAAAAAGTAAAGGGTCCAATTTCCAGGAAACAAAGCTGCAGTATTTCAACAGGTGCAGAAACTATTATAATGTGGGTACTGTAAGCGTAAGGTCATAATGCTAAAATAAATTAAATGCCTCCAATTTACAAATATGCCTACAAATTAAATGATAAAACAAAGTGCTGGTGGAACTTATTCAAGCATTAAGTCAGGCAGCATCTGTGGAGGAAACAGACAGATAACATTTCAGGTCAGAACCTGTCAATACCCATGATATACAGGGCAATGCCCATTACAGAATACAAGGAAACAGTCCTTGAATATAATGAGACCAACGATGTTCTTGTGTACATGGATGACTCCTGCAATTCTTTGTCCCACAAAAGAAAAGCTCTTTTCCCCCCATCTATTGACTAGTTTGAATAATGCACCCCCAGAATGTGGTTTTACTAACTGGGTGACATTTTTCCATATTTTTAAAGCAGCAACCTGTTAATTAATTAAGAGAAGCAGACCCACTTTTTTTTTATTTAAGTCAGGCTACTTTCATGTTCACTGTAATTAATGTACAAGTAATCAAAATTGAATAAGTAAGTAAGTTTATTGGGCAAGTATTCACATACAAGGAATTTGCCTTGGTGCTCCGCCCACAAGTAACAATATGACATACAGTGACAGTTACGAATGACTCAGAAAACACTAAACATTAATAATAATAAAACATTAATGATAAAACACCATTGATCAAGCATGTGAACCAATAAAATACCAGATCAAAGGGAGGCCACAGATTTTTGGCTGTTGAGTAGAGCAACTACTCGTGGATGCAAACTATTTTTATGTCTCGTTGTGGCTGCTTTGACAATCCGGAGTTGCCTTCCAGAGGGAAGGGATTCAAAGAGTTTGTGGCCAGGGTGAGAGGGGTCAGAGATGATCTTGCCCGCTCGCTTCCTGGCCCTTGCAGTGTACAGTTCATCAATGGAGGGAAGGTTGCAGCCAATAACCTACTCTGCTGATCGGACGATTCGCTGCAGCCTCCAGGTGTCGTGCTTGGTGGCTGAGCCAAACCAGACCATGATGGAGAAGGTGAGAACAGACTCTACGATGGCCGTGTAGAATTGGACCATCATTGCCTGTGGCAGATTGTGCTTCCTCAGCTGCCGCAGGAAGTACACCCTCTGTTGTGCCTTTTTGACTGTGGAGTCGATGGTAGCCCCCCACTTAAGGTCCTTGGAGATGATGGTTCCCAGGAACTTAAAAGATTCCACAGATGTGACTGTGGTGTTGTTAATGGTGAGTGGGGTGAGGGGAGGGGGAGCTCTCCTAACGTCTACAATCAATTCCACTGTCTTAAGAGCATTGAGCTCTAGGTTGTTGCGACGGCACCAGGACGCCAGCTGTGACACTTCCTGTCTGTAGGCAGATTCTTCCTGTCTGTAGGCAGAATCTTCCTGTTCTAGACAGATTACTAATGAATAGTAATGGGTTTCTTTATGTCCAGCATCTAATCTTAGTGGAAATAATCACCAACTTCACCTTGCCAGAGTCGAAGATTAGCTGGTTCTTGTGGCTAAGCTAGAACATACAAACTCTTATTGCTTTCAGAGTTTACCAGGAATATTGTAAGCTTGAAATCGCTCACCACCAAACTCAGGAACAATGTCTTCCCCTCTGCTACCAGGCTTCTGATCAGTCCTTCCATAAACTAGGGCGCAGTGTGATTTTCCTTTACCCCATTGAGGACCTTTGACTCTGTGTCTAGAACTAATCTGCCACAATCTTCCACAAACTGCCACAATATTCCCCTTTGCTCCATCTATTGTACTTGAGTGTGACTTGATTGGATTTGTGCGTAGTATTATCTGATCTGAGTGAATAGCATGCAAAAACAAAGCTTTTCATTGTACCTCAGTACACGTGACAATGGTAAACCTAAATCCAATGCAGACACCTTTTCTCGGTCAATTTTGGACATTTTATGACATTTGGCGATCACCTCCCCATTGATGACAATGTTGGATTGATTATACGGTGTTTTCAGATTGGGTTATTAAAAGTTAGCTTTAAAAGGAAGATCTTTCTACCATGCAAGAGGAAGCAAGCATCATTGTGACGGAGGAGAAAGGGATATGGAAATCAAACTTAGATAATCAAGATACCATAGATTCAGCCAAGAGGAGGAATTAGTGATCGGAGCACAGAGTGACAAGAGTGTGTTGGAGCTGACAACCAAGAGGGAGTGGAGATGGATAGGTCAAATCAGTTGACGTCCACACACACAAGGATGACGTTCTTAAGACATCAGGATATAACATGGAGATGAAGAAGGGTAGCAGTGGATTCGTGGAGAAATACCAATTGTGATGTGGTGGTAGCTTTGCCTTCTATGGGGTGTGTAAGAGGAGAATCATGTGAGCTCATGAACAGAGGAGGGCCATTGCAGAGAATGGGATTATTATTTCACGCAATACTACTAGAGAGGTTGAGGAGTGACAATGAACTGTAGTTACCGTTGTGGTATGTGGGTTGGAAAGGTTTGACTGGAATGATCAGTTGGAACATGGGATTGAAGGTGAGATTGCAAAATGTTTGGAATAACGCGTTCAAGGATCTCGAAAAAGAAAAAAAGAATTAAAACAGAAAATCCTGGTAATATTAGCATTTAGATAGGATTTGTGGAGAGGGAAATAAAGTTCATGATTCAGATCAGTAACTGTCTTCAGAACAATCTGTGACCAATATACGACCAACATTGCTGTGACCAATATATGAAAGTGAAGAATTAACTTCAAAGTGAGGAATATAGAAACAAGGAACTGCAGATGCTGGTTTACGGAAAAGACAAAGTGCTGGAATGTCTCAGTGGGTCAGGCAGCATCTTTGGAAAGCACGGCTCGGACTATTTTGTATTGGCCTTTTTTCACTAAGTGAGATAGTTGTGAACAAGAAGAGAGGGAGTTAGGTTTTGGATAAGAGGGTTTTATTTAGGAAGAGTAAATGAGGCCAGTTCGCTCTGGAAACAGAGGTGGAGGTGAATTAATATAACTCCTACTATTCTATCAATTAGGAAGAAGTCTTGAAGATAGAGGCTCCTATACTTGTTCCATTTTCTGCAATTTCTTATCAATGTTTCTACTAAAATAATAACATTGTAGGCCATGCTCCAATCCATGGGAACCATTCCAGATCTCAGTGAATAACTGAATGGGCCAGAAATGCTGGAAGTCCCACTCCAAATTTCCAGCACTTCTTCACGTAAGTGTCACTTCGTTAGGATTCCTTCAAGAATAAGGAAGTCCAATATTTGCTAGCTGTCCGTTGTCAATTATTTTCCAAATTCTTTCCAATAATGACTATTGAGAATATGGATTAGTATGTTCTAAATCTACTCCTTCGTCTCCCCAACCTCTAAATATTTGCAGAAGATGCAAGGTTCTGCCGTTGTGCATGGCTTCACTGTTTAAGAATGTGATTGCTTTAGAGAGAAATCCACTTAAGGTAAACGTTCTCTCTAGTCATCCCAAGCCAAATACAGGCATCTTGCTACTGGCCCATTTTTACCAGCCTTTGCCTCTTGTTAGGTACCTTGCATGTCCTCTAATACTCAATGAATGTTTGAAATGTCAAAATTATATAAGCTGTTGCAAAAATTAAATTCAGTGAAAGTAATTTAAAAGTGGAAAAAATAAACTGCTTTTAAACATTTTCATGAACTCAAATAAAATACTCTGGATAGCAACACTTGGCACAGTTCCTCACAGCTGTTCTCTATTGAAGTTGACCCAGGGCTGGGTTAACATAGAACAGTACAGCGGAGTAACAGAGCCTTTGACCCACAATGAACATGATGCCAAGTTAAACCAATCTCCGCTGCCTGCATGTGATCTAAATCCCTCCATTCCCTCCATATCCAAGTGCCACTCACATATCTGCTTCCACCACCACCTTGGCAGCACGTTCCAGGCACCCACAGCCCTCCATGTAAAACATCGTTCTGCACATCTCCTTTACACTTTCCCCCTCTGACTTTAAAGCTATCCCCTCTAGTCTGACATTTCCACCCTGGAAAAAAAAAGGTTCTTACTGACTACCCTGATGTTTGAACAGATTTCTTATGGTAAGTTTGGGTTCTCTTACCAGATTCTGTGAAGAATCTAATGTTGTACAGTATCACATTCAGGCAAATAGCCATGAATGGCTGCCAGCAACTTTGACATTTAAGCATTTCTGCAAAACCTCAAAATTGCTGTCAGTTTTACCAGAAAATAGTGCTGTTATTTCCCAAAATAATTGGCAGTTACTCATGTTTTAGGAATATTTCCCTATAGAACTTGTAGCATTACCTGATAATTCAATTTCGCCATCTAATCCAAACACCTTAATGTCCAGATATGAAATATCATTATTTCCCCTTTGTTCAGGATGAATGTCATACATGCAACAACATCACATTGTCATTTTGCCTCATTTCTAATGAGACGTGTGAACAGATTTTTACTAACGTTCAGAACTATAGACGTTTCCATTGTTTTTCATCTTTTTATGTTTATTGGCAGAATATCACACAGGATGCACCTTGATGTTTTCACAGGCTTGGGACCAACATTCTATCCAAGCTCACATATTTGCATATCAACCCTCTGAAGGTATTAAATTTGTATTGGGTAATAACGCCTTTAGAAACTGGTTGGCCTGGATTTCATACCAACATAATACCATTGTTTTATCTCAAATCAAAAGAGTGAACAGTTGGTGAATGTGCCAGAGACAGGATTGGGTAGGTAGAAAATTGCCAATGGATAGTAATCAGTAAGCTAATGTAAAGAAGAAAACTAGAGGAAAAAAGATAAAATGTAGTATTCATTGTGCAATTATTATGTTTATAACCTTCAATTTTGAATCAGGACATGGTGGTTTGTGCAGGATAGGTATTTTCTATAAAGAGTTGCTTAATAGTCAACAAGTTTAAATTTCAGATAAGCATCAATAGCAGTTTTATCAGAAGAGGTTCTCACGGTGATCTGTTAATGGAGCATGGCATTTTGCATGAGCATGCTGGTGTTCACGTATTACGTTATTTTCTTCAGCATTCAAATCAAGTTGGGAAGACAAAGTAGCATGGTCAGGATACAGATTAGAAATAATACTATTTACGTTCAGATAATAATTTTGCACACATAATCATCATCAGTCATAATTAACCTTTACCAGTTTTCTTTTGGTTGTCTCAAAGTAGCATTGCTGGTATTGTTCATCCTGAGTGAACAGAAGTGCTTTGTTTACTAGTGTTAGTGAGAAGATATACATGGGTATAGTATACATAGGTGTAGAATGCATTTCTGTCATTACAAAGAACTTACACACTGGTTGATGAAGAAGGGTCTCGACCCGAAATGTTACCCATTCCTTCTCTCTAGAGATGCTGCCTGTCCCGCTGAGTTACACCAGCTTTTTGTGTCTATCTTCGGTTGATGGACAAGAATGTAAATTGAGCTCCTCAATGCTGTTCCACCAATAAATTAGACCTTGACTGATTGTACCTCAATTTCATTATCTGCTATTGATCCATGTTCCCTGATAACCTTGTCTAACAAAACAAAATAGTGATCTCAGTCTTTTAACTTAAAGGCATGGAGATTCTGAGGAGTCTTTGCTGTGGAGTAGAATAAATAGTCAGAGTTACACAGCACAGAAACAGAACAGACCCATCAGCCCATCTACGCTAGTCCCATATGCCCACGTTTGACCCAAATCCCTCAAAATCTTTCCTATCCATGTACCGAAGCATTGGAAAAGGTAAATGCTGGGTTAGTTGGTTTGCAGTTTGTGGTGCAATGCGGGGAGAATGGCCTGCTGGGAAAGCTGCAGTGTGATGCTAATGTGTTTAATAACATTCACACTAGATTATGATGCCCAAAGAAAGTAGACATTTTTTTAAATAGTAATTTCCTTCTTCCTTTGTCCTTCTGAAGATTTAGAAATGGGTGGACATGGTGGGTTAAATGGCCTGTGTTGTATGACTCTATGACTTTGATTCTAACCTCAAATAAAACACAACGTTAACCTTTAAGCTAGGGGCAATAGGCTGAGAAAGTACATTTAACCTTTAGAAATTCTTTCTACCCAGAAGCCCATGAATAATGTATCAGCAAAACCTTCCAACTTCACATGTTTTTAATCTTCTCCATGCTATCTGCCCTATCTATGTCTTAAAGCAGATTGTTTTGAATATATCTTTAACCTACTATTTTTGTTGATGTGCCAATGAGCTGCATTCTGGCTCCATGGCTTCCTTTTGCGCTGTACTTTAAATTGTGTAACTGTTTACTGCATCTTTTTGCCAGTTGGTCTGAGTCAATGACACTGCATTTATTCTTCTTGCAATATCCTGTCACAGTTACAAACTCCTTTATGTTGTTTGCCTCACAAATTCACTAACATTTCTTGATTGCAGTCATGGTCGGGATCTTGAGGTTTGATGCACAATTCACAAATACACACCACTCTTCGTTCATTTGTATGGATTAATTTCCAGCCCCTTGACTGTGTGAGTCACACTTAATTGACCTAATTAAATGTATTTTATCGGCCATTTGTAATTAATGGTGACTGTTCGCTTGAGCCCAAAGGTAAATGTCTGATAGTGAGATGTATATTAACCTTTGACATAGTTAAGAACAAAATCATCTTTGGGGCATGTGCAAAGATGAATGAACAAACATGAAGCCACTTGCACACCATCCGATTCTGTCTATAGGTGACTCAGTCTGCAAATTCTTCTTTCGTGTTCATCTTCCATGTTTGGTCTGCAAATGAAAATTGGCTTTAGCCCTGAACACGTCAGAGAAAATCCTAATCTTGACCGTATGTCGTTTTAGGAGTGACATGGGCAAAAACCACATCATGGAGGTAAACAAATAGAAATTCATAAATATAAGCGTTGCAAATTAAAGAATAATAATAAGTTACAAATTGAAGAACTACTATGAGGGTATAATGGGACTGGCCACATCCGATTTTTATAGTCTCAGGTAGAACAGACTGGGTGGGCCTCTGCTTACAATACTGAGGTAGTTCAAGCTGGATACACAAAATGACTGAATACAAGGGCCACTGTTCTCGCTCAGAGACAGTGAACACAAGGTGGCTGGTAAGCACCAAAAGATAACCAAGAGCTGTCTATAATTTGTCATATAATTACGAGACACCTGGTTGAGTATGCATGTAATCATTTGCTACTATTACTGATCTGTAGCCAGCTGAGGTTAAACTGGAAAAAGGAACACTGATTGATGTTTTCCTTTGTTCTACAGATACTTTGCCTGGAACATATACAACTTTTCTCTACCTTTGATGCGTGTAATAGTCCTGTCTCTCAAATGATTCTTCACTTATTTTATGTTCCCCTAGTATATAGCAGTTTTTATTTGAAGGGTATTGCAACAACCGGCCTTGAAATGAAACCCCACAAAAATATTCAGGTAGTAATGTAAATTATCACCGTATTTTCTATTTGAAGTACAGAAATAAGATGAGGTCGAAACCAAATATAAATCTGTTTTATAATCTCATTCATTGTCTTGCTTATCAGCAAGAGACCTTTTGAGAAATTTGGAAAAGGGTGGCTCAGAAGTACTATGCATTGAAGTACTAATACTATGGAATGTTCAGGTGAAAGATTTTCATGGCAATTCTGTGGGATTGACCCCAGCAACGCAACCCCAGATGGAAGGAGGGCAGAGTCAAGCACAAGTTGTATTTCATCAATCTTAAATACCTATTAATAACTGATTCAAGAGCAGCCTTCCAAACGATTATTTAATTGAAAAGAACAGTGAATTGAAGTTAATATAAATGGAAAAATGTTTCATTTAGTTATAATAATACACCATGCATAATATTATAAGAAACCCATGTTGTGTATTCACCCTCCCTGAATTTAATAATGTGTAATTACATCACCGTAAGTGGGGAAGAAATATTTAAAATCTTCATTTACTTAATTTTGATCTGAATTAAATAAGGTAACGAAAGGGTGTGCGGATGTGGCAGTTGGCATCTCCTGTTGACCAGTTGCAGAAGAAGATCGTGGGATCTGGCAAAATAAGTTTCAGATGTATTATCCCATCTAGAATTGACCTTGTACCTGTTTTTCGCTTTTCGGGAAATGCATAGCGTTGATGAACAAAGCAGAGCAGCTTAAGACAAATCCAGGGAAGCCTGTTTCTCAGTGGAAAGTTACTGAATGCTGGATCACAATAGTTAACCCTGTAATGTCGGTAACTATTGTGATCAAGAAACACAACTGGGTAGACTACCTGCACCCCCTACCACTAGTAGTGCAGAAACGGGGCATGATTGGCTCGGGGAGGGGGCAGTGGCGCAGTCTACTTGAAAGATGATACAGAATAATGTCAAGATGCCCTTGTATTATGTTTGACTTGTATTAACCATCTGTTGTTGAATAAGATTAACATAGAGAAAAGCTATATTATGACTAATGAAATAATTAATACCCATGTAGTGGATAGTAATATCAGGAAAGGACGAAATACTGATACTGATAATTCTGCTGCAAAGACAGAGAACTGGTGAGCAGTTAACTGCTGCCATCTCTCCATGATATCATGCAATAACGTTGAGGTGAAACTCGAAGTCTCCATTTTTCCTTTAATTTCCCTCTAGGTCAATTTCTTCGACAGTAAATTTTGAAAATAAATAAAATTGGCCACCCTCACAATTCAATTCTGAGCTCTCTGGAGAAAGGAACTGGCAGTGATGGAATCTGATCGCAAGCCACGTGGAAGAGATAAGCTCGAGTGTATAAGGGAACAGATGACAGTGCACCTGTGCTTCAGCAGTGAAGAACTTGCCGGAGCACAAATAAAACACCACGTGAAAATCCCAGTAACTTCACAGATCACATGCACATGATATCAAGAAACTGACTTAGAATGGCATCATTTGCTACTTGTCAGGTGCTTTTTTTTAATTCAGATATGCAGAGAATGAAAACGTAGAAAAATGGAAACTGAGAAATAAGCACAGCCAATTCCAAGATAAATAAATCAACAATTGAAGGAAATTTAGTGAATTCTGACAGCTTAAAACATCAACTCTAATCACTGTTCTAGGCAATTGAATCACAAACAGCAGTAATATTGAATTAGATTTGATAGCAGGCTATTTGCAAGCAACATTCCTTGTAAATATTGTTAGCAATTAACCTAACCACATGAGAGCTGAGAAAATATTCAAGTTACTATTTTCAATCCATCACAGTAGAAAACAAAACACAAAAGGGTAAGAATGTTATTTATGATTCTTGGTAACCACTTGTGAAATGGCACTATGTTATTTAATAGGACATCCTGCCATTAACTTCACTACCAATTTCCATCCTGCACTCAAATTCACTTGGACCATCTTCGACATCTCCTTACTGTTTCTTGATCTCACCATCTCCATCACAGGAGACACACGATCGACTGGTATATATTATAAACCTACTGACTCCTGTCTACCTAGACTACACTTCTTCCCACGCTGCCTCCTTCAAAGACGCTATCCCGTACTCCCAATTCCTCAGTCTACGCCACATCTGCGTCCAAGATGATGTGTTCCATAGCAGGACATCTGAGCTGTCCTAATTCTTTAGGGAACGGGGTTTCCCCTCTTCCATCATTGATGAGGGCCTCACTAGGGTCTCCTCGATATCCCGCAGCTCTGCTCTTGCTCCCCCTCCCCACATTCGCAAAAGGGACAGTGTCCCCCTAGTCCTCACCTTTCACCCCATCAGCCGTTGCATACAGCACGTAATCCTGTGACATTTTCGCCATCTCCAGTAGCCACATCTCCACCCCTTTCCACTTTCCGCAGAGACGATTCCATCTGCAGCTCCCTGGTTAACTCGTCCCTTCCCACCCAAACCACCCCCTCCCCAGGTGCCTTCCCCTCCTCCCTCGTCTCCGTCCAAGGACCTTGACAGTCTTTTCAGGTGAGGCTGAGGTTCATTTGCACCTCCTCCAAACTCATCTACTGTATCTGCTGTTCCAGGTGTGGACTCCTATAATTTGGCGAGACCAAGCACAGACTCGGCGATCGTTTTGCTGAACACTTCTACTCAGACCGCCTAAACCTACCTGATATCCCGGTATAAACACTCCCCCTCCCATTCCCACACTGACCTTTCTTTCCTGGGCCTCCTCCATTGCCAGAGTGAGGCCCAGCTCAAATTGGAGGAACAGCGCCTCATATTTCGCTTGGGCTGCTTACACCCCAGTGGTATGAATATTGACTTCTCTAACTTCAAGTAACCTTTGCTTTCCCTCTCTCCCTCCCTCCCCCTTCCCAGTTCTCTGACCAGTCTGACTGTCCCCCTGATTACATTTTATCTCTGTTTGCTTTGTTGTCACCTTCTCATAGCTTAATTTCTAAATGGAGAGAGCATCTAGAAATCGGAAGGTGCAAAGGGACTTGAGATGCTGGTGCAGGATTCCCAAAAAATGTATTTGCAAGTCGAATCGGTGATAAGGAAGGCAAATTCAATGCTAGCATTTATATCAAGAGGATCTGAATACAAAAACAAAGATGTGATGCTGGGGCTCTATAAAGTGCTGGTCAGGCCGCATTTGGAGTATTGTGAACAAATTTGGGTCCCATATCAGAGGAAGGATGCGCTGGAGAGGGTCCAGAGGAGTTTTACAAGAATGATTCCAGGACTGAATGGGTTCGCATATGATGAGTGCTTGACATCACTTGGCCTCTACTCGCTGGAGTTTAGTAGGTTGAGGGGGGACCTCATTGAAACTTACAGAATAATGAAAGGCATAGATAGGGTGGATGTGGAAAGGATGTTTCCACTGGTGTGAGAGTCTAGGACCAGAGGACCAGAGGTCATAGCCACAGAATTAAAGGGTGCTCTTTTAGAAACTTCTTTAGTCAGAGAATAGTGTGGAACTGATTGCCACAGAGGTCTGTGGAGGCCAAGTCAGTGGATATTTTTAAGGCAGAGATAGACAAATTCTTGATTAGAACGGGTGTCAAGGGTTATGAGGAGAAGGCAGGAAAATGGGATTAGGAGGCAGAGATCAACCATGATTGAATGGCGGAGTAGACTCAATGGGCCGAATGGCCTAATTCTACTCCTATAACGTGTGAACTAACAATGATCTATTCTACCATTTCCTTGATCGGCATCTCTTTTGATGTCTCGTTCTCACACCTTAGCCTTCCTTATCTCTATGTCTTCCTCTCCTCTGACGCTCAGTCTGAGGAAGGGTCTCAACCCGAAACATCACCCATTCCTTCTATCCAGAGATGCTGTCTGATCCACTACATTACTCCAGCATTTTGTGTCTATCTTTGGTGTAGACCAGCTCTGCAGTTCCTTCCTACAAAAAAATGGTTTGTCCGAACACCAACCAACTCAAGTCATAGCAGTAAGGATAAGGCTCTTCAGCCCACAATGCCAGCACTGACCATGAAGCCAAATTAAACTAATCCCTTCTGCATGCAAATGGTCCAAATGATATCTATCTATTCAATGCCTGTTGTAATAATATTTTTATTAAAAGGAATCCATCATAACACGGTATAACAACTTTTCAAATACACAACCAACTTATTTCAATAAGTATACGAATGTTACGAATAGTTCTTATAAACTTCTATTTTTTTTAAAGTAGAAAAAGAAAAGAATAGATTTTAATCAATAAGAATAGTGATTAAATAATAATTTTGATTATAAAGAAAGAGAAAAGAGAGGAGAAAAAAAATATATATGTATATATTCTTGTTATATGTACTTAATTAAAATAAAGTATTATATTAAAAAAAAGAGAGATTATAGTATACATCTTAATAGTGAATAACACAATTTCAAATAGCGATATCAATGGAGACATGTATACAAATCAAAAAGAAAAACAGAGAGTTATTTTCATCTAATCCTGCCGGGTACCCATTGAGTTGTGATGCCAAGAACAGCTACCCCTTCAAATATTCTGTATATGGAGACCATATCTGTTCAAAGAGTTCGTATTTGTCCATTAGGACAAATCTGATTCTTTCCAAATGCAACGTCTCCAACATTTCCACTGTCCACATTTTAATTGTGGGGGATAATTTTCCCTTCCAAAATTTCAATATTAATTTTTTCCCTATTATCAAACAGTAATCCAAGAAATTTCTTTGGTTTACTGTTAATATTAGATTTGAATCCGGAACTCCGAATATTATTAATTTTGGATCTGGGTCTAGTTTAATTTTAAGAAATTCAGAGATAACTCTAAAGATTTCTGTCCAATAATAATTAAGTTTTATACATGTTACAAAACTATGCGTTAAATTAGCTTCCAAGTTCTGACATTTATCACAAATAGGAGAAATGTTAGAATAAATTCTATTTAATTTCGTTTTTGAATAATGTAATCTGTGTAATACCTTAAATTGTATCAATATATGTTTAGCATTTAATGAGCAACGATGTATACATTGTAGGCTTTCTTCCCAAGTTTCCTTCGTTATAGATAAACCCATTTCATTTTCCCATGTTTGTCGATATATTTCCAAAGTTGGGATTTCCTTATCCAAAATAGTATTATATATATATATATATATACACTATTAATTTTTCTGTATTTGGGTGTTTATTAAACAATTCATCTAATAATCCTGGTTTTCTATTTTTATAGTCTTGCGTATTTGACTTAAAATAGTTTCTAATTTGTAAATACCTAAATATGTTATTTGACTGCAATCCATAGATATCCTGTAACTCTTGAAATGAAAGAAAATTTTCTTCCTTGTAAAGGTGTTCTATCCTTTTAATTCCTAAATCATTCCAGTGTTTAAACCCCTTGTCCAATACAGAGGGCCTAAACAAGGGATTATTCATAATTGGCAAACAAAGTGACAAATTATCCATATGTAGGGTCTTAACTATTTGTTTCCAAATACGTCTATTGCTATGAATTATAGGGATGTCACCATACATTTTTTTTTGTACTTCCCTTGGTGCAAAAAGAATCGAACCTACATCAAAAGGCAAACAGTCTTCTTTTTCCATCTTTAGCCAGCTTGGTTCATGATCTAAATTTACCAACCAAAAATTCATATTCTTAATCTGAACTGCCCAGAAATGATATAGGAAATTTGGTAGTGCTAGTCCACTATTTATTTTAGATTTACATAGATGTTTTTTACTTATTCAATGGTTTTTATAGTCTACCTGAGACTAAAGTACATTTATAAATTCTTTTATTAATACAGCAAACGTTAAGGATATCTGGAGAACAGATAACCCATCTGTTCTCCAGATATCCTTAAATCTAAAGATTTAAAATAATAAAATTTTATCTCGGAGGCTAAGTTTAGTGATTAATAAATTAATACATCATGACCAAACAGGTTTTATTCCAAAACGCTATTCATCCTATAATCTGAGACGTCTATTCAATGTCATGTACTCAAAAAGAGTGAATGATATTGAACTAGCTGTCATATCCTTAGATGCTGAAAAAGCATTTGACCAGGTTGAATGGCCATATTTATTTAAAATAATGCAGAAATTTCAACTGGGGATAGATTCTCCAAATGGGTAAAAATCATATACTCGAATCCAACTGCAAGAATATTAACAAATCAAATGCTATCAGCAAAATTTAAACTCTTTAGGGGTTGTAGACAAGGATGCCCGTTATCACCATTACTATTTGCTCTGGTAATAGAACCATTAGCCGAAATGATTAGATCAGAACCAGAAATATATGGATATAATACCAAAACTACAACAAATAAAATATCTCTATACGCAGATGACATCTTAATTTATATTACAAAACCGGAGATTAGTATTTCTAATCTATTTAATGTTATAACTAAGTTTAGTACATTTTCTGGGTATAGAATTAATTGGACTAAAAGTGAAATTATGCCTATAACTGGAATAAAATTAAATATATTAGAACAATTCCCACTTAAAATAGTCACGGACAAACTCAAATATCTAGGAATTAATGTATCTAAATCGTATAACTGTCTATTTAAATATAATTACCCTCAATTATTAAATAAACTAAAAAAATATATTTTATATTGGAAAACACTACCTATATCAATGATCGGTAGAAAAAATCTATAAAAATTATTTTTTTACCACAATTGTTATATTTATTTCAAGCAATCCCTTTATATCTCCCTAAAATGTTTTTTAAAAATATAGATACTTTGGTTAATAGTTTTATTTGGGAGTATAAAAACCATCGAATAAGTATTCAATGCCTGTTAATGTGTCTGCCTAAATGTCTCCTACACTTTGTCATTTTTTCTGCTTCTTCTACCTCCCCAAGCAGTGTTCCAGGCACCAACCACTGTGTAAAAAAAAACGTATCCATATCCATGAGCATATGGGCGGCCATTCCTTTTCTCCAGAGATGCTGCCTCACCCGCTGAGTTACTCCAGCATTTTGTGTCTACCAGCATATTCTCCCTATCTGTTTCTCTTCATTTGTTAGATACATTTTCCTCCTGGGATAAATAAAGTTCTATCATATCGCATCGATAGAATCAACTTTACTGCTATAATCACATATTTATTTTACATAAATCTTTCTTTTATTTATAGCAAGCTTCCTAGCTGGGCTAGAGCAGTGGTTCCAAGGATCTTTTACGTCACCGAGAAAGCTTGGAATTATTATCCATACACTATCACAGGTAAGATTTAGCACAGTTACATAACATGCTACTTAATGTGCAATGTTACATGAGGTTTTATCTTGAACAGTAGGATGTTCACATTACAACATCAGACGTGAACTTTAAATACCTTTATTGCACTTTCCCAGCTGAGTAACGCAAATGGCTCAGTGTTGCCTGGAGAGCTGCAAAAGAATTGAGAAAGATTTAAGAGTAGACGCACATTCTCGATGACAAGGGGAGGTCATTTAAGACTGAAGTTTTCACCCAGAGAGTTGTGAATTTATGGAATTCCCTGCCACAGAGGGCAGATGAGGCCAAGTCACTGGATGGATTTAAGAGAGAGTTAGATAGAGCTCTAGGGGCTAGTGGAGTCAAGGGATATGGGGAGAAGGCAGGCACGGGTTATTGATAGGGGACGATCAGCCAAGATCACAATGAATGGCGGTGCTGGCTCGAAGGGCCAAATGGCCTCCTCCTGCACCTATTTTCAATGTTTCTATGTAATTTAGATTGTGATTGACATTCTTGATTAGTAAGAGTGTCAAGGATTATGGGGAGAAGGCAGGGGAATAGGGTTGAGAGGAAAATATAGATTAACCATGATTGAATGGCGGAGTAGACTCGATGGGCCGAATGGCCTAATTCTTCTCCTATGATTTATGAACGAAACATTTTGATTACTGTTATCTGGGAACATAAATAGAAGCAGAAGCAGACTGTTCGACTCATTGTGCCCGCTCCTCCTTTCAATAAGATCACACTTCACCTTTACTTTACTGCACTAACCCCAGAGCCCTTAATTTCTTTAATATCTAAAGGTTTACCATTCTTTGTATTGACGTTTCTCAGTGACTGAGCCTTAGCTGGAGAATTCTAAAGATCATCTTCCCCTTGAAGAAATTTCTCCTTATCCAATTCTGAACAGCTGATTTGTGGTTCTTGATACATTAACTCTGCATCGACACTGTGGTGCCCTTTGGATGATTGTAGATTTGAATGGAATTAATTTTCACTCTGGTAAACTCAAATAGACCCCATCTGTTTAATCTCTCCCCACATGACATACCTGCCATTTCAAAAATCAATTGACGCATCGTACAAATGATGAATGCAAATATCAGTAACATATCGTTGATAATTTTAATTGGATGGCATCGATATAATAATTTCCAAATTAATCTATCTGTTTCATCGGGTTCCACTTGTCACTTTCCAGCCTTTGTCTCTTCCCTTCTACTCCACTCTCCATACAAGGTATTGTCCTTCTTCACTCAGTCCTGTTGCAGGGTCTCAATCTGAAGCCTGAACCAGCCCTTCACCTGCACAGATGCTGCTCGACCTGTTGCATTCCTGCAGATTTTTTTAGTTCTAGACTGAAGAATTGGATGAGATATTGAAGATATATCTATGTTTACCCCACGAAAGAAAGGAATTAAGTTGATTTTTTAAAAAGGGGATCTGGGTATTGGGCAAGGGCAGAAAGAGATGAAAAACAACTTGAATGATTTGAATAATGGGATCTGTGAGATTGATGGAACAACACCGATTCCTCATTCATTCCTTTCATTCAAACATATGCTGTCCATCAGCCAAGGCAATCTAGCCCACAAAGTTAGATATAAATTGTGTGAGATTTATTGCTTTTTGTTAATAAATCATTTCACAGAAAAACATTTTATAAATCTTGGAAAAGCAGTACCTTACCAGTGCCAACCTTAACATAATTGTCATGGAAATGATTGCAGGGCAGAAAGAGACTGTACTGAAATGATGGAGCAAACTGCTGCAGTTACTAAGCTACCATTGTCAAGTGCCACTTGCAAACACAAATGCTGAGATTATATAATACTTAACACTTTACTGTCTCTAATGTTATACAGCTGCAGCTTGGGCTGTTCATTGATGAACCAAATAAGAGGAAAAAAACATTTTCAAAAGAACACGTTATTTGCTTCATCTGGGAATATTAGTAACCTATTTAACCTATTAGTAACCTATTAAATCACCATTTAATGCTTTACAACATTGTAACATAAAGTCATGGACAGACTACTTTGCAGTTTATTTACCTTGAAGTATTTAAAATAATTCAATTTTTTAACTGGATTGACACATTCCCACATTTTGTCATTTACTGAGGGAATTAATTGTAAAATACAGTGTTGCAATAACAAGCTGCCACAAAATGTATTATAGTTATTTTTAGATATAGTTGGCCCTGTTGTAGAAGGTCATTCAATTGTCCTTTCCCCCACCATCTCATTGTTCCTCTTTCACTGAACATCTTTTTCTTTAGGATATAGAACAGTGCAGCATAAGAACAGGCCATTTAGCCCACAATGTCTGTGCTAAACATGATGCCAGAAATTAACTCACATCTCCCTGCACTTAATCTATATCCCTTCCATCCCCTGCTTATCCATGTGCCTATCCAAAAGTCACTGCCTCCACCACCTGCACCCCCCATGCCCACACCCACAGCATGTGTATCACCAAAACTGTAACGTCTGGGTTCAGGGACAGTTTCTTCCCTACAGCTATCAGGCTATTAAACTACAACCTCATAAGCTATGAACTACAATAGACTATTATTATTATTATTATTATTATTATTATTATTGGTAGACAAAAATGCTGGAAAAACTCAGCGGGTGAGGCAGCATCTATGGAGTGAAGGAATAGGTGACGTTTCCGGTCGAGACCCTTCTTCAGTCTGAAGAAGGGTCTCCACCCGAAAAGTCACCTATTCCTTCACTCCATAGATGCTGCCTCACCAGCTGAGTTTCTCCAGCATTTTTATCTACCTTAGATTTTTCCAGCATCTGCAGTTCTTTCTTAAACATTATTATTATTATTATTATTATTATTATTATTGCACTGTTATTGTTTTTTTTCTGAGTTTTTGCTATATTATTTATTATGATTACATATTCTGTTGTGCTGCAGCAAGTAAGAATGCCATTGTTCTATTTGGGACATATGACAATAAAACACTCTTGACTCTTGATTTTCCAGGCACTCACTACCTTCTGTGTGGAAGGTAGACAAAAATGCTGGAGAAACTCAGCGGGTGAGTTTCTATGGAGCAAAGGAAATAGGCAACGTTTCGGGTCGAGACCTTCTTCAGGGTCACGACCCGAAACGTTGCCTATTTCCTTCGCTCCATAGATGCTGCCTTACCCGCTGAATTTCTCCAGCATTTTTGTCTACCTTCGATTTTCCAGCATCTGCAGATGCAGCTTAAACAACCTTCTGTGTGGAGGTAGTTTTGAAACAGGTCATCTTCTGTGAGCTTTCTTCTAATGCTGAATTATAATCATTCTTAGAAGATGCAAAATAGCAATTGAGGATTATACTTGTTTTGCATTCCTGCCATTCCACTCCTTAGCTCCGCATTGATGGTTATGGAGAGTGTTTTGTGGACCTGGGGTATTGTGTGGGTGGAGTATTGTGTGCAGTTTTGGTCCCCTAATTTGAGGAAGGACATTCTTGCTATTGAGGGAGTGCAGCGTAGGTTTACAAGGTTAATTCCCAGGATGGCGGGACTGTCATATGCTGAGTGAATGGAGCAGCTGGGCTTGTACGTTCTGGAGTTTAGAAGGATGAGAGGGGATCGCATTGAAACATATAAGATTGTTAAGGGCTTGGACACGCTAGAGGCAGGAAACTTGTTCCCGATGTTGGGGGAGTCCAGAACCAGGGGCCACAGTTTAAGTATAAGGAGTAAGCCATTTAGAACGGAGACAAGGAAACACTTTTTCTCACAGAGAGTGGTGAGTCTGTGCTCTGCCTCAGAGGGCGGTGGAGGCAGGTTCTCTGGATGCTTTAAAGAGAGAGCTAGATAGGGCTCTTAAAAATAGCGGAGTCAAGGGATATGGGGAGAAGGCAGGAATGAGATACTGATTGGGGATGATCAGCCATGATCACATTGAATGTCTCAAAGGGCTGTCTCAAAGGGCCAAATGGCCTACTCCTGCACCTATTGTCTATTGTCTATTGTTTTACTCCAGTGCTGTCCTTCATCCTTCTAAAAACTGAAATGATACAGCAAGTCTGTGCTGCAATACTGCCCATGAATTGATTCTCTTTGTAAGATTTTAGAGGTAGTTTCTGGATTAATGTTACCAGACATTTGTCTCGACCCGAAACGTCACCCATTCCTTCTCTCCAGAGATCCTGCCTGTCCCACTGAGTTACTCCAGCATTTTGTGTTTACCTACAATTTTGATATGCACTGTTGTTCTCGCCAAGGCTTTCCTGAAGCATTCATTTCACAGTCTTTAGTTAATTTTATGCAGTTTCCTCATTCAGAGTCTATTTTGCCATTTATTTGTAGTTGATTCTACGACACTTTGATATTTAGTTTAAATTATTTTCTCATAGCATGCGGCATATTCAAATACTATCTTGTCTCCTTGAAGGTTTGTAACTGATGTGTGCTGAACACTGTAATTGAGATTGTGCCAATTAGCTAACACAATAGTTATAGGGAGACATCGTGTTACTCCTGACACATTTAACATGCTCAATTCTTTACACAAGCAGCAGTTGACAAAAAAAACCTTTAGATGAGAAAAGAACGTAAAAGATTACAAATTTTATTCATCTTGGGGAAGGAGACCAAAAATATTGAGCCATTTATGTTCAGCCGATATCAAAAAACAATGCAAATATCTCGTGAAAGCAAAGATTCGGGAGATTTGCAAGTGTAAGATGTGGGATCAACTGGGAAAGACAATGATGATTTAGTGATTGGTGGGTGGAGAATGTGGTTGTTTATTTATAAATGGAATGAGAACAAATGAATTGTGGTAGAGACAGAGACTGGGGATAACAATATATTTGACCTTCGCTTTCCATTTTTAAATCCCTGTTGTGAGGTGAAAATGCAAATTGGTATCCATACTTGAACACATTTGGATGAACACAGGTGAAAGGTCTTTTTTTGTGACCATCGTTAAATCGACCTCAAGCCTAGTGGGCACAAATCCATAGATTTCAATACTTTTCCAATTTGGAACTTCAGCTGCTACCTAATCAAAATGAAATATTGTAATGTATTTTTAAAAGAGAATTAATTCACAATATTTGTGCTTTGATTCTCCATGCAATCTACAGTAAATTATACTAGAGATCAAGAACCACAGCCACCCAGCACGCAGACTGTTCTTCTTGTTACCATCAGGCAGACGATACAGGAGCATGGCTGCACGTACCACCAGACTTAAAAACAGTTTTTACCATCAGGCCATCAGGCTTCTGAACTCATAAACACATCATATATGTTGATTATTTCATTTATTATTGTCTTTTACCTATCAATGTCACTTTTATCCTTTTTAAATCTTATTTTTTATCCTTGTAATATCATTGCTGAGGTGACCCGTTGTCTTGTCAAACACACATAATTGTACCGTTGACCCTGTGTTAACCTACATATGACAAATAAAAAATGAACTGAACGGAACTGAGATTCTGACACGCAGCCTGGGGACAATGAAATACCAACAAGAAATGCGATAGCTGAAGAAATAAGCAGTGACTGTCACCCTGGGCATTCTACTACAATTGGAAGTAGGGTGCAAGCACCAAAAAGTGGGAAGCCTTGGGAAGATAGATATGTAAGTTAACCTTTCTTACCTGCCCAGCACTTTCATCAAGCTACGCCTGTTACAAACATGCCCAACATATTAAAAAAGGTCCACGAGAGACCCGATTACGTACGAGCGGCCATTACCATAATTCTCCGAGTTCGAATCAGGGCAAACTCGGGAGATGAACTCTTGAATGAACCCGTACAGTGGGACAGGGCTTTTACATTGAAAGCACTTGCTGATACTTTCCTATCTTCAAGCAATAAGTATTTGGGAAATACTTCAGCTGAAATTTTGACCTCAAGAGCACAGCGGAGGTGAATTTGTACCAGAGGATAGACACAAAAAACTGGAGTAACTCAGCGGGTCAGGCATCATCTCTGGAGAAAAGGGAGAGTATCAGAGGAGAAGTCTTTAACTTAAATTATTACAGCCTCTGAATTGCTAGAATTGGAGCCATTTAAAAAAAGTTGCCCTCTGTATTAGGGACGTCATAGGTTTGTTCAACAGAGTTAAAGTTTTAACTCAAAAGGAAAATGACAACAGCGTTTTCTTCATGTTGCAGAAGTGTAATAGTCACTGAAATTAAAATAACTTGTGGTGCTAAATCAATATTTTCCCTTCATTTGAACATGCAACATGAAAACAAAGCATTTTCAGCCTTTGGAAAGTTCTCAGCCATTAGTGAATCTGTTATGTTTTATTCATGATTATTTCAGGATTCAATTACCATTTTTATTACAGTTGCTTATTGGTCCTTTTGAGTATTTTATTGGATTTCAGCTAGATAGTAATGGATATTGTTGCCATTGCTATTCTTGATCTAACATTTCAATGTTGACTATTTTGGGATCAGGTGAGGACATTTCATGAAAGTAAAGTGTAATGTAGGAAGAATGTAGAGCATTCGTACCTTTGATTTAATTTTCTAAAAGTATGGTTGTTTCGACAGCAATTTCAGTGCATTTAGCCATGGAGTGATACACACGGATTCAACAAACCCCTCAATTTGCCCCCATATTCCTCAATTCTCGCGTTCCTGTGGGAACATACATAGTCATAGATTGATACAGTGCGGAAACAGGCCCTTCGGCCCAACACGCCCATACCGGCCAACAATATCCCACTTGCCTGTGCTCGGTCCATAACCCTCCAAACCTGTCCTATCCATGTACCCGTCCAACTGTTTGTTAAACAATGGGATAGTCCCAGCCTTAACTACATCCTCTGGCAGCTTGTTCCATACCCCCACCCCCCACTGTGTGAAAAAGTCAGAAGGTAAATTACCTTGGTGCTTTTCAAGAACATTTCTAACACATAGTTATGTCATCATATACCTGGAACTAGGTTGTCCCTTTTCTTTGGTAGCTATAATTGTCAAGTATCCCAGATAACAATGTACTTTCATACAAAATGAAACAAGCATTGAATGAAAGGATTTTGCTTAACTTATTTCTCAGCATACAGCAATTTTTCCTGAATCCATGTTGATGATTAATTACACCAGAATATTTGAACATACTTACAGAAATAATTACAAAATAGATTATATGGAGCTGTGATGAATGGTTGTGATGTTTATGCTTCCCTTCCCCAACTATAACATGTGATGGTCTTAATTAAATGTTGGACTGTGTATTCAGAAGGATACATTTATTGTGTGTACATTAGCTTTTAAAACTTAGTGTATACTTTTTGAAAGTACTGTATATTGTGGGCAATAAATCCATGCTACCTATATTTACTGTTTGTCTTTATCTTTCTCTTTATGTGCCATTTTATTGTTGGGAACATGGTACAGAATACACAGTGAGTACCCTCTGCATTATGTCACTTTCTGTTCGGTAGCTGGGCTGTGAAATACTTTATTTAAAATGTAAAATCGATATGGAGTGGTTAGTTTTTTACTGTATGCATTAATCCCGATTCTGATCTATTTAAGGATCATGAAATGCTGATCAGCAGACATACAATATAAGCCACTTCAGCAGCTTGCATAGTGAAGAATGATTTAAGTCAGAAAGATTAGATGTGTCTCTAATCTTTGCTGAATTAGCTGATTTGTGGTATGAGTTGGGACAGTGGTGATAGCACTACTTCTACAGACTTCAAAATTGTATAGGTTGCCACAATATCATCAAGGATAATATTTGGATAAACCTAGACCACTTCGACAAGATATTTGACTTAGGATGTTTAAGAAAGGACTGCAGATGCTGGTAAAATCAAAGGTAGATACAAAATGCTGGAGGAACTCGGGTCTCGAAAGGTCTCGACCCGAAACGTCACCTATTCCTTCTCTCCATAGATGCTGCCTCACCTGCTGAGTTCTTCTAGCATTTTGTTATTATTTGACTTAGGAACTGTATCTCATTCAGAGATTAACACATTGGGAGCATCATCCCCTGCTTGTCTTCTAAGCACTACTTTACTTTTAGTTTGGCTACTTAAATTGTTAAGTATCTATAACTTGACTGTTAGGTCAAAGTCTTGTGTTATCTACCTATACAATCCAAACAATCAGATGGTTTAAGAGAGCTCATGTCTGGTAACGCAGTATACAAGCCGGAAACCACAATCATCTGTGGACTCTGTTTACTTCAAAGCAAGAATGTTTTAAGGAACTTTCATTTTCCCATTGTAGTAGGCTACCATGTTCTGTTTTTGAAAATGAACATCTGCTGTGCTACTATATTATAGCACTCTGACAAGTGCAACTGTGGAGAGGTACAGATAATGGCCCACCTACTACCTTGTGGCGGAGAGGCATGCACTGCGGACGATCTCCGCAGAGGCACAGATGTGGCACTGGGTGCGGCAAAGCGGTGGCAGAACATCGTCTGACGCACGAGCAAACTATAAATGAAGCTATAGAGACCAAGAATGCCCAAGTTTATTGCTAGTCACTAATGAGACAGCTGATACCAGCTGGGATAATGACGGGGAAGGTGAGATTTGTTTCACCTCGTTGGCTGACTGGAGTGTTATGGGCAGTGGGAACAGCTGAAGTCTGCAGATACTGGAAATCTGAAAATGCTTTCAGTGTTCAGCAGTCAGTTTGCATGTGTGGAAAGCGAATCAGTGAATGTTTCAGGATAATCATCTTTCGTCAGAAACAGGAAAAGTTAGAAATAAACCTTGTTTTAAATTGCAGAGGGGTGGAGAGAAAAAAAGGAATATCTTTGTTTGTAGTATATATAAATGAGTTGAATGAAAACATAGATGGTCTGATGAAAAAGTTTGCAGATGACATGAAAATTGGTTGAGATGTGGATAGGGAGGAAAGTTGTCAAAGGATACAGCAGGATATAAAAGAGGCACAAGAGATTGCAGATGCCGGAATCTGCAGCAAAAAAAAGAAGAGCTGCTGGAGGAACTCAGCAGGTCAGGCACTATTTGTGGAACGAATTGTTTAGGCCGATGATATGATATTGGCATTTAAGAGGCTTTTAGATAGGCACATGGATATGTAGGGTGTTGAGGGAGCTCAGCTGTAGTCAAAGAAGATTAGGCACCATGTTTGGCACAGACATTGTGGGCCAAAGGGCCTATTCCTGTGCTGTACCATTCTATGGTTTATGAAATGTTAATTAGTAGAAGGCATGGTTTAAGGTGAGAGGGGGAAAGCTTGAAGGAAATTTGTGAGGCAGGAGTTTTTACACAGAGTGTGGTGGGTGCCAGGAACATTCTGCCAGGGCAGATCTTAAAAGCAAAAATGACAGTGATGTTTAAGAGGCATTTAGCCAGGTTCATAAACATACAGGGAATAGGCGTATATGAACCATGTGTTGTCAGATGCATTTGGCACAGTGCTGGATGCAGATATTGCGGGGCAAAGAGCCCATCCCTGTGCTGTGTATTTCTACAAATGTCTGTGAAAGGATGGAGATAAGAAAAACAAATGACACAGAAGGTGTTGATTTGCAGGGAGAGAGTGATGAAGACTTGTTAAGTGCAGCTACGCTGTCAAGGAGCAGATGTACATCAAGAGAGATGGTTGAGGACTAAGGAAAGAGATACAAACAAAAAGCATTGAAGGAACCATGAGACACAGAACACAGCAGTTGCTGGAAATCTGAAATAAAAGGGAAAGTTGAGCAGTTGCTTTATACAGCAAAAAGGGTTTTGAATTCAATATTGACTCCTGAGGGCTAAAACATGCCTAGACTAAAGATGGGATGCTGTCCCTTCAACTTACATTTGGCTTCCCTAGGACATTTCAAGAGGCCATAGACAGATATGTGGGTCAAGGTGGAAATGGAATGGAGAATTAATTGCATGCAGTTGAAAGCTCAAGGTTACACTTGCAGAAAGGAGGGACACAACAGTTACCCAATCTGCATTTGATTTTTCAAATGTAGAGGAGGCCCACATCATGAGTGCAAAACAGATTACACTCATTTGGACGAAGTGTAAGTGAATTGTTGCGTTGCCCAGAAGGGATATCTGGGTCTTGTGACCAGGTCTCAGCACGTGGGTATTTCACTCTTAACCTTGGCCTCCAGTTATCTCAATACTGTGGTCGTGTCTAACACCTCTGCCTGTTGTTGTTGAGACTTTGGATGCCACTGGAAATGTTTCGGAGTGGACCCATTGTTTCTTTTCTCACCACAACCAGATGTTTGTTTGCTTGTTGTTTTCAGTCTATTATGCCTCTAAAGCTATGAAGGGATTTTCTATTCACTCAATTTTTGGGGAGACCAGACCAGCGTTTATTGCCATCCCTAACTGACCTGGAGTGGGTGGCGGTGAACTACCTCTTGAACTTCTGGTGAAGGCACACCCTCGATATTATTGGGTTGGGAGTTCCAGGATTCAGATCTAGTGACTGTGAAGAATGCTTCTATTCATAAGCATTAACCATTTCCTTTAAAAAAAACTAAGCAGTTCTATCTTTAGAAAAAAAGGCTATGTAATCTTGTGCATTGTAGTGGCAGAATGATTGAATCTATTGTGCACTCTACCACCCACTGATTAGTTATATCTTGGTATTATTTAGGAAACCAGCAAAATTGATCACTTCAGCAGGATTTCGGTTTATTCCCAAACAGTTTTCAAGAATTATGTCCAATTTCATAATTGCCGCCTCTTCCATTACGCTTGGAAATTAGGTTCATTTGCTAAAGACATCAATTGGCAAAGCAAGCAGCTACTGATTTCATGATTCACAATTACATTACAGATTTAGATTGCCTTCCTGTATAAGCTATATACAGTGGCTTGCAAAAGTTTTCATACCCCTTGAACCTTTCCACATTTTGTCACGTTACAACAATGTGATAGACCAACACAAAGTGGCGCATAATTGTGAAGTGGAAGGAAAATGATACATGGTTTTCAAATTTTTTTTACAAATGAAAAACTGAAAAGTGTGGCGTGCAAAAGTATTCAGCCCCCTTTGATACCCCTAAATAAAATCCAGTGCAACCAATTCCCTTCAGAAGTCACCTAATTAGTAAATAGAGTCCACTTGTGTGTAATCTAATCTTAGTATAAATACAGCTGTTCTGTGAAGGCCTCAGAGGTTTGTTAGAGAACATTAGTGAACAAACAGCATCATGAAGCCCAAGGAACACACCAGACAGGTCAGGGATAAAGTTGTGGAGAAGGTTAAATCAGGGTTAGGTTATAAGAAAATATCCCAAGCTTTGAATATCTCACGGAGCACTGTTCAATCCATCATCCGAAAATGGAAAAAGTATAACACAACTGCAAACCTACCAAGACATGGCCGTCCATCTAAACTGACAGGCCGGGCAAGGAGAGCATTGATCAGAGAAGCAGCCAAGAGGCCCATGGTAACTCTGGAGGAGCTGCAGAGATCCACAGCTCAGGTGGGAGAATCTGTCCACAGGATAACTATTAGTCGTGCACTCCACAAATCGGGCCTTTATGGAAGAGTGGCAAGAAGAAAGCCATTGTTGAAACAAAGCCATAAGAGGTCCCTTTTGCAGTTTGCCACAAGCCATGTGGGGGACGCAGCAAACATGTGGAGGAAGGTGCTCTGGTCCGATGAGTCCAAAATTGACGTTTTTGGCCTAAATGCAAAACGCTATGTGTGGCGGAAAACTAACACTGCACATCACTCTGAACACACCATCCCCACTGTGAAACATGGTGGTGGCAGCATCATGCTGTGGGGATGCTTTTCTTCAGCAGGGACAGGGAAGCTGGTCATAGTTGATGGGAAGATGGATGGAGCCAAATACAAGGCAATCTTGGAAGAAAACCTGTTAGAGTCTGCAAGAGACTTGAGACTGGGGCGGAGGTTCACCTTCCAGCAGGACAACGACCCTAAACATACAGCCAGAGCTACAATGGAATGGTTTAGATCAAAGCATATTCATGTGTTAAAATGGCCCAGTCAAAGTCCAGACCAAAATCCAATTGAGAATATCTGGCAAGACTTGTAAATTGCTGTTCACAGACGCTCTCCATCCAATCTGACTGAACTTGAGCTATTTTGCAAAGAAGAATGGGCAAAAATGTCAGTCTCTAGACGTGCAAAGCTGGTAGAGACATACCCCAAAATACTTGCAGCTGTAATTGCAGCGAAAGGTGGTTCTACAAAGTATTGACTCGGGGGAAGAATACTTTTGCACGCCACACTTTTCAGTTTTTTATTTTGTAATAACATTTGGAAACCATGTATCATTTTCCTTCCACTTCACAATTATGCACCACTTTGTGTTGGTCTATCACATAAAATCCCAATAAAATACATTTATGTTTGTGGTTGTAACGTGACAAAATGTGGAAAAGTTCAAGGGGTTTGAAAACTTTTACAAGCCACTGTATTTCTACATCTGCGGTTGTCCCATTCCTTGCACTGAAATTAAAAACATAGCTAGCCAAGGATGGTGGTTATTAAATTTGTAGATTGTAGATGTGCAAATGCTCTTTGGTTACTTTTAGACAAATATAAAATACGCTTATGAAAGTTATTTTTATGTAATATCGATGGAATGTTCATCTATTGTTAGTTGGACTTCAGTGGAAAATTGGGAAACTAATTCTTGTAAAACTGGAATTCTACAATTTATGCAAAATTATGCAAATATAATCACCTCTGAATATCCCAGAGTTCATATAGTTTTTGATGGGTGAGTAGTGTTTCAGTGTCGGGAGCACTGCTGCCGCACAGCAGATTTCTCCAAGCAAAGGTATATTTATGACCAACTTTTTTTTCAATAGTGCCATGGGATCTTTTGCCTTGAGAGTATTAGATCTATACATCATGGAAGAGATATTTAGAGATATTGGAAACGGGCCCTTTTGCTCACCCCGAGTGCATGCTGAACATTGATTTCCCATTCACACTTGATCGATGTTGTCTCACTCCCTACACACCAGGGGCAATTACTTTTTTTAACACAGGCACCAATTAACCTTCAAAGCTACATGTCTTTGGGGTGTGGGAGGAAACCCACGCGGTCATGGGGAAAACGTGCAAACCACACAGACAACACCCGAGGTCCGGATCTAACCCGGGTCTCTGGCGATTTACCAACTGGGCCACTGGGCCACCCTAATTGTATTCACTTCTATAGCTTCCTCTGGTAGCTCATTCCAGATATTATGGACTATCCTCTGAGTGAATAGATTTCCCCTGTGGTCCCTCTAAAATCTCTCCCTCTCACCTTAAGTCTATGCCTTTGAGTTTTAGAATCTTCTCCTCTTTACTATACCTGTCTTGCCTACTTGAAAGGGAATTGATATTGTACTTGATACAGTTGAGTAACAATCTAAATTCTGTGCTCAGGTCTCTACTGTAAAAAGTTAACAGAGGCACAAGGGAATGATATTGAATTTATCCTGCAAATATAGATAAAGAGGAGAAAGAACAATGAGAAAAAATTCTCTGCAACTATATCTCTTTTAATGATTTGAACCCACAATTCGTCTGATTCGGATGCATAAATGTGGTCGCAGTCAAATAAAACAGTATGGTTTAAATAAAGGTATTTTAATATTCTGGAATAATTATCCTCACAAAAATAATGGGAAATGTGTTCCAGTATTGATCATGATGAATGTCTGGCTGCGATAACTCAATGTATGTTCATAATTTTTGGCGTTTGGAGAATGTTCTGATAAAAGGAAACTAATTAATAAGTGAATGAAAAGAATCTGCAAGTTCTTTTGTAATGCTGGTAAATGTGGCACTGAAGAAATTGAAGTATTCTCTTATGAAATCAGAATGCCAATGGATATCTGCCTAAAGATTGAATGGTATATTATTAAGGTAAGATTTGGTAAGATGATTAAGGGATTGGACACACTAGAGGCAGGTAACATGTTCCCAATGTTTGGGGGAGTCCAGAACCAGGTGCCACAGCTTAAGAATAAGGGGTAGGCCATTTTAGAAACTTTTTCACGCACAGAGTTGTGAATCTGTGGAATTTTCTGCCTCAGAAAGCAATGGAGGCAGGTTCTCTGGATGCTTTCAAGAGAGAGTTAGATAGAGCTCTTAAAGATAGCGGAGTCAAGGGATATGGGGAGAAGGCAGGAACGGGGTACTGATTGTGGATGATCACTCATGATCACAGTGAATGGCAGTGCTGACGCGAAGGGCCGAATGGCCTACTCCTGCACCTATTGTCTATTGTCGATTGTCTATTAAACAGCTGGTTAAGTTGCATGAAATGAGATATATCTGAAGCTATCATGAGGAGAATGTTCATGGAGATGTGAGACCAAGCTTTTGGGATGGCGGGGGTGGGAATCAAAGTGGAAGGCTAAAAATTGAATAAGGATCAGTAGGATGGGAGTCAGGATCATCAGAATCAACATCTAGGATGGGTCTCAACCCAAAACTTCATCCAGAGATGCTGCCTGTCCCGCTGAGTTACTCCAGCATTTTGTGTCTATCATCAGAATCAACAGTTAGGCTATTCCAGAATGTTAAACTGAATGGAGGCGAAGGAGGCTACAGTTGCTGGGAACTTGATTAAAGAAAAGAACAACTGGAGGAACACAGAGGGTCAGGCAGCGTCAGTGGAGGGAATGGACAATCTTGGTTCGGATTAATTAAAAATCTGATAAAGGGTCAAGACTCAAAATTTTGACTGGCCATTTCCATCCACTGATGCTACCCAGCCTACTGAGTGTCTTCAGCAGTTTTTGTTTTGTTGCTCAGTAAACGGTATGCCTGGGGAATGGTTTTGGAGGAGGAGGCTGTTGACACGGTTGGCACCTCTGTGGAGGTCAGGATAACTGACCAGTGGTCAAGAAATATCACTAGTCATAGATTTGGGCACCTGGTGGCTGGATCGGTTGATGGGTCTACACACAGGTCGGTGGAAATCACACATTGGAGATTTGGGAGTGCAAATAGTGTTTGTGGTGGATAGAGACAGGAGAGAACTGGGACCCTTGGGACCCATTTCAGATGGGCTCCAGCTTTCAAGATGCTGAAGCAAACCTCATAAACACAGTGAAAACTGTGAGTGAAGAACTGGTGAACAAAATAGTAAGATTAAACGAGAACTTACCAAGTTTGAAGTTTGATCTGTATTTTACGAGGAGTCGCGGTGAGGGATTTCGTGAAGACCCCGCCAGCAGGCATGCGCGGCATCCTTCAAAGCAGCGGTGTGGAATCACAGAACCAACCATGACTGAAAATAGTAAGATGAAAACCGTAGAACTACCTGTTTGACCTGATGATAGAGGGTGGGAGCGGTGGGCACGAAATCCCTCACCGCGACTCCTCGTAAAATACAGATCAAACTTCAAACTTGGTAAGTTCTCGTTTAATCTTACTATTTTACTTCGGAGTCACGTGAGTGACTTTGTGAAGATTTCAAAGCTCTGTGATTTCACGCCCTGAACAATGTCCATGCTTATCACACTGCCGCCATTCTGATGGAGTAAGACTGTTAATGGAGTTCAGTTGACAGTGGCTGAAAATTCAACACAATTTATTAATCAACTAAACAACAACCCCTAATTCGGGGCCAGACATTTACTGAGCGGTACCCAGGATAGCTTCTGCGAATGTCGCAGGAACGGCCAGAGACTTGTTATAGAACCGTTGAAAGGTTTTTCCCCCACTGGCCCAGCCCGCAGTGGCGAAAATGTGGTCCATGGGCACCTTCATGGCTCTCGCTGCAGCCCTGGTGGAATAAGACTTAAAAAACATTAGTAGCAACTCCTGTTTTAATAACTCTTTACCAAAGAATTTTATTTGACCAGGGTTGGCCACCATGGTGTCCAGTCGCAGTTTTTGTAACATCTGGACTCGTTGGGCTGTCGCCAGTGCCATGAGCATCACCACCTTAAGGGTGAGCTGTTTCAAATGGTAGCTCATCTATTGGAGCCCAGCTCCTCAGTAGGGTCAGCATGATCCCCACATCCCACGTTACTGTATATCTGGGTCGTGGAGGGATTGGTATTGAATACTCCCCTCATTAGTTTAGACACCAGGTGGTGGGAGCTGATACTTATATCCAGGTATGAATACAGCGTACTCCTGTCGCTGTTGATGGCACTGTAGCTGAGGCCTGCATCAAAATGGAGGCCTGCTAGAAACTCCAACACATCCAGTATTGTTGCCGAGTTGGAGGACTTGTTGTTCCGGGCACAGAAACCTCCCACTTTCTGATTTGAGTGAGATATTGTTTGCGGGTGGATTCCCGACACGATGCTGCAATAAGGTTCATGGCTCTTGACGAGATGCCTGCCCGGTTGAGCGGTCTTTTCAGAACCTGCAAGCCAACAAGTTTAATGACCATGGCAAGGATGACTGACCCCCCTGTAATGGAGTGAGTAATCAATTTGGGATGTTTCCCAATCGCCATCCATGGTTGTTGTACATTTCTACAACCATCGGGTACCATGGTTGTGTAGGCCAGTCGGGAATGATCAATATGTCAGTTGCAGAGTCTAGTTTAATTTTCTGCAATACCCGACTGGTGAGGCAGCATGGGGGAAACGCGTAGCAACCCATTTCCCCCAATGGATAAAAATGCATCCAATGCTATTACCCCAGGGTCTGGTTCCCACAACACATACGTTGGTATTCGATGGTTCAGCCTGGACGCAAATAGGTCAATATCTGGTGTCCCCAATTTGAGCTATAATATCTCCAAAATCTGGGGGTTCAACATCCACTCAATGTTGTCATTGAAGACACGTGACCTGGTGTCCGCCACTGAATTAAGCTTCCCAGGCAAATAGGTCGCAGTAATCCAAATATTTCTTTCAATGCACCAGTGCCAAATTGTATTAGCCAATTCATTGCAAACTAGCGACCTAATACTACCCATATGATTGATGTAAACCATTATTGTAGCATTATCTATTCGAAAACGGACATGTAATCCCATGAATTAGTACAGAAGCCCGCAGTCCATGAAATACCCCCAGCATTTCTATATAGTTTATCCCATGTGACTCCAGGAATGTAGACTCATGAGAGTTCCATCTGCCACCACAACTGGACATCGTACCAGTTGCTCCCCAGCCTGGTGCACTTGCGTCAGTTAGTAGCACAACATCAGGGTTGCTCCATATAATAGGTCAATGACATTCTTTAATATTATCTACCCACCATTATAGCTTGTTTCTAGCTTCCGGTGGTAACCAAAGTGGCCGATCAAAGCAGCCAGCATTTGTTTTTTAATGCTGTGATTTGTGACCTTTGTGAATTTCGGTAGTGTAGCGGTCCGAATCGTGCAGCTGGGAATGTAGTTACCAATTTAGAGTTACCAATACCAATAACTTTCGCTGTTTGCCACATGGTCGATACCCTGGCGCAAGCAAGATTGTGGCACTCTTCTGATATAGCAGTAGCTTTATTAGTGGGGATGATAAACTTCATTAAATTAGTGTCTAAGGTGAACACCAAATCCATAACCCGTAGCGGGTGCAGTTTTTGATTTGTCTGTATGGATTACAATCCCAGCTTCTCAAGCAGAGCCTTGGTTGCAGCCACTCCTTGAATTGCCAATTGGAGGGTCTGCCCCATTATAAGGATTTCATCCAACATGCCATCACTATAATCTTGTTGTCGGAGAAGAGCCAATACAGGTAAATACCAACTTGGTAAACAGCCTAAGCTGTGATGGTTCCATTAGGCAATGCACCCTTCCAGACAACTTCGGAATTCCCTGTGAGCCTCAGCGATGGGCACCGTATAGCATGCTTCTTTCAAACTGATACATGCCATAAAGTACCCTGAGTAAAGCATCCACCTAGCTGTTCCAAAAGCATCCATTTTGACTTGGGTATATTGTACAAAAGTGTTCAACTCAGCTAAATCGATTATAACCCGACATTCCTCTTATTTTTACTGCTGGTGAACATATTAGGCTCAACTCAATATGTCCATGCTTGGTTATGCCAATTACCACTTTTCCCTGCTCGCCATATAATTTCAGCATGCCCTGCCTCCACCTCTTTTCAGGATAGAGTAAATTCCTACGAGGCGAATGCTGGGTATGGGAATCTATACCTCCCACGAATTATATACCCTTGAACACTTTGTAAAATAAACTCATCTGTGGTTACAGTTTTCCCCATATGTCCAAGGCCGCCCGCAATCGCCCACCTATTCGTACAGGAGGGATACTACGGCGTGAGAGGAGCCAGGCCCCCTTACCTCCATAGTGAACGGCGGTTCCATACATACGGTGCTTCGGGTGGATGTTATGGAGGTTGACGGCCCGGCGGCCGCATTTCCCATGCAGGCCGCTGTTGGCCTTGCCCTAAATGGTCGTTGTATTTATTGAGATGGAGGTAGGTAGAATCTTTGTGCCCTATCCGGCAGCCTTGGTTCACAGGTTGTATTAGGCTGTTGCCGGTGATATGGGTGAACTCTGACCGATGGAGTTTCATGAGGCCCACTGTTTTGGCCTCCTTCGTCCAGTCCCTTCACCTGTTTGTACAGGTCTCCAAGCAACTGATGCGGCGGTGGAGCGGTAATGGTCGGCACAACCCCGCGAATTTGGGGTTTAGTGTGGGCTATATGGAGCTCTTACGCAGGCAATATATCTCATACTGGGCGTTGCATAGGAGTGCCAGTGCATCATGCTATTTACTGGACACATTATCCCCGATCAGGGTTTTGCAAACGCCGTTATGCCCGTGGAGAACCTTTCTCCAAGGTATTATTGAGAATCTGACTCCAGAGTTGGTGCATACGTAGGCAATCAATGGTGCCCGCCAATTCGTGGTGCAGGGTTCACCTGTCTGGGTAGAAACGGCAAACTTCACTCACCACATCCAGCATCCTCCTCATGCTCTGGTTCAGTGGTCACTGGCTGTCCCTGGTCGTCGTCAAACTCAGCAGCTGGGCAATCATTAATGCTTCTGGCTGGAGACGATGAGGAGCTGAGCGGAGTCCTTGCACGGCTAGTGGATGCCGTTCTTCTCGTTCTCGGTCCCGCTGGAGATGTTGGACCATTTAAGAGCTCCAACCGCTCAATGCGACCGTCCCTGCGAGATGCAGCGGACAAGCCGACTTCCCCAGGCCCTGCGAATTCACTGGGGCTTCCACCATCGGACCTCACCCCCTTAGGGTCTATGGTCCAATGGCAGGTCGTCGTGACCTACAGCCCAAGTAGGGTCATACGACTCCCGCACGGACTCTCCGCTAGTCTGTCTTCTCCCAGACTGTGGCGGCCCACCTGGCAGATAAGAAGGCAGGTGAGTTGACTCGGCGCCGGCCCCCGGAACCTGGCTCCCCGGAGTCCGTGCAAGCTTACCTCCACACTTACACCATTACTTGGCGTGGAGGCGCATGGTCGGCCTCTCGCAGCGCTGAGCTGACCGACCGCTTCCTGCTGCCACCTCCGCCCTTGACCGCAGCCTGACGGGGTGTGTTGTCGGCGGTATCTGCTCCAGCAGGCCTACACGACGCAGCAGTGTTATGCCCGGGCTGCACGATGGCAGATATCCCTGGCTGCGGTACGCAATGCACTTTGCAGGGCTCCCCTGTCGTGCGGCTGTCCCCCGGCCCAGCCCCCTCGGGTCTACTGGAGCTCGGGGAGAGGTTGCCTGTAAAAGAAAACAAGACCCCTTGCCACGTACCTGTATCCCCCCTTATTCTCTTGGGGGGACGGGGGGCTCGGAGTCTGGACCTGTTGCTTGCAGCTCCATAGCGGTAACCCATTCGGGTGAGTCGGCCCCTGTATTAGCGGGAGCGCCCGACTTCCGCATTCCTGCCCCCACCGTTGCGTTGAAGCTGCCGGCGTTCCGTGCAGCTCCGGGGACAAAGGCCGTCGGCTGGCCGCAGCTCAGCTCCGCTCCTCGGCAGCGTCGTCCTGCGGCCCTTGTCCATGCTGTGAGCGTTAAAGCTGCCGGCGTTCCGTGCAGCTCCGGGGACAAGGGCCGTCGGCTGGCCGCAGCACAACTCAGCTCCCCGACAGCGTCGTCCTGTGGCCCTTGTCCATGCTATAAAGGAAGGTAATACTTACCTGCCGGTCTTGTGAAGGAGCCGGTGGGGAGAGCGCACTCCCCCCCCAGCTGCCGCTGCAGATGCGTGCGACGATATGCCGCGCATGCCTGCTGGCGGGGTCTTCACGAAGTCACTCATGTGACTCCGAAGTAAAATACGGTGGACCTGGAACAATTCATATACCTTGTGCAACCTGTAGTATGTACCTGATTTAATTACATGCACACAGAATTGGCTGATATAAAATTCAATTTACAGGTAATGGTATTCCATTCAGTTACATCTACTGGTAAAATATTGTAAAAAACAATAACATTTTAACAGCAGGAAACGAAGACATTTCAGTAAATATCTTATCACATTTTTTCTTGGTGCTGCTACTTATAATGTGTAAGCAAAATTATCCCTCTAAATGACATATTATTCCAAGTACTACATTACTGTGTTATGTCTTGGGGTGGGTGTGACTTAAATTGCCCATCACAAAATGAAGATTTACTGCAATGATACATACTGCAATTAGGTATAGTGAGTTGGTTTACACATAAACTCATTTTTTTTTTAAATCCAAGCAAATTCAGACCATATTGTATGCCATACTTCTCAAAAATATAAGCATCGTTTTGGGTTGGAGCCTTTCTTCAAAGTCTTTCCTCAACCTGACGTCGATTCCCTCCACAGATGTTGCCTGACCCATCCGAGTTCCTCCAGCACTTTGTGTTTTGCTGAAGATTCCAGCATCTGCAGTTCCTTCTATCTCTTATCAAAAATATGCCAGTCATTTTGTGTCTTTCCTTTCCTATGTTGATCTTTGGAGAGCTGAAAATTATACAAATGATAGACACAAAAAACTGGAGTAACTCAACGGATCAGACCGCATCTCTCGATAAAAAGAATAGGTGACGTTTTGGGTGTAGACCCTTCTACAAGATCTGCATCTTTTGAGGTCATTTAGTTGATATGCAGAATGGAAGATTATCAACTTGAGGCAGAAATCAGGGAAATGGCAGCAAGCGTTTTCAGAGAGACCTCAGTGGAATCATCAGGGTTGAAATCATCGAAAATACATTGGGAGCTTATCTAAGTAACATGACCTAGCTTTGGGTGAGCTCGCCATCAGTGTTGATCAAATTTCTTCATGTCCGCAGAGATCAACAAAAGTGATGAAAAGGAAACAGAAAATGATGCAACCACTCAGTGGGCCAGGCAGCAAGGTGCTCACTGGCCTATTGAATGTTTGCAGCTTTTGCTGCTTTTATTTCAGATTTCCAGAATCTGTAGTTTTCAGACTGACTGTTCTGAAGATTTATTCTTCTTTCAGCAGATTGTCTGACAGTTTGGTACTTACTGCAGTTCAGGCAATAGAAGCACAAGGAGGGTTTCCATGTGTAGGAAAGAACAGCAGATGTTGGTTTACACTCAAGATAGAGGAAGGAAGTGCTACACCGAGTGTACATGTATTCTCCAGTCTGGCATGCCGCAGTGAATGGGTAATATCAGTGATAAAGTCATAGTCATAGAGTGATACGCGTGTGGAAACAGGCCCTTCTGCCCAACTTGCCCACACCAACCAAACGGTGCAACGGTGCAACCCAGATGGGACTCGAACCCACAATCCCCAGCTCTAGAGGCTAATGCATTTATCCATTAGGCCACTGGGTCACACTGTGGGCTACACTGTCCTGTTCACATTATAAATAATCTTTCACTGAATCTACAGAAGGAAATAACTACTTACCATGAATGCAGGTTAGAGGTATTGTTAAAAAAAACCTGTCATAAGCGTCAGTTCATTATTCATTCTCCTATATAAACTCACAGTTCATTTCAGTTCAAGTCACTTTACCTTATGATCAATGGCAGAATCTAAGCACATAAACTGAATACTGAAACAAGGAACCGCAGATGCTGGTTTACAAAAAGTGACACAAAGTGCTGGAGTAACTCAGTGGATCAGGCAGCATCTCTGGAGAATGGATAGGTGGCGTTCTGGGTCAGGACCCTCCTTCACACTGAATTGCTGTACTTCCTAGCCTTTGTACAAAATATATTGTCACTCTAAGACTAATAATAATTCTTCAATAATAATTGAATAATTCTTTATTTTTACTGTGGAGATTGTTTTTCCTGTGAATCTTAAAGGTGTAATTTTAGATTTCTGGGACCAATCTGGTGCTTCTGTTGATAGTTTGTCAGAGAAATCTGCAAGAAACTTAAATAGTGGTGGTAGCTTAAAAATCATTCCAGAAAAGCACGATTTTGCCTCAGCAACCGTCACCTTTCGTCTCAGGATATAAAATATTTTATATCCAAGGGAACTACAGGTCATTTAAAATCAAAAGTTATAGGTATACGTATTTCAGATAAGATGGAGGGAAATGATTATCAAGACTGTAAGCTTTGTCAAAAATTAATTGCAATGACGCTCATAAACTGCCTCGGCTTTCATCTGGTGATTTATTGTGTCATCATGAAGATTACAATCATTATCTGCTTTCAGTTATTCTGGTCGTCCCTGTGATCTGTATTGTGTGTAAAGTTTACATCTAAACAAAAGTCCATTGACTCATGACAATTCCGCCATCAACTTTTCTTTCTTAAATGACCTTTGTAACTGATTGACAGATGCTAAATATAAGCTAAACAGTAGCCTCTTGTTAACCTGGGAAATAAGTTCATTGGAACAATTATCAAATCATCATTAAAACATAGTCATGTTGAATAAAAGTATTTTTAACAGTATCACAAATGCTTACTTGAAGGGAAAATGTGAATGGAAAACTGCAGTTTGATTTGTTTCTTCTCTGGAACAGCTACACGTCAAATATTCCTTTTGCTGAATAAGCAACTCGCACTGGAGTGGGTGAAGAAGGGTTTCGGCCCGAAACATTGCCTATTTCCTTTGCTCCATAGATGCTGCCGCACCCGCTGAGTTTCTCCAACATTTTTGTCTACCTTCGATTTTCCAGCATCTGCAGTTCCTTCTTGAACGAAGGGCAAATATGTCAGGATTAGAGAACCTTGGATGGCAGAGGATATTGAAGGGTTGGAGAAAAATGGAACCATAGGGCAGGTATAGGAAACTTGGATTGAGAGAATCTCTTCAGCAATATAGAGTGTGTAGGAGAGAACTCAAAAAAGAAATCGATGGCAAAACAAGGCCATGAAATATCATAGGAAAGATTAAGGAAAATCCAAAAACATTCCAGATGTATATTAGGAGCCAGGGTGGCCAGGGAAAGAATTGATCCCCTTAAGATAATGTTTGTGTGGATCTATGTGATGTGGGTGAGGTCGTAAGTAAATACTTACAGTATCATCTGGGTATGGATCATATTCAGACTGATAAGGTTAGTTTAACTTGGTATCATGTCCAGCACAGACATTGAGGACAAAAGGGGCTTTTCCTGTCCTGCACTTTTTTAATATTCTGTGATTTCACCAAAGAGAATGGGACAGAAGATATTGAGTTCAAAGTGAGGTATGTGGATAATCTAAAGCATGTCAGTATAAAGAAGGAGAAGATATCATGGGACATAAGAATGAATACAGCCCCAGGGCTGGATGACATCTATCCCATGTTGCTATGAAACTGAAGGAACTTAATGCCGAAAATCCAGAGGAATAGGATTTACAGTATGTCCATTTGGAAGGGGAGGGATTAATCAGGGAATGGTCAGCATGGCTTTTTGCAGAGGAAGTCCTACCTCTCCAGTTTGATTGTGTTTTAAGAGAAAGTAAGTAAGATGCTCCATGAATTGAGAGTGGTAGACGTTGTCCATATGGACATCCATAAGGCATTTGACAAGGTCCTGCACGGTAGGCTGGTCTTGAAGATTAAGGCATATGGGATCCGAGGTAATCATGTTGACTTTGCTTGACCGCTTAACTGTTTTATGATTTTCTCGAGCACTGCTTTTACCTTCTTTGCAATGGATTCCAGCATTTTCCCAATGACAGTTGTTGGGCTAACTGGCCAAAAGTTTGCTTTGCTCAGTCTCCCTTCTTAGTTGAAGAGTGGTATTATATTATATTAGTTTGCTTAGTATTTTGTTCTTGAAGTAAAATAAAATAAACTCATCCACACTGACTGGTAGGTATGCTTCGTATTAACCCCATTGACCAGCACTTATTCCATAACTCTTTATGCTTAAGTGACTCTTAACAAGTGACTCTGACATTTCTCTTTTTCCCATCAATTCCCCAGCCTCATCCTTCAAGGAGTCAATGCTCACATCAACAAAACTCTTCTGTTATATACATCTGTAGAAGTTCTCACCTGTTTTTATATTATTTGCTTGTTTACTCTCATTATCTTCATCCCATTTCATAAAATATTTACATTTTTTGGTGCTATCTAAAAATTTCCAAATCCTCTGACATGCCACTAATCTTCACATCATTATATGCCTTTGCTATCAATTTGATGCCATCCTCGGTTAGCCACATGAGCCTCCTCAGAGAGCCTTTCTTTCTCTTCCGAAATTTATGAAATGCTCCTTAAATGTCCCCCACTTATGATCTAACTTTAATGTATTTTGCCAGTCCATTTTAATCAGGTCTGTCCACAGACTATTGTAATTTATTTAAATTTCAGAACAGTAGGATCACGTTTCTAACTCTCAGACTGAATTTGAAATTCTAACATGTTGTGATCGCTCTTTCCCTGGGGAAATTTTACTGTGAGATCATTCATTAATCCTGTCTTATTACACAATATCGGATTTAAATAACCTGTTCCCTGACATTGCAATACCTTTCTTACAACCGCTGCCTCACCCAGCAAATTATTTCTTGATTTATTCGCCACCCTGCAGAATAGCTACTGTGAGGGAGCCTACATACTACTCCCACTGGTGACTTCTATTACTTTGCTGTACTAAAACTGAATCCATATCTTGGGCCTGTGAGCTAATTTCATTCCTCACCAGCACACTGATTTCATCATTTATTTACAGAACGATGCCACCACTTTTCTGCCTATCCTTTCATAATGTGAAACACCCCTGAATGTTCAATTTAACGCCTTGGTTACCATGCAACCATGTCGCTGTAATGTGATCGGATCATACCCATTTATTTCCATGCCAAGTACCCATCAATTGTCAAGTGCACTCAAATAAAGAGCTTTTAATTTTATCTGCAACGTTAAAAAAAAATGCATGTGTTGGAAATCTGAAATGAATGCAGAAAGTGCTGAAAACATTCAGTCAGTATCTGCGGAAAGCGAAATAGAGTTAATGTTTCAGGTCAAAGATTCTTCATGCCCTTAATTTAATCTTGCTGCTCTTCATAATTCTGAGAATATCATTTGGCCACTCACTCTTCTGTTTCTAGAACCTTTATGTTGCCAATATGCTCTGGTTATTATTATCTCTGCCATTGCTCTGCACTATTGCTTCTTCTTTCTCTTTGCTATCCCAGATGCCTTCTCATCTAACTCCCTGCCTTCTATTTGAACAACAAATGTTTAATTTGTCCTGCTGGTCCTCAGTGTGTGTGATTTCATTGTTTAAGTTTATGTGTAAAATAGTTCAGTGCAAGTAATTTAGACTTTACTTTAGACTTTAGAGATACAGCGTGGGTACGGGCCCTTCAGCCCACTATGTCCATGCTGACCAGCGATCCCCATACACTAACACTCTCTTAAAGAGGATTTGATAAATGGCAAACAGAATGGGCTGCTTATAGCAATCGTGAAATAGAGTCATCGTGTCTTTGGCCCAATGTGGCTTCGAACTAATCATATTTATCCAAACGAGATGAGATATTTGGATAGCAGTAACAGGATCGGTCCGAGTCAGCATGGATTTCGAAGGGGGAAAACATTCTTGACTAATCTTCTTGGACTTTCAGAAAGCATTTGATAAGGTCCCACATAGGAGATTAGTGGGCAAAATTAGGGGACATGGTATTGAGGGTAGAGTGCTGACATGGATAGAGAAGTGGTTGGCAGACAGGAAACAAAGAGTAGGAATTAACGGGTCCCTTTCAGAATGGCAGGCAGTGACTAGTGGGGTACCGCAAGGCTCGGTGCTGGGACCACAGCTATTTATAATATACATCAATGATTTGGATGAAGGGATTCAAAGTAACATTAGTAAGTTTGCAGATGACACAAAGCTGGGTGGCAGTGTGAACTTGAAGAGGATGCTATGAGAATGCAGGGTGACTTGGACAGGTTGGGGGAGTGGGCAGATGCATGGCAGATGAAGTTTAATGCGGATAAATGTGAGGTTATCCACTTTGATAGCAAACACAGTAAGGCAGATTACTATGGTAAATGGCGTCAAGTTGGGAAAAGGGGAAGTAGAATGGGATCTGGGGGTCCTTGTACATCAGTCTATGAAAGTAACCATGCAGGTACAGCAGGCAGTGAAGAAAGCGAATGGCATGTTGGCCTTTATAACAAGAGGAATAGAATATAGGAGCAAAGAGGTGCTTCTGCAGTTGTACAGAGCCCTACTGAGACCACACCTGGAGTATTGTGTGCAGTTTTGGTCGCCTAATTTGAGGAAGGACATTCTTGCTATTGAGGGAGTGCAGCGTAGGTTTACAAGGTTAATTCCCGGGATGGCGGGACTGTCATATGCTGAGAGAATGGAGCAGCTGGGATTGTACACTCTGGAGTTTAGAAGGATGAGAGGGGACCTCATTGAAACATATAAGATTGTTAAGGGCTTGGACACACTAGAGGCAGGAAACATGTTCCCGATGTTGGGGGAGTCCAGACCCAGGGCCATAGTTTAAGAATAAGGAGTAAGCCATTTAGAACGGAGACGAGGAAACACTTTTTCTAACAGAGAGTGGTGAGTCTGTGGAATTGTCTGCCTCAGAGGGCGGTGGAGGCAGGTTCTCTGGATGCTTTCAAGAGAGAGCTAGATAGGGCTCTTAAAAATAGCTGAGTCAGGGGATATGGGGAGAAGGCAGGAACGGGGTACTGATTGGGGATGATCAGCCATGATCACATTGAATGGCGGTGCTGGCTCGAAGGGCCAAATGGCCCTCTCCTGCACCTATTGTCTATTGTCTATTGTCAAATGTTTTTTAAACATTCTGACAGTACCTGCCTCAACTACCTCCTCTTGCAGCTCGTTCCACTTACCTCCCACCCTTTTGGTAAAAAAGTTGCCCCTCAGGTTCCTGTTAAATCTTTCCCCTCTCACCTTAAACCTATGTCCTCTGGTTCTTGATTCCCCTATCCTGGTTCAAAGACTGTGCATTTACCCCAGCTATTTCTCTCATGATCTTATACACTTCTATAAGATCACCCCTCACCCTCCTGCGTTCCAAGGAATAAAGTCCTAGCCTGCTCAATCTCCTCGTGTAGCTCAGGCCCTTGAGTCCTGGCAACATCCTTGTAAATCGTCTCTGCACCCCTTCCAGCTTAACAACATCTTTCCTATAACAGGGTGACCAAAACTGAACATAATACTGGGCTCATCAATGTCCTGTACAACTGAAACATAACCCCCCAATTTCAATACTCAATACTCAATACTCTTGACTGATGAAAGCCAATGTGCTGATAAAAACCAGAGAAATTAATTCACGATTATAATACTTTAAATGCATTTGCGGTTGGATTTAATGTATGGTTTAACTGTGAACCACCAATATAAGTTCTGAAACTCAATTTGTTTGCTAGTGCTCCGGTTAACAACGTCTCCTTTAACATAGGCCACAAAGAAATTTAACACAATACATTGCCTAATGTTCTGTCAGAGAAAATTAATGTGTAAATGTTTTATGAATTTAGCATAGCTTTTGAGCATTATGTCCACATTGTAAAATGCATTCATTTTCAATTTTAATAACTTGAAGAATGAATACATTACTTAGTGTTCAGCTATCAATCCCATGACTCACATCCGAGGATGCAAATTCACAGCTTAGTTTTAAGGAAAACTCCAACGGAATGTGAGATTTCCAATGGTTTAATATACAACGTTAACAATAAAATATGCCATCAAATGGCACTGCAGAAGATTTGGTGAATGTATCTGGCTGTATTCTCTAATAAAGTTGGATTTACTTGTAGAAAACAAAAATCTAATTTTAAACAATGTGAAAGTCCTCTGCCTTCATTATATTTTGTGTTCCACCAAATAGTGAATTTGAACTCAGATGAAATGATTTGTTTATGATGTTGTGGTGTTAAAATATTTCCTTTCCCTCTATCTGGCTATTCATTTTATTACACAAAGGTTTAGCTCCAAGGCCTCCACAGATGTTGGTCTGAACTCAGATTTTGAGGTGTGTTAAACAGGCCAGAGTTACGCTCCCTCTAATTTCCTTGCCGATCTGCACACATGTTCCCAATCTCTTCCTCAGATATTTCCATGATGCGGAAAGGGGGCAAAATATGGATTGAGGGATCATAAACTTCTGTTACCCCTGTCCAAACAGATGTAATTGTAAATTCACCTTGTATACTGTACATCATTTGACTAATAGGCCACTAGCTACATATAGTATTACAGAAGGGAGTTTGATTTCAAATTAAGTTGACATTAACATCCATCCCCAAATAAAGATGTTTTAAACGTGTATGTAACATCTTTGGTGCAATAGTAAAATCATCACTATATAAACATGGTAAGCAAAGCATGCCATGTCAGAATGGGATAATTATGCTTGCTACATAATTTTTATACCTTAATGTAAATAATGATAAACTTTTTCCCAGCAGAGTTGTCTACAACTAAATGTCATAGGTTTAAGGTTAGGGGCAGGAGTTTTAAAGGGGATCTGAGGAAGATTTTACTTTAACCAGAGAATAGGTGGAATCAGGAAGACTCTGCCCGACGGGATGGTGGAGGCAGAGACTCTCGCAACATTTAAGAAATAGCTGTACAGCGTTTGAATTGCCATGGCATATAAGGATATGGTGCAAGTGATGATAACGGGATTAGTATAGAAGGCCGCCTAATATTTGGCATAGACGTGGTGGGCAGAAGGGACAGGTTCTATGCGATGTGACTATGACTCTTTAATTTGGAAAACACCAGTCTCTATCAGAGGTTGAAAATGGTTATATGCCTTTTTAAAGCCCAAGTGTTGAACATTTTCAATATTATTTCCAATGTCTTCATTTTTCAGCAAAAGTGACAAAATTAGCATCCCAAATGCGACAGAAGGATTTGTCTATATACTCTTTTGAAGGTTATGCAGAATTATACCATAACTTGGGGAGGCAAAGAAAGAAATAGAATTCATTTGGTACAGGATCTCATTGTTCCAAAGCATTTTGCAGCCAGAATAATACTTTTAAAGTTTAGTTGATCGTCTGATGTAAGCAACAGCACAGCCTTCAGGGACAAAACAAATGTCAATGAATTAGTGTTATGAACGATGATAATTGTATAGATTCCTAGATACAAATCCCTGTTCCACTTTAAAATATCATCGTGGAAACTGTTGCACCTTGGTAGAGTGAAGGGAAGGGCAGGTCAGGAAACTGTGGTTCAACTTCAAGATCAAGAGAGTTTATTGTCATGTGTCCCTGATAGGACAATGACATTCTTGCTTTGCTTTAGCACACCAGAACATAGTAGGCATAGTAGGCACGAATACAGAACAGATCAGTGTGTCCATATACCATCGTATAAATATATACGCACATGAATTAATAAACTGATAAAGTGCAAATAAACAGATTATGGGCTATTAATGTTCAAAGTTTTGTCCGACCGAGTTGATGATCTAAAGTCTCTTTTCGTATTCCAATTTTTTGGCATCTCTAGAAATCTGTAAACTTTGTTGCGTGCAAGATCTCAAACATAGAAATCATCTCAGCAAGATGTAAGGTTTGAAAAATAAAAATAATGTCAACGGCGTATTAAGAATCATTAATGCTGGTAATAAACAGTTGAGGGATTGGGAACACCAGCCAGAACATTACTCTTCCTTTCTCTTTCAGATACTGACTGACCCTCTATGTATTTATTACATATTTTGCTTTTGATTCAGCATGTGTTTTAATCTCCCCATTTTATTTTGGAATTTGCTGACTGTTGACAGGTTAGGAATACTTGGGAGGAGATGTCAGCATCTTGTCACCATAGTTCATAGTTACTGTCGTAGACTGTCCGCACAATGATAAGATAGAGACAGACTCTAATCAGGTGGAATGTTTGGAGGCAAAAAGTGTAATATGTATGTGTGTGGTCTTGGTCCTACAATAGTGCCATAAGTTGGGTTCTTCATGTTTTTTGCTGTTGTGTGACATGTTATATCCCCAAACCATTTTATTTCTGAATTTATCGTAGAAAATAGATAGATTAAACGAGAACTTACAGTTTGAAGTTTGATCTTTATTTTATGAGAAGTTGAAGTGAGGGAATACGTGAAGAGCCCGCCAGCCTGCATGCACGTCAATCTTCAGAGCAACTGTATGAAACCACAGACCAGTTGCAGAACTTAAACCATAGAAAGACTAACGAGACTAGAGTTACCAGATGATCAGGGTTGAGAGTGGAGGGCATGTATTCCTTCACTTCAACTTCTCATAAAATAAAGAGCAAACTTCAAACGGTAAGTTCTCGTTTAATCTTTCTATTTTATGTCAAAGTCACGCGAGTGACTACGTGAAGACTTCAAAGCTCTGTGGTTTCATGCAGTAACCAATCAGTGTGTGAAACACTTAAACTGATAAAACCATAATGGTAAAAAGACATGGTTATTAGCAACATGATGCTAACTTGCATACATGGCCATTGCTCTTAATCGGACCATAGTCCCAATTGGCTTTGAGTTAGACAATGACTCTTGCAATCCTGTTCAGAATTCTATCTGCAAATATCCAGACATATTCAACCAAATATTATAACTTCTGAACACGCACTTTGTAAGCCTCTTGCTGTATGATGAAAGGGAAATATCCATTCTATTGGCTGCTAGTGAGCCATCAGCAATCTCTTTAGAGACTATTAAATAACAATGAAGAAACTATCTTTCATCTCATAGGAACTAGCAAGCTCAGTGTACCTGTATACATAATAACACCCCCAATCTCCAATCTGGTGGGTATGCTGTCAACTCCAAATGTATGCAACCATGCCCGTTTTGCTTTATGAGATCATTCCCTCAACAAGCTACCCTAATGTCAGTTATGACCCAGACACCGAGTCAGAGATTGAGTAAAGACTGTGTTCTTAGTGCTAAAATCAGTTGCTAAAAGCATAATCAACTTAAAGATACTGCTTCCATTAGGAATACAGTAGATGAATATCTGCATAATAATTTATTGATATACATTGCACACTACGATGACTGTAGGCTTTTAGAGCGGTCATATAAAAAAACACCTTGTGTAACGTTAGTGAACAGCGGGTGAATAGCCAATCATTTATTGTCCCACTTATGGAATTATAAAGAATGACACAACAGCACAAGCAGTGTTAATTGTGCTATCACATAATTGCTTCTCTAAGCCCAAACTGAAAGCAACACAAACCTCTGTTATTTCCATTTAAAATTAACTCACATATCTTGTTCACAAATTTCCCATACAATTGTGGAGAGCTAGCTGCCCGAGAAAAAAGGCTGCACCAGCCATCACTCATGACTTCGAGTAAATAGGAGCTTCTTTAGCCGCCTTACCATGGCCTGAATGAATAGGCAAAGTTGGCACAATTAAGTCTCATGTTGCCTCATCCTTAATAACGTAAGAGGCATCTACTGGTAAACCCCTAAGTCTTATCAGCTGCAAATTTTGGATGTTATCTAAAACTTGATAACACAATGCCCTTTAATCTGAGTAGGGCAGCCTTTGCTTCCACCACTGGCTATGTTATCAAACACCAAATATATCTGTGCCTCTTGTGTATAGATATGGCAAAGAATGCATCTTCAAGATCAATTCTCTGAATCAGTTAAATTGCTGAAAACCAATCATCCATCTCAAACTGGGTAACCAAACACATGATCAGATTAGCCAAATCCTAACCTGATTTAGCATGCTCCATGTTCCTACCATCTTGAAAATATCAGAAATATACCCCTTTTTTTCTTGGGCAGACTACTCATCCTCTGTGAGATGTCACTGATTCCACTTGGAACCACCGTTCCTCTATTGACCATACGGACGGAAATTTCTTGGCTTCTCTTGCCACGGACGATGCATTATCTAGTTATTCATTCAATTCGCTGATAACATATAATCAGAACCTTATGACTAGAGCTAAAACACCGTATCCACTTGATGTGGGAATACGAGTTCTCTGTCAACTCTTGACTATTAGAGTCACCACGAATCCTCAGGGTTCTTCCTCAGAGTGGAAATTAGCCTAATGCAAGCCTGAACCAGGAATTGCATCGTGGTCCTCTGACTGAAACCACCTGTCTGAGTCGCCAGTGTGCGAAACACAATCTCTTCGACCAGCCACTCAATCAGGAATACTGGTATTGAGATTATTATATATACCTTTTTGATTCACAACATGAACCTGCAGGTCAGATAAAATACTATATGCCAGGCCGGCTTCCTGCTAGTAGCTACCTATCCCAGAGTGGATGGCAATGATGTTTTCAACGAACTGGCAACTGCACTAACTGAGCAGAATTTTAACCATGTGTTAAGTGAGATTACAACTACTTCACTCTACTGAGCAGCCTGATAATCTCAATCACAGATGTTGAGGCAGTGCTTCCCTGGTCAATATGACACATATGGCCAGCCAGTTACAGGATGGTCTACCCTGAACCAGGGTGACCAAGCTGTTTCTACCTGGAAATTACATAGGTCAGTATGCAAGGCACCCTTCCAATGTCTCTGCATCAATCTGTCTATACTCTCTGGAATTTAGGAGATTAAGAGGGGATCTTATAGAAACTTACAAAATTCTTAAGGGGTTGGACAGGCTAGATGCAGGAAGATTGTTCCCGATGTTGGGGAAGTCCAGGACAAGGGGTCACAGCTTAAGGATAAGGGGGAAATCCTTTAAGACCGAGATGAGAAAGACTTTCTTCACACAGAGAGTGGTGAGTCTCTGGAACTCTCTGCCACAGAGGGTAGTTGAGGCCAGTTCATTGGCTATATTTAAGAGTGAGTTGGATGTGGCCCTTGTGGCTAAGGGGATCAGAGGGTATGGAGAGAAGGCAGGTACGGGATACTGAGTTGGATGATCAGCCATGATCATATTGAATGGCGGTGCAGGCTCGAAGGGCTGAATGGCCTACTCCTGCACCTAATTTCTATGTTTCTATGTTTCTATGTCTACTCCAGACACAGTGAATATATACTAGACAGCCCATGCTGCCAGTAAATCCAAACCTGGGCCGACAGACTGCTCCATTTCAGAGTTTTACGGAGGTTAATAAAGAGACCTTACCTGCGAGCATCTCTGAACCCGGGTCGACCTGCTTGTTGGAGCTTCAACGAAGTTCCAATTGCAGACCCTGTCTGACCATGCTTTAGCCCCATGCTTGCCAACAGCTCGTTTCCAGAGCTCAAAAGCGATATTGCTGTGCAAGGCATGCCTGCCAGCAATCCTGAGTCGAATGGAACAGACTACATCTTCGACCTACAGGCTTTGCTGGAGCTTTGCAATTTCCCAGACTGGGATATCTCCCAGCCGTTCGCAGCATAACATCTTCCTTCAGCTGGTGTGATGTTAGGTAGCTGATGCTGCTGGCCAAATCCTCTTGTAGTGGCTTGCCCGTCCCTGAGGGAACAGCAAATTTAGGGGCAAGAGCAGGCAACTCTTCCTTATGCGTCTCTCGCACATCATGCATTAAAGCATGGGATTCAGGCACATACTCATATTCGGAGTCAGCTCCGTACTGATCTCCGACACTCCCCTCATCCGAGTGGGAGGAATATTGCAACCCTGAACCAGGTGTTGCCACAGGCTATAACTCGAACTGCCTGTGCATTCCTCCGTAACACGGAGCATATTTTGTGCCACCATCTGATCCATTAGATGTTCCAATTGAGACAAATGGCCAATCACATCTGCCATAGATGTGGGGACAGAATCCTCTTGTCCCGAATCATCCAACAGGACTTGTCTCACAGACATGGCTTTGGCTTTGCCCCGACCCGGGATTGCCAAGCTGCTCCCTCTACGAGCCGAACGGGAACTAGCTGTGCAGACCGGTGCTGCCAGCGGCTCCGAAGTGGAAACGGATGGCCATCGGCTTTTCGCACTGCCGCGGTCCTCTGCTGCTAGTATCTCAGCAGCCCCTTTTAAATCATTATTTATTGTACTTAACAGACAGGTTGCGCCTGCTAGAGACTCCGAGTCCTTGCTCCATTCTGGAGCCTCAATGGAGTATTTCAGGGGAGGAAATAGAGTGCAACCCTGAACCAGGTGTTGCTTCCTTAGTTCCTCTAGCCCCCATATGACCCGGTCAAGCCGGCATCATAATCGGAGTCTTTCCGTGGCTGGAGCCGCCTCTAAATGCCTCCGGTACACGGAGCATAGTTTGTTCACATGATTAAAAAGAAGCATATCGACATTAGTTCAGGGATTCGATTGCTTTATCGATATCCACATAGTTGGAGTCACGTATGAAAGAATCTCCAACAGTCCCCTCTACTGAGCGGAAATTATCATGACGCAATTGAAGGTAGACAAAAGTGCTGGAGAAACTCAGCGGGTGCAGCAGCATCTATGGAGCAAAGGAAATAGGTAACGTTTTGGGCCAAAACCCTTCTGGGTTTCGGGCCGAAACGTTGCCTATTTCCTTCAGGGTTTCGGGCCGAAACGTTGCCTATTTCCTTCAGGGTTTCGGGCCGAAACGTTTCCTATTTCCTTCGCTCCATAGATGCTGCGACAGATACAATGAAAGTAGATCCATGAAAGCACATGAATGAAAAAGATAGGAATGCATAAGTGGTTTGAGAGGAAGTGTGTAGAACATTGAGAAGTTGCCCCTGTATTAACCCCTCTTTCTGCCATACATGCCATATTTGTTAGGGTTTAATGAGATGGTGAGGTAAAGCAGAAAGACAAATATAGTGCAACAAATGGAAGACGGTATTTAATGAAAGGAAAATGTCTATTCAGGTGATTGTGAAATATTATGATATAAATTGCATGTCCTTTTAGATATTTGGGAAACCACCGTTTTTTATATTAAATTCTGTATTTTGTTCAAGATTAAAATTATTTTCATTCAGAAGAAGCTTGTATTATGTTTCTTTTTGGGTGGAAGAATGCAATCAGACAAATAGTCACCTGGATAATTTCCCTTTGCAGTATTATGTGTCGTCTTTTCATATATTGATCACAGTCCCCTCTACTGAGCGGAAATTATCATGACGCAACCCTGAACCAGGTGTTGCTCCCACAGGTGTCTGATAGACACAGCTTAAAAGGCTTCCTAAGCCAGGAGCTCCTTTCTGGAGCCTCAACGGAGTTTCTTAGGGGGCCAAATAGAACGCAACACTGAACCAGGTGTTGCCTCCTCAGGCCTCTGGATGACTCCCTATCGGAGCATCAATCTGTACAGGCATTGCCTGTACGATGCTCTGAACAGCCGCCTGCTCCAATGGAGCTCTATTCTGCCATGATAGTCACAAACGTGACCGAGCGGGAACCACTATTATAAACTGCCAGCTCTATTTATAGCTGCCCTATAAATAGAGCTTACACTATACACTGCTCTACAGCATATGCTGAACCGACCTCAGCCGGCAGCAGCTATTTTTAAATTACTAGGTGCTGCGAAAAAAAAACCCCACAGCGAATACTGAGTCAGCTACTCCGGGCCCGCTGTACCTCAGCGGCCCGTTCCTGAAAACAAAATTGGCTTACCTGCCAGAGCAGTTTCGAACTGCTCCGATTCCCGCGCCATGCGTCGACGTATTGACGGGCTCTTCACGTAGTCACTCACGTGACTTCGAAATAAAATTAATTATTTGGGGGAACACCTGTTTCATTCATAACCAATCTTGAGCATTCTTGAAATATTCTCGTGACATAATTTCAAAAGAAATAGATTTTTTTAGAAATGTATTGTGTAGATTGCTCCTATTTAATTTATATCCCCAAGATCTGAATGCATAGCTGTTCATAGATGCCTTCCTGGATCGCCGTTTGAAGCTCCAACATCGTGGGGGTTTGGTTCGAGGAGCTCCCAACGCGGGCGGCGCCGACCAACATCGCGGAGTCCCTGGGGCCCTTTGCCAAGGGCCGCCAACATTGAATCTTCGCCCGGCGCGCCTGGGGTCATCGGGAGCTGCGGACTCCAGTGGGAAGCAGCCGATTTGGAGATCCAGGCCGCTGAGGTTGACCTCCCGTTCCGACGTCGGAATGCCAACATCCCGGCAAGCGGGCCTGAGCGGCGGGCTGCCCATAGCGGCGACTGCGGAGGGCTCCAGAGGCCCCGACCACGGGTGAACATCGAGGAAGGTGACTGACTTTGGTGCCTTCCCTCACAGTGGGAAACTTTTGATTCTGCTGTGTGGGGATGTTTTATGTTGAACTCTTGTGGTGTGTTGTGTTCTTTATTTTTTTTGTATGGCTGTATGGTGATCACATTTCACTGTGCCAACTGGCACATGTGACAAATAAATGTATCTTGTATCTTGTATCTCTTTAACATTCAACATTTCATTCTTTCATGTCATGCCTTAAGAAGTTTTCAAAAAGATCTGTCAGATTTTCTACTTTCCTCTGTTAACTCCTGATGAGCTAATAGTCCAACTGTGCGGACTCTTTCCAATAATCCTTTCTAACCCTAATTTTCCTTGTCTAAATTCAGGGACGGAATATGTCAGATAAATTGATCTTGACATGGATTGCAGTCAATCTGGGTCCGATCTTAATTCCACCCATTGTTTTGCATACACCAGGAAATGTTACCAAATAATGAATGGAACGCCTGACTGATTTATCCTTTCTGTTAACTTTTGTTGGTGTGTCAGCTACAGGTTTAGTTCTAGGCCTGTGATTCCAATGTATTAGCAAAGACCTTGAATTGAACCTGGAACCTATTAGGTCTATTTGACTGAACTCTGATCTTTCTTGAATACTGATTAACTGCTTTCAGAGAGACCGTTGCACATTTTTTTGTGTACTCTAATTGTATTGAATGGGAATGACAAGCATTAATTTGAAAAATTATTGCAACCATTGCAGTTTTAAGTGCTCTTAACTATTTCTGATCATTTTATTCTTTCAAGCCAATATTTTTAAGTTGTGTACTGATAATACAACCTCACCTTTTTGAAGTTGTCCAAAACTATGAATGCAGTTGGAAATTTGGAGGAAACTACTTCAGTTAGTGGTTGGCAATGTTGATACAATCGACACAAATACAATGTGTTTAAGAAGGAACTGCAGATGCTGGAAAATTGAAGGTAGACAAAAGTGCTGGAGAAACTCAGCGGGTGCAGCAGCATCTATGGAGCAAAGGAAATAGGTAACGTTTTGGGCCAAAACCCTTCTGGGTTTCGGGCCGAAACGTTGCCTATTTCCTTCAGGGTTTCGGGCCGAAACGTTTCCTATTTCCTTCGCTCCATAGATGCTGCGACAGATACAATGAAAGTAGATCCATGAAAGCACATGAATGAAAAAGATAGGAATGCATAAGTGGTTTGAGAGGAAGTGTGTAGAACATTGAGAAGTTGCCCCTGTATTAACCCCTCTTTCTGCCATACATGCCATATTTGTTAGGGTTTAATGAGATGGTGAGGTAAAGCAGAAAGACAAATATAGTGCAACAAATGGAAGACGGTATTTAATGAAAGGAAAATGTCTATTCAGGTGATTGTGAAATATTATGATATAAATTGCATGTCCTTTTAGATATTTGGGAAACCACCGTTTTTATTTTAAATTCTGTATTTTGTTCAAGATTAAAATTATTTTCATTCAGAAGAAGCTTGTATTATGTTTCTTTTTGGGTGGAAGAATGCAATCAGACAAATAGTCACCTGGATAATTTCCCTTTGCAGTATTATGTGTCGTCTTTTCATATATTGATCACAAGGCTTAGATGGATTATTATCTGATGGCTAGAACAACCGAGTATTAGATCACCCACCAAGGCAAAGATTAATGTAATTTTTGAACCTTTAAACAATTTGTCAAAATCGTTTTAATTTAAAAATCTATTTAGTTATCAATATTTTGGAAGTGGAATAATTGAATTATCCAATAAAGATATTATAAGTTCCTTTAGAAGATGGATGTAGGATGAGATTTCATCTCAGTTCCAATTTAAATGAAACAAAATCAATGAATACTTGTCCCCTGTAGAACTATCCCTCAATTTCCCTCCCTCAGTCATGTCCGGGTTTTAATTCCTCCCAATGTTTCTGAATATTATCAGCATTTTAAGCCGAAAGTTCTTAGCTTACATTGAATTTGGAACCGTGCTTCTTATAGAAATTTTGAATCGAATTCTTCCTTTCAAATGTGCAGCAACTCCAGTCAAAAGCCCATGCATGATTGATTTTGTGAAAGAAAGCATAATGCCACAGCTGTATAATACTTAATTAAACTATTGTTAGTTCCTTCTCTCCTGCTGATCTTTTTCTTTCAATGCTGAAGCCAAACATTAATTCTTTTTTTTTCATCTTTGTTACAAAGCCAACAATATTTTCCATAATATTTCATATTTCAATATTTCCATTAGCCACAGCTGAGCTCGTAGAAGACTGGAGGATAGCTCTTGCTGTGTCTTTATTTAAGAAGGGTTGTAAGGACATGCAGGCTAGTGAGCCTTCCTTTAATAGTGGGAAAGTTACTAGAAGGATTCTGAGGCACAGGATTTATTTGCATTTGGAATGGTAAGAACGGATATAGGATAGTCAGCATAGCTTTGTTCACGGTAGATCATGTTTCACAAATTTGATTTGGTGTTTTAAGGAGCTGACCAAGAGGAATGACAAGGATATGGTGGTGGGCAATGCCACACTGACTTTGATACGATTCTACATGGTAGGCTGGTCCAGAAAGTTAGAGTATATGGGATCCATGGAAGACTAGCAAATTTGATGTGAAATGCGTAGGAGACAGAGGGTGGTCGTGGTGGATGCTTTACACATTGGAGAGCTGTAGCCAGTGGTGTGCTGCAGTATTCTGTAATACCTTTTTTATTATTCATATATTTTATATTAACAATTTGAAAGCAAATGTAGATGGTATGATTAGGAAGTTAGAAGATGACACCAAAATTGCCTGTGTGATGGATGGTGAAGAAGGTAATGTGGACAAGTGCAAAGTGATGCATATTGGAAAGTTAAACCAGGCCAAGATATATACAGTGAATGGCAGGGTCCTGTGGAGTGTAATTGAACAGTGAGACCTCTGGGTACAAGTGATACTACCCTGTTAGAGGTGACAGGTAGACAGAGTGGTGAAGAAGGCTGAACACGTGCATGCCTTCATCGACCGAGGCATTTAGTATGAGAATTGGGACATTACATTACAGTTGTACATATTGAATGGGAAAAGATTGAAGTTGTGGGGAGTTTCAAGTGGGCAGGGAAAATGCCTATTTTCATGGAGTGGCCACATGCAAAGCCAAGGGTAGTTAATTTATGTGGTATTAGGACTATTTCTGGATTGCTGGAAGTATCCTATTGGGAGATATATTTACTGGATAATCCACTCTATGCTAGTACTCTGTACTGCCATCCTCCTGCCTAGCACAGCCTCTCATGTGACATTATAGGAGCTGATAATATTGAAATGTGAAGAACTGCATGGCACCACTGTGTTAAGTGTTGAAGCACAGAAACATAGTAAAACAGTTGTGAATAGATGCAGGTTTGGTTTCTGTCTGTAGTTTTCTTGATTGAGTGCTGTAAATAGGGACAACCTGTTCTCTGCAGTAGAGGAGTACATAAATTTAGCAGGGTGGTCTCTTGCCACCTACCGAAGGCTGTTTATAAAGAATATTGCCAGCATCTTTGAGCATGTTTTGCATCTACTTCTTACGTGCAGAGTATTGTCAAGTGAATGCTTATGTATTTACAAAAATCATGCACGTAGACTCAGCCCTATGCAATACACTGATTTAATGTGCCCACCACAGTGAGTGGTCATTCTGGGAATGTACAATATATGTGCAGATGACAGTACTACAATTTACAGAAGTATGTTATGCAAATGTTGTCAAGCAGTGCATAAAAATATTACTCTACACAATTGCACTTCAGAAGCCATGAGTTTGAATTACAATGGATTCTTCCTGTTATTGAAAAGATTCATGAAGATTTCAGAGAAACCAACAATTCTTCAGAGAAATATTGACACTGGAAAAAATAGGCCTGTGATTTATTTCTAAATTCAATGGGGAATATGTGGCCAATTGCCTTGTTATATTTCTGCACCGAACATTGCTTTGCCATGAACGTAAACAAGAAGGTGACTAATTTGTTTACTTTTATTTTTCAGTGCTCCTTTTTGCCTAAGTTTTCCATTCATATAGAGACTAAATATGAAGATAACAATGGATCAAATGATAATGTAAGTATAAAATGCTTGCAGGCAATTCTAATTTGATGTAGCTGTTAACTCTGATTCTGATAATTTTCTATAAGCTTGAAGCCATTTCCCACTGGGAATATTCACCTGAGAATAGTGTTTGGTTTAATGAGAATTAAGCACAAGGGACAATGTAAGAAAAATAGAACATTCTCCGTTTGATGTAATTCAAATGCAAATCTGATATTTGTAATATGTTTATGGATAATTCAGTATATTTCCCTAATTGTTTCAAGTCAAAGTGTCTGTTATGCTGTCAAATTCACTGACTGAAAATATACAAGTACTTCTAAAGCATCTTTCTAAATATTAATTTGACATGTATTTGAAAGTAAGCATGCAGTAGGCAGTGAAGAAAGCTAATGGCATGTTGGCCTTCATAACGAGAGGATTTGAGTATAGGAGCAAGGGGGTCCTTCTGCAGTTGTACTTACAGGGCGCTGATGAGATCACACCTGGAGTATTGTGTGCAGTTGTGGTCTCCTAATTTGAGGAAAGACATTCTTTTTATTGAACGAGTGCAGCGTAGGTTCACGAAGTTAATTCCCGGGATGACGGGACTGTCATATAATGAAAGAATGGAACGACTGGGCTTGTATTCACTAGAATTTAGAAGGATGAGAGGGGATCTTATAGAACCATATAAAATTAATAAGGGATTGGACAAGCTAGATGCAGGAAACATTTTCCCGATGTACCACAGTTTAAGAATAAGGGGTAAGCCATTTAGAACTGAGATGAGGAAAAACATTTTCACCCAAAGAGTTGTGAATTTGCGGAATTCTCTGCCTCAGAAGACAGTGGAGGCCTATTCACTGGATGCATTCAAAGCGCCTGGACCTGATGGTATACCCGGTCGAGTTCTCAAGACCTGTGCAGACCAACTGGCGGTAATTTTTGCCGTCATTTTCAACCTCTCACTTCTGAGGTCTGAGGTTCCCAACTGTTTTAAGAGGGCATCAATAATACCGGTGCCCAAGAAGAGTAAGGTGACTTGCCTCAATGACTATTGACCAGCGGCACTAACGTCTCTGGTGATGAAGTGCTTTGAGAGGTTGGTTATGGTGCACATCAACTCCTACCTCGACAAGAACCTCGACCCACTACAGTTCATATACTGCCACAACAGGTCTATGGAGGATGCAATTTCACTGGCTCTCCACTCCACATTGGACCAATTGGACAATAAAAACACTTACGTCGGGCTGTTGTTTATAGACTACAACTCGGCGTTTAATACCATCATCCCTTCCAAGCTGGTTACCAAGCTCATGGAACTGGGCCTCTGCACATCCTTCTGCAATTGGATCCTCGACTTCCTCATCCACATTCCACAGTCTGTTCGAATTGGAGGAACCACTTCATCCTCAATAACAATTAGTATGGGAGCTCCTCAAGGCTGCGTGCTCAGCCTCCCACTTTACTCACTCTATAACCATGACTGCGTAGCCGGACATAATGCGAACTCCATCATCAAGTTCACCGACGACACCACTGTGGTTAGATGAATCACAGATGGGGACGAGTCAGAGTATAGAAGCGAGATCGACCGACTGACCAAATGGTGCCAGCACAACAACCTGGCTCTCAACACCAGCAAAACCAAGGAACTGATTGTGGACTTTGGTAGAGGAAGGATGAGGACCCCTCAATTCTGTTTATATCAACGGGACGATGGTGGAGAAGGTCAATAACTTCAAATTTCTGGGCATGCATATTTCCGAACATCTTACCTGGACCCAGCACACCGATGCAATTATAAAGAAGGCACACCAGCAACTCTACTTCCTGAGAAGATTACGGAGATTCGGCATGTCGAAGAGGATTCTCCTAAACTTCTACAGGTGCACGGCAGAGAGCATTCTGACTTGTTGCATTGCGGCCTGTTTCAGCAACTTGAATGTCCAGGAGCGAAAAAGACTACAAAAACTTGGGACAACTGTGCAGTCCATCACCGGCTTTGACCTCCCCACCGTCAAAGGGATATATCGTAGTCGCTGCCTCTAAAGGGCAACCAAAATCATCAAGGACTCACACCATCCTGGCCGCACACTCATCTCACCATTACCATCAGGAAGAAGGTGCAGGAGCCTGAAAACTATAACGTCCAGGTTCAGGAACAGCTGCTTCCCTACAGCCATCAGGCTATTAAACACAACAACGAATAAGCTCTGAGCTCTGAACTGCAAATGACTATATTATTATTGCACTATATTTGTTATTTAACGTTTTCTTTTTTTTCTCTTCCCCCATTATGTACAATGTTTACATATTCGCATATTCTGTTGTGCTGCAGCAAGTAAGAATTTCATTGTCCCATCCGGGACATATGACAATAAAATACTCTTGACTCTTGATCTTGACTTGAGAATTAAATAGAGCTTTGGGCTAGGGATATTAAGGGATATGGGGAGAAGGCAGGAGCGGAGTACTGATTGTGGATGATCAGCCATGATCACATTGAATGGGTGGCTGGCTTGAAGGGCCGAATGGCCTACTCCTGCACCTATTTTCTCTGTAACTGTGATGTTAGAGGGACTACAGTGCCAAAGCAAAGCAAAAGGCTGCAATGTCAAGGGGTGTCAAGTGCTGTAGTGTTGATAAGACAGTGGTGTACTGTAATACTAGGTAACATTGAGGGCATCGTATTGACAAAGGCATAAAATACACGGCAACATCTAAGATACAGGGGAATGTAACAAAACAAGACAGTACATTGACTGAGATGCAGAGGAGAGCTGAATGGGAAAGCTGCAACGTAGTTTTACAGTAACTGAGAACACAGAGAGTGTTGAATGACCAAAGCAAGCCCGTTAATTAACAGTGGCCAACGTCACAACAACAAAAGAGTGTCTGAATTTAGCAAATATGCTTCTCCAAAGCACTGTAAGGTAAGAGATGATAAAGAGTAGAACTGTACAGTAAGTCAGGCTGCAAACAGTTCAATGAGTTGAGATAAAACTATGTTATCCTGTCAGTGTGTAAGAGGATTGGTGAAACATCTGACCAGATCCATATGTAACCCTGAAGCACATGGTTATGCTGCAGACTTGCAAAATAATCAGTTTCCCAGAAAACCAGGTTAATGGTGAGCCGCATTAAGAGTTTAGTTTAGAGTTTAGAGATACAGCGCGGAAACAGGCCCTTCGGCCCACCGGGTCCGCACCGACCAGCGATCCCTGCATATTAACACTATCCTGCACACACTAGGGACAATTTTTACATTTACCAAACCAATTAACGTACATACCTGTACGTCTTTGGAGTGTGGGAGGAAACCGAAGATCTCGGAGAAAACACACGCAGGTCACGGGGAGAAAGTACAAACTCCATACAGACAGCACCCGTAGTCGGGATCGAACCCGGGTCTCTGGCATTGAATTTACTGTGAGGCAGCAACTCTACAACTGCGCCACCATGCCGCAGAGATGACTCCTGAGATTTGGGAAATGTTCTCAATGATTCATGTTTTCCATGGTGTTCCTCCCCAAAGACCTTTATTGTTTGGAGGACCTTTGTGTTTTTTTAGGTGTTAAATGTGAGGCCTATTCTCTTGTTACACTTATTCTGGCTATATTTTACAGAGTGCAGTGACTGATAGATGCCTCTGAAGAGGTTCTGCCCCCGCTCCCCCCCTGCCTGCTTCTAATCCAGGTAACACTACAGGAAAGTGTGCTGGTGATGCCACATTTTAACCAGAGAATGGTAAAACCTACTGCTCCATTGGAAAGGCAGGAATATAGAAGGAATGGGTGACTCCTTCTCTACAGAGATGCTGCTTGTCCTGCTGTTATTCCTGATGTTTGTGTCTATCTTTGGTTTAAACCAGCATCTGCAGTTCCTTGCTACACATTTAGAAGGATAGGTTACTCTGCCACATTGGACATTTGGATCAAAAATAGCTGTGATATACATCTGCACCACTACATCAAACTATTTCTGCTGAAAAATTGTAAATAGCATGTAGCAGGTCCTGCCAGGGGCTTATGCTGTGAATAGATAAAAGATTAGAATACAAAAATCAGGTTGTTTTCTCCACATGGCTTTCAGGCTCCATCTAATGGTGACTTTTATATAAAACCTTTACCGTTGAAATTTGTAAAGAACATTTTATAGAAATTACAAGAAATCTTGTAACAATATGTGGTTAACTTTCTGCATGAAAAACAGGAAGCCACAGTGTTGTAGTCATGAGAGGAATGCAATATTCTGATGAACTTCCTGTTCCAGAATATCTATTCGCGGATGTCTGTATAAATAAATGGACTATCATTCATCTATCTATCTGTGTCCGGATATCTCAGTTGTACAGTTGCCATCTCAGCGTTACATCTTGCAAGTGATTGGTCTCATTGACACCAGTAACCAGGTCACTGCTTTTCAATTGCATAATTTAATAGCATTTCCAAGCCGCTACATAATTCAGAAGCTATATTAGTAACGGACTACAAAACGTTATTGTGCAAAAAAACTTTTAAGGATGAAGGGCAGTTAAAGTAGGAGATAGTTCCATTCCACATTTAAATTAATTTAAAATGAAGTTTTTCACTTCAGAACAATTCCAAGTTTCAATCCTTAATGATAGCATGGATATACATATATTTCACGGTTACTTTCATTTTCATCTATTTATTTCAAGATTATTTTCCGCTCTTTACTTAGGTCTTGTTTAGTTATTACCAAAAAATGCTAAATTAATTTAATTGAAAGTTTAACTTTTTCTAAGCTGGGCACTGATAATGCTCACAAAACCAATGTTGCCAAAATAATATTAAAACCCTTACCGTTACATTCTATAATATTGCGTGATTATATTAAAATTTTAAACTTTTGGAATTGTTCATTTGCTCACACTAAAACACATGCCACACAGAAAAATAAGTGTTGGAAACGCATTGAAAGCTACATTAAGATGAGATAGTTTTTTTATTTCCACTCCTGTCCTTACATTTCATCCTCTGTGTCTGAACTTTGCTGAATTCTCAGCTCCTGTTTTTTCCTCTCCATCCTTACTTCCATCTTTCCCTGTGCTTTCAGTTTTTTTTGTTAAATATTTTTATTAGCCATAAGTACATATTAAAAGAATATACTTATCACATACATTTGTAATATTATTAATATTAACAATTATGTCTTATTTGTATTTCTATACATTTTTTTAATTGCAGATAGGAAAAAATAGAGAAAAATAAAGTAAAAATAGAAAATCAAAAAAAAAATGAGTGGAGTATTAAACAAGTTCTCCATCTTCGGAGATATATCCATGATTTGTTATATATGATTCTTCATCCATTCCTTTATTCAGGCTTCGGTCAGGCTCTCGCACCGAGACATTTTGACCCTTTAAATATTCAATAATTGGAGACCATATCCCTCTGAAAAGATCCAACTTGTCCAGTAGGACAAGCCTTAATCTTTCCAGATGAAGTGTCTCCGACATTCCTTTAATCCACATTTTGGTTGTGGGGGATGTAGGACCTTTCCAGAATTTCAATATTAATTGTTACAGTTTATAAATAATACAGATTATTTATAAACTGTAATCAATCAAAATTCTTTGATTTGTTGTTATTAATTGATCTGTTTCTAATATTCCCAATATTATTAATTTTGAATCGGGGATCAGATTCATATTAACAACATTCAAAATTATCTTAAATATTTCTGTCCAAAATTTAGTAATTTTTATACAATTTGTAAATGAGTGCGTTAAGTTAGCTTCTAAGTGCTGACATTTATCAGATATGGCAGATACATTTGAAAAAATACTATGTAATTTGGATTTTGAATAATGTAATCTATGTAATATTTTAAATTGTATAAGAGAGTGTCTAGCATTTAATGAACAATGGTGTATATGTTGTAAACTTTCATCCCATACTTCTAGTCTGATTCATTGACCTAAGTTCTTTTTCCCATGATTGTCTATATATTTCTGTCATTGGAACATTGTTTTCCAATAAAAGGTTATAAATATATGATATCAATTTTTCTGTGTTCGGGTGTTTATTTAGACATTCATCTAAAATTTCTGTCTTTCTATTTCTGATTTCTTGTGTGTTTGCTTTTACATAGTCTCTTTGTAACTATTTTGAATGTAATCCATAAGTTTGTTGTAATTCTTGAAATGACATGAAGGAGTTTTCCCTATAGAGATCGCCCATCTTATTAATTCCATAGTTTTTCCATTGTAATAAACCTTTGTCCATGATTGAAGGTTTAAATGTAACGTTATTTACAATGGTTAGGGCTAGTGGTATACATTTCAATTTTAATGTTTTCTTTATTTGTTTCCAGATACGTATCCCACTTTCTATTATAGGATTTTCACTATACATTTTCATACCTAGTTTAATATTAGCGAATAAAATCGAGCTAATTTCAAAAGGCGAACAATCTTCTTTTTCCATTTTTAACCAGATTGGTTGTTTATCTGTCTCTACTAACCAAAAATTCATATTTTTAATATTAACTGCCCAGTAATAAAACAAAAAGTTTGGCAGTGCTAGACCTCCATTTATTTTTGATTTACATAAATGTTTTTTATTTATTCTATGGCTCTTAAATCCCAGATAAAGTTGGTGACTATAGAATCAACCTTCTTAAAGACATTTGTAGGAAGATATATCGGAATCAACTGGAAGAGATATAGTAATTGCGGGAGAAAAATCTTTTTTTTTGCATTAATTCTACGTAGCATTGAAATAGGTAATGTTTTCCAATATAAAATATTCTTATTTAATTTATTCAATAAAAGTGGAAAATTGGATTTAAATAAAGAATCAAATCTTTTTGTTACATAAATTCCAAGATATTTGATTTTTTGTTGGTTTGCTATCTTAAAAGGAAATTGTTGTAGTATATGTAAGTTATTTACCATTATTGACATAAGTTCACTTTTATTCCAATTAATACTATATCCTGAAAATAATCCAAATTCAGTTATTAATTTTAGTAAATTTGGAATACTAATTTCCGGCTTTGTAGTATAAAGTAATACATCATCCGCATATAAGGAGATTTTAGTTTCAGTATCTTTGGTGTCATACCCATATATTTCAGGATGTAATCTCACACGTTGAGCTAATGGTTCTATTGCAAGTGCAAACAATAGCGGGGATAAAGGACAACCTTGTCTGCAGCCTCGGAATAAATTAAATTTAGTTGATAGCATGTGATTTGTTAGTATTCTGGCTGTTGGATTAGTGTATAATAATTTAACCCAAGTAATAAACTTCTCTCCCAACTTAAAAGTTTCCATAACCGAAAACAAGTAAGACCATGCTAACGATATAATTACTAGGTCTTTATTAATACCTTTTTTCGAATATATCATATTGAATAATCGTCTCAGATTATATGAGGAATATCGTTTTGGTATAAATCCTGTTTGATCCGGGTGAATTAATTTATTAATAACTGTGCTTAGTCTTTATGCTAATATTTTGGTTAGTATCTTTTGATCAGTATTTAAAAGAGCTATAGCTCTATATGATCCTGGGTCATCCAGATCTTTGTCTCTTTTAGGTATGTGTTATAATAGATTCATTTAACGTTTCTGGTAGTTTCTGGTGGGTATAAATGTATTCATAGAGTATCTTCAAACATGGTGCAATCAGATCATAAAATGTTTTATAAAATTCCGAACCAATACCATCTGGTCCCGGTGTTTTACCATTTTTTAATGATCTGATAGATTCTTCGATTTCTTTTACTGATATTTCAGCATTTAGTGATTCTCTATTTTGTGAATCCAACCCATTCAGATTACATTTTTTTTTAATGCGTCTATTCCTATCCGGTTTTCTGTCATTTTAGCTGAATATAAATTTTTATAATATTGCAAAAATCTCTCATTAATATCTTTGGGTTGTACTAATGGTTCGCCATTGTATGATTTAATCCTATGGATTATTTTTTCTCCCTCCATTTTCCGTAATTGACGAGCCAATAATTTTTGAGGTTTATCTCCAAATTCAAATTGTAATTGTTTAGTGTATTGATAGAGTTTTACAACTTGATCTAAGTATATTTTATTTAATTTATATTTCAGTGCAGCGATTTTGTTATGTTTTGTTATGGATGGATTAGCAGCATTCTCTGTGTCTAATTGTTTAATCTCCTTTTCCAATTCCTGTTGTTTTCTCCGATTCTCTTTATTATTAAATGCATGAGAAGAAATCATAATTCCACGGGCATATGCTTTAAAAGTTTCCCATAATAGGGAAGAAGATAATAATCATTTATTTCAAAGAAAATCTTTATCTGTTCTATAATATATTCCTGAGATACTTTGTCTTTTAAAATTTGTGGGTCAAATCTCCATTGTCCCTGTTTTTCCGTTTTACCATTTATTTTAATCATAAATGTTAAAGGTGCGAGATCTGAGATTGTAATATTATGGTATTTTGAATTATAAGTAAGTGAGATAAGTTTAGCGTCAGCCAAAAAATAATCTATTCTTGAATAGGTTTTATGTACAGGTAAATAAAATGAATATTCTCATCCGGTTGGATTTTCTACTCTCCAAACATCTTTAATATTATTAGTATCCATATATGCATTTAATAAGTCACTGTAATGGGATTTGGTTTTCCTTTGTCTTGTGGATCTATCTAAATAAGAATCTAATGTACAATTTAAATCTCCTCCAATTATTAAGTTATGTTGTGCTATTTCCGGGATGTTATTAAATATTTTCTTAAAGAACAGTGGACTATCAAAGTTTGGTCCATATACATTGACAAAAATCATTTTTTGAGCATTTAATTCTCCTATTACAATAATGTATCTACCATCATTGTCAGTTATAGTTGATGTATGTTTAAATAAAGTGCCTTTACGAAATAGTATTGCTACGCCTCTGGATTTGTGTGTAAAAGAACAATGATATGTTTTATCTATCCATTTAGCTTTCAGCCTATGCTCGGCGTCTTTTTTTAAATGTGTTTCTTGAATAAAAATCACATCAGCTTTAATTGCTTTTAAATGTGCTAGTACTTTACTTCTCTTAATTGGTTCATTAATATCTTTAACGTTCCAGCTAGAAAACGTTATTCCCTCATTCCCCTTCTTCATTTTTAAATCTTGCATCTTTTGTCTATGGGGGTCTATAATATAGAGCAAATGGTTCAGTTCGACAGACCTGACCTTACACCCGAACACCAAATAGACGAATTTTAAGACACTTGAATGTCTCTCACGTGTATATCTTGATCCAATTTGTAACTCCATTCAAACTGAAAATAATAATGATAGATTATAATAGAGAAGAAAAGAGGATAGGTTAAGAAATTAGTATTGTGCACAAAGAAGGAAAAAACTACATCTAGTAATTAGTGTAGTTAGTGCTAGCCATACTAGCATGGCTAACCATCTACCGACTTCCATAGTTGATGTTACCAACTTAACCAGCTCCTTGGTTTCTTGGAATTTTTATTCCATAGCGGTATTTTACCGGGGATATTAAATTTTAAAATATTCGGGTTCTAATAGTCGGAAATGTGAGGATACATATATTTAAAACTTGTTTGAAAATATAATTTAAAAAATGAAAAGAAAGGAAAAAAGAAAATAAAAATAAAAATTACTAATAAAAAAGAAAAAAGGCTTCCAAAGAGGGCAGATGAAATCAAACTCAATATTTGACTCTAATCATTCCATTATAAGTAAGTATTAGTCATTAGTGATAATTATTAACTCTGATTAGTAAAGATACCACGCTATAATTTTAGTATTTATTAGTTATTTGTATTAGTAGTGCAGTTATACTAATTATTAGTATCCATGGGAGAGTTTCCGATCCACATCTTTCTCCAGCTTCCTTAGTCACGACTTTAATTCCATCCAGTCCTGCAAAGTCAGTTTATTCAATGATGAAGTTCAGTTTTAAAAGTATTATTCAAGCATCCTCTTGAACCTTAATCTTCTGGTCCAATGCTTCCACAGGGTTGGTGAAAAAGTGTTCCTTCTGTTTGTAAGTGATTCTTAGGGTAGTTGGATACCTCAGACCATATTTCAAATGCTCCACTTCCCTCAAGATACTTTTGGTCTCATTAAACGCTTTTCGTTTCCTGGATACCTCTGCTAGATAGTCTCGATAAATACTGATCCTGTATTCTTCAAATGCAAGCTTTCTGTTTCTTGCAATTTTTTGCATTATCTCCGCCAGGACATGGTCGTACTGTACTTTTATTATCATTTGTCTTGGGGGAGCGCTTTGTCTTGTCTGGCGTCTCATCACTCTGTGTGCTCGGGCAAGTAAAACCCCTGTCTCACTGTGCGAGTTGGCCCACGAGTGACCCCGAGATTTCACTCGTGGTGATCACGTAGCGGGAACGTCGGAACTCGCACGAACAACTTATCGACTCGTGGCGCTAACGGCAGGTACTCGGGAAACTTGTTAACTCGTGAAAAAAATCAAACATGTTTGATTTTTTCCACGAGTCAAATTAACTGTTCAAGTTAAAAATGGAAAATATTTAAACTCGTTGTAATAACGTAGTGGCCCGTGCGTTTATCTTAGTGTCTCGTGAGTCTACCGTGGGAACTTTAATAATCTGTTCTTTTGCTCGAGTAAAGACTGAACCAAAGATAGACACAAAATGCTGTAACTCAGCGGACCAGGCAGCATCTCTGGAGAGAAGGAATGGAGTCGAGACCCTTCTTCAGACTTACCCGAAATGCCACCCTTCTCTCCAGAGATGCGGCCTGTCCTGCTGAGTTACTCCAGCATTTTGTGTCTATCTTCGGCCTTTCTGCGATGATCTGCCACTTGTCCTTTATTACTGAGGCGCCTGCCCCGTGGCTTCGTATTCGTCACTCTGTCTCATGAGTACGCGGTTAAAGACCTGCCGAAGGGGCAAGTCTGGGGTGGTGGGTGGGATGTGTCCACGTGTGATGCTCCATCCACCCCCCGGGGCCGAGAGTGTGGGATTGGGAAGGAACTGCAGATGCTGGTTTACACCGGAGATAGACACACACAATGCTGGAGTAACTCCGAGGGACAGGCAGCATCTCTGGAGAGATGGGATGGGTGAGATTTCGGGTCGAGACCTTACTTCAGACTTCTCCAGAGATCCCGCTGAGTTTGCTCCAGTAGTTGGTGTCTATCCCGGTGGTGGGGAGCCGGGCTTGGCCGACCCGCTGCCTCTACAAATATGTTGTTAGTTCTGTAGTGGTATTTTAACTCGCAGACATTGACAGACACACACAAGTAAACGTACAGTCTGTGTATTTGTGGACACCACATGTATGTGTCCAACATGTATGAGGTGAGCTGGCTAATGTGTACATGATGCCCCCACTCCTGGCCAACGTCCCCGCCGCTTGCTGCCTGCCCGCCCGTCCCCACCTGTTCTCATACTACTGGTACTGACAGATCCGGGCAGGGCTGCTTATGCTAGGAATTTGGTAAAGAAATGCACATGGGCCAAATATGCAGCCAATCACAATTACCCATTTCTTCACTACAAAAGCTTCATCTCATATCCCCTCTCGTTTTCTACCATGAACTTTGAAAGCGAGATCTGGCCCCGATATCCAGCGTGAACAAGCGCAAGGACGAACCTGCAGAATGCCTCATATTTCATTATGACACTGGACCTGTTGAGCCCATCCAGTCTATTTGTGTGTATCAAGTCACTCCTGTTAGAAACACTGTGTCACATTTCAGGAGATGTTGTCAGCTCAAGAGTTAACGGGAGACCAACTTTGTCAGCTCAAGAGTAAACGGGAGACGAACTTGGAACATCGCAGTATACCATACCCGTGGGAACTCGGTTCAAACACTTGAACATCAACTTGGGATATCGTGCACAACCACGAGTCTCTCACTCGGGGTACCTCGTGGGTCAAGTCGCACAGTGAGACAGGGCCATAAAGGCTTTTGATCCAGAGATAAAACTTTTTGCAGTAAATTTGTAGTGAATTCTCGGGGATCTTGATCCGTCTCTTTCCCTTCTGGAATACCCGCAATTCTTAGGTTCTGTCTTCTCTGGCGACCTTCCAATTCAGTACATTTTTCGGTTATTTTGCCCAGTAATTCAGTTAGATGTTGGTTTTCTGTGATAAGCTTTGCTCTAATCTGAGCACTTGTTCTAGTTCTTCAAGGCCTTTTATGGCTGCCGTCTGTTGATTCAGTGCCAGCTCCACAGGATTCAGCCTTTCTTCAAGATGAGTTTTCACTTTTCTGATTTTAACATTCGTCTCATTTGTCAGACCAGTCAATATTTCTGCAATTTCTTTCTTCAGTTCATCGTGTTTGGCCCATACCCCTCTAAACCTTTTCTATCCATGTACCTGTCAAAAAGTATTTTAAATTTTGTTATAGTACCTGCCTCAACTACCTCCACCGACAGCTTGACCCATATACCACCACCCCTCAGGTTTCTATTAAATTTTTCCCCTTTCACCTTAAACATATATCCTCTGGTTCTTGATTCACCCACTCTGGGTAAACAACTCTGTGCATTCACTTTATCTGTTCTCCTTATTCCCCAAATTAATTTAATGAATTTTGTAAAACTTTTTACAACTAATACCTTTCATTACTAAAATGAGAGATAGGATATAAAACAAGATTTTATGTCAAGTGAAGATCTGAATGATTTTCGGGCCCAGTCTGAAACCTCTAAATGGCTCCCAGCTGGATAATTCAAATATTGACCCTTATAAAGTAAAGTAAAGTATCCTTTATTGTCATTCAGACCTTTCGGTCTGAACGAAATTTCATTGCCTTGCATATCATATCATATAATAAAAAACAAAACACACAATAAACACATATTTAACATCCACCACAGTGAGTTCACCAGGCACCTCCTCACTGTGGTGGAAGACAAAAGTCTTAAAGTCTTTGTCTTCTTCCCTCCTTGATCTCCCTTTGCGCTGAGGCGATCCAGACCTCCGATGTTATCGTCCACTAGGCCCGCGGCCGAGCCTCCGAAGCCGGGCTGCCACCACCGCCATCGCTGGAACACCGCTGGAGCACCGCAGCTCTGAAGCCGGGTCGCCGCTAGAACGTCGCTGGAGCAGCGCTGAAGCCGGGTCGCCACTGGAACGCCACAGCTCTGAAGCCGGGTCGCCACTGGAGCACCGCAGCTCTGAAGCCGTGTCGCCGCTGGAGCACCGCAGCTCTGAAGCCGGGCCACCGCTGGAATGTCACTGGAGAACTGCAGCTCTGAAGCCGGGCCACCGCTGGAATGTCACTGGAGAACTGCAGCTCTGAAGCCGGGCCACCGCTGGAATGTCACTGGAGCACCGCAACTCTGAAGCCGGACCGCCGCTGGAACGTCGCTGGAGCACCACAGCTTTGAAGCCGGGCCGCCACTGGAGCACCGCAGCTCTGAAGCCGGGTCGCCGCTGGAATGTCACTGGAGAACTGCAGCTCTGAAGCCGGGCCGCCGCTGCAACGTCGCTGGAGCACCGCAGCTCTGAAGCCGGGCCGCCGCTGGAGCACCGCAGCTCTGAAGATGGGCCGCCGCTGGAGCACCACAGCTCTGAAGCCTGGTCGCCGCTGGAGCACCGCAGCTCTGAAGCCGGGCCGCTGCCGCCTGAAGCTGGAACGCCGCCATATCTCCGAGGCCGCCAGCTCCACCATTAGGCCTCAGCACAGACGGAGACAGTGACGGGGAACACGACAAGAAAAGTCGCACCCCCCGAAGGAAGAGACTAAACCCCCCCCCCCCACACACATACACAGCTTAATAAACCAAAATTCTAACTAAAACAAACACAAGAAAACAAAAAGAAAAGAAAAAAACAGACGGACTGCAGGTGAGCCGCAGCTGCCAGGCAGCGCCGCCACTTCCGGATTATTAATAAGGAGTTACAACTGAGTTCATATTAAGTGTACAAGGAAGTTATTGATTCCACAGTATGATAGTCCTTTCTGAACATACAGTTATTCCTTTAACTTTAACTTTCCCTCAGGACTTGTGCTTTTCCTAGCCTGGTTTTGAACAAAATAACTGCACTTATGCAGTTTAGCATTTTTCATCCCCTTACTGTTTTTCTTTTGGCAGCTCTGAGCAAGGCACCACATTATTATCTGAAAAGCACTTCAAATGTATCTGCTACCAGTTTTGCAAGATAAAAAACAAATTGGCTCCCATTATTTTGAAATTAAACACATGAATCAATAGATAAATAAAACTCACAAGAACAACTTTATAATCCATGTAAGGAGGGATACTTGTCTAATAACTACTGATAATGTTACTGTTTCAATCCCATTGCAGTGAAACATTGTCAGCCCTTCATAAAACCTATAACTGTTAATGCACCATCACACAATATTACTTTGATTTCCAAATCTATTTGGGAAAGTTAACATTGAGCAAGTCAACTGCCAAGCACCCCCCAATGGTAAGAAAATGCTTCCTCCACACAATTCCTCGGGATCAACAAAGACTTGCTTCCACTCCAGTTTTGTTGATTCGAGGATGAATAATAAGACCAATGTCGGAACTGCACACTGTGCTTCTGAGAGGTGGACTTAAGGTTCTCAATACTGTAATTAATATTTCTTCTTTACTGCATAGTGGTGTGCCATGTTGAGCTGCTGCCTCGTAGCTCCAGTATCCATGGTTCAATCTCAGCTCCCCAGTACTGTCGGTGTGGTGTTTGCATGATCTCCCTGTGACTGGGTAATTTTACTGTGAGTGCTCTAGTTTCCCCCCCACTTCCCAACAATGTGCAGTTAGTCCCCTGTAAATCGCCCTTAAGCCCATAATAAATTGCTTAATCTAGCCAGGGAGATGGCTGGGGTGGATCAGTGAGAAGGTGGTTAGGTGTTAATAGGTGTTAATAAAAATGAGTTACAATTAATGTAAAAAATGGGCACTTGATTGTTGTCACAGACTCAGCAACTGAATGGCATCTTTCCATGCTGGGTCTCTCTACAACACTATTTCACCCTCTGAGCTGTAATGTGCCAGGGATTCCCAAGTGACAAAGGGGATATTTCCCTTTCATGGAGGCTTTGAGTGTACACAAATCTTTTCCTATCTCCACTAGATAGTTTCGGAATAGTGTGTCTGGCTGGGGAGCTGGGTGTCAGATATGTGAGTGACATGGCCCGCTCATTAGATGTGACAGAGACACATTATTATAAATCTGTGGTCAAGACAATACCATCTGTAAAGTTGCATTCGACATTGGCTGCACCACAGACCTTTGAATATTCATGCACAAAGAAAGGCTTTCATTTGATGCCTCCATACAATAAACCAGGGAAGAAACCAGAATGTTGAGGTTGGTGCTAAGGGATGGACGTAGAGAGTCACAGGGGAGAGAGATCTAGCAGGGGAAGGATATGAAATCAGGTCACCTTTGATTGGTTAGTAGAGGGGCTGGGATAAGGTTGGCAGATGGTCAGGTTGAGAGTTTGTGCCAGTAATCTTGGTATTGAAAGTTGGTTAGTTAGCTTGTCAAAGTCAGTGGACATTGTGGGGCTTGGCATTTGTTGACCAAGGGTTAACAGTCAGGGAGGTGTCGGTTGCATGCACTCAATGATTTGTTGGGCCAGTCAAGTGGCAAATTGATGGTTGTGAGGAAGAGAGGGATTGGATGAAGATCTCAATCTGAAGAAGAGGGAAATGATCCCTATTGCAGAAGGGTGTGAGCCTAAGTGATCGACATAGTATCATCATTGGCCTCAAACCTGCTCACACAGGTCGTCTTTACTGGCAGGTGCAACGGAAGTTATAAGTAGTTTAAAGGCTGTGAAAGGTCGACAAGCAACATCTGAACATGTGTTGTTGGAGTCATAGCACATGTCCAAGGCTCTGCATGCATTGACACATTAGACATGCAGTGGACCTCAAACAGAAATAGCATTCTTTGTCATCTATGCAGATATCTCTCATATTCAATAATTTCATTTTCAAAGGAATTGGATTATGGTGGCACCACGTTAAACCACAGCTGGAGTTTTGCATATAAATCTGGTCGCTGCACTGTAGAAAGTGTAATGATTTTTGAGCTGTTATGAAAGATTTGTTGGAATGACTACAGCAAAGAGGAATTTTAATTGCAAGCTTAGACTGGAGAAGTTGCGATTGTTCACATTGGCGCAAAGAACATTTTCTAGAGATTTAAACGCTTATCATAAATGCTTCTCAGACAGGATAGAAAGAAACTGTTTCCATTAGCAAATGGTTTGCAGAGCAGAGAAAACAGATTCAAAGTGATGGGCAAAAGATACAGGAGGGATGTGAGTGAATAGTTATGCTATGGGTGGTAGAACTGGGCAGTGGGCAGATGCTATAGACCTGCACAGGAAGGTAGATGCTCCCGCCCCCATGAGTCTCGGGAAGGCTGTCCATCTAGGAGAGGGAAAACTCTGATTTAAAACCCCCACTGCCTTGTGGCCATATCCAGTCATGGAAAAGGCTCCAGGAGTAAACCTCAAGAAAATCCGGAGTCAGAGCCCCTAAGGCAGTTTGTCGTTGTCTACCACCTCGCTCTGGCAGCTCCAGTGACGGCGCTGGTGCCAAACTGTAACGGCCCTGCTGTTCCTTTGCATCGATCAGCGACGTGGAGAGGGGGACGTGCTGCATGGGCAACAGCCTGTCCTCCATATGACATCGCCCAGGCTTACATCTGACCAGGATGCATCACCCATGGTCCGTCATGACCGAGGGGGGCCTACTAAAGGGTGGTAGAAACAAGTCAGAACTTTGACAAGAGAACTGAATAGGTCAAGTCATAGAGGCAAATGGCGTGGTAACAGACCCTTCAGCCCAACCTTGCCCACACCGGCCAACATGACTCACCTGCCTGTCCATGTCCATATCCATCCAAACCTGTCCTATCCATGTACCTATTAAATTATTTCTTAAACATTGCAAACATTTCAACTATCTCCTCTGGCAATTCGTTCCATACACCCGTCACCCTTTGTGTGAAAAAGTTACCTCTCAAATTCTTATGAAATAGTGTCCCAGCCTCTCAGCCTTTCCTTGTAGCTCAGACCCTCTAGTCCTGGCAACATCCTCATGAATCTTCTCTGTACCCAAGGTACTTGATGATAGACAATTTGCAGGGTCAGGGGGAAGAGCAGCAGACTGGGTCTGACTGAGCTGTTGTACAGAGAGCCAGCATAGATTTGATGAGCCAAATGACTTTCTGTGCCGTTAGGAGTTTATGACACTGTACTTTCTACTTTTTCTGCTCACATGATTCAATAGTTCCACATTTACTGACAGAGGATTCGACTATTCTCTGCAGTTTAACTGACCAGCTGCCTTCTGTTTTATTATTTTTTAATAATTGTAAAATTGTTTACATATGTGTTGCAGATCTTTGATTCAGAGGCAAAAGATGTTGAACGAGATGTATGCTTCATTGATATTGCGTACGATGAAATTCCTGAACGATACTACAAAGACTCTGAGGTAAGTGAATAAATATACCAGTGCATGGAAATAAGGAACTGTCGATGCTGGCTGACACACATGGCTTACACACAGTGCTGGAGTAGCTCAGCGGGTCAGGCAGCATTTCTAGAGAACATGGATAGGTGAAGTTTCGGGTCGGCACACTTCTAGGGAAGGGTCCCAATGTGAACCATCACCTATCCATGTTCTCTAGAGCTGCTAACCCTCTGAGTTAATCCAGCACTTTGTGTCATTTTAAATATACCAGAACATTTGACAAGAACTGAACGACCATAATTTGGCATCTTTGCTCAGAAGTAAATATCGCTTCTCCTTTTACAGGTAATGATTTTTTGCGTTATTCACACGGAACATTACATTAAGTTGCAAGATCTTAATGGTAGTATGAAACTGAATGGGGTTATAATTTGTAGAGAAATGGAAAAACAATGTTAATAGCCTAAAAATAATATAACTTTGGAAATATGTGATTGCGGCAGTGGAACTGATTATGGCAGTGGATTTGATTCAAGTAGATTATTTAAAATCATGCAGCTCCCAGTTTGAGGCAGCTGGTAATCAATTCTTATCCCTTGCAAGAAATATTTTGCACAAGAGAGAATTAAATGAAAAACTACCACAAATCTGGTCAAATTTCAAAACTATTCTGGTGCATACTGAATGTCTTTCATGTTCAAGATGGAACCGCAGATGCTGGAAAATCGAAGGTAGACAAAAGTGCTGGAGAAACCCAGCGGGTGCGGCAGCATCTATGGAGCAAAGGAAATAGGCAACGTTTCGGGCCGAAACCCTTCTTCAGACTGAAGAAGGGTTTTGGCCGAAACGTTGCCTATCTCCTTCGCTCCATAGATACTGCCGTACCTGCTGAATGTCGTTCATGTCCTGTCTCTCCCACTGAGTCCAACCTTTATATTGCCCAATTTTCTCAGACTTCACACCCTGAACATATGTTTTGGTTTCTTTCATGCACAAATTGGATTGGACTTTGGTTATGTGAGTGAGTGCAGTTGTCATTTGCAATGGCCATGCACATCAACCTGGATGGTGACTTCCTATGTCATAGCAACAAAACACTCAGTTCCTCATGCCAGCTCTGCCATTCATTAACAGCGCAATGGAAAAGGAATTTTTAGATCAAGACCCTGCATTAGGGTGGCATCTTGTAAAAAAACTGGTGTTTTATTTTAATGCCACATTCCTGCATTCTCTTGATTCCTTTAATAGCAAAATAATGTCTTAGTCTCTGTCTTGAATAAATTCTGCAACTGAGCCTCCATAGCTCTCTTGGGCAGATACTTTCAAAGATTCACTGCTGTCTGAGTGAATTATTTCTTCTCTCTGATTTGAATCACCAACCTGTTAATTTAAGATTCTGAACTCTGGCTCTAGACACCCCAGCATGGGGAAACAATATCTCCACATCTAAATTCAAGGCCTATAAGAATTTTGTATACTTCATTGAAATTGCCTCTTGTCCTTCTATAAGATTCTAATGAACCAGTCTGCATAATCTATCTTCCAGTGACATATTTGTTTCATTTTGCTGTCCTTTCCTTCTTGCCCACTGCAATTTCTCCAGTCTCGGTCTATAGGGGATCCATAACAACAACAAATCTTTTTTCTTTTTATATCTTTATAAAAACTTTTAGTCTGTTTCTGTTTCTCAACAGACAACTCTTGCATTATGTTTCCCCACTCCTCCGGGGCGGAAATCCCGGGGGGGGGGGGGGACAGGGGGGACACCCCCCCCCCCCCTTTTTTTGAGAGGTGGGAGAAACTCACCCCCATTATTTGTAAACTGGACTTTAAAACTCTGTGAAAAAAAAGCTGTTAAAAATCTCCGTTTTCCGCGAGACAGTGGGGGTGGGACTGATGATCGAGGGCGCCGATTGGACGAGAGAGACGTCAGTCAGCAGGCAGTAAGGGGTGGGTGCATGATGATTCAGCGCGATGGATGATTGGAGGAGGGAGGTGTCAGTCAGAGGCGGAAGTAGGGTGTGTGACTGATGATAGAGCGCGGTGATTGGAGGAGGGAGACATCCTGGTGGAGCAAAAATCAGAGCGGAGCTTGAATCGGCCCATTCGAGGGGCCTTTCATCGCCCGACATTGGAAACGTTGCCTATTTCCTTCGCTCCATTGATACTGCTGCACCCACTGAGTTTCTCCAGCATTTTTGTGTACCTACAGCATCTGCAATCTCTTTACTTCCATTTAGTTACTCCCGAAACCATCAAGTATTTATACATCTTTCATTCTCCTCTCAACCTAGTTGTCTCTGAGACGAATTGAAATTTGTTGATTCTGGCCCCTTTCCAGTAAATCTTTTCATATGGGTAAATTCTTTGGTGTTCAAGTTCTGCCTGAAGCATGTTGATCAAAATAAAAAGTAATTGTGTGATAAGCAGAGTTTTATAAAGGTTCAATAGAATCTGGTTCATTTTGTATTATATACCTATAAATGAGGCCCAGGATCCCGTATGCTCTTTTTTACTACTTTCTCAACGTCCGAACAACATCAAAGATTAATGCACCTATACGTTCTTGTCATTCATATCCTCAGATCATTTCTCTTCATAACTTTTCTAAAAATAATATGTAGGTCTATATTTGATTTGTAATTTTTTTTTATTTTCTAAAGTAACTTTTTACACATGAGTTGATTTTGCAGCTCAACCTAAGTCAAATCAATTTGTTTTAATCATTTATCAATTTAAATATTTGTTGATTTAAATAGACTTTATAAAATGTTACTGTGTTAATCTCTTTTAGTTTATAATCAATGTGAATGGAAGCATCCATAGGACGAAAACAATTTCAAATCAGTTTTCCAAAATGCAGAATAATTCACACAAACAAGTTCTGAATGAAGAATTTAAAACTCTAGTTTAGCAAACAACTATAATTTATTGAGATCAGGCCAACTCCCATCAGTCACAGTTAATATTAGCCACATTGCTGACATTGGTGACATTAATATTGGCCACATTATATTGGTGAACTTAAGCAGCTTAGACATTGATTAGACTTGACCCACACAAAATCCGCTCAAAAAGTGTGCAGGATTTATCAAGCAGCAGGCAAGCGTATTCAATTAAACTGCACATTGACTTCTTGTGTTAATTAACGCAATAAATGGGCCGCATGCCAAAGCAAGACAAATTCATGGTTATCTGTGAGATTTCATTAGTGTGTTACTGGAGGGCAATTTAGCACAGCAGTTAGTATTACTTTCTCACAACTTCGGAGCCTGGCCTTGACTGCTGAGTGCGTTTGCATGTTCCATTGGGTATATAACACATCCAGAGACATGCTGTTAATTGTCTGCTGTCAACTATCACAGTACAATTCGATGCAAAAGAACCAAAGAGGTATTGATATATATTTGAGAGAGAATAGGTTCCAGGAACTAATTGATCTATTGTGAGTATGTTCTTTGTCATTATAACTAAATGTTTTGGTCTAAATGCACAGAATTGGCTTGCATCTAATCTACAGAGGCATGTTACAACTCCCTGAAAGAGGGTAGATCATTTACTTTTGTAAATAATTTCCTTTCTGTCTTTCGTTCCTTACACCATGTAATGTTTTTCATGCTTGCACTATCCTGTACTAAGCATGCCATGTGACTGACTGCAGGAAGATACAAGAAGCATATTTAAACAACTGAACCCAACATGGAAAGGAGATAGACACAAAAAGCCAGAGTAACTCAGCAGGACAGGCAGCATCTCTGGAGAAAAGGAATGGGTGACGTTTTGGGCCGAGACCCTTCTTCAGACTAGTTAGGGTAAAGGGAAACAAGAGATATAGACAATGATGTAGAGAGATAAAAAACAATGAATGAAAGATATGCAAAAAAGTATGATGCTAAAGGAATTTTCCCTTTTTTTAATTTTAGTTTCTCTAAATTGTTTGTTTTGGGGTTACTTTAGCTTTTCTATGTGGGGAGGGGGGTTGGGTAAGGGGGAAACTGTTTCTTAGTCGCTTCCTGGCGGGGATGCTACTATTTCTCTGAGTCGCATCCCCCCCCCCCCTCGCGGCCTACCAGCTGGATCGGAGCGGCCTTTCCTACCAGAGACTGGGGACCGGACCAGAGCTACTGCAGCGGCGACGCGGCGTTGGATTCATCGCGGAGCGGGCGATGCCTACCTGGATCGCCGTTTGGAGCTCCAGAGCGTTGGGCCTGCAGCATCGACATAATGGAGCTGTGGTTGTGGCGCTCCCAACGCGGGCGGTGCTGACCGACATCGCGGAGTCCTGGGGCCCTTTGCCGAGGGCCGCCAGCGTTGAGTCTCCGCCCGGCGGGGCCTGGGAACGTCGAGAGCTGCGGACTCCGGTGGGAAGCGGCCGTTTTGGAGGTCTAAGTCACCGAGGTTGGCCTCCAGTCCCGACGTCGGAGAGCCAACATCCCGAGCGGGCCTGAGCATCGGGCCGCCCGTAGCGGCGACTGCGGAGGGCTCCGGAGGTCCCAACCACGGGTGAACATCGAGGAAGAGACTGACTTTGGTGCCTTCCCTCACAGTGGGAAACTTTTGATTCTGCTGTGTGGGGATGTTTTATGTTTAAATCTATCGTGTGTTGTGTTTTTTATTTTAGTGTATGGCTGTATGGTGATCACATTTCACTGTGCCAACTGGCACATGTGACAAATAAATGTGTCTTGGAAACAATCTTAGCGCTTTGGGAATCAAGGGATATGGGGAAAAAGCCGGAACGGGGTACAGATGTTGGATGATCAGCAATGATCATATCGAATGGAGGTGCTGGCTCGAAGGGCTGAATGGCCTACTCCTGCACCTATTTTCTATGTTTCACTGGAATCGAATTTGGAAAAAACAATAGCTTTATTGTGTGTACACAAAAGGCTGGAGAAACTCAGCGGGAGCAGCAGCATCTAAGGAGCGAAGGAGATAGGCAACGTTTCGGGTCGAGACCCTTCTTCAGACTGGTCAGGGATCAGGGAAACGAGAGATATAGACGGTGATGTGGAGAGATAAAGAACAATGAATGAAAGATATGCAAAAAAGTATCGATGATAAAGGGAACAAGCCATTGTAAGCTGTTTGTAGTGTGAAAATGAGAAGCTAGTGCGACTAGGGTGGGGGAGAGAGATAGAGAGAGAGGGAATGCCAGGGCCAGAGGGCTGAGGGAGAGGTGGGAAGGGAAGGAGACAGCAAGGGTTAACAGAATTGAGAAAATTCAATGTTCAAGCCCAGAGGATGCAGACTCCCCAAGCGGAATATGAGGTGCTGTTCCTAAAACTTGCGGTGTTGCTCACTCTGGCCGTGGGGGAGGCCCAGGACCGAGAGGTCGTATACGGAATGGGAGGGGGAGTTGAAGTGCTGAGCCACCGGGAGGTCGGGTTGGTTAATGCGGACCGAGCGGAGGTGTTTGGCGAAACGATCGCCAAGCCTCCGCTTGGTCTCACCGATATAGATATGGCATCTGGAACAGCAGATGCAGTAGATGAGGTTGGAGGAGGTGCAGGTGAACCTCTGTCAGACCTGGAAGGACTGCTTGGGTCCCTGAAAGGAGTGGAGGGGGGAGGTGAAGGGACAAGTGTAGCATTTCTTGCGGTTGCAAGGGAAAGTGCCCGGGGAAGGGGTAGAGCGGGAGGGAAGGGAAGAATTGACAAGGGAATTGCGGAGGGAGCGGTCTTTGTGGAAGGCAGACGTGGGGGAGACGGGAAGATGTGGCGAGTGGAGGGGTCACGTTGGAGGTGGCGAAACTGGCGGAGGACTATGTGTTGTATTTGCCGGCTGGTGGGGTGGGGTTTATTGTGTGTTTAGTATTACCGACTGGGGATAAATTTATGGACAATTTTGCCTACTTCCTCAGTCTGATTTTTTAAATTACTACCATTTATTAAAGTAGATTGAACAAGAAACTAAAGTGTACTGAAGAAAGCTCAGGATGTGTACGTCCCCGTTAGAGTGAAGGGCAAAGCAGGCAAAGGTAAGGAATCTTGGCTGATGAGGGAAATTGAGACATCAGTCAAAAAAAAAAAGGATGCATGGGACAGGCATAGGCAGCCGGGATCAAGTGCATCCCTGGAGTAGTTTCGGGAACTAAGGAGTAAACTAAAAAAGGAAATCAGAAGGGCTAAAAGGGGCCAGGAGATAGCTCTGGCGGGTTGCATTAAGGACAGTTCCAAAAGATTTTTATAAATACATAAGATGGAAAAGGGTAACTAGAGAGAGAGTGGGACCTCCCAGGAATCAAAGCGGTCACCTTTGTGTGGAGCCACAGGAGATGGGCAAGGTCCTGAATGAGTATTTCTCCTCTGTATTTACCAAGGAGAAAGACAGTAGGTTGGAGGAAATTGGAACAGTCGCTGGAAGTGTCTTGAGAGCAGTCAGGGTTACTGTTGAAGAAGTACTGAAGGTACTGTCATGTTTGAAGGTAGACAAATCTCCAAGACCTGATCAGATATATCCGAGGATATTGTGGGAAACTAGAGAGGAAATTGTGGGAGCCCTGATTGAAATTTACAAGTCATCCTTAAATCGTGCCGGAAGACTAGAGGGTGGCAAAATGTTGTATCTCTTTTCAAGAAGTGTTGCAGGGAAAATGCTGGGAACTAGGGAGCTTAACATCTATAGTTGGTAAGTTATTGGAGAGTATTCTGAGAGATAGGATATACAGGCATTTGGATGGGCAAGGGCTGATTAGGGATTGTCAGCATGGTTTTGTACATGGGAGATCATGTCTCACAAATCTGATTGATTTTTTTGAAAACGTGACCAAACAGGTTGATGAGGGCAGAGCTGTAGATGTTGTGTACATGGACTTCAGCAAAGAATTTCAACAAGGTACCGCATGGTAGGCCGCTCTGGAAGGTTGGATTGCATGAGATCCAAAGAGAGATAGCTGAATGGATAGCAAATTGGCTCCATGGAAGGAAGCAGAGGCTAATGGTAGAAGGTTGCTTCTCAGACTGGATGGCTGTGACTAGTGGTGTGCCACAGGGTTTAGTGCTGGGCCCGTTACTGTTTGTCATCTACTTCAATGATTTGGATGAGAACACACAGGGCAAGATTAGCAAGTTTGCTGATGATACAAAAGTTAGTGGTTTTGCAGATAGTGAAGATGGTTGTGAACGATTGCAGGAGGATCTGGATCATTGGCCAGGTGGGTGGAGGAATGGTTGATGGAACTTAATACAGAGAAGTGTGAGATGTTGCATTTTGGAATGTCGAACAAGGGCAGGACCTACACAGTAAATGGTAGGCCTCTGGGTAGTGTTGTAGAGCAGAGGGATCTAGGAGTACAGGTTAGAAGTTGGGAGGTCATGTTGCAGTTGTATAAGATGTTGGTGAGAACGCATTTAGAATATTGTGCTCAGTTCTGGGCACTATGTTATAGGAAAAATATTGTCAAGCTTGAAAGGGTTCAGAAAAGATTTATGAGGATCTTTCCAGGACAAATGGGTGTGAGCTATAGGGAGAGGTTGAGTGGGCTGGGTCTCTATTCCATGGAGTACAGGAGGATGAGGGTAGATCTTATAGAGGTGTACAAAATCATGAGAGGAATAGATAGGGTAGATGCACAGAGTCTTTTGCTCAGAGTAGGGGAATCGAGGACCAGAGGACATAGGTTCAAGATGAAGGTGAAAAGATGTAATAGGAATCCGAGGGGTAACGTTTTCACACAAAGGGTGGCGGGGGTATGGAACAAGCTGCCAGAGGAGGTAGTTGAGGCTGGGACTATCCCATCGTTTAAGAAACAGTTAGACATGCACATGGATAGGACAGGTTTGGAGGGATATGAACCATGCGCAGGCAAGTGGATCTAGTGTAGCTGGGACATTGTTGGCCGGTGTGGACGAGTTGGGCCGAAGGGCCTGTTTCCATGCTCTGTACATTGAACAAATTCTTGAAATTCTTTTTTCCCCCTAGTGTCATTTGATAGAATATGTTGCACTTTCATTACTTCCTCCACCACAACACTCTATTACTTGTAATTTATGTTTGTGCCCAAGCGTCCAATTTTTCCCATGACTATTCACTGTTGGTTATTTATCCTTTCAGTGTGATAAATCATGTTGTAGCTTGATTGGTTCTAGCCAATTCCTCACAGTATCAAAACAAATTGAGATAATATTAAAAATAGTTACTGCAGAGATGACTGATGTTCACCTCAGTCTACTGTGATTTGCGATATGCAGATTTTGTGCTTTTTTTCCCCACGTTAGGTCACAAAGATCAAATACATTTTGGTGAACAAACTATGAAGGAAAAATTTAAACCCACAAAGCATTTCTTTACCTACTATGCTCTGAACCCTTATTCTCACCACCCATGTCTTGGCCTATCTTTACTGCTCCTCATCCCTGCCAAATGAACCGAAGATCCTTGTCCACATAGCCAAATCCTTTTATGATCCCCCCCACTCAGATGTGTACAGCCCTAAATATTACTACATCTCCTCACTCATTCAGCTCTAACCTCTTTTATATCCCACTTTTATTTTCCAGTTTTAAACAAGAACCTCATCTGTTTCTTACTGCACATGGCAAATAAGAATTTCATTGTTCAGTTGTCGGTGTATATATGAGAATTAACCACTATTGACTCTTGAATCTCAACCTGTAACTTTTCCTGCTTGCTGCTTCATGTTCTTTCTTCAAACCCTATCAGAACCTATGAATTTTCTTTTGTGAGTTATGTTCTCTTGAAATGGTACCTACTTTTCACTTTTGCAAAGCTTATTGGGATATTTTGTTACATTTTGAATAAAACATAACTTATTGTTATTTATTCAGTACAAATATTGAATAGTGTGCTCTTTTCCACACAAGTCAATTTATATTGATCCAATTAACCTGTTAATCTGAATCTTCAACAGGTGTCCTATCTGAGAAATCTTTGTCTTCAATAATTAAATCTGACAAAGTAATCAGTGTCCTCAAATTAATGGTGCCCTTTCCTTTCCCACTACTTTTCATTAAAATGCTGTACATTTAGCTGGAAACATTCAGTTTTAATAAATTAGTAACAGATTTGTTCAATAAATATTTCGCTGAAGGCATCCTTGATTAGTTCAGATTACATAATTTTGTTGTTGTAATTCTTCCCTGGTATCAATCATTTGACAATGGTCTTTTAAAGTGATTGATTGTATTACTGATCCTAGACCTAAGTTCCAATCAAATTTATCACCCAATAGACTGTTTCTCTGCATGAAGCCATTTATAGGTAGCAACAAATTTCTGGTGACTGGTTAATTGACCAGTTCACTGAATTACCATTGCATTGGCAGAAGGTATTTTATATCCTATTTAATTGTTGCGTTTGGGGAAATTCATGTTCAAACTCTGCAAATTAGTCTATTAACTGAACAACGGATTTTGTTAACAACAAAGCTCTTAGCTCTGGGTTTTCTGATCTAATCTATAAAAATCCAGAGTAAGGTGATGGTAGACAAAAGTGCTGGAGAAACTCAGCAGGTGTGGCAGCATCTATGGAGCAAAGGAAATAGGCAACACTTCTTCAGATGTTTCGGCCCGAAACGTTGCCTATTTCCTTTGCTCCATAGATGCTGAGTTTCTCCAGCACTTTTGTCTACCTTCGATTTTCCAGCATCTGCAGTTCCTTCTTGTACAGAGTAAGGTGATGTTCATCTGCATCTGGACATTCAGTTGGGAACATTGTTTGTAATTTTAAATCAGTATGCTCAGTGTAGGCACATACAGACATATGAACAGAAAATTATTTGCAGTAGATCGCAGAGGTCTAAGCCTGATACACCATTCATGGCTGAGCGAACTGTAACCTCAAATTTGCTTTCTTATTTATACATGGAAACATTCCGCCTTCTTCCCAGTCAAGAACATATTTATCTTTCACTTAAAAACTCTGCATCTACTATAGTAGAGAATTTTAGAGACTGTCTCTTAACAGCTTTCCCTTAATTTAAAAAAAAAACCTTCAGTAGCAGGTTCTCCCACAACAGAAAACATTCTCTTTACATCCACCTTATCAAGACCCCTAAAGATATTGAATATTTTGTAAACTGGCAGCTCAGTTACAGAGGGATCTTGATGTTAATTTACTCTCTGTTGTATGTTGTATGAGAGGAACTGGAATGTTCTACCAGGTATACAAAGCCAGGCCCGGGCCACTGAGACACCTGTGTTTTAGCCACACATAGCTCCCAATCCAATAAGCGAGTTTGGTATTCTGAAAAACGCAAGGAATCATGGGATTTGTCAAAGGTCATTTGCGATAAAGAAAAAGTGAACGAAGCACTGCCTGTATAAATTCTTATCTTAATTCATAATTTATGTGTAAAAATATATTTAATCTGAGGAACGGGGGTGCCAGGTAGCAGGAGAGCGGGGTGTAACAGCAAGAGAGAAGGGGCAGATGCGAGTGGGAGACATGGGTAGAGACTGGACTGGCGGAGAGACATTCTCGGCAGCTGAACTGCTGCATAGAATAGAATAGAATGCCTTTTATTGTCATTCAAACAGACAAGGTTTGAACAAAATTTCATTCATTGCATTTGTACAGACCTGCGTTTCATCCATAGTCAGGATTGAACCCGGATCTCCAGTGCTGCAAGCACTGTTGGGTTGCTACAGGACCGTCTTGCCTTCTCTCCTTACCCTCTGATCCCCTTAGCCACAAGGGCCACATCTAACTCCCTCTTAAATATAGCCAATGAACTGGCCTCAACTACCCTCTGTGGCAGAGAGTTCCAGAGACTCACCACTCTCTGTGTGAAAAAAGTCTTCCTCATCTCGGTCTTGAAGGATTTCCCCCTTATCCTTAAGCTGTGACCCCCTTGTCCTGGACTTCCCCAACATCGGGAACAATCTTCCTGCATCTAGCCTGTCCAACCCCTTAAGAACCCCTTAAGAATTTTGTAAGTTTCTATAAGATCCCCTCTCAATCTCCTAAATTCTAGAGAGTATAAACTGAGTCTATAACCGTATAGACTTCATAAGACAGTCCTCAGGTCTTTCTTCATAAGACAGTCCTGACAACCCAGGAATCAGTCTGGTGAACCTTCTCTGCACTCCCTCTATGGCAATAATGTCCTTCCTCAGATTTGGAGATCAAAAGATACAGTTACAAGGCATTGAAAGTGTCATGTGGACAATAACAATAATGAAATTCAAGTGACCTGTTATTGAACAGCACATATGTAACAAGCATGAAATTAAATTAACAAGTGGAAAAGTCCAGGATATGAGGGATGCGCAAAGATGGGGGGGGCAGGGGAGGGGAGAGTAGAGAGGGGGGTCAGCCTATCCATGACAGAAGGGGGAGGAGTTGTACAGTTTGAGAGCCACAGGGGAAAAGGATCTCCTGTGGCATTCTGTGCTGCACCTTGGTGGGGCCAGTCTGTTGCTGTAGGTGCTCCTCAGGTTGACCAGTGTGTCGTGGAGGGGGTGAGATGTATAGTCCAAGATGCTTCGCAGTTTGAGGAGACCACCTCCAGATTGAAGAGACCACTTCCAATGAATCCAACTCCACTCCCAGGATGGAGCCTGCCTTCCAGATGAGGTTGTGACTAAAGTCCCGCAGTTGAATTTAAAATCTAATAAAAAGTACATTTCAGAGATTTAGAAGTTCACCACAAAGGAGAACCATGATAAAGAATGGAGCCATTCCATGTGCAATTCTGCACATCCTTTTTTTTAACACCTGCACATCCTGGGAGAGCATCACCAAATTGTTTCCATTTCTAGGTGGGGAATGATGTGTATGGTTTGGAAGGAGAGATACTATAAGACCAGAAGATGGTTATATAATGATGCATCTGAAAAACACGAAATAAAGCCAAATAGGTTTTCAATAAAACTTCTAAAGTTACCAATTTAAAACTTAAGGCTAATCTGTCAAAGACATGCAAAAAAAAATCACATCCATAAATCTGTCTTGATCTTTAAGACCATATTGAAGCTCCAGGATATGAATATTAAAAGAGTGAATAATCATCAATCCATATCTTGGTTATGAGTGTTCGCTTATTCCTGAAACTTTGATAAACTATGTTATGCTGTTCACAGTCAATATTATCTCATCCATTAATGGTCCCAGAATGAAATACTGCACAAAATGATTATTTATCAAGCAATCTTCATGCAAAAATAAATAACTTAAGATTATGCTCAGATGTATAATCAACTACAAAACTATTAAGCTATCAGCATTGCTTTGATATGTTGATATGTCAGATCTTGGACTGAAACAAATGAGAAGGCTTTGAGAATGAAAATAAATGATGTGCCTCAAGTGACTGAAAAATGTGTGTGGCCTGAAATCATCCCTGAAAAACATGATGAAAATACACAATCCAAATGTATGTGGCCTGGATATAATAGATATCCACAGTACCATTTTATTGAAGATCAGTGCTGTGGCTTGAAAAAGTACTCGATTGGCTGCCAAGAGGAAAAATCCATCTCATTTGTGCCTTAAACGGGTAATCATTTATTTTTGAAGCAGTGACCTCTTCGAGATTTTCTCACAAAAGGAAATGTTCTCTCCATAACTTCTCTCCATTAACCCCCAAGATCTTGTACATTTCAGTCAAGTTTTCTCTCACTTATTGACACTCCAGCAGAGACAAACTTCACCACTCCATCGTTTCCATATATGATAAGAGGGAAGAGCAAAATGTTAGTGTAGTTCTTATAATTTGACAGTATCAGGGCATTATCAAAGCGAAGGGTATATATAAGAGCAGAACTATTGAAATGTATTTGTACAGAATCATGGAGGTGGTGTACAATAAGAAACAAGCCATTTGGCCCATCACTGTACTGACCATCATATTAATTTCAGTTGACTGCATTAATTCCATGTCTCTGTGCCTTGCTCATTCAAATACCTGATGCCTCTTAATTGTTATTACTGTTCCTGCTTCAACCACCTCCTTTAGGATCTCATTCCAGACACTAAATGGGTGCGCAATCCATGTGTCAGTTTTTAATTGAGGAGATTCCTGCACAATAACATTGATGGTTGTACAATTACACTGCAAAACAAAAATTAAAATCACTTCACCTACTGTGTTTCAGGACCTCAGATATTTTAAGTCAGAGAAAACACAGCGAGGTATGCTGAAAGAAGGATGGAGGGAAGCTCAAAAGCCTATCATGTGCTCCTATAAACTGGTTACCGTTAAATTCGAAGTCTGGGGACTGCAGACAAGAGTGGAACAATTTGTACACAAGGTTAGTCAAACAAAAATGCACCCAACCTTAACCCAGCACGTAAAATTATGTTCCGTTAGGATCCTTTTTCATTGGATAGCAATCTAATCATGTCACACAGGTTAAGAACCTGCTGCATTTTCTCAAATGGAAATGTTTGTTGCTGTGAACCTTGGACCATTATGATCAAGTAAGATTTGCAACATTGCTCTTGCTAAACACTTCATTAACTTCATCCTCCACACGATGTATGAAATTACCTCCAAACTCTAGCTGGTAGAGCTGCTGCCACACAGCGCTAACGACGCAGGTTTGATCCTGACCTCAGGTGCTGTCTTTGTGGAGTTTGCACATTCTCTGTAAAATTGCCTAATTTGTTGGGAGTGAAGACAAAAGTTGGATAATGTAGAACTAGTGTGAACGCATGGGTGATTGTTGGCATGGGCCTGTTTCCATGCTATATCTCTAAACTAGGAAAATAGCTCATGATCAGAGCAGATTCAGAGGAGAAGATGGAATTCCCATCTTGCTGGAATTCTGCGCCAAAGATAAGGATCCCATCCGCTGTCTCCTGTCTCCTCTTTGAAAGAGAACAACTTCCAAGATATTGAAACACATTAAAAATGAGTTGACTTGTGTAGATAAATTGGTTCCCTGAGAATCCTTACTGATTGTTTAATGCTGCTTCTGTGTCAGCAGGTTATTCGGGATATTCTGATGATTGGCCATCGGCAAGCGTTTGCCTGGGTGGATGAGTGGTATGGTAAGTGGACTATTCATCCCAGCCTTTCACCCGGCTTCCCACATTAAGGATGGCATAAAGATATGATTGCAAAAGCAGACTATGAAGCCATGATGCTAGAATAATTCATTTTCAAATTACTGGAACATGGTAAAAATATAGTTGGTATTGTTATCTGTTTTTATCACCAGTTTTACAATATTATGTTTGGGTCTCTCCCATTCATCAATGCCAAGCCTAGCTCGGTAGAGATATGAACAGACTATTCAACCCCCGGGCTTGTTTCATCGTTTGTCATCATAGTTGTTCTGCTATCAGGGGAGGTTCAGCAAGAAGGAAATAAAAAATACAAGAGAGAAAAATAAACTTAATATTTGCTTAAAGACAGGACTATAATATTTAGTGACTAATATTGGAAACATGTTTGTGGAGATATTGCATTTCCCTTTAGTGATCGAGCAGGCACTCAAACCCTAAGCTCGCTCAATGGTCTTACCACAAAGGGTTGCTGGTTGTTCCAGTTCAATGAAATATTTCACTCTCTTATTTTTTTCTCTTCCAACGCAGAGGTGTTCAACTTGCATTCAGAACCCATCTAAAGGTGTTGCCAAGATAATAAATCCAATCTGTAATGTACCTACCATTAGAGTTTCAACAACGGAAACTATTTTAATTTTACTGTCTATTTTTCCATTATTTTCTTCCCAACGCTAATAATGAATACGGTTATGCAGCAGGCAGAAGTACGTTCATACCTATGCATCTACCTTTCTGTATGAGTCTGGATACTAAATGAAAGACATAATTTAATGATGGGATCAAATCTGTCAAAGCCCAAATCTATCCACGCACATACACTATCTCCACAGATCTGTTTCCAACATCAATCACAAAATACTAATAGAATGGGTAGTCCAGTGTTTAAGCAAATATTACATTTATTTTTCTCTCTGGTAATTTCAGATTCCATTTATTTCCTTCTTATTACATCTCCCTCGTTATGTCTTTTATTTTCCATGTGCTGTCACTGGCCTTTTTCATCACTATTTGGCGAGACCAAGCGCAGGCTCGACGATCGTTTCACTGAACACCTCCTCTCGATCCACCTTAACCTATCTGATCTCCCGTTTGATCAGCACTTTAACTCCCCCTCCCATTCCCAATCTGACCTTTCTGTCCTGAGTCTCCTCCATTGACAGTTAGGCCAGCGCAAATTGGAGGAATAGCACCTCATATTTCGCTTGGGTAGCTTACACCCCAGCGGTACGAACATTGACTTCTCTAACTTTAAATAGCCCTTGTTTTCCCTCTCCCTCCATCCCCTCCTGTTTCCCAATTCTCCCACCAGCCTTACTGTCTCCGACTACATTCTATCTCTGTCCTGCCCACTCCCCTGACATCGATCTGAAGAAGGGTCTCTACCCGAAATGTCACCCATTCCTTCTCTCCAGTGATGCTGCCTGTCCCGCTGAGTTACTCCAGCATTTTGTGTCTATCATCACTATTTGAGCCATTCAACACCTCCTGAACATCTATCACAACTCCTCCTTTTTGTTCACCCTGTTCCTTTCTCCTGCCTCTGCAACTTATTTAATGGGAAGGGTTACTCTGTCTCTTTCCAATTGCACAACTGTGATCTGAAGCATTGCCTTGCAGATAACTCGCACACATGTAAGGCGATGTAATGCCATGTTTATGGCACTCACCAGCCACTATTGCTATAGTTTAACCATTATTGGTAAAATCTTCTACAAGCAAAATTCCTTGAAATATTTATGTAAATACATGACATTGTCCCGTGAGTTCACTGAGGTTGCACATTTTTAATCGCCGTGTTTCTTAGCTCTATGCTCTCTTTGCTTACTAATTTGCAATTTTCACACTTACGACCCAATGCCAATCTATTCTTCACTGTATAACAAAGGACAAGGACAAAGGACAAAGGACATTTATTGTCACATACACCAGTTGGTGTAGTGAAATTTGACTTGCCATTGCAGCACACGGGTAAAGATGAGACACAACACTAAAGAATTAACAATAAACATAAAAACATCCCCCCACAATGGTTCCTACTGTGGGGGAAAGGCACAAAGTCCAGTCCCATCCCCTTGTCCACCCATAGTCGGGCCTATTGAGGCCTCCGCAGTCGGCGCTATGGCGGCCCGATGTTTTAGGCCTACTCGCCGGGTGATGGTGCTCCGGCTTGGGACACCTGGAACGGCCGCTTCCTTACCGGAGTCCGTGGCTTCCGAAGCCGACAAGGCCGCGCCGGATGGTGCTCCACCGCTGGCGATCTCGCCGAGAGATCCCAGGCTCCTGATGCCAAAGTTCAGCGCTGCTGCCGCGGCCGGCCGCCCCACAGTCCCGCAGCTCCGTGATGTTCTCCTGCGGTCTCAGCATTCCGGAGCTCCAGCGCGGCGACCCGGGCAAGGTATCGCCCGCAACGCTCCACGATGGTGCTCCAGCGCTGAGCCGCCGCCGAAGCCGAGATTCTGGGCGCCCCCCCAGGAAACGCCGCTCCAGGCCCGCTGGTAGGCCGCGAGGACTGGTCGAAGTTGCAGCCCGGAGAAAAGCTGCCTCTCTCAGACCAGGTAGGGACCAGGAAAAGCAGTTTCCCCCTTCCCCCCACCACCCCCCAATTAAAAAAGAATACACTCCAAAACAAAACACTAAAACTCACTAAAATAAAAGAAAGAAGTTAAAAGACAGACAGCTGCAGGCTGGGCAGCCATACCAACTGGACGGCGCCCCCTAAAGACAACTCAGCTCAGGTAGGAATTGCAATAAAGCTGCAGTTAAATATATTGAATGTCACCTTTGTATGAAGACCACCTTTATGGCTCTTTTAATAATCAGTTCAAGTCGTCAACTTTATTTGTCACATACACATAGTAGTACACGTACACATTTCAGATAAATGAAAGTGGCAATGCCTGCGGGATTGTGCAAAACAACAGAACCGAACAGAACCAGTATTTACTTTTTTTTAAAAGACACAACAGTAATTACGCCCCGGTGAGATCAGAGTTTACATCCTGATGGGCTATGAGAAGAAACTCCGTCTCATCCTCTCTGTTTTCGCAGCGTGACAGCGGAGTTGCTTGCCTGACCGTAGCAGCTGGAACAGTCCCTTGCTGGGGTGGTTGGGGTCCTTCATGATCTTGCTGGCTCTGGATCTGCACCTCCTGGTGTATAGGTCCTGCATGGGGGGGGCGAGTGTAGTTCCCATGGTGCGTTCGGCTGAACGCACCACTGTCTGCAGAGCCTTGCAAAACCAGATCAAGATGTTTCTGGTCAGGATACTTTCTATAGCACCAGAGTAGAAGGATTGAAGGATCCTCAGAGAGACTCTGAATTTCCTCAGCTGCCTGAGGTGGTAAAGGCGCTGTCTTGCCTTCCTCACCAGTGCAATGATACTTTGTATTTGTATTTATATTAATTAAATCTATGAAGCATTTCCAAAAGGTAGGTGTTAGTGATTGTTTTCACAATTTAAGTGTATTGTGTTTCTTAATAATTGAACAACAACATTAGCACAAGTAAGTGCTTCTTAAGTTGTGCCACCGAACGTTATGCATTAATGTCTGAAATGTGGTTTTATTTAGAGGTCTTGTAGCAGGTCTTCTGGTGATCTTCTGGAAGACATTTTCTTGAAGATCCTTTTGGCTTAAACCTTCACATTTCCTATCGATTGCACTTTATAGAAGCTCCACTCTTTTCCTTTATTCTCCCTACAACAATCCTACTGCTTCTAGTCTTTTTTTTATTCCTACCCTGCATCTTTATCTCCAACTGGCCACACTACCTTTATGACTAGTTGTACATAAAGCTAGTGCCCCTGCTGCTTCTGGAACCTTCCGCGTCTCCACCTGGAATGGCGTCTTTATTTTATGTTTTCCTCCCAGAAACCACTACATGCCTTGAGTTTAATGTCCTCAACAGAAAATGCAAAGAAACATCTTGAACTTTTTGCAGATATGACAATGGATGACGTGCGGAATTATGAGAAAAATATGCATGAACAAACGAACATTAAAGTTTGGTTTGAACAGCCTTCCACAAATACTCCTTCAACGAATGAAATACAGAGTGATGGCAACACAAGCGTATGTTATACTTTTCCTGAAGTACATTTGAAAACAAACCTCCTATTCTTTGGGAAATAAAGATATCAGTATGTGTTCCCGTTAAATATGATCTGTAAAACACAATATTAAATTAGGCATCAATTAATGAGAAATCTCACATAGGATTTTTGTAAGGTAATTTTTTTTTTGTTGGGCTTTTCAACAATCAGTTTACCCACTTAACATTAAACATTATCTTGAAACTTTCTATTGCCATATTCTCCCATGCTGAGCCCAGATAGATGTTTACCCCTTGCTTCCTCCTGTCCTGAACACAACTACTCAGGCTGGATGTAAACAAGGAACTGCAGATGCTGGTTTGCTAGCCGCCCCATGAGTTATTTCAGCTTCAAAGAGCTTTCCACAAGCCCAGACGATGGAATGCAGCAAACTATTAACCTGAACATGGCATCCTAACCAAGACCTATTCTTCTCAGTTCAGAGTAGAACTAACTGGACATCGGGATCAAACTTGGACACCATCCCCTGGGAAATTCAAAGCATAATAGTTACTGGAAACCTGAAATAAAAACAGAAAATACTTCAAATGTTCAACAAATCAGGAAGTGACTGGGAACAAGAAGCAGAGTTAATGTTTCAGGTATAAGACCCTTCACCACAGCTAAGAAAAAGGTCTTTAACCTGAAAAGTTAACAGGCTTATTTTTTCCACTTTTTATACATTCTCTGTAATACCACATCATGCAGTACCACTGGAAAAGCAACAACCTTTTTTTCAACCATCTATTGTATAGACAGTAGGCACAAGGAACTGCCGAAGATGGAATTATGCTGGAATAACTCACTGGTTCAGGCAGCATCTCTGGAGGTCATGTATAAGTGACATTTCATGTTGGAACCCTTCTTCAGAGCCCGAAGAAGAATCCCAACCTCAAACGTTGCCTATCCATGCCCTTCAGAGATACCTACTGAATTACTCCAGAACTTTGTATTCTATTACATAGACAACAGAGTTGCTAATCTCAACAGCGATTGCATTTTACTAGTGTGAGGGATTAATTTGAGGATAAATTGACAGGATGGCATAGACAATCCTTCTCACATATGGCCCAGTGTTTTAGTTCTAGTGTTTATTAAAAGTCTACAGAGTGCAATTTGAGAAACCATCAGTTTGCTGGCAGCTTAATGAGGTTAAATATTGCACGGTCTTTATTCCAAATCACATGGTGACCAGTATTACAGCTGCCAGCACACATTCTCTGAGATTGTAGCAGGATGTTATAGTTCAGCAATTGCCAAGTTTGGCTTTGATTGTGATTCATTGACCATCATTGTAACGTTTCCCCTCCACCAGCTGATAAATGAAGTATCAATTGTTCCAGATTTACAGATTTTCAAATGTGTTTGATACTCAGTACACAGAGCAAATGTTGAAAAGGAAGAGATGCTGATCTGATCTGTTCCTTCGAGACCGAAAAACCGTACAGCATGGAAGTTCAAGTATCCTCAATAGACACGGAATGATTAAACTCACCAAATCCTCTGTGTTCTAGGTGTCAAATCCAGTCATAACTTTAAAAATACAAGATTCTTACGATATGAGAGGTCAACAAAGGCAGGTGAATTAAGGGGGATTCATGTTTCATTATGACTTGGGACTGGGTTATAAGGCCCAGTTTCCAATTTGTAAATTACACAAAACTTGGTCACTTGAACTGTGATGAGTAGAGCATTAGATTTAATGAAGACGTGGATAGACTGATGGAATGGGCAGATACGCAGCAGATGAAGTTTAATACTGAGAAATGTTGAGAATGAGAAGAGATGATGTAGGGAAACTAGGGGGGGGGACCATTCTAAAAGTGATATGAGAACAGAAAGTTCTGGGTAAATTGTGCTCAGTTTGATGAAAGAGGCATGAAAGATTGAAAAAGGTGGTTAAAACAGCTTGTGTGATTACAGGCTTTATAAGGAAACATACAATAGAAATGCAAGTGTGACATGCAGAACCTTAGAATACAATTCCATATGCCGCACTTAAAAAACAATAAAGGTTTTTGGGATGATACCAAACCTTTATGTCTTTTGAGGGAAGTTTAGTTCTGTAGATAGAGTAGGGAAGATGGAATCAATCTTAGAACAGAAGTGTTTGGAAGGCCACCCAATAGAGTTATTAATGTCATGAATTGCATTGACAAAGCAGATAGAGAGAAACTGTTCTTCATGGCAGAAGAATAGCCAAGTTGGGTGATCAGCCATCATCATATTGAATGGTGGTGCAGGCTCAAAGGGCCGAATGGCCTACTCCTGCACCTATTTTCTATGTTTCTAAGAATCAAGAATTAGGGACATAACTTAGTGATTAGGATCTAATATGTACATCCAGACAGAGTAATGGAGACAGATTTGGTTATAGCATTCTAGAGGTATGAGGTAAGCAAATGAAAGGAACAAACTTGTGGACATATGGGTGAGGGTGAGGAGTGGGACTAGTTATTTTTCTCCTACCTAAAGCTGATATGGACACTATGGGATAAATAGTCTTTCCTTACTGATTTCATTCTGCAATTCTGATATGAATTTAAAGCATCATACAAGAAATATGAAATAGAATGGAGCGGCTGGGCTTGTATACTTTGGAATTTAGAAGGATGAAAGAGGATCTTATTGAAACATATAAGATTATTAAGGGTTTGGACACACTGGAGGCAAGAAACATGTTCCCGATGTTGGGTGAGTTCAGAACCAGGGGCAACGGTTTAAGAATAAGGGGTAAGCCATTTAGAGCGGAGATGAGGAAAAACGTTTTCATACAGAGAGTTGTGAATCTGTGGAATTCTCTGCCTCAGAAGGCAGTGGAGGCCGATTTTCTGGAGGCTTTCAAGAGGGAGTTAGATCGATCTCTTAAAGATAGAGTAGTGAAGAGATATGGGGATAAGGAAGGAACGGGGTACTGATTGTGGATGATCAGCGATGATCACAGTGAATGGCGGTGCTGGCTCAAAGGGCCAAATGGCCTACTCCTGCACCTATTGTCTTTGTCTATTGTCTATTGACTTTAAACATGGAAATAATTTCCTGCTCAAATAGACCATGGGCTGACGTATAATGAAGATTTAAAATATATTTACTTGAAATAAGTAAGTTGTTCATGGTAGAGAAAACATCTTCATAAAATGGTAGATGACAAATGGTAAGTAAACCGTGGCATGACTAGTTATAACAGCAATGCAAGGTTTCATATGCATTCACAAAGTTTGCTAACATAATATGAGCCCTTCTGAAGGGTTCATGTATATGTTGAAAGAAAGCATTTCATTCACCATTTTATGTTTGAATTTACATACATTCAATTAATATTTGCACAGCAATATCAAAAAGTTCCCAAGAGGAAAAATTGTGGAAGAAAATCTGGAACATTTTTTTAACTTTATAATGTGATTAGCCAATTCGCTGCACCACGTTTTTGGAATTGTGTGTTTCTATTTTTTTAATTTATTGTAGATGTTGCGGCGTTTTGGAAGAGGCCAGGCATTTTAAAGAGGACAGGCAAAAGATACTGTCATTTAATATCTTTAATCATTTGTAATTATAATACCAGCTTATTCAAAGTTGTCCATTGCCACTAATATTTTTACAAATCAAGATTTTCTCATCTATTTCCTAATGTATTCTGTTATGTGTCTTCAAAGATATACATAATATTTACATTTCAAAAGGCATATTCTTCCATGAAAATGCATGTTTGGATATGAAGTATATTGCTAACATATTGTATGTATTTGTATGTATAATTTGAAAGATTCAAGGCCATAACACATTTTGCAATATAAACCATACATTTTAAACAATAAAAGTAGTTCGCAAGTCACAATATAAAATATTTTACAGCTAACTGCATATTTTATTTGCAGTATAGGCAAGTAGTGAACTGCAATTAGTTCTATATAAGAGACATTACAATTTGTACTGATATTCTTTCTCCTTTGGTTTTCAATTGAAAGATATGACAATGGATGAAGTTCGGGAATTTGAACGAGCAACTCAGGAAGCCACCAACAAAAAAATTGGAGTTATCCCTCCTGCGATTACGATCAGCAATATTGTTATGCCTTTATTAGCCCGCAGCGGACCTTCTAGTGCTCCAACCACACCTCTCGCCTCAGAAGCTCCAGAATTCCTGGTAATTCCCAAGGATCGCCCTCGGAAAAAGTCTGCTCCAGAAACTCTTACTCTTCCAGATCCTCGGGAGAAATACAGCACTTCTACAATATCCAACATCGATGCCTCTGGCGAGCCTTCTGTGCCCAAGCATAACTAACTTTCTGTCTGTGACAACAGGCTCGTCATTCAGATTTCAGTATTAGATGACATTCTTCTTTACCGTCACTTGTTTTCTTCCTTAATCTCAAACTCGCATGCTAGTTGCCTATTTCCTTGGGTCCCCTAGGTGTAAATTGTAAGGAAATCAATGTGCTCCATGTCTGCAGATTTTTATCTATCAAAATGGATCAAAGCTTCTCCAAAGCAGGGCATATCATTGTAGGGAGCGAATGCAGTTTAAATTCTCCAAGTGCTGATGACAAGTAAACATACCTGCTGCCGATGTACATTGAGAATTCACAGATGCCTTTCCCAGCATTTTCCTAACATTGATAGCCAAGGGCTGCAAATCTCAGAGAACACTGTGATTTTCCTACTGCTGATGGATGAGATTGCAGGTGCCCACTGGGAAGATTTATCCCTCCATGTTCTACATATTTACGCACAGTAAGTGTATCAGTGCAGTAAACCCGAGCTCTCATGTTGAATTCAAGAATAATTTGTTTTTGCTCACCTCTTGCATGGTGATAGATGAGCCTTGATGACTTGGGACCAAAATCATTCAACCGCCCTCAGTGGGACCTAGGTAGACTTTCAAAGCATTCGGCATTTGTTGGCTTTGGTACCATACCAAGACACACTATGTTCTTCGACTCTATGTTCTCAATTCACCAGTGATGGTCTGTGGATTAGAACCATGAAAATGATGTAGCACAGAACCAAGCCATTAAGTCCATCCATTGTGCTGGCTCAGTTATTCCTATTTTCTTACTTTTCCCCATAGCCCTGCATTATTTTCCGTTTCCAATTGCTCTTTTAAACCAGATGTATTTAAAATGCATGTATTAAAAATGAACACGTGCCCATTGTTCACATAAGCCCCTCATCATGAGCTATTTGATGATGGAGACAAACCTAGACCCACCTTGCACGTTTCCAACTGATTCGGATGAATAGAGGGGGTCGGGGTGACTTTAACCAGTTTCCCTGCAAGGAATAACATCACTTGTGGCAGCCCCAAATCACAGTCAACCAGTGAACAAATCTAATCCTTGCTTATAAAAGTAGTAACTGTACTTTAAAATTATTTAGTTATTAAATCTTTTGGTTATAGTGAGGATATGATAAAAACATTTGATAAAAGAAGATACAAGGAGGGAACTGTTGATGCTGGTTTACAAAAAAAGACACAAAGTGCTGGAGTAACTCAGCCAGACAGGCAGCGTCACTAGAGAACAGGGATAGGTGACGCTTGAAGAAGGGCCCCGACCCGAAACTTCACCATTCCATGTTCTCCAGAGATGCTGCCTGATCCACTGAGTTGCTCGAGCATTTTTGTGACCTTTTTTATTAAATAAAAGGAAGTTACACCTTTCCTGTGCAGCCTCATGGCAACAGAGTTGAGGGTGATAAAACAGGCATCATTTTTAATCAGCCTTAATCATGCCACCACAGGAAGTTTATCATATAAACTGTGAAAATAAAAGTGGTTTTCAAACTCCACCCCAAGCTGTCTCCACAAAACCCCTTTGTGGGCCTGGAAACAGGTCATTCACCTTGTCAGGAGAATATTGTTTACCACATCGGAAGTCATCAAGAAGGACTTTGGATAAGCTCAGCAGGTGAGGCATCATTTGACTGACCTTTCATCAACATGAAATGTTAACTCTGCTTTGATGATGCCTGATCTTGCTGCGCATTTCCTGCCTTTTTTGTGGGGTTTATTTTTCCATTTTAAATTCTCGTCAGCTTGCTTTTGATAAATCAAAGCCATTTGCAAAAACAGGAGGCTGAGCATTTTGTGAAAATCATCTTTTTAAACAGATATTTCCTAAGAGTTGGGATCAATACTACAAGGAAAACATTTGAGATTAATAGGATTATTTAGATATCATAAAAACACTTCTTTTCAATGGTAAATACAGTTATAATTATATTTAAATCATATGGTGATAGTTACTGAAATGTATTGTTGGAAGCAATGATGTTGGAATCGCGTATTAAGTTTGCCTAATTTCCCCAGGCTATGTATTTTTTGTTTTTGTTGGTTACCAATTCCCACCTATCACAAATGCAAATGGTATTTTTTGAGTTCTGGAATATGTGGAAGCTCTGTATAATGTTCTGGTTAAATAGACACATCAGTTTAGTTATCTTACTGTGGAGAACTTGTTTCTGCCTTGTCTTTCACCCTATGATTGGAACTTTAAACTTCTGAGGAAGATATTTCCAAGAATTGTAGTTCTGAAAAACAGATTGGAAAACAAAAAATGGCCTGGTGCTGATCCAAGTGTGCCGGTCTCCATCTAGAGGTTCTCCTGGCCTCAGATGGGTAACTGCTTGGGATGTTGCAACCGTCCTCAGGATTCAGAGTTAAGGAAAGATAAAATCGTTCTGATCTCTCTCTCTTTTGATTCCACATGTGTGGAGACCCAATGAGTTCAAAATCTAGCTTGTGAAGTCCCGCCACCGTTGAATAGCCTGTCCACATGGAGTATTTATATTGAATAATGAACGGTGGCCAATTGGGATAAACTGCTGTACAACTACTGTATGTGAGGAGAATTACTGCCCTCAGGATGACAGGGGAAAATAAAAGTTGAGAGCACAAAGCGTTAGTGAGGTCTGACAATGTCATCCGACAGGTGAGCACCTTAGAAGAATGGAGACGTAAAGGACACGAAAGATCTCTTACCTTCAGACATTCAGTGACATGTAATCCGTTATGCTCGGGTTCACTACATGAAAAATCCATCTTGTGACAAACATTGAACAGTTTTGCATAGGACAGTATTGTGTATAAGCAGTACGATGTAAATATTCTGATGATTTGTTAATTTAAGGATGAGTTACTTTAGGTGACTGGTTTACCTTATTAGATGAGCTAAATGATTCACTGTTAAAGTTTGTTACCTAGCATGTTACGATAAACCAATTGTAGTAAAAACTCACATTGCTATTCAGCAGAGTTATCATTAAAAGAAATAAAAAGCTTTTATCGCTGAATGAAAGAATTGCTTCTATAATTATTCGGGTAATCATCTTGCTAGTTTTGTACTTGGTAGTATCTTTCAACTTTTGGACTAAAATAGGAAAAATATATATAATTCTCTACTTCTTCACTGTGGCAGAAAATATGTCAATCATTACACAAAGCTGAAATACAGGTAGCAAGCAACACTTCAAGACTCAAATTACAATTTGTCGCAAGGAATTGCTTTCCTTTACAATAGCCAGATTGTAGTCATTGTCCCGTGACTCACCACAAGAACAATACTAAACATAATTTGGCATCTAGCCACATGGGTAAAGTAGGACAGATGACTGAAAATGTAACCTGAGAGGTGTATTTCAGGGAGCATCTCAGATTAGCAAGGGGTGGGTGTGCCCAAATCCCCTTGCAATAAAGTGCAACCTAGAGTTTCTCTCCTGATTACACACTGTACCTACAAATTAACTTTCAGTGTGTCAAGGATACCAAATTGTCTTAGAGCATCAACACTTTTCAACTCCTTAACATGTAAAATAAATTCTATCCACCAAGGATAATCTGACATTTTTCCACACAATCCTGCTTCCATGTCCTTGTGTGTTCATTTTGCCACGACCAACCCCCTCCCCCCCCACCTATTTTTTTGCACAGCCAATAAGCTTTGACGCGTCAACAAACTTGAGACATTTTATACGTCATCCATTCATCCATATTATTGAAACGGGGCACCAATCCTTGTGGCACTCGATTAAAAGTAGTCACTTTGTACAGAGAACCCTTTTTCAGATGTGGAAAAGATGATCATATCTCTACCACAAATAAGTTGAGTTACTTTATTGTCATATGTACCTAGGTATGGTGAAATGTTTTGTTTTGCATGCAATCCACAAAAATCAGTCCATGTTTGCAGGAATTAGTAAATCTGGATACACAAAGAACTGTAGATGCTGGTACCTTGAGCAAAACACGAAATCATGGAAATAGGCAGAAAATACAAAGCAGCCAGCATTTTGTGTCGATCTTTGGTGTAGTACCAGCATCTGCAGTTCCTTCCCACACACAAGTACTCAGCGGGTCGGTCAGCATGTGTAGGAAGGAACTGCAAATACTGGTTTAAACGGAAGACACAAAGTGCTAGAATAACTCAGCGGGCCAGATGGAGAAAAGGAATAGATGACATTTTGGGTCGAGACCCTTCTTCAGACAGAGTGACGGGAAAGGGAAATGAGAGATATAGACGGTGATGTATAGAGATATAGAACAAAAAAAAGTAATGATGATAAAAAGGAAACGGTTCGTTGTTGGCTTTGGGGAAGGTGATAATGAATTATACACAGTGAATCACAACAGGATGACAATGAATCTAGTACAACGACTAGGGTTGGGGAGGGGCAGAGAGAGAGGGGATGCAAGGGTTACTTGAAGTTAGAGAAATCAATATTCATAATGTTGGGTTATAAGCTGCCCATGTAAAATATGAGGTCTGTTCCTCCAATTTGCTCTTGGCCTCACTCTGAATGTAGGGGAAGCCCAGGACAGAAAGGTCAGTATGGGAATGGAAAGGGGAGTTAAAGTGTTTGGTAACCAGGAGATCAGGCAGCATCTGGGGTGGGAATGAGTTGGAAGGATCTGCAGATGCTGGTTTACACTGAGGATTGACACCAAATCAGGGCTGCCAACATTGGGTGAGAGTTGAGAGTGAGAAATTGCGAGAGAGCGTAGTGACCGAGGGGGGGAGGGTGTGGGAGGGGGATGTCCCCCTTGGCAGGGAGCTTTCACATTTTTCAGCTTGAAATTGTGCAATCTGGTGCATACTGTAGCGAGTCTTTTAACTTACACTTGAATGCAACATTTATGCTATAAATTGGATCAGGTGTGAATAAGGTTAGACTAAATTACATTCCTAATTACATTCCACAGTAGAGCCAGGCTCTGATCAACAGGTGCAGCACATGAATGGCTATATTCATGTATGGAAATCCGATTATAATTCATGCTATTATGCATATAGACAATAGACAATAGGTGCAGGAGTAGGCCATTCGGTCCTTCGAGCCAGCACCGCCATTCAATGTGATCATGGCTGATCATCCCCAATCAGTACCCCGTTCCTGCCTTCCCCCATATCCCCTGACTCTGCTATTTTTAAGAGCGCTATCTAGCTCTCTCTTGAAAGCATCCAGAGAACCTGCCTCCACCGCCCTCTGAGGCAGAGAATTCCACAGATATATACAGGGAAAATAAACAGAGAAACAAGGCAAGAGTCAGACTTCCATCACTGTTCTGCACAAATGAATCAAACCTTAACCTTTGACTATAGAAACAAGACAAAAAATAATGCCACATATTCAATCGTATATGGTTCAATGAAATTAAGATATATATGTGAAACATATATCTGGAAACAGACCCTTCAGCCCAAGTCCACACCGACCAGCAATCTCCCATACACCAGTTCCATCCTACACGCCAGGGACAACTTACAGAAGCCAATTAACCTACAAACCTGCACTTCTTTCGGATGTGGGAGAAACTGGAATATCCAGAGAAAACCCATGTTGTAGTAAGGCAGCAACTCTACCGCTGCGCCACCGTGCCACCCCATTAATTTCTTTTTTCTGTAATATTTATTATGGTGTCACATCAATAAAGATGAACACATGATTCTGATTTCTGCCCTTAGTTGGATAACACACATCTCCAGTCATTGTGTTTTATGGCTCGTTTTCAACCTCTTCAGTCTGAACGTCTCGACCCGAAATCACCCATTCTTTCTCTCCAGAGATACTGCCTGTCCTGCTGAGTTTTTTTTTTGTTTTTAGTGTCTATCTTCAGTTTAAACCAGCATCTGCAATTCCTTCCTACACTCTTTGTTAAACGAAACAGGTCCCATTCTCATAATATTATTCACCTCAACTAAGTTTTTTCTTCACCTCTATTGCTGCAGAGAATACAATCCCAGTTATCAAATCTTTCTTCAAAGTGAAAAAAGATTTCCAGCCCTGCCAAAATCTTCATTATTGCCCCTGGATCCTCTCCAGAGCAATTGAACCCTTTCTACAATGTGTCATAGTCTTACAGCATGGAAACAGGCCCTCCATCCCAACTTGTTCATGCAGAACTTGTTCATGCAAACCCCATCTAAACTAGTTCCATTTATCTGCATTTGGCCCATATCCCTTTAAACCTTGTATATGGCAGTGTGTTTGTGTGACAGTGAGAGTGTGTGTCAGTGAAGCGGCGACAACATCCGGAGCGAGCGGAGACTTGGCGATGCCTGGGGGGCGTTTCCTTCTCCCCCCGTCTTCTCCCCTCCCCATGGAAATGCAGGCCAGCCCAGGTGCTTTGTGTCCAGCTGGGGTCCTGGGGAGGTGAGGGTCAGTGACCCAGGGTCGGGGAGCGGAGTCTTAGCACGAGATTCATCCCCGCGGCTCCAGAGGCGGCACTCACCTGGTCCGCTGCCGGCTCCAGGCCTGGGTTAAAACTCCATGGGGTGTGGACAGAGCAGCTGAAGGACACAGAGCCGCCGGAGGCGAGGGTGGGAGGTGTGAGCGGTGCGAGAGGGGTGGGTCGGTGCTGGGACCACCGCCATGTCTCACCTATCACACCATCTGCAGGAGAGAAACTAAACTTTTTTTTCCCCAAATCATCCCATGGGCTTTAAACCAATGCCCTCTAGTTCTTGAATCACATATCCCGGGAAAAAGGCTATGTATTCACCTTTTATATTCCCCTCGTGGTTTTTACGCACCTCTAAAACAATTTATGCTTTAATTTGAACTTCCAGAACCTGCAGATTTTTGAGCGTGATAAATTTGTGATCAGCGTGAGAGCGTGACTCTCACGCTCAATGCGTGAGAGTTGGCAGCCCTGCAAAATGCTAGAGTAACTCAGCGGGTCAAGCATCATATCTGCAGAGAAAGAATGGGCTACATTTCGGGTCGAGACCCTCCTCTCCATAGATGCTGCTTGACCCAATGAGTCACTCCAGCATTTTGTGTCTAAGCCCTGGAAGTATTCAATAGGCTGGCAGTATCATCAAAGACTCACTCCATCCTGGCCACACACTCATCTCCCTGCTACATTCAGGTAGTAGGTACAGGAGCTTGAAGACTGCGACCAGGTTCAGGAATAGCTACTTCCCCACAGCCATCAGGTTTTTAAACCTGGCTCGGACAAAACTCTTGTGAGAAAAGGGATTAACAGACATAGTTGATTTAAACTATGAATAGTTTAAATGAAAGTGCCCGGGGAAGGGGTAGAGTGGGAGGGAAGGGAAGAATTGACAAGGGAGTTGCGGAGGGAGCAGTCTTTGCGTAAGGCAGACAGGGGGGGAGATGGGAAGATGTGGCGAGTGGAGGGGTCACATTGGAGGTGGCGAAACTGGCGGAGGACTATGTGTTGTATTTGCCGGCTGGTGGGGTGAAAGGTGAGGATCAGGGGGACTCTGCCCTGTTTGCAAGTGGGGGAATGGGGAGAGAGGGCAGCGTTGCGGGGTCTGGAGGAGACCCTGGTGCGAGCCTCATCAATAGTGGGGGAGGGGAATCCCCGTTCTCTGAAGAATTAGGCCATTTGTGATGACCTGGTGTGGAACACCTCATCCTAGGAGCAGATGCGGCGTAGACGGAGGAATTGGGAATAGGGGATGGAGTCCTTACAGGAAGCAGGGTGGGAGGAAGAGTAGTCCAGGTAGCTGTGGGAGTCAGTTGGTTTGTAGTGGATGTCGGTCAGGAGTGTATCACCTGCAATAGAGATGGTGAGGTCAAGGAATGGTAGGGAAATGTCGGAAATGGTCCAAGTGTATTTGAGTGCCGGATGGAAGTTGGTGGTGAAATGGATGAAGTCAGTGCCGGATGGAAGTTGGTCCGCAATAACCAAGCCGACCTTCCGGTGGCTCAGCAATTCAACTCCCCACCCATTACGTATGCGACCCCTCGGTCCTGGGCCTCCTCCACGGCCAGAGTGAGCAACACCGCAAGTTGGAGGAACAGCACCTCATATTCCGCTTGGGGAGTCTGCATCCCCTGGGCTTGAACATTGAATTTTCTCAATTCTGTTAACCCTTACTGTCTCCTCCCCTTCCCACCTCTCCCTCAGCCCACGGGCCCTGGCATTCCCTCTCTCTCTATCTCCCTCCCCCACCCTAGTCGCACTAGCTTCTCATTTTCACACCACAAACAGCTTACAATGGCTTGTTCCCTTTATCATCGATACTTTTTTGCATGTTTCATTCATTGTTCTTTATCTCTCCACATCACCGTCTATATCTCTCGTTTCCCTGATCCCTGACCAGTCTGAAGAAGGGTCTCGACCCGAAACGTCGCCTATCTCCTTCGCTCCTTAGATGCTGCTGCATCCGCTGAGTTTCTCCAGCTTTTTGTGTACCCTCGATTCTCCAGCATCTGCAGTTCCTTCTTTAACACTCAGATAGAAGGACCCATTTTGCCTCCAAAACACATAAAATGATATGTGAAGCACTGGGAATAGAATGGAAATTGCATACACCATGGCATCCCCAGAGCTCAGGAAAGGTGGAAAGAATGAATAGCGCCTTGAAGACCCAAATCACCAAGTTGATAGAGGAAACAAGACTCCCCTGGATTAAGTGCCTCCCGATAGCCCTGTTGAGAATCCGAACAGCACCTCGAAAAGACATAGGGATATCACCATATGAGATGTTATTTGGGCTCCCATTCTTAGGGAAGATAGAATGTGTTCCAACAATGCAAGGGAACGATGTGTTCCTGAGGAACTATTTACTGGCAGTGTCCCAATCTCTTGCAGAACTAAATATTAAAGGATTGCTGGCCCAGAGCCCACCACCAGACTTCCCGATTCACTCAGTCAAGGCTGGAGACTGGGTATTAATAAAACGTGGAAAGAAGTAAAGCTGCAACCTAAGTGGACTGGACCCTACCTGGTGTTACTAATCACCGAGACAGCAGTACGGACAAGTGAGAAAGGGTGGACACACAAAAGTCGAGTTAAGGGTCCTGTGGAGGCCCCACCAGACAATATCAGCCCGTGGACTGTGCGCAAAGGAGAGGAACCATTGACTTTTATATTTACCAGGAACCCGCGGGAAAAATGAAGATTTCGTGTTGGTGGGTCATGTGTTGGGAAATCACCCAACTTGTAAGTAATGTAACATGTATAAAAATCGCAATAATACTTAATAGAAGGTCCACCACCATCCATTTGACGTATGTAAAGGAAAGTGGTGGTGCAGCTATATAATGTACGTATGCACCCATCCCTGTAAAGATTGGCACTCAGTGTTCACTTCATCAAAATATGGGTGGCATCGGACCACCTATCAGACTGATAGGTGGAAAGTGTATCAAAACCCGAACGAGAAATTACCAGGACACATATATGTGAGCATACAGAGTGTTCAAATGCAGGAAAGTGGTAGGTATTGGATATGTGCAGATAGAACAGGGAAGGATGCATGTCTGAAGTTTGAGATAGAAGTGAAGCGGGATGGAGAGATGGTAAGATACGAGGAGAAGGGAGAGGCGTTCAAGATAGATGACAGTCAGAATAGGGATCCTGGGGCAACACCAGCACCACCAGCAGTCAGCAATGTAAATAGGGAAAATGAGCCTAAGGATCTGAAGATAATGATAGTAGCAGGAGAAACAGGATTAAGGCAGTTATATGAGAAGGGAATACCAACAGGGGGAAAAGGAGCCAACACCTGGCTAGTCTGGATGATGTACACAGCCAGAAGTATACAACGAACCAATTGTTACGCCTGCGCCGGAGCCAGGCCTCAGCTGGTCCTAGTACAATTTCCCCTGAATTGGGATAAAACACCTGGGGCTATGTCATGTATACTACAGCTATTCACAAATTCCCTCTTACCAAAGATGAATTCAAAGCCAGAAACCAGATAGCTGCGGGCTTTGAGTCCATGCTCTTCTGGTGGTCCACAATTAATAAAAATGTGGACTGGATCAACTACTTATACTACAATCAACAACGTTTTATAAATTACACTCGAGATGCAGTTGAAGGATTAGCGGAACAACTGACAGCTACCAGCCAAATGACCTGACAAAAATCGCATGGCCTTGGACATGCTACTGGCTGAGAAGGGAGGGGCGTGTGTAATGTTTGGCGAACAATATTGCACATTCATCCCCAACAACACTTCTCCGGATGGGTCAGTGTCAAGGGCCCTAGCAGGTCTCACCTCCCTGTCTATCGAATTGGCTGAGAACTCTGGAGTAGACACCTCCTGGACTGGGTTTCTAGAATCCTGGGTTGGGAAATGGAAGCACATCTTTACATCAACCCTAACATCAGTGGTAGTCATGGTGGGGTTACTATGTTTCGTTGGATGCTGTATCATTCCCTCCGTACGGGGGTTGGCCCAGCGATTGATAGAAACAGCCCTGACAAAGAACAGCGCTGCCACCATAATGGCCTTCAGACACAGTATGACCATTGAGAGGGGGATATGGAGGCAAATAATTTGTTGATAGCATTAGAAAAGGAGGATATAGTTTAAATCAAAAAGGTTGCTTGGCAAAAGGAAAATGATGGATTGTGAGAAAAGGGGTTAACAGACATAGTTGATTTAAACTAGGAATAGAAAAATATAGCTTAGAAAGAAAGGTGTCAGCAGACACCAAGACTGTTAGTAGAATAGAAAGTAACGATATATAGAACAGAGAGAAATTCAAGATAAAAAGTAACAAACTCACCAGATACTAGCTTTTCAATTAAAATAACAAGAAACTAGGCCAGGTCAATTGCAACAGAGCATGCTTAATGAAATAAATGAATATTACTTACACGCCCCTGGTTGAGAAACTGCTCATTACCATGCACATGGATGAACATGCGATGTATGATGTGGGAGGTACTGGGGGACGTACCTATAGACTGTGCACCTCAGTGCTCTGATTGGGAAGAGCCAGAGGGGAGGGTAAGCCAGCAGAATTGTGCATATAAAGGGTTTTACTTTCCTGACTTTGGTGTGCCTCTAGGGGACAGCAAAGGAGAGGCACGTATTCTGTACAATATTATCTTAATAAACACTTCTTTGCTGACTTTGTCTCAAACAGCATTTGTGACTTTTTCATATCTCACACTCTGAACATGAATAACTCATTATCTGTCATTTGCACTTTATCAGTTTATTTGTTCATGTGTGTATATATTTATATAATGGGATATGGACACACTGATCTGTTCTCTAGTCATGCCTACTATGTTCTGTTGTGCTGAAGCAAAGCAAGAATTTCATTGTACTATCAGGGACACATGACAATAAACTCACTTGAACTTGGGTCACACAAAAGGCTGGAGAAACTCAGCGGGTGCAGCAGCATCTAAGGAGCGAAGGAGATAGACACCGTTTCGGGTCGAGACCCTTCTTCAGACTGGTCAGGGATCAGGGAAACGAGAGATATAGACGGTGAAAAAAGTATCGATAATAAAGGGAACAAGCCATTGTAAGCTGTTTGTGGTGTGAAAATGAGAAGCTGGTGCGACTAGGGTGGAGGAGGGAGATAGAGAGAGAGAGGGAATGCCAGGGCCCGAGGGCTGAGGGAGAGGTGGGAAGGGGAGGAGACAGCAAGGGCAGACAGCATCTCGGGAGGTGTCACTGGTGCTGTGCGCTCCTCCGGCCGCGGAGGGCGCTGTGGCGGGGTTTGGTTTGCGGGAGTGAGGCCGCGGCGGTTTGTTCGCGCAGGCGCCGGGCGGTGAGCGGGGCACGATGGCGCGGCTGTGCGGCGAGCTCGCGCTGTGCGGACTGCAGGCCGGCGGCCGCCTGCGCGCCGTGGAGCCCGCCCGCCCCGGCTGCGTCCTCGTCACCCGCGACGAGCGGACGGTCACCGTGTACAAGGTGAAGCTGCGACCGGCGCGGTCCCGGGGTGGCGCCGTCACCGGGGGGGGGGGGGTGAGGGAGAGGGGGTCATGACGGCCTCGGGCCCACAGTGAGGGAGGGACGGAGGGGGGTCGAGGACTGCAGGGGGCAAGGATGATCTTTGGGCAGGGGAATGGGGAGAAGCAAAGAGTTGGTGAGGGGGAGAAGCACAACGGAGGGAGGGAGGTTAGAAGGAGAGGGAGGGGGAGGGGGGGGGGTGCTGGAAGAGGAGGGGAGGGGGGAGAGAAAAGATGCATCTGTGCTCCCTGTGATGGTGTAACAGGAAAACCCCTCGTCAGATCTCTATAATAATTAACCATGACGACCAGAATCAAAACCAAGCACCATAACACTGCAACGACAACCACCTTTACTTCAACCAGACTCATCTTCAAACATCTGGAAGTCAGCACCCCCCCCCCCCACCCCCCCCCCGGAACTGGATCCTTGTGATAGTGTAAGATCAAGTGATAGGAGGAGAATTAGGCCATTCGGCCTATCGCCTACGCCGCCATTCAGTCGTGGCTGAGCTGCCTCCCTCCTAACCCCATTCTCATGCCTTCTCCCCATAACCTCTGACGCCTGACTTCCTGACCCATAAACTATAATCAGAAAGGATAGGCGTCACAGCATCCTTTGTGATCATTCTCAACACCAATCTTCTGCAAGGATGTATTCTTGGCACCTTATTTTCAGTCTACACGCTCACAACTCTGAATCTTTGTTGCACTACTATCATGTGGTGGAGGACGACTTTTAGGGGGCTAATTTAGCCTCGGTTTTGGGTGTTTTCTTGGGTTGCTGTAGATCCTGTTTCGCAGTGTTATAAAATATCAACAGATGATATTGAGAAGTTCTTCAAAGTAGCAAACCTTTCCAAGGCACCATGGAAGCTATTTGTTTTATAAATGGTGAACAGATTGCTATTTAAATTAGTAAAGAGCAGGAAGGTTTCAGGGAAAAAATTGCATAACCAAGGTTTGCTGTTAAAGGAATAATTACTAGTGGTAGGTTGATTACATTTGGGAATGTTGAAGAGAAAATGGACCAATTCCATGGCATATTGAGGGGCCAGTGGAAGTTGGAGATAACAGTAAAGTTTGGAAGAATTTTAATGTTAGCTTATGAAAAATGTTACATTTATGTATTTTCCTGGTGTCCATGAATCAGTGTTCTGTCAGTTTATCGGAAAGGAATATAATTAGGGTGGTGCAGCTGGTAGTGCTGCTGCCTCAGTGCCAGAGACCCAGGATTGGTCCTGACCTCGGGTGCTGTCGGAGTTTGCACATTCTTCCTGTGACCGTGTGGGTTTCTTCCGGGTGATCCTGTTTCCTTCCGCATCCCAAAGATGTGTGAGTTTGTAGGTTAATTGGCCTCTGTAAATTTCCCCTAATGCGTAGGGTGTAGATGAGAAAGTGGGATAACGTAGAACTAGTGTGATTGGATGATTGATAGTCTGTGTGGACTCACTGGGCCGAAGCTGCAATGTCAAAGTATAACGGACCTGGGGGTGTGCCAATGCCTTTTAAGGTGTCCTGTGATTCAAGTATTTTCTTCCTTCAGTAAGTAAGTAAGTTTATTGGCCAAATATTCACATACAAGGAATTTGCCTTGGTGCTCCGCCCACAAGTAACAACATTACATATAGTGACAATTACGAATGACTCAGAAAACATTAAACTTTAATAATAATAAAACATTAATGATAAAACACCATTGATCAAGCATGTGAACCAACAAAATACCAGATCAAAGAGAGGCTACAGATTTTTGGCTGTTGAGTAGAACAACTACTCGTGGATAAAAACTGTTTTTATGTCTGGCTGTGGCAGCTTTGACAATCCGGAGTCGCCTTCCAGAGGGAAGTGATTCAAAGTTTGTGGCCAGGGTGAGAGGGGTCAGAGATGATCTTGCCCGCTCGCTTCCTGGCCCTTGCAGTGTACAGTTCATCAATGGAGGGAAGGTTGCAGCCAATAACCTTCTCTGCTGATCGGACGATTCGCTGCTGGGACTGTGATCCATAAATAACAGACTTCAGGATGTAAACAAATGCATTGTAAGCGGTGTTGTGTTTTGTTTGTACATTGAAGGTGTCAGACCAAAAGCCTCTGGGAAGTTGGACAGTTAAGCAAACCCAAAAAATCTCTTGCCCTGCAGTCTACAACGACCGGACTGGAGAGTACGTTGTGGTTCATGATCATAAGGTAAGGATTTTGGGATTGGCTTATTGACGTGTGTTTGACAAAATTATATATATGGAAGTTCTAACTCTTGGTAGTTAACAACTTCCACTCCCTTTGAAATGGCGGAGGCTCTCCATAAAATGTTTGTTAAAATGCCTATTGAACCATTTTCAAGAGGGAAATATTAATACATAACATATCTATTTTCAGCATCAGACAGTGCTTGTGATACTCAATACATCCTGAAAGCAGCCACCCCTTACTCTTAAATCTTCTCTTCCAGTTAAAACCAAGTTGTCCAAACCAACCTACAAAAAGCTTGCATTTAGTTTATATTTCCTCGATGTAGAAAATAGTTTGCAAGTGTGTTCTCCTTGGGGGGAAAAAAATTACACATCTAATTTTGAAATAAGCTAACACTGAATATCATTGCCAGTAGCAAGAGAGAGTCAAGAGTGTTTAATTGTCATATGCTCAAGAACTGGAACAATGAAATTCTTGATTGGTGCACGTTTACAGACTGATTAAACACAGCAATACAATAAATATATATACAATACATTATAAGTAATATCAGGTGAACCAGAAAAGTGCATAGTGCAACCAATATGATTTTGATTGTACACCTGTAAATGTTCAATAGAGTATTTGGCACTGAAATAAAGCTTGCCTTCGTTAGCACAAATGTTCATAATAAAATGAACAAGTGCATATTCATTATCGTCTGGAGTGTGTCCAGTTAACATTATTTTCATCTTGTTCCCTTCTAGGTTTTAAGGATATGGAAAGATGAAGATACAAACCTGGAAAAAGCTTTCAAAGCAACAGTAAGTTGATGCAGGTTACCACCATTCATCTCAAAACAATCCGCCCACTCCCCTGACATCAGTCTGAAGAAAGATCTCGACCTGAAACATAACTCATTCCTTCTCTCCATAGATGCTGCCTGTCCTGCTGAGTTACTCCAGCATTGTGTGTCTACCTTCCGTTCAAAACAAAATTGATTTGAATTATCTTCATTAAGCAATTTCTATCAGTCGGAATGAGTAATAACATTTTAACAGAAACTTGCAGTTTATACGCAGGTGACCTTTAAGATTATAATTTGCAAGTGAATCGTGAAGAAATTCTTTAAGAAGGAACTGCAGATGCTGGAAAATCGAAGGTAGACAAAAATGCTGGAGAAACTCAGCGGGTGCAGCAGCATCTATGGAGCAAAGGAAATGGGCAACGTTTCGGGATGAAACCCTTCTTTAGACTGACCTAAAATTAATTCTTTTTTGGGAAATTAAACCAAGAAAACACAACTTTTAAAAGTAAGAATGTTTTAATATATAATAGTTTTATTTGTATCTATAATACTTGATCCACTTAAACAATTTTGAACAATTTTCAAAAGCCAACGTGGGTCTTGATGAGTAAGCTTCGCGTTTTACAGTCCGATGGCAGCTCATTCTTGATGCAAATAATTTAGTTTTCTGAAAAAGATGGATTTTATAGCATTTTAATGTTACGTTTATTTTGGAGATGAAGAGGGCATAGATCAGGATATTGAAATGTGTTCTCTTTTAGGAGCAATATTGAGAATCACACCATTGTACAAAAGCATCATCTCCCTACAATCCCTACCCAATTTAATCCACAGGGTACAGCAGTCCTGCAGGAAGCCACCACATTGCAAGGCTGTAAAACCACGCACCGTTCCTTAAGACCAGCCTGATGGCTTTTGATAGTCCATTCCTGTCAAAAGCACATTTCAGATTGTTAAATCTCTCTGTTTAGAGACTATTAAAAATTATTTAAATGGATTTAAAGTGCTATAGATATAAATAAATCTATTGTAAATTAGTGACGACATTCAAATGATGTGGGTGAAAGTTGGTTTCGAGTGACATTTTTTAGATGCAATACGTTTTATCTGCAGGTGATTCTATGCAGAGGTTACGTTTTTAATATGGCGTTGATATGTATATTAAAGGGCTGGATTGGCAGCTCAACGTTCTAGGGTTTCAGATGTGATGAAAAATCAGGTTAAAAGGTGAAGGAATTGCTTTACTAATCCGCAAACTATCATCATGGCACTCAAAGATGACAAACTGAACGGTTCATCCAGTATGTGTCGACCAATAGGTAGAGAAATTAGTAGACACAAAATGCTGGAGTAACTCAGTGGGACAGGCAGCATCTATGGAGAGAAGGGGAATGGGTGACGTTTTGGGTCGAGACCCTTCCTCAGACTGGGAAATGAGAAATGGGTAGAAAAATTATGGAATGATGAAAAAGCAACAAGGTTGTGTCATGGGTGACTTTAACTTCCCCAAGGTTGACTGAGACTTAGTACAAGAGGCTTAGATTGGGCATAATTTGTTTTATGTATCCAAGAGTTTTTCATGAAACAGTGTGTGATAGTCCAACTAGGCCTGTATTGGGGAAACAAGCCTGGCCTGGTCACTAGCATTGCAATGGGAGAGCATTTTGGGGATAGTGATCATAACTCAAAATGTTTTAATGTTATGAATAACCTTCATAAAACTCCCTCTCCCCTGTGGCCTACCTGGACTCACACCTATTTATCCCCTTCCACCTACATTCCTTCCTCTAGCTTCATAATTCAGAACTCTTCAATCCTTTTGTCCCTCACCTTCTGCACTTTTGTCTGGAATTCGTCCTACCATCTGCCTATCAAAAACCCTCCTTGCCTGTATCAATCTATTACCAGGCAGGCTTTGTTCTGCCCCTCTTCTCTCCCCCCCACCATCCTTCCACAATAAGTCTGAAGAAGTGTCCCGACCCAAAACATCACCTATCCATGTTTTCCAGAAATGCTGCCTGACCCATTGAGTTACTCCAACATTTCATGCCTATTTTTGGTATAAACCAACATCTGCAGTTCCTTTTTATTATAAATTATAACATTATTGGGCACAGGCCAGGGCACATAATTGGAAGTGGCTAGTATTGGACAAATTCCAGTAAAGATGGACAGGGATAGTGCGGGAAGGGAGCATTGGAAGTTAAGAGAGATTGTAAATGTGGTCAAAAAGGTAAATAAATAATGTGCACGCTACAATTTTATTGAATGATGGAGCAGTGTCAATGACCTGCTGTTTGTTTGTGCATTCCTTTTCGTTTAACCATCTCCAGTTATTTGTCTGGTCTTGACTTTGGTGATGTTTATATTGTAGATTGCTTTGTCAGCATTTTCCATTCATGGAGTCAGATTGCCCAGTTTAATTACAGGTGATGGCCACAGTATGGCACTTGGATATCATTCCCAATTCGTTCTAGCCATCCCAAATGAAAATGTGTTCTTAGCTACATCCTAACAATAAAATCTTAGGTGTAAGCATAAAGAGGTTCATAGATTTTCAGTGGATAGATTTAACTACATTATGAATCAAACATTATTTAGAAAGTTTTAAAAACTTTATTTTGGAAACTAGAAATTTTGTTTAGAGTTTCAGTTTTAGTTTATTTCACGTGTACCGAGGTACAGGGAAAAGCTATTATGTGCAAACCGGTCAGCGGAAAGACAATTCATGATTACAGTCACAGTGTACAGATAGATACATGATAAGGAAATAACGTTTAGAATGGCGCAGTGGAAAAGTTGCTGCCTTACAGTTTGTGTGATGATATGGGCTGTGTCCACATTTTGCTGCAATTTCTTGGATAGGAGCTGTTCTCAAACCAAGCATGTGATGCATCCTGATAAAATGCTTTCTACATGACTTGCACGTCTTTGGGATGTGGGAGGAAACCAGAGGAGAAGGTGCATACTCCACACAGACAGCACCCGAGGTCAGGAGCGAATCTAGGCCTCTGGCACTGTGCGGCAACAGCTTTACCAGCTGTGCCATTTACAGTAATAAAATAATTTGTATAGTTCCTTTTTTCTTATAATTTTTGGGATGCATGTATTTGGTATTGTTCTGGTGGGAAAAGGTGCAAAGGAAAATAAAGTAATCCGATTTAGTTCCATGTTTTGCCGCTGGTTTTCAGTTAACAGCTGATGTCTACCGGATACACACATTGCCCAAAGCAGAACCTCTGGTTCTTTTCGAGCGAGGGAGTGTGAGACGACTTGATGATCTTCTGTCAGCTCCACAACAGGAACTTGAAAATGTTCTGTCAAAAGATGAAGTCATCAGGTTGGTACTGATAAGACATGTCCAAAAAGGTTTACATTGCTGCCAATAAAGTTGATTCTTGAAGTTCTGCACAGGAGACCATGTTGGAGAAAACCTGATGATTGGGAAGTAAAAGTGACATATCAAACCCACAAAATGTTTTTAAAGAGGGTTGTAAAAGTTACGTATGGCAGGTGATTTGGTTTTCTTGATTATGCGGTTGAGAACTAAAAATATCTCTGATAATGGAAGGATGGTGGGTATATGGAATGAGCTGCCTGAGGAAGTAGTTGAGGCATTTGGACAGGTACGTGGATCGAAAAGCTTAGATGGATATGGACACAACATGGGCAAATTGGACTACTTTGGCATCTTGATTGGCATGTTTGAGTGGGGTTGAAGGGCATATTTCTGTGCTGTATGACTCTATATCACCAAATATGCTGGTAATTATATTGTCAATAATGCAGACCAGGAATGAACAGTGTTGATTCCCGCTATTGGTGCTGATTTAGATGATCTTGGTTAGGACGTGATTTTTCCCAAGAACTAAGCTGTCACGTACCAGATTGGAAGGCGAAGGTTCTGTTTCTCAACTTATTTTGGGCTTCACCAGAACAGTGGAGGAGGCCGAGGCAGCCTAAAGTGAGTTGGATAATGTCATACAACAGGAAGCACACCCTTGAGGAGCAAGTTGGAGCGGTCTGTAAGGCAGTCGCCCGATCTGCCTTTTGTTTTCCCAATAAGGAACTGACCATGCCATGAGCATCATATTCACTAAGTCGAAAGATATGCCTATAAATCCCAGCTGCTTTCATGAGGAGGGTTCCTGCATGTGAGAGGAGTGAAAGGGCAGATGTTGCATCTATCAGGGTTGCATGGAAAGGTGCAATGAGAAGCAAACATTTTGGAGTTTTTCTTTTATATCAGATTTTCTTAGGTCCTTGTTATTTTTTATTATTTCTCATCGATACCGGTGATTTAAAGATGAAATAATCAGTAATGTTTGAAGTGTTTACACGTGTCCATTTTATTTGTAGGTGGAGTGCTGCTTTACTGGAAGCCGGAAGTCCTCTTATACTGTTTGTCACTGAAAAGGTTTGCGTTATGTACATTGGGTTAATTTTGCATAAATGTTACTGTTTGGTTAAAGCATCTCCAAATCATGCACCACCTTAATGTAGCTGTACACTGCCATCACTTCACTCTTACCAAATCAAAAAACTGGACGCCCCTAATAGTGTTTGGCAGACACCTTTTAACAGAGGCTTGAAAAATAAAGTCCACTGCTATTTCTAACTAGTCTTAAGGAATAAGCAATAAATATCAGCATTGTCACCAATTTTCACATTTTGTGAAAACATTCTTTATTTTGAATAAATTTGGAATACATCATGTCTAACTAAATGGTCAGTTATTGGTGGCAACTTCTTGTGCAGATCTTTTATGTAATGGTAGTTCTGTAATTGCACCTGCAAATCGTCTGTTATTGCTCTTGTGTTGGGTTAGAAACACTCGTGCTTCAGCCCAACCACTAAGGAACCGCACATCATGCAAACATCAGAATATATATCTTATTGTAATGAGGATCTGTTGCATCCTCCTAACTTGAACAGGCTATTTTCCACTGGATCTTTGTCGGACCTAATGAATCTTTAAAACCCAGGCTTGTTACCAAATCAACGTTTGTTAAATCCATGAGGTGCAAAGAACTACAGATGCTGGTTTACAAAAAAAAAAGACACACAGTGCTGGAGTAACTCAGTGGGTCAGGCTGTATCTCTGGAGAACAGTGTTAGGTGCCGTTTTGGGTCAGTACCCTTCAGACTCATTCTGTCTGAAGAAGGATCCTGTCCCAAATACTCTCTGGACATGCTGCCTGGCCCAATGTGTTACTCCAGAGCCTTGTTTCTTTTGTTAAATTATTTATAGTTGTTTTCAATGTTGTCAGCCCCAAAATTTCTTTGTACAAAAAAGTTTAAATCGCTTCGCAATTTTTTCATCTGACTTTTTCCTCCACGTTGATCTTCAGTGCGGTGCTGAATTACTGGTTGAGAGCAACTTTTCGATTTGCTAATCATTGACAATGCCCGCAGCAGGATTTATGACTGTCTTTTAATAAAGTTATTTACTAAGTAGTGGGAATATTGATTGTGGCTCAACAACTTGTCAGGTACATCAGTCAGGTACAGTCGTCTCTTATCGTGGTTGTTTTAGTGGTAGAGTGTAAAAATGAGTTGGCAAATGAATCTAGTATTATCAAATGGGTTTCAAGTCTTTAAACTGAAGTAAATAGAGTGCTCTGTAATCTGATCCCCCTCTGAGCTCAGACCCAACATTTCTGGAAATTGGTGTAGATCCCTCCTACATATCTTTTACCCGTCAACTCCAGGAAGAAACTGTTTATGGTTTGGGAGCAGGCTGCTGATGGGATTTTAAGTGTGAAACGTGCCAGATCTGTGGCGACCTTTGGGTAATGTGGAAGAAAACTACGAGAAAATAATCAAATCTCTTAATTTGGATTGTTGCTAATTTTATGGATTGAAAGTAGCTGGTAGCTTTTCCCTTACGGGAATAATCGGTCAATAAAAGGACGCAAAGTGCTGGAGCACTTTGGGGTCAAGGAGGGATGGATGGATTATTAATAAATATAGTTTTGTATTAACTACCCCTTAAAAATGTATGTTAGCTCTCCTAATATAGTGCTATGACACTAACTATATTTGATATTAGTAGTATTATTAATTATTAAGTATATAAATTTAATACCCTACCCCGACATATATAGCCCTTAAGGCAAAAACGGAGCTGGAACTATTAACATTTTTTTTTTTCACGGAAGTCCGTAGATTAATAGCCACGCTAGTGTGGCTTACACTAATACTAACTGCACTAATTATAGTTGTAGTCACTTATTTTCCCCCTTACACTTTACTAACATCACTTACTTTACTCACATTTTTTATTATTACTTTTATATTATGTATTTTATTTCATATTATATATTATATAGATTTAAGTATGATTGGTATCATATAGTTAGTTTATAGAGACGTGTGTATAAGACAATGACACAGATATTAAATTTCATCGATCTGAGGTTTGGGTATAGGATTGGGTCAGATGAGCTGAGACATCTACTCCATTATAAACCACCTTAATAATAACATGTATGACATAAATACTAGGATTGGGGGTGATGGAATCACCTTCAGTAGTTGGAATGTTAAGGGAATTAACGAACCAATTAAAAGAGGTAAGGTTTTAGCTCAATTAAATAGATTGAAATTGATATTATTTTTCTCCAAGAGACACACCTTAAAAAAGACACGCAGTATAGATTAACAGCAAAATGGATTTCCAGAGTATATCACTCTTCATTTACACATAAGTCTAGAGGGGTAGCAATAATTATTCGTAAAGGTATACCTTTTAAACAAAGCTCAATAATAGACGATGTTGAGGGTAGATATATAATAATTACAGGTGAATTACATTCTAAAAAAGTAATCCTTATGAATATATATGGTCCTAATGTTGATAACCTATTATTCTTCAAGAAAATATTTAACAATATCCCTATATCCACTCAACATAATCTAATAATTGGAGGTGATTTTAATTGAACCTTAGATAATTATTTAGATAGATCGTCAATGAAAAGGAAAACCAAAACCACTTCTAAGTCAAGTACACTTATAGATTATTTTATTAACATAGCAAATGTTAAGGATATCTGGAGAACAAACAGATAACCCATCTGGTCGAGAATATTCTTTTTTTCCCCTGTATTCGGAACCTAGTCAAGGATAGACTATTTTTTAATAGATTCAAAATGAATCCCATTTACGTATGACTCAAAATATCATAATATTATTATCTCGGATCATGCTCCATTAACATTTAAGACAAAATTAAAAGACATAACTATTAAAACCTCTAACTGGAGACTCAACCCCCAAATATTAAATGATAAGGCTTGTTATGATTACTTGGTAAAACAGATTAAATTATGTTTTGAAACTAATGACAAACCTGGAATTTCACCATCACTGCTTTGGGATACACTTAAAGCATTTATGCGTGGTGCGATAATATCAGCACACGCATACTTTAATAAGGAAAATCGAAAGACTCAACAAAAGTTGGAAAATGAAATAAAACAATTAGATATTGAAAATGCAATATCCCCTTCAAAGGGGCTAAGTAATAAAATTGCATCATTAAAATATAAGCTAAATAAAATATATTCAAATCAGATTATTAAACTTTTTCAACAGACTAAACAAGTACACTTTGAATTTGGGGATAAACCACAAAATTTACTGGCACGCCAGCTTAGAAAATTAGATGAGGAGAAAATGATACTTCAAATTAGATCTGAACAAGGAGAAATATTGACTTTACCAAAAGATATCAATGATACATTTTTACAATATTATCAAAATCTTTACTCATCTAAACTAGCAGGACAATCAGATAGAATGGAAACATTCCTACAAGAATGTCATATTAATAGTTTGGATCAGGAAGGTAGAGACTTGTTAAAGTCAAAGTCAAAAGAGTTTATTGCCATGTGTCCCTGACAGGACAATGAAATTCTTTCTTTGCATAGCACAACAGAACATAGTAGGCATTGACTACAATTATATACTTAAATACACACGTTAATTAATAAATTAAAAAAGTGCATATAACAGATGGAGGGGTATTAATGTTCAGAGTTTTGTCCGAGCCAGGTTTAATAGCCTGATGGCTGTGGGGAAGTAGCTATTCCTGAACTGGGTCGTTGCAGTTCTCAGGCTCCTGTACCTTCTACCCAAAGGTAGCAGGGAGATGAGTGTGTGGCCAGGGTGGTGTGGGTCCTTGATGATGCTGCCAGCCTTTTTGAGGCAGCGATATAAATGCTGATATATCAGTAAAAGATATTGAAGAATCAATTGGATCATTAAATAACGGAAAAGCCGCAAGCCCTGATGACTTAAGTGTTGAATTTTATAAGAAGTTTTATGATCTGATCTCTCCACGTTTACATATAATATATAAATATGCATATGAACAAGGAAAGTTACCAGAATCATTAAATGAATCTACAATTACACTTATCCCTAAAGCTGATAAAGATTTGGAAGACCCTGGGTCATACAGAGCAATAGCTCTTTTAAACACTGATCAAAAAATGCTAACTAAAATTTTATCTCGGAGGCTAAGTTTAGTGATTAATAACTTAATACATCATGACCAAACAGGTTTTATCCCAAAACGCTACTCATCTTATAATCTGAGACGTCCATTCAATATCATATACTCAAAAAGAGTGAATGATATTGAACTAGCTGTCATATCCTTAGATGCTGAAAAAGCATTTGACCAGGTTGAATGGCCATATTTATTTAAAATAATGCAGAAATTTCAACTGGGGGATAGATTTTCCAAATGGGTAAAAATCATATACTCGAATCCAACTGCAAGAATATTAACAAATCAAATGTTATCTGCAAAATTTAATCTCTTTAGGGGTTGTAGACAAGGATGCCTGTTATCACCATTACTATTTGCTCTGGTAATAGAACCATTAGCCGAAATGATTAGATCAGAACCAGAAATATATGGATATAATATCAAAACTACAACGAATAAAATATCTCTATACGCAGATGACATCTTAATTTATATCACAAAACCGGAGATTAGTATTCCCAATCTACATAATGTTATAACTAAGTTTGGCACATTTTCTGGGTATAGAATTAACTGGAATAAAAGCGAAATTATGCCTACAACTGGAATAAAATTAAATATACTAGAACAATTCCCACTTAAAATAGTCACGGACAAATTTAAATATCTAGGAATTAATGTATCTAAATCCTATAACTGTCTATTTAAATATAATTACCCTCAATTGTTAAATAAACTTTTTTTTTAAATTATATTGGAAAACACTACCTATTTCAATGATCGGTAGAATAAATGCTATAAAAATGATTTTTTTTTGCCACAATTGTTATATTTATTTCAAGCCATCCCTTTATATCCCCCTAAAATGTTTTTTAAAAAAATAGATGCTTTGGTTAATAGTTTTACTTGGGACTATAAAAATCATCGAATAAGTAAAAAACATCTATGTAAATCTAAAATAAATGGTGGACTAGCAATACCAAATTTCTTATATTATTTCTGGGCAGTTCAGATTAAGAATATGAATTTTTGGTTGGTAAATTTAGATTATGAGCCAAGCTGCCTAAAGATGGAAAAGGAAGACTGTTTGCCTTTTGATGTAGGTTCGATTCTTTTTTCACCAAGGGAAGTACAAAAAAACATATGGTGATAACCCTATAATTCATAGGAATAGACGTATTTAGAAACAAATAGTTAAGACCCTACATATGGATAATTTGTCACTTTGTTTGCCAATTATGAATAATCCTTTGTTTAAGCCCTCTGTATTGGACAAGGGGTTTAGACACTGGAATAATTTAGGAATTAAAAGGATAGAACACCTTTACAAGAAAGGAACATTTCTTTCATTTCAAGAGTTACAGGATATCTATGGATTGCAGTCAAATAACATATTTAGGTATTTACAAATTAGAAACGATATTAAGTCAAATACGCAAGACTATAAAAATAGGAAACCAGGATTATTAGATGAATTGTTTAATAAACACCCAAATACAGAAAAATTAATAGCGTATATATACAATACTATCTTGGATAGGGAAATCCCAACTTCGGAAGCATATCGACAAACATGGGAAAATGAAATAGGTTTATCTATAACGAAGGAAACTTGGGAAGAAAGCCTACAACGTATACATCATTGCTCATTAAATGCTAGACATCTCTTGATACAATTTAAGGTATTACACAGATTACATTATTCAAAAACGAAATTAAATAGAATTTATCCTAACATTTCTCCTATTTGTGATAAATGTCAGAACTTGGAAGCTAATTTAACGGATAGTTTTGTAACATGTATAAAACTCAATTATTATTGGACAGAAATCTTTAGAGTTATCTCTGAAGTTCTTAAAATTAAACTGGACCCAGATCCAAAATTAATAATATTAGGAGTTCCGGAGTCAAATTTAATATTAACAGTAAACCAAATAAATTTCTTGGATTACTGTTTGATAATAGGGAAAAAATTAATATTGAAATTTTGGAAGGGAACATTATCCCCAACAATTAAAATGTGGACAGTGGAAATGTTGGAGACGTTGCATTTGAAAAGAATCAGATTTGTCCTAATGGACAAATACAAACTCTTTGAACAGATATGGTCTCCATATACAGAATATTTGAAGGGGTAGTTGTTCTTGGCATCACAACTCAATGGGTACCCGGCAAGATTAGATGAAAATAATTCCTTTTTTTTGTTTGATTTGTATACATGTCTCTATTGATATCTTTATTTGAAATTGTGTTATTCACTATTAAGATGTATACTATATTTTTTTTAAATATATATATATATAAATACTTTGTTTTAATTAAATATGTATAACATTTTTTTTTCTCTTTCTCTATATAATCAAAATTATTATTTAATCACTATTCTTATTGATTAAAATCTATTCTTTTCTTTTTTCTATTTTCTAAAAAATAGAAGTTTTTTAGAATTATTCATAATATCCGTATACTTATTGAAATAAGTTGGTTGTGTATTTGAAAAGTTGTTATACCGTTGTTATGATGGATTACTTCTAATAAAAATATTATTAAAAGCAAAGTGCTGGAGCAGCTCAGGTGGCAAGTCTGCAGAACATCGATAGGTGATAGGAACCCTTCTTCAGAATCAACCTTGTTTCAACTCTGTAATTTGTACATGGTTGGGATGGGGAATATGTTAACTTGAGTGTATTGTTTTTGAAAATATTTTGATGCTTTTGTTTTAAAAACAGGATGGGCTATTCCAACTATATACACAGAAGCTAAATCCCAATGTTCAGCACGGATATAAGTTGGATTTGGGAGATGAAATGGGTTATTCCTTGAGCTTTGCACTTTCCCTTGAAAAGGAGTGTACTGCCCTGATGTGTTTATGTAAGTTGTTTGATGTGAAGAGTGATGTAAGATCTCAGTAAATGCTCTTAATTTCAGAATGAACTACTGCCCTACTGTAATTATCTTTTTGCACTAATTTTGTCATTAAATGAAACTGGTTTGTAGCATTCACCCAGTTGAAGCTGTTTTAAAACATTGACATGTTAGATGTTTTAATGGAGGCTGAATAATTTCTTTATCAGTCTTGACTGTTGATGGTCATCAGTGCCGCTCTTGCCTGCAGCAGAAATGTAACAAGTTTTATCCAAATGGAACCATGTGTTCATTTGGGGCAAGTGAGTTGCTTTAACTGGTGCATTTTACTGGCTTCAAATCTGCTTCCTCTGTGTGAGGAATGGAAATATTTCTCCTGGTTATAGAAGTGGATAGCCAGGGAGAATATTATTTTTCCTGTTGACTGTATTTTTGAACAATCGTGTATATATACTTGCTACTGATAAATTTCTCCTTTTGTTGAAGATTCCACAGGCTGTGTCTATAAAATCCAGCTGCCATCAAACAGGGATTCAGCTGAGGAGGAGTGGGTCCTGCCTCAAACGTTGTTGTTAAAACTGCCGGGCTGTGTGGATTCTCTAATCAGTGCTGCTCTTTTGGCCCTGGATGAGACGCACATTGCTGTGTTAGGAGCTCCACAATCCCATCAGTGCGCAGTCAAAGGTAACTTTTAGGCTGCAGATAATAATGCTCATACGTCAGAGCAGAAATGTAAGAAATCTTATGTAACCTAGATTTTGTGAATGTGCTTGAAGAAATCTACCTAGTCAAAGTCTCTATGATGTAAATGTAAACTTTTTGATTTCTTTGGATTGAATTGATTGAAAAATACAGCGTGGGAACATGCCTTTCAACACATCGAGTCCACCCCGACCATCAATCACCCGTTCACATTAGTTCCGTGTTAACCCACATTCTCAACCACTCCCTACACATTAGGGACAATTTATAGAGGCCTATTAACTTTCAGAGAGCATGTTTCCATGCTGAATAACTAAACTAAATGTATTCAACTCTCCCAATGTCGGCAGATTGTTTAGGGTGAATTCTCTATGTGGGTGGAAGGCAGTGCGTGAGACTAGTACATTTAGCAGATTTTATGAAGAGGTGTAATTGTGTTTCTCTTTCAGATTCTTTAAGTATATGGAATACAAGATTCCAAACACTCCAGACATGGAAGGAGCTCCCGGAGGGAACATCTGGACAGGTAGTTTGCTTTCAGAGGTTTCAAAGGTCTTTTATTGTCATGTGCACCAATTAAGGTACAGTGATATTTGTATTGCCATACAGTCATACCAAAAAAAGCAACAAGACACACAACTACATAAAAGTTAACATAGACATCCACCACATCAGATTCCCCACATCCCTCACTGTGATGGAAGGCAATAAAGTCCAATCTTCTTTCCTCTTTATTCTCGCGCGGTCGGGGCAGTTGAAGCTCCTGCATCGGGGCGGTCGAAGCTCCTGTGGCTTGGAGCTCACGAAGTCGGTCTCTAACCAGGGACCGCAAGCTCCATGATGTTAAAGTCCGCAGGCTCCCGCGTTTGGAGCTCAGAGGTCAATCCCTGGCAAAAGGATCATAAGCTCCACAATGTTAAGTCCTGCAGGAACCCACGGTTGGAGCTCCCGAATTCGGTCTCCAGCAGAGGCCACCAGCTCCTCGATGTTAGGCCACAGTGCGGACGGAGATACGATACGGGAAAAAATCGCATCTCCGTCGAGGTAAGAGATTATTTTTTTAAAAGCTTCCCCTCGTCCACCACCCCACATAAAACAAGCTAAAGAACACTATTTATGGCGGTTTAATGCCTTTGTTTTAAAATGGACGTTGAGAAGCAATGGGTCGGCTCTCTAACTGGAATATTCCATCCTTTAAAACTACCAACTGGAGGTGTCCACATAGCAAGCCTTTTCACACAGCAAGACTCTTCAGTCCCAAGATCCCTTTATGACCCATCTATGTTGATGCATTCCAGCTTTTACTGCCTGCATTCAGAGGAAGGTTGGTCTGTGCTTCAACTTGCTGTCCATAACCTCGGATGTAGTGGAGGAATTAAAGCACGATCCCTCCCCTTTTGATGTCATCAAATGGATAGTATGGTCAAGAAGTGGAGGAAGGAGGATACGTTTGAAGGGGGTTTATCAAGGAGATTGAGGGGGGGGGGGGTGTGAAAGATGTGTTTGCTGGTGGCAGAAATTGCAAAGTCATTTTTGACTTTGTTAAAACTTAGTTATGTTTATTTTCTCAGTTGTGGTGTTACAATGGGAAGCTTTTCATTCCTCATGGAAAGACGTTGACTGTGATCCCATTTACATGTGAAACATCTTCCCTGGCAGCTGTCCTTGGAAAACTCAAACAACCAAGTGCTACAGGTAGGTTGCTGCTGTTTAGAGAGCAGGGTTTTAACTGTTAATATTACACACTGCACCAGATGTTGTTAAGTTTAATTGCGTTTATTTACAGAAATTCTTTTTGTTTCTATTTATTTTCGAATAGCTTGCAATGGATAATTAGCTGGTTTTAAGCTTGGATAATACTGGCGTTCTCAACATATTTCTTGGTCTCGGACTGGAGAATTTGGATAGTTTTTTAAATGTTGTATTTGTGCAGATAAGAACTAGTTTGAATGTGACCCTCCAAACCCAACTGTGACAAAATAACTTGCCTGCACACTCGGGCAACACTTGCATTTGTACAATATTCAGCTCATTTAGAAAGAATCGTGAACGATCAGAATCCTAAAGTGCCCCACCATCATTGAACTGCAGATACTGGAGGTCAGGCTGGTCTTCATGTAAATACATTCAACTAGATTTACTCTGTAAGTACTCCATTCCTGTTCCTCTGTCTCCATGTTTGCTCCGAAGGCAAGACTTTCTATAGAGAGACATGGACATGCAGATGCTGGAATCTTGAGCAAAACTCACAGTGTAGGAGGTCAGGCAGCATCCGTGGAGGGAATGGGCAGACGGCATTTTGGGTCGGGATGTCAAGACGTCTCAGTCAGATGACGTTATGTGTCCATTCCCTCCACTAATGTTGTCTGCCCGCTAGGTCCCTGCTGCACCTTGTGATGTTCTTGTTGCACCTTGCACCTTTTGTTGCACCTTGCACCTTGTTCCATGGTGATGTCTCTGAGATTTGTATCTTCCTTTCTGAGCCATGGCTTCCCTCGGCCGTAGTCGACAGAGCCTCGGCTAAGTTTTGTCTATTTCCTGCACTTGTGCTTTTGCTCTGACCAGCAGGAGAGGGAGCACAAACCAAGCGTCCACAGTGTTTTAAACTTATTTTATCCATGCTCTGCACACGCATACACTCACTCTCTCTCTCTCTCTCTCTCTCTCTCTCTCTCTCACACACTAGGTGTGTTAAGTTTGCTTTAAACTCATTCAGCAATTAATAAGATCAGTATATTTTTCAATCTTATGGTCTTATCTTTTCATTCAACATAGTGAAACCTCTGTCCCCTGTTATGAATTGGAATGCGATGCTTCAAGACCAGCAGACTAGTGAACCGCAGCTAGCTGTTACAATCAACCCTGCTGAATCAACGCCCAGTCGAAATGTAAGCATAAACTTCCACAGCCATCATAAAGTGCTTTGCTTTCTATTGAAATCATCAGTTAACGTGTTGGCCTTTTGTAATTAGATAGAAAACAGAATTATTTTTCTTTCTGACGGTTGTTTCCGAGACATAGAAGTTTATAAAATTATGAGGGGCATAGATAGGGTAGACAGTCAGGTCCTTTTTTGATATGTCATGGAATAGCAGGCATAGTTTAACGGTGAGAGGGGCAAAGTTTAAAAGAGATGTGTGGGGCACATTTGTTACACAGAGTGGTGACTACCTGGAATGTGCTGTAAATATGATAGTGGCATTTAAGAGACTTTTGGATAGGCACGTGCATATGGATCATGTGCAGGCAGTGGAGGTTTGTTAAATGTGCCATCCTGTTCAGCACAGTCATTGTGAGCCGAAGGCCCGATCCTGTGCTGTACTGTTCTATGTTTGCCTTTAATTTTCTTCTCTGGGCCCCTTCTCTCCTTCATTGCTGACACGTTTGTGTTTATTCAATAATTTGCAAATTCTTTATTCCTTAATTTCTATCCTGTAAATAGACTTCATGTTGGCCAACTACTTGTAATATGTTTTTTCCTCAAGTTATTCACTTAATATAGATCTTGGAATCCATTTTTAATGTAAATTTCTCAGTAAGTTATCTACAGATGAAGAAGCTCAATGAGAAGTATTTTGAAGTTGTCTATGTGAAGATGATATTAGACCCTATTTTCTTTTGCAGCTGCGAAGCAGAAAACGTCAGAATGTGAGCACCCAGTCGCAACCTAGTGCTCTGGATCTGATGGAGATTAAGGTAAACTAAATATCTAAAGAGGGAACGTGTTCAAGCATCAAGGCTTAAAACCTTTCTCAATCAAACCCTTCCAATCATTATTGCTACAAAAAAAAACCTTCTCCAGTTATTTCTTTACATAAAGTCTTTCATTCACTGATGCGAGTAATTTGGACACTTGATTGATATTCGAAACCTGCTTATTGTATTCAAACCATTGCAGCAACTGTCAGCCGATCCATAAACTTGTAACGGTTATTTATTGCCTTGTGTTTGAAATTATTACACTCAGTAGTAGATTTTCCAAAAATATATTTTTCTGGTTTTATTTGTATTTGCCTGGCACACTTTGGAAAATATATCATACAATTCTTCCACAATAAAAGAATTGCATTGATATAGAGATGATTCAGATTGAATAATTGTTTTATGAACAGTTTTTGAGTGTGTAAAATAGTCATCATTTAAATTGAGAATCACAACATAAGCAGTTCAACATAAAATAAAATCAGATGCCTTAAATACTGAATGAAGACTGCTTGCTATTAAATGGCACAGCTTTTGCAGGGATGTGATGTACTTGCTAACGAATAATTTGTTTATTGTTCAATTCTGATTTCTACATTCAGTCCATATTTTTGGCCTTGGAATATTGTTGGATTTTGAGAAGCCTACCTCCCTGCTTTGGTGTAGGCACTGCAGTGTTACCCTGATTGAGCATTGTACAAGTTGTGTATAGGTATTTGTTTGTCAAGGGCCACTGTCATTTATTGTATATCCTTTCACAGACTGGTACAAATGAGAAAATAGATGAGCAGCTGACACTCTTGTTAAGTAACCCGCTGGAAACCAATGCACAGCTAATGATCGCACAGATTGCTACCATCTTGGTAAGCAGGTGTATGGCACAGAACAAGTTCTACCCCCAGAATGTACTCGTGAAGCTTTTACAGACACGTGCACTTTCTTACAGGTGAGAAAATACCTTTACACCTTCAAAACACAAAGCATCACCTCTTTCGGAACTTGGTGGAGTTAACAGTTCACCTCGTACCATGGTTCCCTTATTTACTATAAAGAGCTAATTGTGATACTAAAGTTTAGTTTCTGCTTCTACTTCCCACTTGGCCCTCACTATTCGTGGCAGAGAAGATGCCAAACTCAAAATGCTGAAAATATCTGTCAAGAGAGGCTCTATCTTGACTTGTACATTCCACATTGCTAAACAGGAGAATTCAGTGATTAATTTCTGTCTTAACACAGTAGTTCCAACTGTTTTAAAGAAACACTTGAAAGAATATGAACGGTATTGAATTGGTGCACGAATTAAGGGCTGTTAGTTAGAAATAATTCCTAATCATTTCCCTTTCAAAATTAATTCTGCTTCCACCATCCTTTCAGATACTAAGTTCCTGATTGCAGCTTGCATTGCCTTTTGAAAAACCTCGAGTCTTTCCTCTGGTTCTTCTATCACTTGAGGTTTCTGTGCTGTCAGGGCCGATCCACCTACAAAGATAAAGCTGCATCTATATCCCTGCCTGAAAATTTGTAGTTCCGATCAACATACTAGCAATGGGTATTCATTTTGGTTTTGCCAATTTTATCCAGAAGAAAGGTCTTTACACTCAATTTACTGATTATTCAGCAGATGTTGGGACCTGTAAAACCATCATTGCTTGGTACATACTGAAATCTATTGTAGCAGCTAAACCTAGCTTAAAGAATAAGAACTTTTTGTGAGGAGTATTGGATTTAAATGTTTCCATTGTTTTCCAGCATGTGTCCAGACGTGATAGCAGTTGCCTTGGATAAAGCAGACTATTACCTGTTGCAGCTTTGCCTTCAACAGTTCCCTGATATCCCCGAGTCTGTCCTTTGTGCTTGTTTAAAGTTCTTCCTCAGGTAATTATTAACATGTGGCATCTTGCAGAGTGAAAATACCAGGATGCAAGTTTTTAACCAGTAAATTGCTGGATTAGTACAATATAGCATTATGTTCTGCATTTTATTACTTTGGCTGAAGATTCCTGTGCTATATTGTTCTGTGATTTAAAAGCAAATTTAATGGCTTTGATTATAGTGGATTTTACTTACATGTTTCTTCACCCATGCATTTGGTATCCAGCCATTCCAATAGACAATAGGTGCGGGAGTAGGCCGTTCGGACCTTCGAGCCAGCACCGCCATTCAATGTGATCATGGCTGATCATCCCCAATCAGTACCCCGTCCTGCCTTCTCCCCATATCCCCTGACTCCGCTATTTTTAAGAGCCCAATCTAGCTCTCTCTTGAAAGCATCCAGAGAACCTGCCTCCACCGCCCTCTGATGCAGGGAATTCCACAGACTTGCAACTCTCTGTGAGAAAAAGTGTTTCCTCGTCTCTGTTCTAAATGGCTTACTCCTTATTCTTAAACTCTGACCCTGGTTCTGGACTTCCCCAACATCGGGAAGATGTTTCCTGCCTCTAGCTTGTCCAAACCCTTAACAATCTTACATGTTTCAAAGCGATCCCCTCCCATCCTTCTAAATTCCACACACTAAATTCCCACACACTAATCTAGACTTTGTGGTAAACCTAGATATATCTTTCACTATACCACCACCAATTTTGGGGTTGTCTGCAAATTTGCTTTGTGTTAAGTGCAGTCATCCAAATTGTTAATGTGTCTAACAAAAGTTCAGTGGGCCCAGCCCTGACCCACTGATCACAGGTTTCCAATCAGAAAAACAACCCTCCAGAACCACCCTTTCATTCCTTCCTCCAAGCCAATTTTGAATCCAATCAGCTAGCTCACCTTGGAGTCTAATCTACCCGTCCAGACTAGTCTCCCATGTGGGGCCTTGAGAAAGGCTTTGCTGAAGTCCATACAGACAACGTTCACTGCCTTGCCCTTATGGGTCCTCTATAGACTAGGTCATAAGTGATAGGAACAGAATTAGGCCATTCGGCCGTGAAGTCTACTCTGCCATTCAATTATGGCTGATCTATCTTCCTCCTAACCCCATTCTCCTGCCTTCTCCCCATAACCCCAGACACCTGTACGAACCATCTTTGCCCTAAAAATATCCACTGACTTGGCCTCCACAGCCTTCTGTGGCAAAGAATTCCACAGATTCACCATCCGCAGACTAAATACATTTCTCCTCATCTCCGTCCTTCAATTCTGAGGTTATGACTTCTAGTCTTAGACTCTCCCACGAGTGGAAACATCCTCTCTACATTCACTCCAAGCCTTTAATATTCAATAAGTTTCAATGAGGTCCTCCTCATTCTTCTGAACTCCAGCGAGTACAGGCCTGGAGCCATTAAATGCTCATCTTATGTTAACCCTCTCATTCCTGGGATCATTCTTGTAAACCTCCTTTGGACCCTCTCCAGCGCCAGCACATTCTTCCTCGGATATGGTGCCCAATTCAACTTGGAGATTAACGTTTTGGGAAATCTGCGCCAGTACTCCCAAGTCCTTTTGCACCTATTTCTGAATTCTGGCCCCATTTAGAAAATAGTCTATACCTTTATTCCTACTACCAAAATGCATGACTCCACACTTTGCTACACTATATTCCATCTGCCACTTCTCTGCCCACTTTGCCAACCTGTACAAGTCCTTCTGCAGAGCCCCCTCCACTTATTTTTGTAACATCCGCAAACGTGACCACGAAGCCTTCAATCCCCTCATCCAAATCATGAATATACAACGTGAAGAGAAGCGGCCCCAGCACCGACCCCTACGAAACTCCGCTAGTCATTGGCAGCCAACCAAAAAAAGCCTTCCTTATTGCCACTCTTTGCCTTCTGCCCTTTGATAATATGGGCTCTTATCTTCCTTAGCTGCCTCACATGTGGCACCTTATGAAAGGCTTTCTGAGAATCTAGATAAACAACATCCACTGGCTCTCCTTTGTCTGCCCTACTTTTTACTTCTTCAAAGAATTCCAGCAGATTCGCCTTCACAAAACCACTTCTTTAAAAGCTCTTATCAGATTTGTGAGACATGATCTCCCACTCACAAAGCCATTAAGTTGGTTATACAGCTGAGCTTGTTAAAGCTCAAATGGCGACTACCTTTTTGAAACCAGAAAAAAAACTTGCTGTGTCATCACCTGCTTTAAAATATGGGTCTGTGTGTGTCTATTTTATTGCTGTTATTATGAACTTAGTCTTCAGAGCGCTTTGTTTTTAATACAAGGAGCTAGGTTCAATTTGTATTAGTGGCAAATACTATTTAGTCTTTGTACCGACCATGTGCTCAGACCAGAGAGTGCCCAGGAAATCTATATTATCAGCTTGTGAAAACTATTTTAGTTTGGTACTTTTGCTGTTTCTTTGTTTTCCTACAAAAGCTATTTAAAGATCACTGACTGAAGCATTTTGTTTTTAATTCTCCCTCAGCGCCACTGAAGTGGATCTGGAAAAGGTCATTGTGGATTTGGGCAGTGTGGCTTCGTATATGGAATTAGATCAGAGTTCCTCGAAACCAGGGCAGAACATGGAAATTGTAGAAAATGGCTTCAGTTCAATTCTCGTGGAAGAGGAGAGCAGTGATGCACCCGCTGAGAAACAAGCCCAGGGTTCTTGGGAGTTTGATGTCAAATCCGTGTGCCCGGTTGGTCCAAAAAAGGCAGCTCTGTTGTATCCTTCGTACTGATAAGTTGGGGCCAAAGAGGAATTGACCAGTTTAGCACGAGGAACTGCAGATGCAGGAATCTCAAGTAAAACACGAAGTACTGGAGGAACCCAATGTTTGTGGAGGGAATGGACAGGCGATGTTTTGGGCTGGGACTTTTCTCCAGTGTGAAGAAGAGTCCTGACCCAAAACGTTGCCTGTCCATTCCCTCCATGGTTGCAGCCTGACCCGCTGAGTTCCTGCAGCACTTTGCATTTACCTTGCTACTTGTGAAATGTGATGACGTGCTAAAACCTGTTCAGTTATTGCATCTTAAACTTTGGAATAATTCTTAACATGGAAACAAGTAAAAATGAAGTGGTTGGTTTCTATCTATAAGTCAGGTGGAAGAAACATAGAAACATAGAAATTAGGTGCAGGAGTAGGCCATTCAGCCCTTCGAGCCTGCACCGCCATTCAATATGATCATGGCTGATCATCCAACTCAGTATCCCGTACCTGCCTTCTCTCCATACCCTCTGATCCCCTTAGCCACAAGGGCCACATCCAACTCACTCTTAAATATAGCCAATGAACTGGCCTCAACTACCCTCTGTGGCAGAGAGTTCCAGAGACTCACCACTCTCTGTGTGAAAAAAGAACTGTCAACAAAAAATGACTGATAATTGTTCATCTTTTATTTTGGCCTCCCTCATTTTCTCTTCAAACCTATCCCAGCCAAGGGGAGAAACAAATAATTCAGTATTCTCAATCATTAAATGGTGGGAGTGTGGACACTCTGGATTATTTGGATGCTTCTAGACAGAGACGCGTTTCTTGCTGCATTAACCAGGACAAAGGAAGCTGTGCTGAATAAGAATCAACGTGGTGAGCAGTTCCTCGTTAATACTATGAAGCTGCATTTCCACATGATGCTCCTGAACTGAAATGTGGGATCGGAGATGATTGGCATCACAACACCTCTTGATTATATCTGAGGAGCTATGCAGAAACGTTTGAAATCGTCCTTCATGTGTGTATGTGGAACATAAGTAATATTTGTACAAAGTTTACCTTAACCGCAGTGCACAGGAATGAAATTCTGCTGTCCTCGTACAGTGAGACCTTCCTTTTGCCTCCCCTCAAAGACCTTTCTGCTCCTCAAGTGATGGTAAGTACCGCCTGCAGGTTGAATTTGCTTGGTGGGGAGGCCGGTAATTTTGCTATCCTTGGTAAGTGAAATGATGTGGGTACAATGGAAGCTGAGATCGGAATGACCTTGGCATGGGCTGGAAATGCTGGAGGATAGAATAAATCTTATTTGTGCTGAGGCCTAACTCCATGAAATGTGTGCCGAGATTGTACAAGATAGCACCCTGTGAGTTGGGATCAAGTGCACCCCCATTTAAGTCCTCATCATCAAGACTTCCGCCAAATTGCTCTTCCAGTAGGCATTGACTGACACAGTTCTTGACAAGCCATCCGCCTTTCCTGGCTTTCATTGGGGTTGGCCAATAGGTGTATGTACTGTCGATGGCCTTGCGAGCATTGATGCATTTACATATGCCATAGCTCTTTGCTAGTTGCTGGGATCTCCTGTTCTCTTCCTGCCCACCTTTGGACTTCAGAAACATGTAGATCTGATTTTTTTTTTTTTTTATCCCCATAAGATGTGGTGTTTCCAATCCAAGGGAATTTAGTGTTGGTGATTAATTAATGCCACAATCTTCTGGTTATTCCTGTCAAACTAGTTGCAGGTTTTCACAGATGCCAACTCGGTAAACTTAACGGCAATCCGTACTCTGGGCTCTCAGCAGCTCCAGTTATCTATGCAACATTGATTATGAAGAACTTTGTATTTGTAGACCTTCCAACATTGATTTTATTTCAAAAATCTGTCTCTTGCCATTGCATTTAGGGACTGTGATTGTGAGATGAGACCAGATTAGGCTGTGGTTAATCGAGCTGCCATTGGCATCTCCCGCAACATTTTGATAGTTTCTTGCTTGGATGACGATCCGAGACAAAGATGCAGCACCAGTCCTGTGTTTTGTGGCACAGTGGTAGAGTTGCTGCCTCGGCGGCAGAGATCTGCGTCCAATTCTGACCTCAGGTGCTGTTTGTGTGCATTTTGCATATTTTCCTCAATGACCACGTGGATTTCCTCCATATGCTCTAATTTCCTCCCGCATACCAACGACGCGTGGGTTTGTAGGCTAATTGGCCTCTGTAAATTGCCCCGAGTGTGGTGGCTCTGGATGTGATAGTGGGATAACATCGAACTAGTGTGAACGGGTGATTGATAGTCATCATGGGTTCATTGGGGCATAGGGTTGGTTTCCATACTGTATCTTCAATAAATTTCAATCTAAAAGTTTGACACTAACTGGGCATAATTGAAAGTGTTAAAGTACAAATACTGCAGACGAGAAGCTCTTCATGCTCAACGTGTTTAAAAGCCCTGTCCCACTGTACGAGATCATTCAAGTGCTCTCCCGAGTAAAAAAAATTAATCAAACTCGTGGTAAGCACGTAGAATGAATGTAGTGGGTGCATCGGAGCTCGGGGACGTCTCTTAGCGGCTCGTAACGTTAACGGCAGGTACTCGGGAAACGCGGTAAGCTCGGGAAGAAAGCCACGAAAGCCCCGAGTACCTACGAGCGGCCATTACCGTAAATCTCCGAGTTCGAATCAGGGCAAACTTGGGAGAACTCTTGAATGAACTCGTACTGTGGGACAGGGCTATAAGTCATTGGATTCTAATGCAGGCACCACTTCACATTATGAGCTGGATTTGCCTATCCTTAAGCCAATTATCCGTCGCAGTGAATGTTGCCTATTTGTGATGTTTCTTTTCCCTATCCCCAGTTGTTTTTCCAGTACCTACAGTACCTATACATGAAACAGTGTCAAACTGTCAATACAGTGCTTCCAGGAGACAGGATCCCCACAGTCAGTCAGGTATGTTAAAAACAAAACCAACCTGCATTGCACTCTGCATTCAGATGCAATTATAAACGAGTGAATGTTTAGATTGTTTTAGAATGACCTGAGCTCACTGTGTTTTGATTTGTAATCAATAATTTCTTAAATTCCTTGAATTCTTTAAATCTATTCCTGAGCGATGGGTGTTGTTGGCAATGTCCCCAATTATTGACTCTCCTGATTGCTGCTTATACTGAAGGGCTTTTCAGGTCAGTTCAGCAGCCAACTGAGGCAACCTCATTGCAGTGGACAATGGATTTGATGCATACATCCACATTGTTCAAGGAATGGCTGATCTTATGTACCGGGTGGGTTTTAATGACAATTCAATTATTTACCATTACTGAAGTCACTCTCTGAAAGGCTGTTGGAGGCAGAAGTTTTATCACATTTGTAAATCACACTGACAAACACTAAACTTCTGGGAAGTGTGGAAAAACCCACTAAAGGTGTAATGGCCTCCCACTATGCATCTTATTAATCTTCCCCTTAAATACACCAAGGCTATTTACCTCAACCACTCCACATACTAGTCTTATAAGAAACGCATTAGGAATAAAATTGTTCATAAGTGACAGGAACAGAATTAGGTCGTTTGGCCCATCAAGTCTACTCCACCATTCGATCACGGCTGATCTATCTCTCCCTCTTAAGTCCATTATCCTGCCTTGTCCCCATAACCCCTGACACCCGAACTAATCAAGAATCTATCTATCTCTGCCTTAAACATATTCATTGACATGGCCTCCACGGCCCTCTGTGGCAAAGAATACCATAGATTCACCACCCTGCTTGTCCAATTGTCATTTGAATGTTTCAGTTTCACCTATTCCATTGGCTCCTTGAGAACAATTGTGCCCAAGAATGCTTAATAAAATGATGGCTACTAATTACAAGGTAAACAAAGCTGGAGAAAATCAGCAGGCGAGGCAGCATCTATGGAGCGAAGGAATTATTACAAGTGTTTTACTGTGATGAACAGTTACTGACATATTGACAATTATTTCAGGTCTTGGACTGGATCAATCTATTGCTGGATGCTCATTTCATGGTGTTGGTAATGATGTCAGAGGCACACGGGTTGCTTGATCATTTTAACAGGTTCATCAGATCCCAGGTATGGTACATATATTAGTTGAAGTTACATTGACCTCTGGTGCAAGCCATTATTTTTTCTGAGTGCTTTATTGTGGAGTGATGAGTAATCCTTATTGTTATTTGTTGCCGTGCTCACCTGCTCACTAATGCTCACTTGTACCAGTTTTGTCCCAAGAAATGTCTTGGTAGTGTCCAGTGGGTTGGAATGTTAGATATGAATTAGAGCAGGGGTTCCCAACCTTTTTCATCCCGTTTACCCCCTGGCAACTTTTCGAAAGTAAATTTACCCCACCCTGTTTTGTTCAGTAATTTGAGTTTACACTACCGCAAACACAATAAAGCAACTGACAAAGGGGAAATATAAAAATTCTGTTTATAACAAATCCAGAATCAACAAATTTACCCCCTGGGTAGGTGACATTTACCCCCTTGTGGTAAATTTGCCCCAGGTTAGAGTCATGCAGCATAGAAACATGCCCTTCGGTCCATCTTGCCCATGCCAACCAAGATGCCCCATCTAGACTAGTCCCATCTGCCTACATTTGGCCCATATCCCTCTAAACCTTTTCTATCCATGCGCCAGTCCAAATGCCTTTTTAAATATTGTTACAGTACTTGCCTGAGCTACCTGCCCACATAACCACCAAATGTTCCCCTCGATTCCGATTAAATCTTTCCCCTCTCATCATAAACCTGTGCCTTCTGATTCTTGAGTCCCGTACTCTGGGTAAAAGACCCCTCTCAAAGGAATCACACTTTCCTGTTCACTCCATGTACAGATCTCAGTCACTGTGCAGCAGCTACTCAATTCCCTTTGGAAAGAATAACGGACTATTTCAACTACTGCTGAGGAAGAACGTCTGACTTTTTTTTAACCTTTCTCCTTAATCTTTATAACATTTTGGGTTTTTGACCAGGTGGGGACAAGCTTAAACGTTACCATAATAAAGCTCTTGAAGAGCCTATCACCTTGCCCTCCTCCTCCCTCGTTCTAATGGAAACATATCAGCACATGTTTTGTTAGCCTTGTAAACGTAACACTGTTCTTTACTAATGTATGTAAATTTTAAAACTCCATCTCTGCAGGTAAACCAGACTATTTCTTCTGTCTCTGTGGTCTTGTGTATTTGTACAATTGCTGTGAATGTTTAACTGAACTTAATTCCAATAAATATCTTAACATTCTAAGATGTATTTCCTTTCCCTTATAGAATATTTTTTCTACTTCTGTGACAAAGTAGCTGGTAGTGCCAGAGACTCTGGTTCAAATCCTGACTTTGGATGTCAGGATTCTGTGTGGAGTTTGTGTTCTTCCAGTCCACTTGGGTTTACTCCCAAATTCCAAAGGCATGCGGGTTTGCAGGTTAATTGGCTTCTGTAAATTTCCCCTAGTTTGTCTGCCTTAGATGTGAAAGTGGGAAAACATGGAACTACTGTGAACCACGGTCAACATGGGCGTGGTGGTCTGAGGAGCTTGTTTCCATGCTATATCTCTAAACTAAACTAAACAAATGGTAATTTATTTAACATATTTGTAGTTTGGTGCAAAAGACATTTATCAATGACTGTCTTCATCCTTGAGTTTCTCTGTGTATTCCATAGTATTTTGATTACATGCCACTCCATTTCAACACTTTAACTCAATCAATGGCATGCTTTTTATAGAAGTTGGGGAAAATGGTATGTTGCATAGATTACTTTGAGAGCCTTGCTGTACTCTCATGTCTCCATATTTGCAGTGAACAATTTCAGACCCTTTTCTTTGTCTTGGAAATTGAAGAATGGTGTGTCTGAAAACCCATATTTTAGTTCCATGGATGTGATGTTCGAATGGGAAAAGTTTAGAAATGGTGTAGCAAGAGGGAGAATTAGGTGCTTGTAATCGAAAGCAGACACCCCCCCCCCCCCCCCCCCCCCCCCCAGTATAAATGTGATTGTATGTCGCATGCTAGAATTGCTGATGGTTGATAATTTCCTAACATTTAACTTCTCTCTCTGTCAGGTGAGGTTCTACTCTGAGTTAAATAAGATTGAGGGAAGTCTACAGAAACTCCATCAGCTGCAACCACAAAACGATGGACTGTATTCCATTGAAGTGATAGAAATTATTTAGCTATGTACAAACTTTTCAAAGAAATTTAATTTACTTGTTTTGAGTTGTATTTATGGTGCGAAAATTAACTTTCTTTTATTACACTTGGAATTAAAATTCTACTTTGTGTATGCCTGTTTCTGTTTTTATTTGTTGGTTGCTGATTTATTTCTCAAATGATTGGGCCTCATTTAGGGCACAATGTGACTTGGAAAATATGACCATGCATGTGTTTCGGTTTATTATTGTCATGCGGTATCGTGAAAAGCTTTTGGAAACATAGAAAATAGGTGCAGGAGGAGGCCATTCAGCCCTTCGAGCCAGCACCGCCATTCAATATACTCATGGCTGATCATCTAAAATCAGTACCCCGTTCCTGCTTTCTCCCCATATCCCTTGATCCCATTAGCCCTAAGAGCTATATCTAACTCTCTCTTGAAAACATCCGGTGAATTGGCCTCCACTGCCTTCTGTGGCAGAGAATTCCACAGATTCACAACTCACTTTCAAAAAGTTTTTCCTCATCTCAGTCCTAATTGGCCTACCCTTTATTCTGAATCTGTGACCCCTGGTTCTGGACTCCCCCCCCAACATTGGGAACATGTTTCCTGCAGCTAGCCTGTCCAATCCCTTAAGAATTGTATTTGTTTCTATAAGATTCCCTCTCTAAATTCCAGTGAATACAAGTGTTGTGTTCTATCCAATCGAATCAGATAAAACTATACATGAATACAATGAAACCAAACACAAGTACAATAGGTGGAGCAAAGAGAGAGATATTAGAGTGCAGTTTCTCCAGCTTTTTGTCTACCTTCGATTTGTCCAGCATCTGCGGTTCGTTCTTCAACAGAGTGCAGAATATAGTTCTCAGCCTTGTTGCAAAACAATTCCGGAGACAATGTCACAATGAGATAGGTTGGAGAGTCAGGACTGTACCCTAGCTAATGAAAGGACCATTCGGAAGTCTGATAATAATATCAATGCAATCCTTCATAGCAGCTTGGAAACATCTCGAAGCAGTTATGCAGCCAAACATGATGACTAATTTTCTACACAGCATGGTGCCATGAATATTAATTGGTCAAGCGCTCTGTTGGTCTGGGTGCTGCGATTTCAAACGGAATTTCTGGGACTGTGGACTGTTTGCTGAACTACAGAAGTGAGAATGGATATCCGGTCGACATTCTTGAGCAGGATATTTATTAGTGTATGATTGTTGCTTACCACGGCAGTCTAACATGCATTTGGCTTGTCCGTATCAAAGGTCAAACAGATCTAATCTGTAGGGAAACCAGAATATGGAGCCCGCCATACAATATTTATTTTCTATCTATCACTAACTATCACTAATGTTAAAGGGGAGTACCAACATGAATTCAGGTTTGTGTAGTGTTCATCGCACATTTGAGGGATATGAAGGGTCCCAACTTGAAGTCACTTATCCACTCGCTACTTTTTTGCATATCTTTCATTTGTTATATATATCTGTACATCGCTGTCTATATCTCATTTCCCTTTCCCCTGACTAGTCTGAAGAAGGGTCTCAACCCGAAACGTCACCCAAAGATGCCGCCCTTCCCACTGAATTGCTCCAGAATTTTGTGTCTACAGTTTAAATCAGCATCTGCAGTTCCTTTCTATACATTTTGTCTGCTCCATTGCGAAATCTCAAGGTATGTCTACTTTGAAGAAGTTCTCTCTCCAACAGGAGTTCGGCAACATCCTCTCTCGCTGCTCCCCCTCTGTGATTCCTCCTAATCTTTGACTCTAGGACCACATTTTAACCCAGACACGCTACTTTTTTGCATATCTTTCATTCATTTGTTCAATATCTCTACGTCGCTATCTATATCTTTTGTTTCCCTTTCCCTTGAGTAATCGGAAGGGTCTCGACCAAAAACATCCTAGGTCTCCTCCATTGTCAGAGAGAGGCTAAATGCAAATTGGAGGAACAGCATCTCATATTTCACTTGGGCAGCTTACAGCCCAGTGATATGAATATTGCGTTAGAACGAACTGCAGATGCTGGTTTAAATCGAAGATAGACAAAAAATGCTGAAGTAACTCAGTGGGACAGGCAGCATCTCTGGAGAGAAGAATGGGTGATGTTTAGGGTTGAGACCCTTCAGATTGATGTCAGGATTGGGTGGTACAGAAATAAAATGCAGTCGGAGACAGTATGACTAGTATGAGAATGAGGAAGGGGATGGAGAGAGAGGGAAAGCAAGGGCTACTTGAAGTTAGAGAAGACAATGTTCACACCGCTGGGGTGTAAACTCCCCAAGTGAAATATGAGGTGCTGTTTCTCCACTTTGCGCTGGGCCTCACTCTGACAATGGAGGAGGCCCAGGACTGAAAGGTCAGTGTGGGAATGGGAGGGGGGGTTTAAGTGCTGAGCAACCAGGAGATCAGGTTGATTTAGGTAGACTGAGCAGAGGTCTTCAGCGAAACGATAGCCGAGCCTGCGCTTGGTCTCGCCGATACATAGGAGTCCACACCTGGAACAGCAGATACAGTAGATAAGGTTGAAGGAGGTACAAGTGAACCTCTGCCTCACCTGAAAAGACTGTCGGGATCATTGGACGGAGTCAAGGGGGGAGGTAAAGGGACAGGTGTTGCATCTCCTGCTGTTGCTGGGGAAAGTACCTGGGGAGGGGGTGGTTTGGTTGGGAAGTGACGAACTGACCAGGGAGTTATAGAGGGAACGAACTCTGCGGAAAGCAGAAAGGGGTGGAGATGGGAAGATCTGACAAGTAGTAGCTAGGATCGTCACCTATCCATATTCTCCAGAGATACTGCCTGTTTTTGGTGTCTATCTTCGAAATAAACCAGAGCAAGGTGACATGCCTCACTAACGCCTGTGGTGATGAAGTGCTTCGAGAGGTTGATCATGGCGCAAATCAACTCCTACCTCAAAAGACTACTGACGTGCTTTTGTCCATTGACTTTAGCCTCTGAGGCAACTTGAACTGGTCTCTGCTGCTCGTCATCTACCTGGTGACTGCGGGGTCATTGGTCATTGGGGTCTAGTCGATACATCACTCCCTGATACATCTAGTCGGCTATACATCACTCCCTGATGAGCTAAATGCATTTTACGCACGCTTTGATAGGGGGAACACCGATGTGCCTTCCCGAGCCCCCATTCGCTGTGATGGTATTTCAGTCTCAGTCACAGAGGCGGACTTCAGGAAATCCTTCAGAGGGGTGAACCCTCGAAAAGCGTCTGGACCTGATGGCATACCTGGTCGTGTTCTAAAAACCTATGCGGACCAACTGGCTGGAGTTTTTACGGACATTTTCAACCTGTCACTTCTGAGGTCTGAGGTTCCCACCTGCTTCAAAAGGGCATCAATAATACCGGTGCCCAAGAAGAGCAAGGTGACATGCCTCACTAACGCCTGTGGTGATGAAGTGCTTCGAGATGTTGATCATGGCGCAAATCAACTCCTACCTCAACAAAAACCTGGACCCACTGCAGTTCGCTTACCGCCACAACAGATCAACGGTGGACGCGATCTCGCTGGCCGTCCACTCCGCTCTGGACCATTTGGACAACAAAAACTCATATGTCAGGCTGTTATTCATTGACTTCAGCTTGGCATTTAACATAATCATCCCCTCCAAGCTGGTTACCAAACTCACAGAACTGGGTCTCTGCGCAACCCTCTGCAATTGGATCCTCGACTTCCTCATTCACAGACCAGAGATCGAGCTACTGTCCATATGGTGCTAGCACAACAACCTGGCCCTCAACACCAGCAAAACCAAGTAACTGATTGTGGACTTTGGAAGGAGTAGGATAGGGACCCACAGTCCTGTTTATATCAACGGGTCGATGGTTGAAAGGGTCAAGAGCTTCAAATTCCTGGGCATGCACATCTGTGAAGATCTTTCCTGGTCCGAGAACACTGATGCAATTATTAAGAAAGCTCATCAGCGCCTCTACTTCCTGAGAAGATTACGGAGAGTCGGTCTTTCAAGGAGGACTCTCTCTAACTTCTACAGGTGCACATTAGAGAGCTTGCTGACTGGTTGCATCGTGGCTTGGTTCGGCAACTTGAGTGCCCTGGAGAGGAAAAGACTACAAAAAGTAGTAAACACTGCCCAGTCCATCATTGGCTCTGACCTTCTTTCCATCGAGGGGATCTACCACAGTCGCTGCCTCAAAAAGGCTGGCAGCATCATCAAGGACCCACACCACCCTGGCCACACACTCATCTCCCTGCTACCTTCGGGTAGAAGGTACAGGAGCCTGAGAACTGCAACGACCCGGTTCAGGAATAGCTACTTCCCCACAGCCATCAGGCTATTAAACTTGGCTCGGACAAAACTCTGAACATTAATACCCCTCCATCTGTTATTTGCACTTTATTAATTTATTAATTACTGTGTGTATTTACGTATATAATTGTAGTCAATGCCTACTATGTTCTGTTGTGCTATGCAAAGAAAGAATTTCATTGTCCTGTCAGGGACACACGACAATAAACTCTTTTTGACTCTTTAGTCTGCTCAGTGATGCCACCATTCTCCATTTATTGCAGATAAATTCGTGATGCATCAAGTCTAACTCTTATGGTGGGTTGAAAGAATTACATTACACTTCTGCCAATATAAACCAGACTGTGTGATACAATCAAGTAACAACAACATATTGAGTTCGGTATAACCACACAGGTTTACGTAGATTTCCATAAACAAGTAGTTGTTATATATTATGATCCGGATAGGGGGCGGTCTTCATTGTACTCTGTGGTTTTGAAGCATCTCAGTGGGTTATCCATAAAACGCAATGTTTGAAGCCAGTTATACCCCCTTTGCGTGTATAAGTGATATACTAAGATTTTATATGTACTTTATGATATTTTTTAATATGCAGTGTATTTTTATGTAATGTTGCCCCTTGTCTGGACCTTGAGTCCGAAATAAAGTTTATTATTATTATTATTATTATTATTATTATTATTATTATTCCGGACACTTTGAATCATGTCTAAGAAATTGAAAGTTAAAATCCCGGACAAGGAAGCAAGTTCGTAAATGCGAGAATCGCTCGACACTATAAACCAGTGACTGCAATTACCACTGAACTTCGAAATAAGCGCAGAGTCCGCAGTTTCGTCACTCCTGTTTTTTTTTCGTTTCACGAAAATGAACGTAGACGTGAAAAATATATATATATATTTATTTTTATAAACAACCCGCAGTCTGCAGGATTCTAACCGACGCGGGGAGACCCTAATGGATTTCTGGTTTCTACCTGCTAACTTTTGTTTTCGTTTCACGAAAATGAACGTAGACGTGAAAATAATATTCACGGTCTAGATGGACATAGACGTGAAAATAAAAATGTTTAAAAAAAACAGCCCGTAGTCGGCAGGATTCGAACCTGCGCGGGGAGACCCCAATGGATTTCTAGTCCATCGCCTTAACCACTCGGCCACGACTACCGATGGGTGGAACGTGCAGTTGCCATTTGTTGTAGCCGCAGAACGTTGCGATACTCAGTGTTCGATTTCCGGCACGCGAGCGCCAATGTTACAAACGGGGTCACCCCCGGTCACTCGGTGCCGCCGCCTCATTCATGGGGACAGCCCCCGCCGGCGGTACAACTGGACGTCCCAAAGCCCCGCCGAGCAATGTTTGTTCGTTCAATGTGAAAGAAGGAACTGCAGATGCTGCTGGTTTACACCGTATACGCAAAATGCTGGAGTAACTCAGCGGGACAGGCAGCGCCTCCAGAGAGAAGAAAAGGTCGAGACCCTTCTTTAAACCAAAGATCCTGTATAGGATCTTTGTCTGACCCAGTCTGAAGAAGGGTTTCGGCCCGAAACGTTGCCTATTTCCTTCGCTCCATAGATGCTGCCGCACCCGCTGAGTTTCTCCAGCAATTTTGTCTACCTTCGATTTTCCAGCATCTGCAGTTCCTTCTTGAACATCCTATATAGGATCTTTGCTTTAAACTTCAGACCCATTCCTTCTCTCCAGAGATGCTGCCTGTCCCGCTGAGTTGCTCCAGCATTTTGAGTCTACCCACTGCGTTCAATGTCTTCTTACTCACTCCCAATTCTACTCACAACCGATTCAATTTGTGGTACCTATATTTGGAAAGGCGTATTGATCTTTTTTTTAAATTGTGAGCAGAAAAAAACAAAAATCATCATAAATTCATAAAACTCTCAACATCCCCAGACATGTGTTTTTTTTTAATCGCCCGCCATCCAGTGACCGAAGCTGACAGACACTGGAAGTTGGAGACAGGAGAAACGACAGATGCAGGAATCTGGAGGAAATGCGGGTCAGGCAGCATCCATGGAGGAAATGGACAGACGTAACGGGTCGGGACCCTAGGATTCGGAACATAAGGAATAAGATAACATTTAAGAGTAAGGTGGATAGGTATATGGACGTGAAGGGAATGGAGGGGTATGGTCTGAGTGCAGGTAGATGGGACTAGGGGAAAACAAATGGTCGGCACGGACTGGAAGGGCCGAGAGGGCCTGTTTCCGTGCTGTAATTGTTATATGGTTATATGGTTATAATTAAGGGCAGAGTGGGGCCTAGTAAAAGACCAAACAACCCCTGTGTTGAGGTGGAGGATGTGGGTTCGATAAATATAGTAAGAAAGTATTAAGAGGTTCTGCATTCTTCAAAATGGTTTAATCTCCAGCCTGTTAAAAGAAAGAGAGCGATTTTCACGCCATCTTTCCATCACTTTTAAATCATCTACAGGGACGAGGGCTGGAGGACCGCTACACGTTGCTTAGTCAAAAATCAAGTTATTATAGACTAGTTAGTGCTATTTAAGTGATGGGCAAATTATTGGAATCTATTCTGAGGTATAGTATAAACTTTTATTTAAGCAGATTAAGCATTTATAGTCAACGTGGATTTATGACGATACGGCTGGGAAGTATTTATGAGATATGGCTGACCAAATTAATTGAAAACTTTTGAGGAGGTAAGATGTGATCAAGCAAGTCTATGTGTATTTCAACAAGGTTCCACGTGGCAGGTTGACAATAAAATGAAAGCCCAACAAACCTAAGGAGCGCATTACATTGGATCCAACTGTGGTCAGTGGCAGGAGGTAATGGATAATGTTTGACAGGTGAAGACTGATGAAGTTCCACAGGACCACCCTTTCATCCTGATTGCTCGTGGAATATCACAAATGGATTGTATCAATGTCTAGGAAGGGACTGCAAATGCTGGTTGAAACCAAAGATAGACACAAAATGCTGGAGTAACTCAGCAGGACAGGCAGCATCTCTGGAGAGGAGGAACAGGTGACGTTCCAGGTTGAGACCCTTCTTCAAACTAGTTAGGGGAAAGGGAAACGAGAGATAGGGACAGTGATGTAGAGAGATGTAGAACAAATTAATGAAAGATATGCAAAAACATAACGACGATATAGGAAACAGGCCATTGTCTGCTTTCCACAGAGACCACTCCCTCCATAACATAGAAACATAGAAACATAGAAAATAGTTGCAGGAGTAGGCCATTCGGCCCTTCGGGCCTGCACCGCCATTCAATATGATCATGGCTGATCTTCCAACTCAGTATCCTGTACCTGCCTTCTCTCCATACCCCCTGATCCATTTAGCCACAAGGGCCACATCTAACTCCCTCTTAAATATAGCCAATGAACTGGCCTCAACTATCTTCTGTGGCAGAGAATTCCAGAGACTCACCACTCTCTGTGTGAAAAATGTTTTCCTCATCTCGGTCCTAAAGGAATTCCCCCTTATCCTTAGACTGTGACCCCTTGTTCTGGACCTCCCCAACATCGGGAACAATCTTCCTGCATCCAGCCTATCCGACCTCTTAAGAATTTTGTAAGTTTCTATAAGATCCCCCCTCAGTCTTCTAAATTCTAGCGAGTACTATCCAGTCTTTCCTCATATGAAAGTCCTGACATCCCAGGAATCAGTCTGGTGAACCTTTTCTGTACCCCCTCTATGGCAAGAATGTATTTTCTCAGATTTGGAGACCAAAACTGTATGCAATACTCCAGGTGTGGTCTCACCAAAACCCTGTACAACTGCAGTAGAACCTCCCTGCTCGTATACTCAAATCCTTTCGCTATGAATGCTAACATACCATTTGCTTTCTTCACTGCCTGCTGCACCTGCATGCCTACTTTCAATGATTGGTGTACCATGACACCTAGGTCTCGTTGCATCTCCCCTTTTCCAAATTTGCAACCATTCAGATAATAGTCTACCCTCCTTTTTATGCCACCAAAGTGTATGACCTCACACTTATCCACATTATATTGCATCTGCCATGCATTTGCGCACTCACCCAGCCTATCCAAGTCACCTTGCAGCCTCCTAGCATCCTCCTCACACCTAACACTACCCCCCAGCTTAGTGTCATCCGCAAACTTGGAGATGTTGCATTCAATTCCCTAGTCCAAATCATTAATATATATTGTAAATCGCTGGGGTCCCAGCACTGAGCCTTGCGGTAGCCCACGAGTCACTGCCTGCCATCCTGAAAAGGACCCGTTTACTCCTACCCTTTGCTTCCTGTCTGCCAGCCAGTTCTCTATCCACATCAATACTGAACCCCCAATACCGTGTGCTTTAAGTTTGTATACTAATCTCTTATGTGGGACCTTGTCGAAAGCCTTCTGCAAGTCTAGATATAACACATCCACTGGTTCTCCCTTATCCACTCTGCTAGTTACATCCTCGAAAAATTCTATAAGATTCGTCAGACATGATTTACCTTTCGTAAATCCATGCTGACTTTGTCTAATGATTTCACCACTTTCCCAATGTACTGCTATCCCATCTTTAATAACTGACTCTAGCAGTTTACCCACTACCGATGTTAGATTAACTGGTCTGTAATTCCCCGTTTTCTCTCCCTCCTTTTTTAAAAAGTGGGGTTACATTAGCTACCCTCTAATCCTCAGGAACTACTCCAGAATCTAAGGTTTTGAAAAATTATCACTAATGCATCCACTATTTCTGTGGCTACTTCCTTGAGTACTCTGGGATGCAGACTGTCTGGCCCTGGGGATTTATCTGCCTTTATCCATTCAATTTACACAACACCACTTCTCGGCTAACCTGGATTTCACTCAGTTCCTCCACCTTATTTGACCCCCGGTCCCCTGCTATTTCTGGCAGATTATTTATGTCTTCCTTAGTGAAGACAGAACCAAAGTAGTTATTCAATTGGTCTGCCATGTCCTTGTTCCCCATGATCAATTCACCTGTTTCTGACTGAAAGGGACCTACATTTGTTTTAACTAATCTCTTTCGCTTCACATATCTATAAAAACTTTTGCAGTCATTTTTTATGTTCCCTGCCAGTTTTCTTTCATAATCTATTTTCCCTTTCCTAATTAAGCCCTTTGTCCTCCTCTGCTGGACTCTTAAATTTCTCCCAGTCCTCTGGTAGGCTGCTTTTTCTGGCTAATTTGTATGCTTCATCTTTTGTTTTTATAGTATCCCTGATTTCTCTTGTTATCCATGGATGCACTACCTTCCCTGATTTATTCTTTTGCCAAACTGAGATGAACAATTGTTGTAGTTCATCCATGCAGTCTTTAAATACCTTCCATTGCACATCCACTGTCAACCCTTTAAGAATCACTTGTCAGTCTATCTTGGCCAATTCACGTCTCATACCTTCAAAGTTACCTTTGTTTAAGTTCAGAACCCTTGGTTCTGACTTAATTATGTCACTCTCCATCTTAAGCTGCTCAACATCGGTGAGACCAAGCGTAGGCTTGGCGATCGCTTCGCCCAACACCTCCGCTTGGTTCGCAATAACCATCCTGATCTCCCGGTGGCTCAGCACTTCAACTCCCCCTCCCATTCCAAATCCGACCTTTCTGTCCTGGGCCTCCTCCATGGTCAGAGTGAGGACCACCGTAAATTGGAGGAGCAGCACCTCATATTTCACGGGCAGTTTGCACCCTGGCGGTATGAAAATTGACTAATTTCAGGTAGTCCCCACTTTCTCCTCCCCTTCTCAGCTCGTCCCCCCCACCCTCACATCAGTTTGAACAAGAAAGGTTCGACCTGAAATGTTGCCTATTTCCTTCGCTCCATAGATGCTGCCTCACCCGCTGAGCATTCCTCCTTCTCCCTACTCCCATTGACCAGAAGGTACAGAAGCTTGAAAGTGCGCACTACCAGAGACAGGAATGGCTTCTTCCCCTCTGTTATCAGGCTTATGAATGGTCCTTTCATAAGTTAGGCTGCTGTCCGATTCACCTCTACCCCATTGCGGCCATGGGACTTTGTCTAATGAACTGATGCGCCACACTGCTGAGAACTGCATTCTACACTCAGTATCTTCCCCTTTGCTCTATTATATTTGCATTTGAACTGATTGTATCTATTTATGTATATCTGATCTGTTTCGATAGCATGCAAAACAAAGCTCGGTACACTTGACAATAATAAACATAAACATAGAAACATAGAAAATAGGTGCAGGAGTAGGCCATTCGGCCCGTCGAGCCTGCACCGCCATTCAATATGATCATGGCTGATCCTCCAACTCAGTATCTTGTACCTGCCTTCTCTCCATACCCTCTGATCCCTTTAGCCACAAGGACGACATATAACTCCCTCTTAAATATAGCCAATGAACTGGCCTCAACTACCTTCTGTGGCACTGAATTCCACAGATTCACCACTCTTTGTGTGAATTTATTTTTCTAATCTCGGTCCTAAAAGACCTCCCCCTTATCCTTGAACTGTGACCCCTTGTTCTGGACCCCCAACATCGGGAACAATCTTCCTGCATCTAGCCTGTCCAACCCCTTAAGAATTTTGTATGTTTCTATAAGATCCCCCCTCAATCTTCTAAATTCTAGCGAGAATAGCCTGAAAGAAACTTAAATTCAATTGCAAAACAAGGAAGAAAAGACCCGATTAGCAGCATCGACTGTTCATTTCCGGATGCTGTCTGACCCTCTGAGTTTCTCCAGCACTTTATGATTTGAACAAAAATAATTTCTAAAATTTAATTTAGTTTATTGTCACGTGTACCAAGGTACAGTGAAAAGCTTTTGTTGCATGCTAACTAGTCAGCGGAAAGACAATACATGATTACAATCGAGCTAGTCATAGTGTACAGATACATGATAAGGGAATAATGTTTAGTGCAAAATGAAGCCCGTAAAGTAAAGTCTGATAAACGATAGCCTGAGGGTCTCCAATGTGGTAGATAGTAGTTCGGGACTGCTCTCTCGTTGTGGTTAGTTGTTGTAGGTCCTGTTACCAAAGGTGTGCCTGGAAGGTAAGGTAAGATTTTCATTCAAAGATTTTCTGTTTATATTCAAAGAAGGTTCTTATTAAGAACAGTCAACAAATCCATTGGGGCCCAGGTGCTTATGCATTTTTGAATGTTTTATATTTCATGGATTATGTAAATAAGTATATTCAATGTTTTGGCATGACAATAGATAATAGACAATAGACAATAGGTGCAGGAGCAGGTCATTTGGCCCTTCGAGCCAGCACCGCCATTCAGTTGTGATTATGGCTGATCATCCCCAATCAGAACCCCGTTCCTGCCTTCTCCCCATATCCCCTGACTCCGCTATTTCTAAGAGTAAACCCTGGTCTGTGGTTAGTATCTATCCACAGATGAGAGGAATATTCCCAAGCGTTGATTTTCTCCTGGTAGATGTCATGATCAGGCTAGTACCGGACAATGGACTGGCGGGCTGCGCGGCTGAAGGAAGCACCAGTGGACTGCAGAGAGAAGCTGCCGTGTCCGGCCCCTGCTCATCCCCCAAGGACCGGAGAGGAGGGTGCAAGGAGATGACAGTGGACACGATGGTAAGAGAACCGTGGTCTTACCTTCCGTGCCCTTACAGTCGGCTGCAGGAGGCGCCCCCAGGGCACAAGGACTGAAGGTGGCCAGGCGAGGAGAGGGGCGACGGTTCGCTGAATGATTCTGATGGAGGCGAAGGTTGGAGGCCCTGCAGCAGCCTGGGGTTCGCCTGGATCGGGCACTGCTCCAGGAGACCGAGTGCGAGCACCGGACTGGACTTTGAAAATGGCAAATCTTACGTACTGTCTCAGTGGACTATATCTATACATTTGGTACTAATTGGCGATTGTGCTTAGTTTTGGTATTACTTTACAAAAATAAATAATTTCAGTGTACCTCTACATGTGATATTAAAGAACCATTGAAGTATCTGTTCCTGATGTATGGACATTGTAAACCCGGGAAAAGCTTGAAGAACTACCCAGCTTTCTCTGCCCAATATTCTGTATGCTCACCTGACTGCGGTAGTATAGTGCGAAGTGAGACTCGGTTTCATCAGACTAACATTACAGCAATTTGAGACACAAAGTGCTGGAGGGACTCAGCGGGTCAGACAACATCTGTGGAGGGAATGGACATGACGTTTTGGGCCAGGACCCTTCTTCAGACTGATGGAGTAGGGGGAGAGAAAGATGGAAAAGAGAGGTGGGCGGGGTTGGGACAAAGCTTGGCGAGTGATGGGTGGACACAAATGAGTGGTGGTGGGGGGGGGGGTGGGGAGTGATGATGAAATTGTTCTACTCCTGTCTGGTCCTGTCAACAGGTGATTGGGTTTGGGAAGAGGAATCAACCAGTCTGATTAAATGCCTCTGGTGGTGCAGCTATATCGTGCTGACCATGCCAAAGAGACATTGATAACAACAACAGTGCTTGGCAGTGTAGCTGCTGCTGCTGGTGCTGACGATGGCTGCCACGGTGTACTGCTCCTTGCTGATTTGTGTGTGTTTGTTCATTTGTGTCATCTGTGAAAACCCTAAGGTTATTGGCTGCAACCTTCCCTCCAGTGATGAACTGTACACTGCAAGGGCCAGGAAGCGAGTGGGAAAGATCACCTCTGACACATCTCACCCTGGCCACAGACTCTTTGAATCACTTCCCTCTGGAAGACGACTCCGGACTGTCAAAGCTGCCACAGCCGGACATAAAAACAGCTCTTTTCCATGAGTAGTAGCTCTACTCAATAATAATTGAGCCTTGGAGGGCATCTACCACACACGGTGCCTCAGGAAGGCCGTCAGCATCCACAAAGACTCCTCACACCATTGTAATGGACTGTTCGAACTCCTACCTTCCGGCAGACGTTACAAGGCCTTCTACGCCCGCACCTCCAGACTCAGGAACAGCTTCATTCCCAGAACTATAGCTGCTCTGAACTGGCCCTGCTGAGTGGCCCCCACCCCCATGAACTGTCTCCCTCGGATGGTCAGGTCGCACATCGACCTGGCACAGACACATTTGCACTTTTGACTGTTTTACTGTTCTTTTTATAAATCATGTTTCTCGGGATATCTAAATCTAAATTTTATCTAAATTTTATTAGCTGTTTAAGTTATGACATCAGATGGAAGCTGCATACCAAGTCTCGTTGCACATATGTGCAATAACAATAAAATATATTATTATTATGCGAATACTTGGCCAATAAACTTATTAATTTATTAATTCATTTAATTTTAAATATATAATATTGCAGTTTGTGGGCTGTTTCCCGTTAAGAAGGGCAGCTTGTTATCCAGTGTCACCTGTCCCTGTTCACAGTGAGGGCCATTGTATCCCCACCACTGCTGTAGCTCTTGAGTGGACTGTTTTGCTGCATGAGCATGTTTCTACAGCACAAGAGGTTTCTCCCCACCACTTCTCATTTTGCTATGATTCACCAAACTATTGTGAGGCACTTTCTTAAAACAGCACTCTCAGAATGTGGGCATTGTCGCCAAGCCTGGTGCTTGTTGATCATGGGTAGTTGACCTAGAGATGAGGGCAGTTTCCTGAACCACTAGTTTGAGTGGTAAACACCACATGATCCAGCTGTGCATGTTAAGTTAATACAGAGGGTAGTTAGTAGCTAATAGTCAATCAATAGGTTGTGGAGGTCTGAGAAAAGGATGCAGAGGTGGTTTATCAGAATGTGCCTGGATGAGGGGATATCAACTACAGGGAGTGTTTGGACAAACTTTGATTGTTTACTCTGGAACACTGGAGGTTGAGAGGAGACCTGAGACTATATACAATTATGAGAGGCATAGACAGGGAAGACAGTCAGAACTTTCTTTATCAGGATGGGAATATGAAATACCAGAGGACATAGTGAGGGGGACAAAGTTTAAAGGAAATGTGCGGGGCAAGTTTTCTACACAGAAGGTGGTGAGTGCTGGAACTTGCTGCCAGGTTGGTGGTGGAAGCAGATATGACAGTGGCAGTTAAGAGACTTTTGGATGAGGGTATGGATATGTAGGGAATGGTGGGACATCGATTATGTGCAGGCAGATAAGAGTTGGTCTTGGCGTCATGTTTGGCACAGACATTATGGGCTGAAGACCTGTTCTTGTACTGTTCTATGTTCCAATCATGTTGGAGTCGAAATGTAGTCACTTATAGCCTAGAACAGGTAAGGGTGAATTTCCTTTCCTTAATATGGTGGTGATGATGGTGTTTAAAAAAACCCATTCAATTGTTCTTTTCATTTTGTTTTAAATATAACTGCATTTAGATTTTTATGTTGTTGTATAATTTGCATTATTTTGGAAGAGTAAACTTGCTGAATTATTAATCCAGTATTTTTAATGTTAACTGCTAGTACCATTGAAATGTAGGTTTTGTTTTTGTTCAAGAGATTTTGTCTTAGTTTTAAACAGTAGTGTTTATTTGTGAAGGTGATTTTTTTAAAATCTTGTAAATGTAAACTAAATACCAAATTTAAAACCCATATTTTAAATTGAATTACTTAGAGAAAAGAGATGTTGACAGTAGTCTGAAGAAGAGTCCTGACTTGAAATGTAGCCTGAAATGACACCCCCACCCCCACCCCCACAGTTTGGTCTGATGAAGGGTCTTAACCTGAAACGTTGCCTTTTACTTTTGTCCTGAGATGCTGCCTGACCTGCTGCATTATTCCAGCATTCTATTCTTTGCAATTTTATCGTGCCTTTCAAATCCATCTTGGGTTGTTTGAATTAATTGAATTGAATACTTTGTCACATGTGACAAGTCACAGTGAAATTCTTTGCTTGCATACCCAAGGTATGCAGATAGTCACCCAGAAAGTGTTTTTCAGTCTTTGAAGGGTCGTCACCACTTTGTGAAATTGTCGGGTAGCTAATTTGCAGATAACTTCCACAAATGGCAGGAATGGTCAGATAGTTTGTGGAAGGTGTTTTGTTTTTTTTTGAAATATTAATCATCCGTGTGTACACTGACAATTTATTGTAATTTTTGAAAATTTTCATAGATATCAGTATCGTGCTGCCAACAACCTTCTCGGCTGATCGAACTATGCGCTGCAGCCTCCGGATGTCGTGCCTGAGCCAAACCAGACCATGATGGAGAAGGTGAGTACAGACTCTATGATGGCAGTATAAAACTGGACCATCGTTGCCTGTGGCAGATTGTGTTTTCTCAGCTGCCGCAGGAAGAACATCCTCTGTTGGGCCTTTTTGACTGTGGAGACGGTGGTGGCCTCCCATTTAAGGTCCCTGGAGATGATGGTTCCAAGGAACGTAGGGTGGCACGGTGGCGCAGAGGTAGAGCCTTACAGTGCTTGCAGCGCCAGACACTCTGGTTCGATCTTGACTACGGTTGCTGTCTGTGCAGAGTCTGTACGTTCTCCCCGTGACCGCATGGGTTTTCTTCGAGATCTTTGGTTTCCTCCCACACTCCAAAGTCGTACAGGTTTGTAGGTTAATTGGCTTGGTGTATGTGTAAATTGTCCCTAATGCGTGTAGGATAGTGTTAATGTGCGGGATCGCTGGTCAGTACGGAACTCGGTGGGCCGAAGGGCCTGTTTCCTTGTTGGTGTTGTTGATGGGGAGGGGTGGGGGAGCTGTCTGACCCCAGATTTTGCGTTGTCCCGAGGTTCTAACCTGTCCATCCCCTCCACAGGTGCTGCCTGACCCGCTGAGAACCCCCAACAACTTGTGTTTTGCTCAATATGCCCAACATCTGCCGTTCTTTGTGCCTCCCCTTGATTCCAGGTTGCACCACCAGGCAAAACCCGTCCTTCCTGGTACAGACGCATTCGTGGAGATAGATGCATGAACCAAGTTCAACTCCGGGAGCGTGAAGCAGAAGGGCGGTTGTGGTTGCGGGACGAGCCCCGAATGACGGGTGGGGCGATGGGGACCTCGGGCACGGGTGGTCCAGCGGTCCCAGCGTCCAGGCATTAGATGCGGCTCGGCAATTGGGACGGTGAGATCGGGTCGGGTCCCACGTTTTGTATCCGAGTGCCCAATGAACTTTTCACCCAGGATGTATCTAAAAGGTCCACAAAGGAGGATAAAATGTTTAAGCACGGTAGGCCTCGCTGCAAATGATTTACCTGCTATGAAATTGTACCGTGTAACAAATAGACTCGAGCATTTCAACATTTAAAGTCTCCTTTGCAGAATTTGTTGTTTTATATTTGCCTTTTTTTCTCTCTGGAAGGGACCTTTACATTGGCTGTTGCCATGGGTTCAATGTTACGAGTGCATTGATAGGCTCTGGGCTCCTCCTGCCGCCAATCTCCCAGCCTCCCAACCCTTTTGACTTAAAGTCTGAACTAATAAACTGTTAAAGAACCCGGCGGCCCAAGCCTAACTGTAACGCGAGGTGTTTATTTTAAAATATTTGAGAATAGATCGCCAAGAGGAAGGGCGGAAATTATTCCACTCTCTCTCCTCTCTGCAGTCTCTACCTCCGGTTGGAGACAAAAGTAACCAATCGTGAAATGCACACAGCTCGTCGCGTTTCTTGCAAAGAAAAGAGAGACAAGTTTCCGTTTTTATGCAAAAGCGTTCAGATTCAATGCAAAATGAGTTTCATATAATGTCAGACCATAAAATAAAATCAATTATTTTAATTTCGCACTTTATTTTAAAGAAAGGAATATGAATTCTGCATTCTGCACAAAATGCAAGGGGAATATATTGCAGTATTTTTGCAGCTGGTTATATCATTCGTCCATTTTATTTGCAGATATTGTTTTTATTTAAAAAAAAACTTCAGACTAAAATATAAGCAAAAGGAAAACTGCAAAAAAAAACTTCGTACATTCTCAGTGTGTGTGTGTGTGTGTGTTGCGTGCGTCCAATCGTGGCATGGTGTCGGACTCGGCAGTGTATAAATAAAATACTTTTGTCAATAATTGTTTTTTTTTGTGTGCAAGAGATGGGGGTTTGCAAGCGGCCAGTGCAAGCCCTGCAGCCATCAGGTTATTAAACTCTACAACCTCCGATTAAACTCTGATCTACGTGGACTTGGGGTAATTGTATTTGTCTTTTTTTTGCACTATTATGGGTTTTTTATGTGTATACACACGCACACAGAAAACAATAATAGTACACAAAACAATAATAGTACACAAATGCCCCTACATATTAAAAATTGAAAATACCGCACTCAAGTGGTTTATTGTCATATGTCGCAGGTAGATCCCAGATATATGGGGTACACAAAATGCTGGAGAAAATCAGCAGGTGCAGCAGCATCTGAGGAGCGAAGGAAATAGGCAACGTTTCGGGCCGAAACCCTTCTTCAGATCCCATATATATATATTGTTTGCGTGAATATACAATGAACTTTATATACACACACATATATGTATATACACTGAACTGTGTATGTGTGTACATATAATATATATATATATACACACACACATATGCATATACAGAGGTCGGTGGGTTTCGGCCCGAAACGTTACCCATCTCCTTCGCTCCATAGATGCTGCTCCACCCGCTGAGTTTCTCCAGCCTTTTGTGTACCCTGCATTTGCACTGAACTTTGTGTGTATGTGCGTGTGTATATACATATATATATATATATATACACAGGCATATGCATATACACTGAACTTTTGTTCTCGTTTATTATATTGTTTACAGTGTACCATGTTTACATATTCTGTTGTGCTGTTGCAAGTAAGAATGTCATTGTTCTATCTGGGACTGGGACACACGACGATAAACCACTCTGGAGCCCCGGGCTGGGGAGCGCGAGCGAGCGCGGGCCCTGGGTCCCGGGGCAGGGGGGCGGCGCCGGGTGGGGGAGGGGCGGGGCAGGGGGCGGGGCGGGCGGCGCGCGCCGGGGTGGACGGGTGGGGGAGGGGGGGGGAAGCGAGGGAGGGGCGGTCACGTGACCAGTTGACTGGCTGACAAAAATGGCGGCGATCCCCGAAAACAACATGGATGCCGGAAGATCGGAGTGAAGCAGGAGGCGAGAGAGAGAGAGAGAGGGAGGGAGGGAGGGGGTGGGGGAAGAGTCAGGGAGAGAAGAAGGAGAAATAATAATAATAACAATAATCCAGAGGGCGCGGGGCTGGGCGCCTTCACTCCCGCCCGCCGGCTGGCCGCGGACGGACTTGTGGAGAAAAATAATAATAATAATAAATCCCAACATTGTGTGGGGGGAAGGTCCCCGCTGAGGGGGGGGGGGTAAATAGTGAGAGGAGGGGAGGGGGGGGGTTAACTGAAGCCGATTGAACGCCATGAGAGGGAGGAGAGGTAGGCCGCCCAAGACGCTCGATGCTTCGCCGGCCGCGGGTGGCGGGGGGCCGGCGGGCAGCCTGAGGTACCGGGCCGCCGGCACGGGAAGGGGCAGGGGAGCCGACAAGAGAGGCAATCATTCATCGGCCGAAGCTGGCGGCAGAGGGAGCCGGACCCCGAGAGGGGGCAAGACGGCGGCTCGGGGCAAGGCCCGGTCGGCGGTGGTGCGGCAGGGCGGCAGGTCCCGCAGGCTGGCCGTCAACAAAGTGATCTACGACGACCACGAGAGCGAGGAGGACGACGAGAGCCTGATGTCGGAGGAGGACGAGGAGGAGGACGAGGAGGATGAGCGAGAGAAGGTGCACGACGACGAGCAGGATTCGGATTACCACCAGGCCAGCGAGGAGGAAGAAGAGGAGGAAGAGGAAGATGATGCGAGCTATTGCACAGAGAGCAGCTTCAGGAGTCACAGTACTTACAGCAGTACTCCAGGTAAGATCAACAAAAGCTTTCCTTCCATCCTAAATATCTGGTTAGATCATCAGCTAAACGTCAGGTTTGGTTGTATTGTTTGCAAGTAGCGCTTGCAGATGCATAGCCCTCAAACTCCTTTGGTACCATGCATGCAACAGTTGCCATTAAGTGACATTTGCAAAAGTGTGGCAAGTTTTTTTGGTTGGGAATTTTAATCCAACCTAGCTGTCATGGTGATCTTAAGTTGAATGGGTTAGATCATAGTGGATAGCTTGTTCCAACTAACATCGTTGAATGATTGGGATGTGCCAAAAAATAATGTACACTGGCAACTTGTCTTGCTGTACACCTGCTGCTATGTTGTTAGAAAGTTGGGAGAGGAGGGGGTTGGTAATGAATAATGTTTAGAGCGACAACTTTGACAGGCCAGATGTTTCTGACGTCTGGGAAAGGAAGGATACTGAGTTTTTTTCATTTTATCCTGACAGTTTAATTTTGAGTTTCTATTTCTTTGCCGTAGTTTAAAATTTGCTTAAAATTTAAAGGAAAGAATCATAAACTGGAAATTTGAAGATTGGAATTGTATCATAGCATGGGCAAGCTTGGTAATCTGTTTATTTATCGAGAGAATATTTTAAAGTTTTAAGTCAAGACTCTTCAATCATGGCAGCTTTGATGGAATTTCTCCAATATGAAGAAATATGGAGTTAATTAATATCAATATTTGAATAAAGTTGGTAACCAGAAGTAAAACCAGATATTTTAATCGTGACATAGTTATGAATGGAAATTAATTAAAACATATTTTAATTTAGATTTTTTTAGATTTTCTAAATATAGTGCCACAGATAATTATTTTCAAATATTTTGCATCATACTTTTAAAAATAAATCAATTTCTGCATGAGTATTTGGAAATTAGTTCAGATTTGTTTTTTAAATAAAAGTACAGTTTCAAATAATCTTGTACTAATATAATAAAACCTCCAAATAATTGGTAACTTTTTAAACTAAAAACTTTTTTTTTCCCAATACCCATGTTTTCTCAGTTGTATTAAAGGTAAGTTGGATCTGACCAGAATAAATCTGATGTTATCAAAACAGGTCACAGTATGTTTTCTATTGATCCGTGCACCATAATTACTTATCAGTTATTTACTTTGGGATCACCTACAGTTTTTAATAATGAATTTTATACTTTGGATTGCAAAACAAATTTGTTTGACACTTTGCTTGTATTTTTAATTTAAAATAATCGTCTTTTGGGGTTCTGAATTCTTGCCTATATTTAAATATTACAGGCTTCAGCTCTTGTCCTTTGCATTCTAGTGGTGTGCAACTGTGTTTGAACATGGGTTAGCTTGCCCTTTCTGCATTGTTAGTCACTAAAAATACAGTTCCTTCTCCTACAACAGGCCTGCTTTTCCATGGCATTCACTTTGTGAAACTTAAACCAAAATCTGAACTAAAATAATTTCCGAATTATCTTAAATGCTCTCCTCCCTAATGTGCTTTCCTTTGGAAACACTAACTAATTCAGCAGTCAGCGGAGGTCCTCTCCTGTGAAGAGGTTTGTATACCCTTTACCACTTTCGTTATTAAGTGCATCCCTGCAACCCACTACTTTTATTTTAAGTAACTTAATTATTTTCAAAGCCCATAATTATATCTCCACATGAGTGCATTACTCCAGTTTTTTTTATAACCTGCATGTTATTAATACATTATTTGCATGCCTCTGCTTATTTCCCAGTTGTAGTGTATCTCCTCTTTGGAACATTCTTTTGGAATACTTTATCTTTGCTATTTCTTTCAAAAGTCATCTCTCTTTTGTATTTCAGGGCCTGTGGCTTTCCCCTCTTCCTTGTCTCTCTTTTCTATCCCATCTCCCTACCACCTAAAGTTCATTGACATTGCTATGAGGCATTGGAGCTTTGGAACCATGTGTATTGACTTGCTTTGTAGGGAAAAATCAGCATTAAATTTTATTGAAATATATTTCTCTTCATTACCAATGGTAAATTATAATTCTGGAAGAAAGCACTGATTGTTTTTCATCTACCTATGGAGCTGGCGAAAGGATAAAATATGTGTTAATTTTTGGTAGTCCAAAATATCTGTCCATCCATACTATTTAGTACGAACTTAAGGTGCATCAAGAGAGTTTAATTGTCAAATGTACTGACACATAACAATGAAATTCTTACTTGCATAACAGGTCTGTAATTAGCATAATAAACAAAAATTGTTCAGTAAATTAAGAAAAATAAATATTAGTGCAACTAAGACAGTTTGTAGTTTAGTGGTTTGTGGTTTGTAGTTTAGTTAGTGTTTGTAGTGTTCAAGAGCCTGATAGTTGTTGGGAAGTAGCTGCCCCAGAACCTGGAGTTTGTGGTTTTCAGGTGCCTATACCACCTTCTGCACAGCAGGAGTGAAAGGAGAGCGTGGCCAGTGTGGTGAAGGTCCTTGGTGATGTTGGGTGCCCTTTTCGAGGCAGCACCTCCTCTAGATCCCTTTGATGGTGGACACAACTTTCAAAATGTGTAATTTTTTTGTCTTGTTTTAATTGCCAGTATAGGATTAATACCCAGCATGATTTTATTCCATGATTCCAATTTTTTTTAAAAATGACATCGCTACAGAGATGCAGCTGAATAATCAGATCATCTGAGGATAATCAGGTCAGTTAGTTTCTGTCAACTATCTATAAGGTGATGCTTTTATTTTAAAGTAGTGTTGTAGTAAAGTTTAAAATTAAGATATCAGTTTTAAACTAATTATATTCATAGTAACTTTTGCAGGTGAACAGGTTGGGTAGGTGGTTTTGCATTGGATGATCAGGATGGAGGATGTGAAGAGTTATGTTACTGAATGTTTTGTTGGCAATTTTTGACTCCTTTCAAAGAATTATACATTTTTGGGCAGAATCTAAATTTCTGGAAAATGTTCAAATATTGGACTGGAAAAATAACCAATATTGTTGGCAAGCATGTGACTTAAATAATTGTAGGTATTATTACCTAAATTTATTTCACATTGATAAATATGTAACATACTTTGATTGCTGTTATTTCAGGAAAGTTTTTTTTTCCCCACAATAAACCAATATGTTACTATTGAAGAATTAAAAAAAAAATATATTGAGATATTTGTTTTCTGACCAGACGGCTAAATCATAGGTTAGCAATTAGGCTGCATAGTTATTAACTTAAATAATGGATTTTCCTTGTAACAGTCCAGATAATTATTTTAGTGTTTGTCCGTCTTTTTGTATTCCTCAAATTTTGAACTAGGTTTCATAACTGATCTGCCAGTTTTGTTAAAAACAATCCTGAATGTAGGATCTTGTACAATGAATGTTGAATTCATTTTCTTATTGACATGATGAGCCCAAGTATACTCCAGTAAAATGTGCATTCAAAACGCAGTTGGAAATGTAAGTGTTCATCAAGTAAATGCTTCTAAGTATAAGTAGGAATAGATGTAGACATTGTGTCTGAATTGGATTTATAATACTAGATTCAATGGTAGTACCAAGTACTTGCATCTCCTGCCTTGAATGAACCATTCATCTCTGTTGACACCTTGCCTTTGAATATTCTATGTTGATCTGATCTCTTCAATTCATCTTGGTTTGATAGAGGTGTTACATTGAGGGTGGGATAACTAGTAGTGAGGTTTGGAATGGATGCAGTTAAGTCTTGGGCGGGGCAGGGTTGGTAGCCAAGTTGCACAAAGCAAAGTGCTCCAGATAAGTGACCAGCTAATTTGTTGTAGCAGAGGGATGATTGTTGGCAAGGGCATTGAGAGAACTTTCTACCCTTTGAATAGTATTGTTGGATTTATTTTGACATGTGCTTAAGTTTGCCATCACTTTAAATATGTTATCTTTGAATGGAGACTTTCTCAGTACAGCTTTGAAGGCTCTGTCCGAATTGTTTGTTCTGCTGCGGTTCATTTTATCTGATTTTGAGAAACGGTGTTACAGTTGATTTATTTTAAGTGCAGATCATATCATTGATAGATGGCATGTTTGCCAGTTATCCTTTTTTTTAAAAATCACACTGAGGGAACCTATATTTGATTGCAGTTCCAGGTAGAACTTTGTGAGTGTGTGTGTGTGTGTATATATAGGATCCACTTGCACAGGAATTGCTGAATCCCAGGTCTAGTAGTTTGGTTGGAATTATGCTGGTTGAAGGCAGAACAATAGCCAATGAATAGGAGGAGTCTGATGTAGGTGTCCTTGCTATCCAGGGATAAGTGCAGGGTCAGGAAAATTGTGTTTTCCGGGACCTTTATTGCAAGGTTAAATCCTTTGCAGAAGTTCAGGCTGTTGGGAGATGGGAGGTGGATGTGCACCATGACCAACCTCTTGAAGCAGTTCATCTTGATGGATGTCAGAATTATTGAGATGATAATGGTCTTCAAAGTGGAAACCTCAGTAAAGGAGTAAGGAGAAGTTAAAGGTGTCTGTGAATAGTCCTGCCAGCTGGTCTGCACGGGTTCTAAGGATGCATCTAGGATTTCCATCTGGGATTATTGCTTTATTCCTGTTCGTTCTCAGGAAGGCCGATCTGATGTCTGGGACGGTAATTACAATGCGGTCTTCTGTGATATGAATTGAGAAGTGTATTTCCAGTTAGATAGAAGAAATGCAGATACTTGAAGAGGTGATATCATAGAGACAAATAATTTGTAGAAAAGTATTTTAAATCATTCTAGTTGAACAATTTCTCTATTTTGAACATCATTGTTTTATGTAACAATGTTTTTGTTAAAGCTATTAATTTATTTTTGCAAAAATGGTTGGGAGGCTGATGAAGTACGGTAGCAGAATTAATGTGCATAAAATACCCGATGGTTGCAGTGTATATTTAAAAAAAAAACATATTTTCTGGAGTTTTTTAAGCAATGAATGAGAAGACTTTTTTAAAATTTTATTTTGAAAATCACAAAAAATCATCAGTGACGTTTAAAGAAAAGTGGGAGACTCTTCTGTGGTTAGGGGAGGGTCCCCCTTAAATATCTCTATGGCATGATTTAATGTGGCTCAGATTCATAATTTGTAATGAGTTGACAATGATATGAAGTGACAGGATCAATGTACATTTTTATTTACTAACTCATTAAAAAGAAAAGTTTTTTTTTCACATGTAAAACTCTGACTTGTTTTACCTGAATAATGTACTTATAAAACTTCTATTCCAATGCAATTGTGAAATTATTTGTATTCTATATTTAAGTTTTCCTTGGATGGCTTTGTGTTTTTAACAGTAAAATTTGAATAGAAAGAATAGCTTATTGATTGACTGAAAACTGAAAAGACAATTGAAGATTAGGCAATTGAGGGCTGGCACGGAAAAGGAGTTGAGACCTTGGACAGATCAGTCATGATCATTTTAAATAATAGGGTAGGTTTGAGGGCCCAGAGGGGCCAGACCACCCCTGCTCCCACTGTCTTGTGTTCTTGGTGGAAAAACTTGATGGAGAGTATGGTGTAGAAATATAGATGTAAGAAAGAGGTCAGGCTTCCGATAATGCCATGGATAGAGATATAATGAAGTGGATGGGCAGGAATTTGGCAGAATTCAAGGACCAACGTTATTTTGATATGTCTTAAACAATGCTGGAGGTGCTGCCTGAACTGTTGAGTTATTCCAGCACTTTGTTTTTTTTTCCAGAGGTGGTTATTTTAGATTTTTCTAATACAAAAATAAGGAAGTACAGGTCCACCTCTGATATTCCGGCACCCTTGGTTTCAGAGTCTTTCTGGATTATCTGTTTTGCCAGATCAACAGAGTTCACGGCCTCCTGGATTTGTCGAACGGTACCGGAACGGTCTGCCTGGGTAGCCAAGAGGCTGAGATACTAGCTTGCAAAGTCGATCTCTTAAGTCGGCTATGGGAACATCTGCCGTTGTCACAGAGCCCTGGCAGCAAGGGGCAAATTCAACCCGCTTATCGGGCATGGAAGTCTCAGGTAAAGATCGGCCACCTCACCCGGCCGAAGCACCACATTTTCGGGGGGACTTCCGGAGGGGATTTTAAATGTGGTCTTGTAATTTTGTCCGGATTAAAGGAGTTCTGGACCACCAGTTGCAGGAAAATTGGTACTGTACTTTGTCATTTAAAATAAACAGTATTGACAGGACTACTGTTTTTTTTAATTTGGGAGTGTGCTTTGTTTTTAAGGAACAGAAGTGAACTGTTAAATTGTATTACATTCATGAACGAATACACTGCTATAGCTGATTGGTAATATGTGGAATGATCGTGAGTGTTCATCACCATATGCCTATATTGAGCAGTTAACCTTTAAACTCCATATGAAATTTGCCACTGCCTGCTTTTTTTCTTCTGGTTAGCTTTTGTAACATTGTGTGTGATTCATTCAGTGGTAGTAAACCTTGCAGCTCTGGACAGAATAAACATACTGCTGACTGGTTATGCTATTGATGCCACAATCATTTTAGGCAAGCTTGACTGCTTGTTTGACATTGTACTCAAGTTGGAAAAAGCTGCATCGCATTCGAAGAGCTGAGTTATTTTTGTTCCAATTTTCCTTTTCCCCCCACCCCCTTTCACTTTCTCTAATTTTAAGATAATTTGCATTAGCGTATGATGCTACAGATAACAGCTGATCTTCAAATGGAGATATAGTTCAGTTGTTGCATGGACCAGTTAGCACATCTGTAGTTGTTATTGGTCTGATTAATTACCACATTACTGAGCTTGTGAGACAGGTTTAGGTTCTCACAACGCAGTAATTTTAATGGAGTTTATTAAACAGGTGTTTAATTTAGAGCTGAATTTTTCAAAAACATCATTATTCCATGTAAATTAAAACAAAATATATTTTTAATTCACAGAAAGGGACAAAACTTGCATATGATAGCAATCTATCTTTATTTCAATATAATGGACTGGCAATTATAGTCCATTACAATTTAAGGCTTTCACCTTAAATCTTCACAATATTTTATAAAAATGCTAGCATCTGGTTTTGCTGCACAGGAAAGTTGAAAATGGGTTTTCACTGATATTAAGCAAGGTATTACCTTCAAGAAAAGGGTTACTGTACTCGATGCTTGTGCTTCTCCACTGACAAAAATATTTATGTATAATGATGAAAGCCAATAATTTCTGCTAGGTTTATGCACAACTTCTGATAAGTGTTGAATTAGGTTGATATTGATGCAAGTGAAAGAATATTTTCCACAACAAACCAGTGTATTCCCACTTAAATACATACAAAGTTCTAAATGTTTTGCATAGATAATATGATCTTGGTTTACTAATGGAGTATTTAATCACAGGAAACATAAGGCCTTTGAAATAAATTCTGCGCTTGGATAAAAATAAGGAAAAGCATCAATGTTGATAATGATGCTGATGCATGTTGGATCTAAGAAAATGTGTGTGAAAACCATAACACCACTAAAAACTGACATTCTGCTTGAAACAATATCAATTTTTTATTCCCCTTCCTCATTGCTCCTTTTTTGGCTAGGTGTAAGTTTTCATGTATGTTCTCCTGTGAAGTATCTTGTTCTATATTAAAGTTGCTTTTTTAAATGCAACAAATTCTCAATTTGTTAAAAAAAACAATAGTTTGTGGCATTTATACATTTCTGAAACATGGTATGGAGTAGGTCTGCTTAAATTCCAATATTATGCATTCTGCAATAATATGCCTGTTAGACCCATTCTCACTTCTGTGGTCTCTAACCTTCCTCTTGACTATTCCTAGAGTTTGTTGTTTTCCCATTCGGTCTTTGATCCAGGTTTAGTCTTTGACGCAGGGCTTGCCAAGAGTGTTTAATTGTCAAGTGCACCAGGACCGGAACAATTACATTTTTAATTACTGGAGATTTGCAGGCACATTAATGCAACACATCAAATAAATATACCATAAACAATAATAAATAAATTATCAGTTATGCTAGTAACAGCCTATTTATTTGTGCGCACTTCTTTCAAATTAAACCAATCACATTCTTGGAAAGGAGCAAAGTTTAACAATTCATCGAGGGATGTGTTTTAGAAAGAATGTTGCCGGGTAAAACAACTCGGGTCACAATTTAATGGCATAATTTAAGTATTTTAAAAAATCAAATGTTTATATAGTTTAAGCCCCCCCCCCCCCCCCCCCCCAGATATGAATAACCTATTTGGTGTCTGCAAAACACTGCAACTACAAAAAGTAAAACATAATTAACTGAGATTTACTGTTCTATCAGCTGCTTGATCACAATTATTTTAAAATTCTTCTATGATTTAGGTTGGGTCAGACTTAAAGGATATAATTTACATGCTTTTATGGCTTAATGAATTCCATTCATGTCTCTGCCACAAGGTTAACTGTCATGTATGTATTGACTATGTATGTTTGAAACATAGAGGATTCCATTCATGTCTCTGCCACAGGTTATGTGCATGTATTGACTATGTATGTTTTAGAAACATTTAGGCCATTTTCGAGCCTGGCTTCTGGCCACATCCAACTAAATATAGCCAATGAACTGGAATGAGTTTTCCAGAGACTCACCACTCCTGTGAAGAAAGTCCTCATCTCGGTCTTAAAGGATTTCCCCCATCCTTAAGCTGTGACCCCTCCACTTCTCAAGTCTATCCAGTCCTTTCTTCATAAGACAGTCTGACATCCCAGGAATCAGTCTGGTGAAATGTCCTTCCTCAGATTTGGAGACCAAAACTGCAATACTCCAGGTTGGCAAGACCCTGTACAACACCTCCCTGCTCCTGTACTATCCTTTTGCTATGAAAGCTAACATACCATTCGCTTTTTTCACTGCCTATGTTTAGGTATGTATTACTCCATGAATGATATAATGGTCATCCTACTGGTACTCAGTACAGGTGGAGTCAGTGTTTCATCTATTAGGAAGGAAGGAAGATCTGAGCAAACAGCATCCTCTTGATTTTATCACTCTGTAATTATATTTACTAGTCTTGGAAATGTATAAATTCTGCTGTCAGAGAATAGAAGAGATGGGAATCATTAGCTCACTTTTGGGGGTGAGGTGCTGGAAAAGGCAATGTTTCTCAAAATGCAGGAGATGTGTTGACATGTCAAATGGCAGTGCTGAATCTGGTTCAGTGAATTTTCACAAAGCATCATAGTGTTGGGAAATGGAAGACAAAAACAACACTCTGATGAATGTCAGTGTCACAGAGTTATGCAATAAAGAAACATGCCCTCTGATGTGCCATGTCCATGCCAACCATTAAGCAGCTGTCTACATTAATTTTACTGTTATTATTTTCCCTCCCCCTTTACAATCAATTTTCCTGATATCGATAGCATATTGGGGTCATCTTGCTATAGCCAATCAACCTGTCAAGCGGCCTGTCTATGTAATATGGAAGGTAACCGGAACAGGGAGAATGTGCAATCACAGACAACATCCTAGACCCGAACGTCATCCATTCCTTCTCTCCAAAGATGCTGCCTGTCCCGCTGAGTTACTCCAGCATTTTATCCCTAGCTTAGAACTGAACCCGTCTCTGGAACTGTGAAGGAACAGTGTTTAAATTCTGTGCTGCCCAAATACAATAATGTATTAATGTAGAATGATAGAGCAAGAGACACCAGGTTTACTGACATTGTGGGTTATTAAGTTAGCCTTTTGAGAAGACTGGTGCAAAGTTTAATGTTGTATTCATAATTTTTTTGCATGTTTTATTGTTGATATTACCACGATTGGAGCAAATAGTGTTATAGAATCATATTACATGGAAATATGTCCGACATGCCCATGCCAACTATAATGCCACATCTACACTAGTCCCACCTGCCTAAATTTGGTCCATAACCCTCTAAACCTGTCCTATCCATGTAACTGCACAAATGTATTTTAATTAATGTTCATGAATCATATATAATGCCCTCCATAATGTTTGGGACAAAGACCCATCATTTATTTATTTGCTTCTGTACTCCACAATTTGAAATTTGTAATAGAAAAAAAATCACATGTTGTTAAAGTGCATGTTGTCAGATTTTATTAAAGGCCATTTTTATACATTTTGGTTTCACCATGTAGAAATTACAGCTGTGTTTGTACGTAGTCCCCCCATTTCAGGGCAACATAATGTTTCGGACACATGGCTTCACAGGCGTTTGTAATTGCTCAGGTGTGTTTAATTGCCTCCCCAATGCAGGTATAAGAGAGCTCTCAGCACCTTGTCTTTCCTCCAAACCTTCCATCACCTTTGGAAACTTTTATTGCTGTTTATCAACATGAGGACCAAAGTTGTGCCAATGAAAGTCAAATCAGCCATTATGAGACTGAGAAACAAAAGTAAAACTGTTAGAGACATCAGCCAAATCTTAGGCTTACCAAAATCAACTGTTTGGAACATCATTAAGAAGAAAGCGAGCACTGGTGAGCTTACTAATCACAAATGGACTGGCAGGCCAAGGAAGACCTCCAGCTGATGACAGAAGAATTCTCTCTATAATAAGGAAAAATACCCTAACACCTGTCCGACAGATCAGAAACACTCTTCTGGAGTCAGGTGTGGATTTGTCAATGACCACTGTCCACAGAAGATTTCATGAACAGAAATTCAGAGGCTACACTGCAAGATGCAAACCACTGGTTAGCCACAAAAATAGGATGGCCAGGTTACAGTTTGCCATGAAGTACTTAAAAGAGCAACCACAGTTCTGGAAAAGGTTCTTGTGGACAGATGAGACAAAGATTAACTTATATTGGAGTGATGGCAAGAGCAAAGTATGGAGGAGAGAAGGAACTGCCCAAGATCCGAAGTATACCACCACATCTTTGAAACACGGTGGTGGGAGTGTTATGGCCTCGGCATGTGTGGCTGCTGAAGGTACTGAAGGTATCTTCATTGATGATACAACTGCTGATGGTGGTAGCATAATTAATTCTGAAGTGTATAGACATATCCTATTTGCTCAAGTACAAACAAATGTCTCAAAACTCATTGCCCGGCGGTTCATTCGACAGCAAGACAATGATCCCAAACATATTGCTAAAGCATCAAAGGAGTTTTTCAAAGCTAGAAAAATGGTCAATTCTTGAGTGGCCGAGTCAATCACCCGATCTGAACCCAATTGAGCATGCCTTTTATATGGTGAAGTGAAAACTGAAGGGGACCAGCCCCCAAAACAAGCATAAGCTAAATATGGCTGCAATACAGACCTGGCAGAGCCTCACCAGAGAAGACACCAAGCAACTGGTGATGTCCATGAATTGTAGACTTCAAGCAGTCATTGCATGCAAAGGATATGCAACAAAATACTAAACATGACTACTTTCATTTACATGACATGTTTGTGTCCCTAACATTATGGTGCCCTGAAATGTGGGGACTGTGTATAAACACTACTGTAATTTCTACATGGTGAAACCAAAATGTATAAAAATGGCCTTTATTAAAATGTGCACTTTAACCACATGTGATTTTTTTCTATTACAAATTTCAAATTGTGGAGTACAGAGGCAAATAAATAAATGTTGGGTCTTTGTTCCAAACATTATGGAGGGCACTGCAGATTCATGTTCTAATTTGAAGATTTATCATTGCTGAAGTAATGTCCTTAAGCAGACCGCTCCTCTCTCTCCAAAGCTGGGTTTGAGCTAATCAAATTAAAAAAATTAAATACTGTCACTGTTGGTAATAACAAAACCTAAACTGCCAAAAGTGTAGCTGTTTATTTAGTATGATTTAGGTGCAGCGTATTTTCAGTAATATGGATTTTAAAGAAAAATGTATTTCTTGAGTACATCTGCATTGTGATTGCAATTTACCCAGTTCCTCTGATATTGGGTGCATCGGGTTACCACTGTTTTTAAATATGGTGGGGGACAAATTAGTTGAATGCTCCTCCAACCAAGTAGTTCACAGACTCTCCAAATGTAACTTATGGTGCAAAAATCATATGTGGAGTTGGTTACCAGCATGTTACTGCTTTTAGGAACAGTGAAAACTGGGCGAAAAATGAAGCAATTAATTTGAAAACTTGGGCATATATAAGTAATAGTATTGTTACTGACTAACTAGTTAGATTGGAAAGTTGCAGAAATTTTAATTGTTCTCTGCTGTTGTATTTACAGGAAGGAAAAGACAGATAAGGGTCCATCGGGCACGCTCGCCGCTATTTGAAGAGACGGACATTATTCCTCTTGATATTCCAAAATGTTCTGAGGACTTATTGGTGCCCAGTGAACAGCTGTTGAGCATAATTGCTATTTATGAGGTGTTGAATAATTTTGGAACAGTGCTACGACTTTCACCTTTCCGATTTGAAGACTTTTGTGCTGCTGTGGTTGGTCAAGAGCAGTGCACGTTAATTGCAGAAATGCACATTGCTTTGTTGAAAGCAATTTTACGGGAAGAGGATTCCTCTAATACCACATTTGGTCCCGCTGACTTAAAAGATAGCATCAATTCTACGTTGTATCTTATTGATGGAATGACATGGCCAGAACTGGTGCGGGGCTATTGTGAGAGCGATCCGGAATACCAACATGTGCTCCCCTATCAGGAAAAGGATGACTACCCATATGGACCAATAGAAAACAAAATTAAAGTTCTTCAATTTTTAGTGGATCAGTTCCTGACAACGAACATTGCCCGCGAGGAGTTAATGTCTGAGGGTGTAATACAGTACGATGACCATTGTCGTGTTTGTCACAAGCTTGGTGATCTTCTTTGCTGTGAAACTTGCTCAGCGGTGTACCATTTGGAATGTGTGAAGCCACCACTTGAAGAGGTGCCAGAGGATGAATGGCAGTGTGAGATATGTGTGGCACACAAAGTGCTTGGGGTTTGTGATTGCGTGCCTGAAATCCAGAAAAATAAACCCTATGTTCGACATGAGCCTATAGGATATGACAGGCACAGAAGGAAATATTGGTTCCTGACCAGAAGGATTATTATGTAAGTATACTTTGTTACAGTCTTAGTAGTAATGGAACATGTCCATTTAGAAATGTACTTCTGGCCATTGTAAATAGACTTTAGTTCAATTGGCATCACGGAATTTTAATAAATCAATCAGGGTGAATGACTAAATCTGTTCATTTTGGGTGCTGTAGAACTTTGTTAAAGGATGAAAAAGTAGAGATTTTGGAAGCAGGGAGTAATCGCCACATTTAATGATTTGAGGAGATTCTTTCAAGAAGCTTTTGATAAGTTTGCACGTGTTTTGTTTTCTGAAAAGTAGGAATCCATTTCATTCAATTTGTAAAGCTGCATTGTGATATATTAGGCAAGCCTTTGTGTCAACATTAATGCACAGAAATAGATTTATTTCAATGTATTTCCCCAAGCAAAACTGGTCAGTTAAATTCAAAAGGTATGCAAAATTATTTGAAAGTCTTATGTAAAATTTACATAATGTGAAAGATTTTTTTATATAAAGTGAAGACGCGTTCATGTTGTATCCAATCCAGTAGTCTTATTGACTTCAGGTTATTTCCAATTTATAGTATCCTAAGCTGCATTTTCAACCTGCAAACCTGATGCAGTGCATTTCTGAGGTATTGGAAGAATATTCATTGTGCATCTACCAGTGAATCAACTGGCTCTGAGACGTGCGAAACAGAGGAAGTTGTCACATTGTTTAGGCAAAGGGTTCCCAACCTGGGGTAAATTTTGCCTATCCAAGGGATAAATTTGTTGATTTTGGATTTGTACATATTTTTTCTCATTTACTGACTGGTTCCGGTATACGGTATCTGTTCATCATTAGTTGTTCATAAATAAGTGAAATAACATTGTTATGTGCTATTAAAGTTGCCTGGGATAAACGGGACAAAAACGGTTGGGAACCCCTGGTTTAGGCCATCTTTACTACACACAAAATAGTCGACGAACCTCTTTGTGTGAATTATTGTGACATTGTAATAAGGTAAATTACAATTCAGTATATAAAATGTCTGAAATATTGAAAGAGTTGGTAGATATTTGATATATCAAAGTATACTTTTTAATTGTTATTTTGTTATGCTTTGTTATTTTGCAATTTCTTTCTTGTTCTGGACTACTGAGGTAATCTGGTTAGGGATTTGAGTTATTTTTGAAACTTTTTTCTTCTTGTCCCTTGATAGATTTTTAAAAATTCACTTGCTCCCAAGAGATAATTATTTCCAATTAGGTACTTTTCTCATGAGTACGTATAATCTGACATTTCATTATAACCTTTCAATATGAATGTTAGGAAATATAGGTTTCACCGTTTTCACAACTCCCACACAACCCCACTCTACCTCCTATTTTCTTCATAGGAGAAACAGTTAATATTTCAAAGAGAATATCAAAGAGAAACAGTTAATATTTCAGATGGAAGACCCTTCATCAGAACTGAAAGAGCAATTTAGACAAAGTAGTAGAGATGAAAAATGGCAACGCGTGTCGTGTTTTGCTAATGTTATGTCCAGGAGGTTGTATAATCATGGGGCTATGCCAGAATATACAAATGAAAGAAAGGGGAAAGACAATAGTGACAATATAATCAAGATAGCCATGGGTATTTCCGTGGCAATTTAAAGAAGCCAATTAACCTGCATACCCGCACATATTTGGAATGTGGGATAAAAATGGAGCACCCAGAAGAAACCCATTGGGGTGACAGGCAGAATGTGCCAATTCCTTTCTGATAGCACCCAAGGTCAGGATCGAACCCGGGACAGGCACTGTGATGCTGCAGCTCTGCCAGCCACATCAATGTACCGCCCTAAATTGCATTCGCTCCAGTTACAAGACATCATTCATTATAGGTGCCTCAGAAATGTCTTCCTTCTGCCTTAACTGCGGTTTACCCACTATTGGAGTGAACATAGCCTTTGAATGCATTGAATCTATATTCTACACCTCTGTTCTTGCCCCTTAGTTTAGTTTAGACATATAGCACGGAAACAGGCCCTTTGGCCCACTGAGTCCGCACTGACCAGGGAACCCCACACATTAACCTATCCTACACACACTAGGGATACTTTTATATTTATATCAAGCAAATTAACCTACAAACCTGTACATCTTTGGAGTGTTGGCGTAAACCAACGATCTTGGAGAAAACCACGCGGTTACGTGGAGAATGTACAAACTCTGTACAGACAAGCACCCATAGTCAGGATCGAACCCAGGTCTCTGGTGCTGTAAGGCAGCAACTCTACCGCTATGCCACCATGCTGCCCGTTCTCATAAACAGAGCAAGAAGAGTTCCCTTGGTCCTCATTTTCTATCCCACCAGTTTCCGCATTCAGTAGATTATCCGTTGCAATTTTTGTCAGATCCAACGAGATTCTTGATCACCGTTTTCACAACTCCCACACATCCCCACTCTGCCTCCTATTTTTCTTTCATCTTCCCTTCATCCTCTGTTCTCATCCACCTGCCATCCATCCTTCTGGTTCTACATTTCACTTCCCACCTACCTTCTTTATCAGATTCTACTAGTGCACCCTTTTGTCTTATCCATTTAACCTAGGTTACTATCTCCAGCTTTCTCCTTACCACCTATGCAATGAAGAAAATATTAGAACTGAAGGAGACAAATAAATACAATTATTTAGATTTATTTCGGTCCTTGTCCCTTTTGTGATGCCCAGAATCACATTAGTCTATGAGGTAATTCTGAACTGACGAGGTACAGTAAAGGCTGTGTTATGGTGTGGGTAAGCTATCATAAATGATCATGCATGTATAACTAAGTTATCAATTATATTAATGTTATGCAAACATAAATATAGATATAATAGTCAATGGGAAGATTTCATAGATTACTATAATGCTATATGAAGAACCATATAATTCTAAAGTACAAAGCCTCTACAAAGTATAATGGGCATTCATCCTACAAGGGATAAAGGATTTTAAAGGAAGCAGGTGCTATAACCAAACTTTTCAATTATTTGCATTCTGAAACCTTTCCTTTTAGAAACATAGAAAATAGGTGCAGGATGAGGCCATTTGGCCCTTGCAGCCAGCACTGCCATTCATTGTGATCATGGCTGATCGTCCCCAATCAATAACCCATGCCTGCCTTCTTCCCATATCCCCTGATTCCACTTTTAAATTGGACGGTGGTGTATCTCAGTCAACTTGCTATTTAAGAAATATGAAGTGAAGGAAAACAAGTAATGAGCGGTTGGTTAGTCATGCACCTATTGTTGTGAAATTGATGGTCTGAATTAAAGCTCAGTGAATTGAAAGCAGGTTATATAGACCTAGCTAGGAAAATTACTGAAGGGCCAAAGACAGAATTGGGGTGCTCAACAGAAATTCAGAATTGCTGCATGTGCCCAGTTATGTCCTGCAAAGAGCAACGATGGGAAGTTCACCATAGTTACATTTGGGTTAAATGGAGAGATAGAGAGCCGGATGTGCAATGTTGTTAGATTGATGGAATTGTAAACAATGTAAATGGAAACATTATTTACATAATTAATAATAGTTTGTACAAGTAGGTAATATTGTGTAAAGTTTGGTGCTGGCAGATGTAAAGCTAGATTAGACCTGAAAGGAGTATACTTTCTAAATAGTGAAAAAATAGAAACAGTGAAGATTCAACTCCGCATTTGGTGGTAGGTAACTGTTGTTTGCATTTTTGTTAAAATGAAGAGTACAGTTGTTGAAAACAATCGGTTAAATACAAAAACAGATTATCTTGCAAGGAAAGACTGGGCTTGAGTACGGTTGTTTAGAATAGTGAGAGGATCTTGCTTGAAAATTCTGTGGGATCTTGACAGGGTAAACATGGCGAGAATGTTTCCTCTGTTGGAAGAGTGCATAAATGAGGGTCCAGGGGGGATTCGGTGTTTAAAAATAAGAGTTACTTGTTCAAAGCACTGAGACCAATTTTTTTTTTTCTCTGGTTCTTTGGAACTAACTTCCTCAAAGAGCAGGGAAAGCAGAGTCTTAGTATTTTTTTCAGTTAGAGGTTGATACTCTAAGCAAGGGAGTTAAAGGTTACCACATGATTAGGCAGGAATGCGGAGATGTGGTTACAATCAGATCAGTCATCATCATATTAAGTGGAGGAGCAGACTAGGTACTGAGATGCCTATTTGCATAGTTTTTTTTATACAAGCCAATGCAGATGTATGAATTTTGTTGTGGATTGGTTATGATCTCATGGTAAATGGTCTACCCCTGTTCCTATGTTTTGAATAAACTACAAATGTTTGATTTTTCTCCTCGAGATATTTCCATTCCCTCCTGAGTGGCTGGATAGTGAATTCATGCTGTAGGATTATTCTCCTTGATGCCGTTTCCTTCCTTGTGTTGTTGAGGAGAATTCCAGAGACTCACCACTTTCTGTGTGAAAAATGTTTTCCTCACCTCGGTCCTAAAGGAATTCCCCCTTATCCTTAGACTGTGACCCCTTGTTCTGGACCTCCCCAACATCGGGAACAATCTTCCTGCATCTAGCCTATCCAACCCTTTAAGAATTTTGTAAGTTTCCATAAGATCCCCCCTCAGTCTTCTAAATTCTAGCGAGTACAAGCCAAGTCTATCCAGTCTTTCCTCATATGAAAGTCCTGACATCCCAGGAATCAGTCTGGTGAACCTTCTCTTTACCCCCTCTATGGCAAGAATGTATTTTCTCAGATTTTGAGACAAAACTGTATGCAATACTCCAGGTGTGGTCTCACCAAAACCCTGTACAACTGCAGTAGAACCTCCCTGCTCCTATACTCAAATCCTTTCGCTATGAATGCTAACACACCATTTGCTTTCTTCACTGCCTGCTGCACCTGCATGCCTACTTTCAATGATTGGTGTACAATGACACCCAGGTCTCGTTGCATCTCCCCTTTTCCTAATTTGCCACCATTCAGATAATAGTCTACCCTCCTGTTTTTGCCACCAAAGTGGATAACCTCACATTTATCCACATTATATTGCATCTGCCATGCATTTGCCCACTCACCCAGCCTATCCAAGTCACCTTGCAGCCTCCTAGCATCCTCCTCAAACCTAACACTGCCCCCCAGCTTAGTGTCATCCGCAAACTTGGAGATGTTGCATTCAATTCCCTCGTCCAAATCATTAATATATATTGTAAATCGCTGGGGTCCCAGCACTGAGCCTTGCGGTAGCCCACGAGTCACTGCCTGCCATTCTGAAAAGGACCCGTTTACTCCTACTCTTTGCTTCCTGTCTGCCAGCCAGTTCTCTATCCACATCAATACTGAACCCCCAATACCGTGTGCTTTAAGTTTGTATACTAATCTCTTATGTGGGACCTTGTCGAAAGCCTTCTGAAAGTCTAGATATAACACATCCACTGGTTCTCCCTTATCCACTCTACTAGTTACATCCTCTATAAGATTCGTCAGACATGATTTACCTTTCGTAAATCCATGCTGACTTTGCCCAATGATATCACCACTTTCCAAATGTGCTGCTATCCCATCTTTAATAACTGACTCTAGCAGTTTCCCCGCTACCGATGTTAGACTAACTGGTCTGTAATTCCCCGTTTTCTCTCTCCCTCCTTTTTTAAAAAGTGGGGTTACATTAGCTACCCTCCAATCCTCAGGAACTACTCTAGAATCTAAGGAGTTTTGAAAAATTATCACTAATGCATCCACTATTTCTGTGGCTACTTCCTTGAGTACTCTGGGATGCAGACTATCTGGCCCTGGCGATTTATCGGCCTTTAATCCGTTCAATTTACCCAACACCACTTCCCGGCTAACCTGGATTTCACTCAGTTCCTCCATCTTATTTGACCCCCAGTCCCTGCTATTTCCGGCAGATTATTTATGTCTTCCTTAGTGAAGACAGAACCAAAGTAGTTATTTAATTGGTCTGCCATGTCCTTGTTCCCCATGATCAATTCACTTGTTTCTGACTGCAAGGGACCTACATTTGTTTTAACTCTTCACATATCTAAAAAAACTTTTGCAGTCAGTTTTTATGTTCCCTGCCAGTTTTCTTTCATAATCTATTTTCCCTTTCCTAATTAAGCCCTTTGTCCTCCTCTGCTGGACTCTGAATTTCTTCCAGTCCTCTGGTAGGCTGCTTTTTCTGGCTAATTTGTATGCTGCATCTTTTGTTTTTTACTATCCCTGATTTCCCTTGTTATCCATGGATGCACTACCTTCCCTGATTTATTATTTTGCCAAACTGGGATGAACTATTGTTGTAGTTCATCATGCAGTCTTTAAATATCTCCCATTGCACATCCACTGCCAACCCTTTAAGAATCACTTGCCAGTCTATCTTCGCCAATTCACGTCTCATACCTTCAAAGTTACCTTTGTTTAAGTTCAGAACCCTTGATTCTGACTTAATTATGTCACTCTCCATCCTAATGAAGAACTCAACCATATTATGGTCACTCTTGCCCAAGGGGCCACGCACAACAAGACTGCTAACTAACCCTTCCTCATTACTCAATACCCAGTCTAGAATAGCCTGCTCCCTCGTTGGTTCCTCTACATGTTGGTTTAGAAAACTATCCCGCATACATTCCAAGAAATCCTCTTCCTCAGCACCCCTGCCCATTTGATTCACCCAATCTATATGTAGATTGAAGTAACCTAAATAGATGTTTTCCCAGTTCTGGCAAAGTGTTTTCAACCTCTGGCATTAATCCTGTTTCTCCTTCCACTCGTGTTGCCTCACTGGAATGTTTTCAGCATTACATCTACTAATCTCTTTGATTCAGTGGTGTGTCAGTCACGTGGGCATATTGCCACGAGGCCAAAAGTGTATTGTTAGGTCTGTAGCTGTTTCTGAATCAGTAGGACATTGGAATGATTGCAGGTAGGAACTGCAGATGCTGCTTTAAACCAAAGATAGACACGAAATGCTGGAGTAACTCAGCGGGACAGGCAGCATTCTTGGATAGAAGGAATGGGTGACATTTTGGGTTGAAACCCTTTACAGACTGAATCAGGGGAGAGGGAGAGACAGAGATAAGGAGATGTAAGATGTGAAAACGAAACAAGGGGGGTGGAGAACAAAGAAAAATGTAGAATAAATCATTATCTTTCATTCATTGTTCTTTATCTCTCCACATCACCGTCTATATCTCTCGTTTCCCTGATCCCTGACCAGTCTGAAGAAGGGTCTCGACCCGAAACGTCGCCTATCTCCTTCGCTCCTTAGATGCTGCTGCACTCGCGGAGTTTCTCCAGCTTTTTGTGTAACCCTCATTGTTAGCTGAGTTACTCCAGCATTTTGTGTGTACCTTGGACTGATATTGTGGCAGAATTGTACTGTGATTATTTCAAACGTGTCATTCTGCTGCCATATTTGACCAGATTAAGACATTATTCATTAACGTATGTTTCCTGTTGTTTAACTGAACCATACAATGGGATAGTTGGGTGTGTTTCGTCTAATTTCAGTTCAGTAGTTTCATGATTTCAGTTGGGGAGGAGACATTAAAGCTGCCACGATGCAGAATAAAGAAGAGCATTGTTGGTTGCAATTTTGAGTCGAGGGTTCATTGCCTTTTTTTCGTGGAGGGAGCACAACATACTAATGAGATGGCAGCTGAATATCAGTTGTAATTAAATTGGGAAATGCTTTCAACAGTTGTGCAGGATTTCTGCTTGCTTGCTAGCAAGTTTGAAATTTGTTTGAAAAATAAAACAGATGATGGTTGGGCGGTTTAATAATTCCTGAAAACATGCAAATTACACTTAGAATACACTGACTGAAAAATAAAAATCACTATTTATCTGTAATTTGGAGTAAAGTAGGGATTTTCAGTACAAGAAAGCACTGACGAGTTGAACAATCAGCCAAGATTTTAGTGAATGGATAGCCTGAATGACCATTCCTGGTTCTATTTCTGAAGAAGGGTCTCCACCCCAAACATCACCCATTCCTTCTCTCCAGAGATGCTGCCTGTCCCGCTAAGTTACTCCTTTTTGTATCCATCTTCTATTTCTAATGTTCTTGTGTCGATATTTAGATTTGTCTCAGAAACTGAGAAGGTTTAAAGAGAAGAAGCAAGGGTAATTAGGTTCAAATGTGCATTGGAATGAGAGACATCTAATATCTGTCCAAATGATAAAATCGACACATTTAACTTGCAGAGGATGTCGTGTTTGTTTTTCTGCTATCATAACACTGTAGTTCCCAGAGATGCCATAATAATAAAATTTCATTGTGACTTTAAATGCTAATGTGAGTGTGAAATATCACATTGAGGTGTCGGGTGAGTGCTCTACACGGGTGTCACAGCATTTATAATTTAGTTCAGAAGAATGTGAAAAGCAACACTTGAAAAGGGAATTAGGAATGAAGATTTAAATGTGTTTTACAATTGTAAGCACAAAAAAAATGTATTATGCCCTTAAAACAGAAAGTAGCCTTTGAATTTTTTCTTTCACCCGATGCTAATTTTGTAGTGTATGATTTCACAACAGGGCATTCAAACAATCAGTAATATGCAGGGTTCTGTTATAGTTGCTTTCAATCCGAATCATTCATGAAATATTGCACTTTAAATGTACATTACCAGATACAGCTTTTTTTGTGTTAAGTATACAGAACACAAATGCCAGAATTTAACAGCATAAAGTGCTCTCCATAATGTTTGGGACAAAAACCCATCATTTATTTATTTGCCCCTCTACTACACAATTTGAGATTTGTAATGGAAAGAAATCACATGGGTTAAAGTGCACATTGTCAGATTTTAATAAAGGCCATTTTTATATATTTTGGTTTCACCATGTAGAAATTACAACAGTGTTCATCCATAGTCCCCCCCATTTCAGGGCACCATAATGTTTGGGACACAGCAATGTCATGTAAATGAAAGTAGTCATGTTTAGTATTTTGTTGCATATCCTTTACATGCAAAGACTGCTTGAAGTCTGCAATTCATGGACATAACCAGTTGCAGGATGTCTTTTCTGGTGATGCTCTGCCAGGCCTGTGTTGCAGCCATCTTTAACTTATTCTTGTTTTGGGGGCTGGTCCCCTTCAGTTTTCTCTTCAGCGTATAAAAGGCATGCTTAATCAGGTTCAGATCGGGTGATTGACAATTTTTTAGCTTTGAAAAACTCCTTTGTTGCTTTAGCAGTATGTTTAGGATCATTGTCTTGCTGTAGAATGAACCATCGGCCAATGGGTTTTGAGGCATTTGTTTGAACTTGAGAAGATAGGATGTGTCTCTACACTTCAGAATTCATTATGCTACTACCATCAGCAGTTGTATCATCAATGAAGATAAGTGAACCTGTACATGCCCAGGCCATAACACCTCCAACACTGTGTTTTATAGATGAGGTGGTATGCTTTGGATCTTGGACAGTTCCTTCTCTCCTCCATACTTTGTTCTTGCCATTGCCCTGAGATAAGTTTATCTTTGTCTCGTCTGTCCACAAGAACTTTTTCCAGAACTGTGGTTGCTCTTTTAAGTACTTCTTGGCAAACTGTTACCTGGCCATCCTATTTTTGTGGATAACCAGTGGTTTACATCTTGCAGTGTAGCCTCTGAATTCCTGTTCATGAAGCCTTCTGCGAACAGTGGTCATTGACAAATCCACACCTGACTCCAGAAGAGTATTTCTGATCTGTCGGATAGGTGTTAGGGTTTTTTCTTTATTATAAGAGAGAATTCTTCTGTCATCAACTGTGGAGGTCTTCCTTGGCCTGCCAATCCCTTTGCGATTAGTAAGCTCACCGGTGCTCTTTCTTCTTAATGATGTTCCAAACAGTTGATTTTGGTAAGCCTAAGGTTTGGCTGATGTCTCTAACGGTTTTATCAGTCTCATAATGGCTTCTTTGACTTTCATTGGCACAACTATGGTCCTCGTGTTGATAAACAGCAATAACATTTTTCAAAGGTAATGGAAAGATCGGAGGAAAGACTAAGTGCAGAGAGCTCTCATACCTGCATTAATGAGGCAATTTAACGCACCTGAACAATTACAAACACCTGTGAAGCCATGTGTCCCAATCATTATGGTGCCCTGAAATGGGGGGAGGGGGACTATGTACAAACACAGCTGTAATTTCTACATGGTGAAACCAAAATGTATAACAATGACCTTTAATAAAATCTGACAATGTTCACTTTAACCACATGTGATTTTTTTTTCTATTACAAATTTCAAATTGTGGAGTACAGACGCAAATAAATAAATGATGGGTCTTTGTCTGAAACATTATGGAGGGCACTGTAGTTTCTGATCAGGTTGGTATAGAACAACTACAAGCTGATAATGGTTTCTTTGTTTAAATTGAGGAAATTATGACTGGTGTTTTTGTGTTTGACATCGTGATTTGCTTAATGATTTTTAGTGGCTTTTTCAATCATGGAGATTAGGTAATAATCTGGGTTTGATACAACCACCTTAACAATATAATAAATTAGAATAGCACCCCTTGAGCCTGCTCTGCCCTTTAATTAAATCGTGGTAATTTTGTACCTCAGCAGCTTTTTTTTCTCTGGAGTCCTCTAATATCTAGAAATGGATTGATTTCAGTTTTGAATGCAGTCAGTAGCCGAATCTCCAGAGATCTTTGAGATAAATAATTCTAAAGGTGCACCACCCATTGAGTGAAGGAGTTTCCCTTTTTGAGAAAGTGCCTTCTGTAGATTTCTCAATTCCAGAATCATCACCATGTTTGAGATTAGTTTGTAATTTGGAATCTTAGACTAAGAGGAAGAGAATCTAATACCCAATGCTAATTCCTTCTCTCCAGAGATGCTGCCTGTCCCACTGAGGGACTCCAGCATTTTTTGTCTACCTAATGAGAAAGTAGTTGTTAATACATAGTATATGCATAATGTGCATAGTCTAAACTTAGTGGTCCTATGTGAACTCTAGTTTAAAATGCTAGATGCCTGATTTCTGCAAAACCTGTACATTGAGGACAAACTGAGTTACAGCAAAAAGCAAATTTTCACTTAAAGGAATTAGTAAAGTGAAATATGGAAGAAGGGACTAGCTCAGGTTGGCATCTTATTTGACACAGATGTTTTCAATGGTATCAGGAGGCTTAAGTACCAACTAACCCTGCAGCACCATGCTGGCTGAAGCTGCCAAGTGCCTCTTTGCATCAGCCTTGTGGTTCAGGGGCAGTCAAGAGAAGCTGCAGTCCTGTTGCTTTTTCAACTTTCTGTAATCTGCTTACAAATCAGTTCCTCTATCACCCATTGGCTTGTGAGAGGCCTATAGTATCCTAAAACAGTGATTGCATCTTTCTTATTTTAGAAATCTACTCAGATTGCCTTAGTGGACGAATCCTTATGTGTGTCCACTTTGAGTGCGGCTGTGACATTCTCCCCGATTAGTAATGGAACTCCACCATCTCTTTAAGATGATAGACACAAAATGTTGGAGTAACTCAGCGGGACAGGCAGCATCTCTGAAAAGAAGGAATGGGTGATGTTTCGGATCGAGACCCTTCTTCAGATTCCAAAACATCACCCATCCCTTCTCTCCAGAATTGCTGCCTGTCCCGCTGAGTTACTCCAATATTTTGTGTCCAGCTTCGGTTTAAACCAGCATCTACAGTTCCTTTCTACACACTCCTCCGTCTCTTTTATCTCCATCTCTTATATCTTACATTTTATCACATCTAAAACATCAAAATCCGGCCAGAACTGCAAGTCCTACCCCTTTTGCAATGAAGTCTCTGTAATGCCCATTGATCTGTGCATTGTATAAAGCTCTTAGTTCATTTGCTTTACTCACAATGCTTGAAATAAACACACTTCAGTCTGTCAGTCTCACCATGCTCATTAACCTGTCCTTGCCAGTCCTTCCTTTCAGACTTAGGTTGTTTTATTTTTATTTTATTTATTTATTTATTTGCACCATGTTTTAAAAGAAGACAAATGATCAATTTATAATACCATACAGTGCTGGGAGGGAAGGGAAGCCCAGAGGGCTTATACAAAGTCCGCTCCTATCTGAAAATGAGCATAAATGGCAAATCAGGGGGTAGGAGAAATAAAAAAGACAATAATAAACAAAAATACAGTTTAAGAATGAAAATTAAAAATATGAAATTAAAAATACGAAAATAAATAAAATAATACGGTAATAGTATGAGATAAGAGTCAACAGAAATAGTTTGAGCTCATGAATAGCATTACAAAAAGCTGGAGGTCAGAACTCAGGACATGATGAGAAACTTTTTAAGCTCAATCTTAAAGGTGGCTAAGGAGGTGTGAGACTTTAATGACAGAGGCAGGGTATTCCAAAATTTAGGATCTTTAAAAGTAATGCAATGTTGTGTTTGGATGTTCGACAAAAAGGAAGATGAAGATCATTTCTTCTTCCGGTTGGGTAATGGTGAATATTAGAAGAAAGGGTGAAAAGATCATGAAGAGAAACAGGCAAATCATGTTTACATTTAAGATATTTGAAAATAAAAATACATATTTGGAAGGTTGTCATAGCTGCTGTCTTCACATCAGTCTAAAGAAGGGTCTCGACCCGAAACATCACCCATTCCTTCTCTCCTGAGATGCTGCCTGTCCTGTTGAGTTACTCCAGCATTTTGTGTCTACCTTCACATCAATCTCTTCACTTGTTGACCTGAAATCTCCCTATGTGCATATATTGGTTCCCCTACAGTTCAGGTGCAACCTGTCCCTCCTGTACAAGTCCCACCTGCTCTAGAAAAGAGCACAACAATTTTATCTGAAACCCTCTTACACCTTCTTCTGAGCCATGTATTAAACTGTACCATCGTCCTATTTCTTGTCTCACCTGCTCATGAGATTACAACCTAGGATGTCCAGTTTTATAACCTACTGTCCAATTCCCTAAATAATCTTTGGATTATTAATCTTTGAATAATCTTTGGATCATCTCCATGCCTTCTCAGTCATTGGTACCAATATGAACCCGACTTCTGGCTGCTCACCCTCCCTTCTTGCTCTGTCCCGTGCCTGCATAGAAACATCTTTGTTTCTCCCCATCCTGAACAGTATCCAAACTTGTATACTTATCGAGAGGGTGATGGCCACTGGAGACATTTCTCAGGAGCAGAACCCATGGGCGGACTGCCTGTACGTCGATGACCAGTTAAGAGGTAGAAAGGCAAATAGTGCAATTTATGTATGGTCTTTAATTCCCGCCACATATTATAGTGCATATGTAAAAGCTTAAGGGTGATTCGTGAGCTATCAGCAGGTTTGATATGATTTTTATTGCAATAATTAAATGATGGGACATTTTGCAATGGAAACAGTTTAAACCTAAATCTGCACCTTATTCTGTACTCGGTATATCTACTGCATGATAAAAGGTAACAGATATTGTGCGACAGTTCCTGATATGTTAAACCAAAGTCTATACATAATGCATAGCTGTCCATCCCGCACATCATGTAGCAATCAGGTTTGCTGCTAAAGTAATTATTTTGAGGCACTGTTTCTAAAATAATTTCAAGGCAGTGTCATGAAGTGAAAGTGCAAGTTGTTGCAATGAATAACTTACAATGTGGTACAGTGTTCATAGTCTGAAGAAGGGTCTCAACCCGAAACGTCGCCTATCTCCTTCGCTCCTTAGATGCTGCTGCACCCGCTGAGTTTCTCCAGCTTTTTGTGTAACCCTCGATTCTCCAGCATCTGCAGTTTCTTCGTTAACACAATGTTCATAGCTGTTGTGTGGAAAAAATCCCAATTTATTTGCAACAGAGAATGTTTGTTATATTCGTAATTAATGCGAGAGGATTCACAAACGTGGTTTATGAGAGTTAGCGGAATTCCTCGAGACTGCTGTTAGTATCAATCTGAATGTGTAATTTAAATGGTGTAAAGTATAGAGCCTATTCAGTCAGGATTTTTTAATCTTCTAAGGTGTCAACAATAACTTGAACGTCTAAAATATAACATTGGCCCATGGTACTTTGCAGAAAAGGTTTAAGAGGTAGGCAAGCTTTTCTTGGTAAAGGAGCCTTAAGTGAGATTTGTCGAACTCGGCATTGAATAAAGAAATCTGATGGATATATTGTATGTAATTAAAGGATGAAACGAGGGTCATAGTGGAGGTGTTGGATGGCGTAACATTATGGAGAATTTGTGGATTAGATTTAATATCCTCAAATCGCAGGAGGGTGGTTAACTTAAAATCTTGAGAGCTAAATGCATTGAAACCATTTTATATAAAATATCTGCAGGTGTTACACTTAGAAAAGGTTGAAAACTTCAAATTCCTAGGAGTCAATATCACCAACAACTTCTTCTAGACCACCCATATTGAAGCAATGACCAAGAAAGCAAACAAACACCTCTACTTCCTTAGAAGGCTTAGGAGGTTTGGCATGTCTCCTACAATTCTCACCAACTTCTGCAGATGAATCTTGGAAAGCATTTTATCAGGACGATCATAGCTTGGTTTGGGAACAGCTCCATCCAAAGAACGCAAGAAATTACAGCGAATTGTGGACGCAGCTTAGTCCATCACACAAACCAACCTCCTTTCTATTGACTCCGTTTACACCTCGTGCTGCCTTGGCAAGACCAGCAGCATAATCAAGGATGAGTTGCAACCTAGCCACTCCCTCTTCTCCCCTCTCCAGGCAAAAGGTATAGAAGTGTGAAACCTCCAGATTCAGGGTGTTTCTTCCCAACTGTTATCAGGCAACTGAATCATCCTACCACAACCAGAGAACAGTGCTGAACTACTATCTACCTCATTGGTGACCCTCAGACTATCCGTGATCAGACTTTGCTGGCTTTAGCCTGCATAAAATGTTATTCCCTCATGTACATTGTAAATTGCTTGATTGTTTTGTCTTTCTGCTGACTGGTTAGCACACAACAAAAGCTTTTCACTGTACCTTGGTACACGTGACAATTAACTAAACTAAACTTAGTTGAGTGACATTAAGTGTGTTCCCCTGCTGCTGTTTAGCAGTGTAGATCATTTGTATTAATGTGTACTGCATATACTTTAAAACGTTTGGTAGATTACTTGAATTCTCCAAATTGATTATTGCACCAATAAATGGAATACATATATATGTCTCTGCCGCGAAAAAGTTGAGGGTACTAACTGGCAAAAACCCGAGGATCTTCCTCGTAAGGGAAGTTTGCAATATCTGCCATTCTCATTACATAAAATAATTGCTAAATGTTCTGCATTGTTTCAGTGAGTGTTCTTTTCAACGTGGCACTTTTTAAAATTAAAAATCAGATGACATCATTCTAGCTGTAACTCTGGATGTTCTGCAATCGTTGAGTACAGGCCTTCCCACAATTTGACATGGCCTCACTCAGGATATGATCTCAGATTAGTTTTCCATTTCCTACTAAAGGCCAGCAAGTCGGCCACAAGTAGAAAGTGCTGGGTGGAAGACAAGTGACATGTTGGATGACAACATTCATTGCATTAGTTCTTGAGGCACTATCATGTTAAATAGAGGCTTTTTCATGAATTTAAGAACTCATCATCTTTTTAGGATAATGGGTGTTAACATTTTCTCAATGTATTAAAGTAAGTCAAGCTCTGTAAACATTTTCTTTAGAAGGTATCTAGCAGCTAAATTGCCTTAAGTTAACTCAGCTAACTGTTCAAGAACATTTGCACAGAGTGATGAGTTGATGACTTCTCGTTCAACTCCTCCCACTTCCTCTATAACCAAGGCATAGCTGGGGCACTCGTATGGGCCGCAGCTGTGCCTGCCTCTTTGTCTGGTACGTCGAGCAATCTCTGTCCCAGGTGTACACTGGCCCTATCTCCGAACTCTATCTCCACTACATTGATGACTGCATTGGTGCCACCTCCTGCACCCATGCAGAACTCACTGACTTCATTAACTGTACTACTAATTTCCATCCTGCACTCAAATTCACTTGGACCGTCTACAACACCTCCCGAATGTTTCTTGATCTCACCATCTCCACTACAGGAGATAGACTATCGACTAACATCTATTAAACACCGTTCAAGAAGGAACTGCAGATGCTGGAAAAACAAAGGTAGACAAAAGTGCTGGAGAAACTCAGCGGGTGCGGCAGCATCTATGGAGCGAAGGAATCCTTTGCTCCATAGATGCTGCCGCACCCGCTGAGTTTCTCTAGCACTTTTGTCTACCATCTATTATACACCTACTGACTCCCACAGCTATCTAGTCTACACTTCTTCGCACCCTAACTCTTGCAAAGATTCTATCCCCTTCCTCCCAATTTGTATGCCACATCTGCGCTCAAGATGAGGTGTTCCATATCAGGATACCTGAGGTCCTCATTCTTTAGGAAATGGGGGATCCCTTCTTCCATCATTGAGGCCCTCACAAGGGTCTCCTTGATATTCCGCAGCTCTGCTCTTGCTCCCCCTCTTTCTCCCCCCCCCCCCCCCCCCCAGTCTTAACATGGACAGAATCCCCTGAGTCCTCACCTTTCACCCCTTCAGCCATGGCAGCCTCGCCAACAGTCTGTCTTTCTTTTTGTTATTTTTAGTGTGTTTTAAAAGTATGTGTTAATGATTTCTGGCTTGTTTTATGTGTGGGAGGGGGTCGGCGGAAACTTTTTATCAATCTCTTACCTTGCCAGAGTTGCGATTGTTTTCCGGGTGTTATCTCCAGTCGCTCTGCGGCTGAACATCATGGAGCTGGAGGCCTAGCTCGAGACTGACTTTGAACCTCACCGCGGGGTCGTGGACTTACCATCGGAGCCTGCGATCCCTTGCCTTGGATTGACGCTCCAACCAAGGCCTGCGGATTTTAACATCAAGATGCTCGCAGTCTCGAGTAGAGACTGATGTCGGGAAGCTCAAAGTCGCAGGAGGTTCGACCAGCCCCGACCGGGGTCTGAATGCCCGGCGCGGGGGACTGAGACCTTGCTGTCCTGGGTCTCCTCCACTGTTAGAGTGAGGCCCAGCACAAATTGGAGTGAACTGTACACATTATGTTTCGGGTCAGGACCCTTCATCTGGATCTGTACAGATGAAGGATCCCAATCTGAAATGTGGACAGGGCGTTTCCCTCTTGTTTGTTGCTCCAGGTTCCATCGTCAATTGTCTCTTGCGTCTGTGGTGTAATCGCACATTTTGTTCTTTAGATTTGCAAAATATGCAGAATAGGTTTTGAAAATCTCTTTGCCATTGTGGTTTCAATAACGTTTTTATTGTAAACTAAACATATTAAAAACATTACAGATTATGTGCAAATGGTTAAATTTAATGTACGAGTATTTATACTAGGCCTTTTATTATGTGGAATACCATACCTTTTGCACTAGATTGTGTTCATTTGGGGCTTTCAGTGTAATTTTATGGTCTGATCATGCTTTCTTTTAATATGTACATACTTAATAGACATAAGAGGTTAGAAATAATATTGTCTTATTGCACCACCTCCTTTGATGGCAAGAATATGGATTTTGAAACAGTTAAGAATCTAACATTATTATATTAAGTAAATGAGCCATTTTGCTTCTCAGAAAGCAAGAGGTAGCTCAGTGGGATCACGGGCAACTTGAAGCCACTATTTAATCCTGTCCTTGTTTGACTTTTCTGTATTTTCACTGTTTTGTATCCTTAGATTGGATACTAAAATGATTGTATTAATTGATTTTATCTTTCTATTCAGTGAGGAAGATAAAGAAAATGGGAAGGATAAAAAAGTGTGGTATTACAGCTCAAAGGTACAGCTCGCTGAACTTATTGACTCACTGGACAAAGAGTACTGGGAGTATGACCTCTGCAGAATACTGGAAGAAATGCGTGATGAAATTCATCGGCATATGGACGTTACAGACGACTTGACCAATAAAGTTCGTGGCAATAATAAATCTTGTCTAAGTGCAGCTAATGGTAAGCAAAATTATCTTTGAAGATTGATGATGTATGCCTTTCATTTTCAGATTTGAAAAAAGTGGTAGTCACAGAATCATACAGCACAGAAACACGACCGTAGACCCACTGCATCCATGCTGACCTTTCAGTTCATCAACAATAATCCCATAGACCGCATTAGATCTATATCCTATATATGTCGTGCCTCTTCAAGTGTCTTTCAATTGTCCCTTAAACTGTGATTGTGTCTGACTCCAACACTTCCCCGGCAGTGAGATCCAGATATGATCACTTTTATAAAAATAAATCTCCTCAAATTATTTTTATAACTCCTACCTTTCACTTTAAGTTTATGTCCTCTTACTTTTGTTACCACCACCATGTGAAACAAATGCTGCTATCTCTACCTCCTATAATTTGCCTCTATTAGGTCATCCCTCAGCCTTCTTTCCTCCAGTGAAAACAAGCCCATTTTATCTAAAGTCCTCCAATCCAGGCAGATTCCTAGTGTTAAAAAACTGCTGCCGGAATTCAGCGGATCAAGCAGTGTCTGTGGAGGGAAATGGACAGATAGCATTTTGGGTCAGGACCCTTCCTCAGTCTGAGGAAGGATTGCAAATCCAAACATTGTCCATCCATTTCCATAGATGCTGCTTGACCTGCTGAGTTCCTCTTGCAGTTTTTTCCCCTCAAGATTCCACCATCTGCATTCTCTTGTGTTTCTTGCAACCTGGTGAGTCTCTTCTGCACTCTTTCCAGCACAACCGGGTTATTTCTATAATGCAGTGAGTAGAACTGCACACAATACCCCCAAGTGTGATATTGCCAATGTATTGTAAAGTTGCAATATAATGTCCTAACATTTATATTATGTGCTGCAACCTGTGAAGGTAAACATGCATTTGCCTTTTCCACCAACCTGTATTGGCACTTTTGGGGCTCACTGGACTTGAAACCGAAGTTCCGTTGATCTATCAAGATCCCGAGTGCCCTACCGTTTGCTATTTTTTGTCCTAAACTCATTTGACTCTCCAAAATGAAACATAGAAAATAGGTGCAGGAGTAGGCCTTTCGGCCCTTCGAGTCTGCACCGCCATTCAATATGATCATGGCTGATCATCCAACTCAGTATCCTGTACCTGCCTTCTCTCCATACCCCCTGATCCCTTTAGCCACAAGGGCCACATCTAACTCCCTTTTAAATATAGCCAATGAACAGGCCTCAACTATCTTTTGTGGCAGAGAATTCCACAGATTCACCACTCTCTGCATGAAAAGTGATTTTCTCATCTTGGTCCTAAAAGACTTCCCCCTTATCCTTAAACTGTGACCCCTTGTTCTGGAGTTCCCCAACATCGGGAACAATCTTCCTGCATCTAGGCTGTCCAACCCCTTAAGAATTTTGTAAGTCTCTATAAGATCCACCCTCAATCTTCTAAATTCCAGCGAGTACAGATGTCGCAATCTATCTACCAACTTTCCACCTGATCTATATCCTGCTGTAGCTTTGGACAATTATCCATGCTATTCACGACACACCAATTTCTGTGGTCTTCCGCAAACTTGTTCATCGTTCCTCCGTGATTCAAATCCAAGTGGTTAATATATATCACAAACAGCAAGGGTTCCCACATGATCCATGTGGTACACTGCTGGTTACAGACTTCCAATTAGAAAAGCAATCTTCTACCACTCTCCCTGCTATCACAGACAATTTTTGATCTGATTACCTGGCTCAGCGGAGATCTCGTGCACCGTAGTCTCTGGAGCAGCCTACCTTGCAGGATCATGCCAAAAGAATTACAATTTAGTTCTTTATTTTTTTTTTTTACACACATCGATCTTGTGCTCCATTTTTGCAGAGATTCTCATCATTGTTGGCTCTTGTAATCAAATTTACAATGAGTACATTTGCAATCTTATGATCTAATTGGCATGAACAAATCGTTCTTTGGTTTTCCTCTCCTGCAGTTGTGAAGTTGTTGACTATTTTCTTGGATGCCAGTTCAATCGTGTTGGTTGGTTCTCCCAAGCCATAAATGACAGTTCTGAGTGGGAACATTTACAGCAAGTGTCAATCTGTTGCATGATTCGATATAAATTAATATACATTTAAACATGATTGTGTCAGCCATCGTTCAAGAATCATGACAACTTTGCTTCAACTTATAAGTGCACAATGCATTCCTCAAATGGATGCAATTGTTTTGGAGCTGTCTGCTAATTATTCAGCTAAGTCCGCCATTTGATTGCTGCAGATTTGTTCGTATAATTGGCAGTATTGCATCTTGCTCTTCATGCCTGAGAACTCTGAATTTGAACTTCATATATTGCATGGGTGCGATGGTTCATGCATTAATAATGCACGTCGTTAACACAGCTGCTCTGCATTTGTTTGTTTATATACTAAGTTGTGTGAAAATTGCCTCACAAAGAAATGACGTATTTTCTTTAGTAAATCTTAAACCCATGCATTTCATGTTTGTAGGGTCAATTAATCATTGACCTTGTGCAAAATATTGCTGTGAAAATCAATGAGAGAGCCTTCACTTTGTGACTAGTAGCTGGCACTGGTTAGTAAAAAAAAAGCAAGTTTTTTTTTCTTCCTTCAATGAAAAAATAATCAAAGGACCTCGGCACCTTAAAAATGCCAATACTAGCTTTAACAAGACCAGTTGACTTTGAAATTTTAAGTGAAAACAGCAGTTCTGTTTCTTTTTCCTCCAGGCACAAATATTTCAGCAATCCTTTTCTCTACTCTCACCCTTCACTACTTTGGAAATAATTCTATCTCACTATGATTTCCCACACATGACCTATCAGTTGGTCTTTGTGTAAGAGCCCATGCCCTCTCTTACTTGATACAGCAGAATGAGTAAATCAAGCTGTGTTTTCACTCTTAATGTGGTTGTATGGCTTAAGGAATTTTTTTTCTTTGCTGCAATTCTACCAAATAGATCTGGATTTAAAGTGCAAAAGGGGTAAATGGAAAAATGATTACAGGTAACAGAACAATTTAAATAATTTTTCATGAAGCATTGAAGCAGTTGCCCATCTATCTAGATACAGCTTTGACTTGGTTAGCTTTGAGTTATTCAGAAATTCTTCGTAAGCGGGTGCAACCTTTAATGCCCACGTAAATAGTATTTAACATGGTGACTGGTTAAGCCTTTTAAAGGTGTTTTACCTGTATTAGAATAAGCACAGAGAAATAATTTTATTTTAAATGTATTTAAGTATGGATTTTATGATGTGATGCTTGAAATAGCCCTTCTTACGAGTTATATGGGGTTGCAAGGGCATGGCGGTAGAGTTGATGTCTCACAGTGCCAGAGACCCGGGTTCGATCCTGCCTATGGGTGCTGTTTGTACCTTCTCCCTGTGACTAAAGTCAGAATCAAAATTGCTATTGAATACTGATGTTTAAAGAATATTTGTTTTGGGCACTGTGTGAGATTAAATCAGATATCAATTTACAATTGATAGATTGTATTAGCAGAAAACTATGCTCTTAAAAAAAGACAAAGAGCTGGAGTAACTCAGCAGGTCAGGCAACATCTCTTGAGAACATGGGAAGATGACGTTTCAGGTCGGGCCCTTGTTCTGTTGCCAGCTGACATAATAATCACGAGACAGCCGGAGGAACTCGGTGGGTCAGGTACATCTGTGGAGGGGAATGGGCAAATGACGTTACAGTTGGGACTCATCTTCAGACTGAAGAACGGTCGTGGTCCTACAGGTTGTATATACATTTCCCTCCACTGATGCTGCCTGTTTTTCTCTAACAGTCTGTTATTTGCTGATGTAATTATCCGTTATTTTAAAAATATGTTCTGCTCAGCAGTTCGTATAGCATATTTGATTGTTAGAAAACTGCCCACATATCTAATGCAACATCAACTTGTTTTTGTATCCGTTGTAATTTTCCTTTGGCCATTAGAAATACTGATCTTAATGTAAACCTATAAGCATTTGACGTACAACCTCTTGAAGTAGTCTATAACAATTTAGAATTAAATCTGAGTATGATTCTAGAATTACATTTTCTCGCATTTAATAAGATTTAATTCGTAAAACTTTATTTTTTACCATAACACTAATGTTTTTGCATGTAATGTAATCAGAGCACAGTTGAAACGATTGTCAGAGGAGGTGTAACATATTTGGCATTTGAAAGGTAGTTTGAACAATGTGTATTCTTGATTGGAGTGTGTGTGTTGGTGGCGGGAGGGAGTTACTTTCACCCCTGTAATTCAGCTGATGTATATGTGGACTTGCAAAATGGATTTGGTTAAAATATGCCACATAATAGGTGTCAGCCACACAATACGAAGAGACAACACTGCTGGCTTAGGAATTGAAAGCAAAGTTGTGGCTGTTTTGTGAATTGAAGGAAGGCCATCAGTAGTTCTTCCTTTAAGATTGGCACCAAGGTTGCTACTTCGGCTTATATATATCAATGGCTTGGATTTGGATGTGTAGGGGACTGTTTTTAAAATTGTAAATGACTCAAAGCTTGCAAATGAATTGTAGGAAAAATGAACAGAAATGTGGTTGATGATCTGTATCACAAAATGTGGTGAATTACTTTGTTAGGAAGGTGAGTAGGGGCAATAGGGCTTGATTTGTTTTCTGTTTTTATTCATGATTCAGTTCTGGGAGCTTTCTCTATAATTATTGTGTGGCATAATTGAGTTCTTGGTTATCTAAAATGTTCTTGATGCAGTGATGATTAGTTTGTATAAAGCTGCACTAAATCAAGTCAAGATTAATAATATAGATTAAATCAGACATTTATCTAAAACTTGTCCAAAAAAATCTTTCCTTGCAAACGGGGGTCCCTTGAACAGAGAGACAAGAGAATTAGGAAGTATGGAGATGGCAGTGGAATTAATTAGTGTTTGGCGGAGGACAAAGCACAAAATCCTGCTGTATGAGAGAATCGAGATAGAGTTAGAATACATCTCACCCCATCTTGAGATATAAGAAAGAATTAACTGTTATACTGGATAAGTGAGTGTGTTGGAATAATCCCAAGGATTTGATAATCTGTATTCCAGAGTTGTGAAGGAAGTGGGTTTAGAGATAGTGGATGCTCTGGTCTTCTGGGGTCTTTAGATTTGGAATTGTTCCTGTGAATTGGCATAGTAAATGTGACCCCATGATTTAATAAAGGAGGGAAAGGTAAAATGGGGAAGACCCATCACTATTAGGTTGACATCAAAGGTAGGAAAAATGCTAGAGATGGATACGAGAGATGTTTGAAAATTACTAATTTGTTCAAGCGCTTGACAGGATAGATGCTGATTGGATATTTTCTTTGCCTATGGAGTGAGGAACCATGCTTTAGAAATTAAGGGAAAGGGATCTCAGGGCAGGAGTGAGGAAAAATATCTTCACTTTAAGGATGAATTCTCTACCCCAGAGGTCCATGTCATGGCCAGGCCAGGAGGCACAGTCATTGTATCCATTCAAAAAAGAGATTGACAGATTTCCAGAAAAGGGAATCTATGTTAAGAGGGAAATGCTACACTTGTCGCTTTACCACCCCCCTTGACTCCATTCAAGGACCCAAGCACTTTACAGGTGCGGCAGAGGTTCACCTGCACCACCTCCAACCTCATCTATTGCATCTGCTGCTCTAGGAGTCAGCTGCTCTAAATCGGTGAGACCAAGCGTAGGCTTGGCGATCGCTTCGCCCAACTCCTCTGCTCGGTTCGCAATAACCAACCTGATCTCCCGGTGGCTCAGCACTTCAACTCCCCCTCCCATTCCGAATCCGACCTTTCTGTCCTGGGCCTCTTCCATGGCCAGAGTGAGGTCCACCGTAAATTGGAGGAACAGCACCTCATATTTCGCTTGGGTAGTTTACACCCCAGCGGTATGAACATTGCCTTCTCCATTTTCAGGCAGTCCTTGCTTTCTTCTTCTTCTTTCCCAACTCTCCCACTGTCTCTGTCTCTTCCTTTCTTCTTCCCGCCCCCCCCCCCCCCAACACCCCCCTATTTTTGTCTACCTATGTTAAGACTGTGCTATTTTTCTAGCACTGAAGTGAAAGATCAGCCATAAATCTGATGAATGGTGAAGCAGGCCAAATGAGCTGGGATTCCTACTCCTATTGTTTCTTATTTTCTGAGAGAAGCATACAAAATGCAATATTATGAAGCATTTACAATTGTGGGAATTATAACAGTGTTCAAAGTAAGATAGTTTATGAACAAATGCTCAGAACCATGTCATTCTTTCACCTACCTACATACAACCCTTTGCTTTTATGGACAACATAATTCAATAGCATATTCAGTACCAATAGTGGGGGAGGGGGGAGGGCACAGAGCAACATTAGAGAGAGTAGGGTAAGATTATTTTTTATGACATTGATTGCCCATTAATGTGCTTCTGTTTCTAATCCATTTTGTACACAATGCTATCAAGCAATGCTCCTGCAGGAAGTTAGGGTATTGTGTCCTGGAACAATGCATTATGTAATGTAGGTGTCTGTGTGCTAATGGGAAGAGAAAGATGTGAACATTAAGGTACAGAATGTCTTTGTGCAGCAGTGGGGGTATTTTACAATTTTTGGCATTTGCCCTTATTAAATTGTTCATATGAAGCATTGAATTGGGCAGGTGCAGTGCAGGTCTCCAAGCAGCTGTTGGTAACTGATGCTTTAATTAAGCCCATTACAAAGAGCTCCCTCTGCTGCCCCATTCATATATTGGGACCCTTGTCAATCCCTCATTGCTTACATTAATTTTATGGCTTTATCCAAATTTACCAAATTTACATTGTCATTTGGAGCTGGGTTCCATCCTACGCTTCAATGCTACAAGGCTGAGAACTATATTTTGCACTCTGTATCTTCCCCTTTGTTCTGTCTATTGTACTTGAGTTTGACTTGATTGTCTTTGTGTATGGTATATCTGATCTATTTGGATAGCACGCTAAACAATGCTTTACATTATTCTTTGGTGCACATGACAATAATAAATCTAAACTGAAACGTCTTACTCCATGGGCCAGAGGGGCCTACCGTGCACCCCCTCTATGATCCTACTTCTTGGGTGTCATTTTGTTCATTGGTATCTCTTCTGTCGGAAAAATTATGTTCCCAAGAAAAAAACTAATTTGGACTTTTTTTAACCTTTATTTCAATGTATGTCAAAATTGCCCTCTTTCTTGGGGTCTGTGAATTGGTACTTGCAATTGAGTCTGTTTCTTAGTAAAGATACATAAAAAATCCACTAAATTAGGACCATTTTATCTTCAATATGAAAATCACCAAGCTCTGCCAGAGATTTCACAAATTTGTTATGCTGTTACATCAGTTTGATTGGCTTGACTTTGCCGATTCCTTTGAAGGCACCTGTTGAGTCAAGGCCTGAGAATGCATGCCGTCCAAGTACTGCTGAGCAGTATTCTGAGGAGGACTGGGTGAAATGGGTGACATCTATTAGCCTTTGCCTGTTGCCTCACTGTGGTGTCTTGAATGCTGTTTGCATAGTGAAGCAATGTGAAAAAGATATCGCTGTCTGGGCTTTTGACTTGTACGTGGTCATATCCTTGCTCTTTGCCATCGTTGCAGTATAGGATGACTCGCAAGTCTGTTTCTTCTTGGTTTGACTTCAGGGATTGAATCTCAGACTGCAGTGTCTCTGTCACATTCTGAGAAGTAAGAAGTGTGGCCTCTCCTTCCTTAATGAAGATCACCTTCCTTCCATATAGCCTCTTTGCCATGTCACGCTCACTCCACACTTCAAGAAGAAGTTCAATGAGCGGTTTCTTATTCTCATCATTGGTCAAGAACTGTTTCCAATCTCTTGTTTTTCTGGTCTTTCCTCCTTTGATTATTCTCTTCTCCGCACACCCACGACGTGTCCGTTCACTTGACTTCACAGAATCTGGTTTGTACCTATCGGTACTGAAGACTACATCATTAGATGACAATGCATTGAAGATTTTGATGCCAATCTCTTTGAAGTTTGCAGGAATCTCTTTGAGATAGTAGAATGCAGCATTACCATCTTCCACTATCAATGTCTTGTTACTGGCAGCAAGTTGTGAGTTGTCTACCTTTCATTAGGTAGTGTAGGCCCTTGGATTTATCAGTCTTTGCAAAGAAGTTGTCTGATGTACCAATGGAGTAGGGTACAAGGGTCGGAGAGTACTTCATAATCTCCCGTAGATTGAGCCAGAGGTTTGTGCTTTGACCATTAGTTGAAAAGCAATATCTCCTTGTTGCTTGTACCTTTTGTTTCAGCTTCACTCTTTCTTCCATGGTTTTGAGCTTCAGATTCTTGATGGGTTCAGAGAATATTGTCTTTTTCTCATTGCTCACTGATGAACCTATCTTTCTGTTCTTTCTCTGTGGTAAAGTACCTTTATAACATCTTTCTCAACTTCAGCCAGAACACGTACACCAGAAGAGAGTACATACAACCAGTCTTGTCATCTACGTCAAAAGGATTCAGAAAGCTCTTTACAGCATCAATGGCTTTCTTTACACATGCCTCACTTTTCCTTATTTGTTTGTTGATCTCTGTGTTTGCTTCCGCGATTGGTACCAGAAGTCATGTCTGCGAGGCTGAAAGTTGCAGAGAGAAAGTGTGCCCTTTCTGTTGAAGTTCGAACCCATCTCTGACAAGCACTGTGATTCTCCAAGATGCCAGAGAGCCCAACACCACCTCGAGATTTGCCATGCTTCATGATCGTCTCCTTAATCGTTTTGTCAACAGCACATCGGTTTCCTGGTATGAACGACCTAGCGACACTGATGGCACCTCTTTCGAGGAAAGCCAGGGCACCGGGATGTGATTCTTCGATGTTTGCTAAGAACACAGCAAGGTGGGTCAGATAGCGGGAATAATTGTGACCACCAAAGGTGAAGAAGAGAATGTGCATAAGAAACAGACAGTGCAAGTACAACGGAAAGTTGTTCTCTTTCACAGACCTAATCAATGAGAGAGCAATCCACACAGAATCCATGTACGACAACCAAAATTGTGCAGTCTTCCCGAAAGATCCTTTTTGAACATCAGCTTTGAATCTCTCATACGACTCCGTCAATGTGTTGAGATCTGCATTGGCCATGACTTCAGCAAGTGCCTGCTTTGTTGGTGCTCTGATTAGCTCTTGAAAGATGCCCTTTGATTCCTCTGGTATACCGGACAGCACTGCATCTTTTCCAGGCATAGACAGGAATTCATCAAGAAGGAGCCTCTTCATGCACTCCACCATTGTCTTGTGGCAGTGCAGACATCTGTCATAGTTCTTTCCTGTCATAACACCTTTCATAGAACGTAGACATGAGTCCCGATTCCATGAGGACATCCTGAAGTCCGGATCCTTCCATTTACTTTCCTAGCATTTTGAAGTTTGCACAAATGCCATGAAATGTGCCAATCACCACAATGTGTTTCTTGTACTTTGGAGGATGACTCCACAAGAAAAGATGGGCCTTCATGCAGACGCCCAAATGTTGTAATGACATATTCTTGGCCAACCTCACGACTTGCTTCTTTAGAAGCTCGTAAACACTCTTGAACTGTACTAAATTCCATGATAGGATGATTGATCACAGGATAGTAATCAATTTGTGGTCACATTTGAAACGCCTCACCTGTTACTGAGACAAATCCAGCCCAATCTGGAAGCTCTTGACCTTTCTGACTACTCGCTTTCCTGGAAAACATCCATGCCAGATCTTTTCTTGTACACTGTTTGAATGCTTCATCCCCATCATGACACTTCCAGTGCTGCACACAAAAATCTGGATATTCTTTCCGGTTGAAATAGGATGATGGAAGAGGGCCACAAGAAAGAGGACTAAAGGGCCTGTCCGACTGATGCAACTTTCCAGCAACTGTCTTCGACCTTCAAGCTGGAGGGCACTCACCTGAAAAACCTCGTGCTGGATCGACCGTCAGCATCGAAACCGTGAGCAAGGCGGGGGACAGGGAAAGCGGGGGAGCGCTGTCTGAAATTTACACCCGCGATGAACAGGAAGGTAAAAGACGGCTGGCAGTTCGGTAAGACCTTTAGAGAGCGCGGGGGGGGGGGGGGGGGGGGGGGGGGGGGGGGGTGAGAGACATTTTTAAGAAGCCAGACAACGTTTAATAAAGTATAGCCGGCATTTAACATTACCGGTTGGTTTACTTACCTTTTTTTTCATGGATCATAGATCATGGAAACTTTATTGTCATTCAGACCTTTCGGTCTGAACTGATGCAACTGATGCAGTCATACATATAATAAAATAACAAAACACAAAATAAACACAAATTTAACATCCACCACAGTGAGTTCACCAGACACCTCCTCACTGTGATGGAAGGCAAAATCTTAAGTCTTTGTCTCTTCCCTTCTTGTTCTTCCTCTGCGCTGAGGCGATCCAGGCCTCTGATGTTGTGACCCCACCGGGTGATGTAAGTAAGTCAGTCCCGCGGCTGAACCATGCTCTGCGAACGGGCCGGTTCAACTTCGCGCCCTGAGGCGGTCGAAGCTGCCGCCCTCCAGCCCAGCGGACGCAGCTGTTGCCGCGGGAGCTCCAGATAAACAGGTCACCAACCTGTGACCTGTCGTGCACTGGGCTCGCGGCCGAACCTCCAAAGTCGCTGCCGCCGCCACTGCCACCGGAAAGCCGCCACAGCTCCAAGTCGGGCCGCCGGAATGCCCGAACCCATCACAGCCCTGAAGTCAGCCAGCCTCGCGCTGGTAGGTCCTGGCTGGCTCTGCCTTGAGGTCGGTCGCAGTTGGAGGCTGCCAGCTCCGCCATTAGGCCTCAGCGCAGACGGAGACGGGGAATACGACAAGAAAAGTCGCCTCCCCCCGAAGGAAGAGACTAAAACGTTTCTCCCACCCCTCCCACACACATACACAACATAATAACTCAAATTAACACGCTAAAACAGGACAAGAAAACAACAAAAAAAGAAAAAACAGACGGACTGCAGGCGAGTCGCAGCTGCCAAGGCTGCACTACCACTCCAACAAATAAATGTTTATTTCAACAAGCTTTACCTTCGACCACCATCGATTAACTTTGATTGACTTCGACTACCTACAAATAGCATTTTGATCTACTAGGACCTACCTCGACTAAACCTACGAGTAAAATAATATCGATTTTTTTTTCCCGCATGGCGACCTTTTTTTTTACTCGCGGGCATTTTTCAGCATGTTGAAAAATACGCCGTGACCTAGCTGAGGCCTTCGAATACGCGGGTCCTACTCTCGAGCATGAAGGAGAGTTATAAAGACCTCCTAGGATCTCGTATCGACCATGCTGCGAGTATGAGTTGAGGGCAAACTCGTCTGAACTCGAAAATTAGGTTGCTGCAATGGGACAGCCCCTTAAGTGTGATAAACACACAATTTTGGCATAGATTGAAATAAGGGATTAAAAAACATAGTCCAAATGAGTTTTTTTCTTGGGAACATCATTTTTCCAACAGAAGAGATACCAATGAACAAAATGACAGCCAAGAAGTAGGATCATAGTGGGGGTGCACGGTAGGCCCCTCTGGCCCACGGACTGTCTCTAAATAATGTAACTTCACATTGTTAAATGTGACATTCTCACTTTATAATATTTCAGATTTATTTTATAGATATCCTTACTTTTCCAGTTAAAACATTGTTAAATTAGGAAAAAGCTTTTCCAGAATTATTTTGATCCATGTATTTAACTAATTAATTTAAAGCTGCAGTCAGTTTGAATGTGTAATGTGCATATATATCTTTCATATGAAAACATAGAAACATAGAAAATAGGTGCAGGAGTAGGCCCTTCAATATGATCATGGCTTATCATCTAAAATCAGTTCTCCGTTACTGCTTTTTCCCCCATGTCCCTTGATTCCTTTAGCTATAAGAGTTAAAATTAACTCTCTTGTATACATCCAGTGAATTGGCCTCCGCTGCCTTCTGTGGCAGAGAATTCCAAAATCCAGTTAATAAGCAGAATTTTGCCAAAAGTTATTTTTGCAACATAGCCATTGAACTAGTTGTAAAAAAAAAAGTGTATTTGTGGGGGATGAGAATAAAGTTCAAACCGTCAAGTTATATTTGGATTGCCTAATTGGGGAGGGGGTGGTGGAGAGAGAATAATTTGGATAATTAAGAATCTAAAGAAATCAAATAAGTTTTGGGAAATTTTGAACTTGCCTATTCTCATTATGATTTGTAAATGAGAAAGGTTAATAGAAAGAGATGAGAGGAATGATCTGGAAATTTTGTGTTTGAAAGTTTGAAGTCATCAAAAGAAATGGAGAGTAAATCAGATCATGGTATTGTGCTAGATGATCAGCATAATATCTATTCAATAGTGGAAGTCTCAAAAGTGCTGAATGACCTGCTGCTCGTGTTCAGATTCTCATCTCTTGCTGTGTTTTTTTGGCAGTCAGCCTAGGGAATTAGCATGCTTATCCTGCGTTAGAATAGATCTGATAGAATGGCAAGGTAATTTGCATCTTAATTTTTTGTTAATGTTTTTAATTTTAAGTATATTAGTGATTTGATTTTTGTTGATCTTTAAATCGCTGCTGCTGGCAACAAGGCTTAACCTAATTTAATTTTAATTTATGTACTATATCTTAAAGTTCTAGTCTTCAGATTATCTGCCCAACCTAAAACCAAAAAGTTGAAGTTATTACATTGTTACATTGTTGTCTATTCACTGTCAAGTTGTTTACGTGCTAATTTTAAAACTGAGCATTGGGTTAATTTGATCAAGTTTTGGTAGTAGATTTCTAAAGTGGCTCTTTGGCCTTTTGTTGAAGGAGACAGCAACTGGTCTTTATAAAATTGCATTGGCAGTATTCTTCGCTGCCGATTTATTCATTCTTTGGGATCTGGGCATTGGTAGTAGGGCCAGCTTTGCTGCTAACACACTCCTTCCGAAAAACCTACTCCCAAAGTGCTATTGGTGTGGGAGTTCCAGGATTTTGATCCAGCACTAATGAAAGAATGTGAATGTATATATTCAAAATTGAGTTCATAATTTCGGAGATGTCAGAAAAGCATGCGCAAGTATTAATTGTGCATTTTGTGAATAATGTACACTTTACTTACTCTGGATCTGTGTACTTAGTGTAGCTTACAAATCCACTGGGCAGCTTTGTCCTGAATGCCATTGAGCTGCATTAATTTTGTTAGGTTGCACGTACCCAGAGAAGTCAAGATTATTCTTTCACTCTCCTGATGTGCTTAAGGGTATCAGGAAGTGAGCCACTTGCTGCAGCCAATCCAACCTGAAACCTGTTGTACCAAAAAGATACAAAGTTCTGGAGTAACTCAGCGGGTCAGGCAGCATCCATAGAGAACATGGATAGGTGACATTTCGCGTCGGGACCCCTTCTCCTGCTCTACGACCTTTCACTGCTCTAACCTATTGCAATGACAATGTTTATATCGCTGGACCCAGCCATTTATTTTCTTAAGATGACCTACACATCATTGACAGCAATCCAGTAAATTTCTTAAAATTACATCCCTCTTTTATTTAAGGAGATCACTACAATGCGCATTTCTCCTGACTCTGTCTCACCACTGTTTTATATAATTGAAGCATAACCCTGCCCTTCTATTCATTCTTCACACATTAGCCATTAATGAAGAAACATAGAAACATAGAAATTAGGTGCAGGAGTAGGCCATTCAGCCCTTCGAGCCTGCACCGCCATTCAATATGAATCATGGCTGATCATCCAACTCAGTATCCCGTACCTGCCTTCTCTCCATACCCTCTGATCCCCTTAGCCACAAGGGCCACATCCAACTCACTCTTAAATATAGCCAATGAACTGGCCTCAACTACCCTCTGTGGCAGAGAGTTCCAGAGACTCACCACTCTCTGTGTGAAGAAAGTCTTTCTCATCTCGGTCTTAAAGGATTTCCCCCTTATCCTTAAGCTGTGACCCCTTGTCCTGGACTTCCCCAACATCGGGAACAATCTTCCTGCATCTAGCCTGTCCAACCCCTTAAGAATTTTGTAAGTTTCTATAAGATCCCCTCTTAATCTCCTAAATTCCAGAGAGTATAAACCAAGTCTATCCAGTCTTTCTTCATAAGACAGTCCTGACATCCCAGGAATCAGTCTGTGAACCTTCTCTGCACTCCCTCTATGGCAATAATGTCCTTCCTCAGATTTGGAGACCAAAACTGCACGCAATACTCCAGGTGTGGTCTCACCAAGACCCTGTACAACTGAAGTAGAACCTCCCTGCTCCTGTACTCAAATCCTTTGCTATGAAAGCTAACATACCATTCGCTTTTTTCACTGCCTGCTGCACCTGCATGCCTACTTTCAATGACTGTGTACCATGACACCCAGGTCTCGCTGCATCTCCCCTTTTCCTAATCGGCCACCATTTAAATAATATTCTGCTTTCCTGTTTTTGCCACCAAAGTGGATAACCTCACATTTATCCACATTATACTGCATCTGCCAAACATTTGCCCACTCACCCAGCCTATCCAAGTCACCTTGCAGTCTCCTAGCATCCTCCTCACAGCGAACACTGCCCCCCAGCTTAGTGTCATCCGCAAACTTGGAGATATTGCCTTCAATTCCCTCATCCAGATCATTAATATATAATTGTAAATAGCTGGGGTCCCAGCACTGAGCCCTGCGGTACCCCACTAGTTACTGCCTGCCATTGTGAAAAGGACCCGTTTACTCCTACTCCTTTGCTTCCTGTTTGCCAGCCATTCTCTATCCACATCAATACTGAACCCCTAATACCGTATGCTTTAAGTTTGTATACTAATCTCTTATGTGGGACCTTGTCGAAAGCCTTCTGGAAGTCCAGATATACCACATCCACTGGTTCTCCCTTATCCACGCTACTAGTTACATCCTCGAAAAATTCCACAAGATTCGTCAGACATGATTTACCTTTTGTAAATCCATGCTGACTTTGTCCAATGATTTCACCACTTTCCAAATGTGCTGCTATTCTTTTAATAACTGACTCTAGCAGTTTCCCCACTACCGATGTTAGACTAACTGGTCTGTAATTCCCCGTTTTCTCTCTCCCTCCCTTCTTAAAAAGAGGGGTTACATTTGCTACCCGCCAATCCTCAGGAACTACTCCAGAATCTAAAGAGTTTTGAAAGATTATCACTAATGCATCCACTATTTCCTGAGCTACTTCCTTAAGTACTCTGGGATGCAGCCTATCTGGCCCTTGGGGATTTATCGGCCTTTAATCTATTCAATTTACCCAACACCACTTCCCGACTGACCTGGATTTCACTCAATTCCTCCTTTGACCCACAGTCCCCTGCTATTTCAGGCAGATTATTTATGTCTTCCTTAGTGAAGACGGAACCAAAGTAGTTATTCAATTGGTCCGCCATATCCTTGTTCCCCATGATCAACTCACCTGTTTCTGACTGCAAGGGACCTACATTTGTTTTTAACTAACCTCTTTCTCTTCACATATCTATAAAAACTTTTGCAGTCAGTTTTTATGTTCCCTGCCAGTTTTTCTTTCATAATCTATTTTTCCTTTCCTAATTAAGCCCTTTGTCCTCCTCTGCTGGTCTCTGAATTTCTCCCAGTCCTCTGGTATGCTGCTTTTTCTGGCTACTTTGTACGCATCATCCTTTGCTTTGATACTATCCCCTGATTTCCCTTGTTATCCACGGATGCACTACCTTCCCGATTTATTCTTTTGCCAAACTGGGATGAACAATTTTTGTAGTTCATCATGCAATCTTTAAATGTCTTCCATTGTATATCCACCGTCAACCTTTTAGAATTAATTGCCAGTCAATCTTGGCCAATTCACGTCTCATACCCTCAATGATTTGTTGGTTTTCCCAATTCTTTGCTGCACCTATTTATTAGGCTTTTGTGAATTGTGCAATTATCTCTAAATAAAATAACTCTACAATCTGTCACCATTTAGATAATATGTACATGTTATTTTCATATCAAAATGGATGTTAACATGGATGGGTCTACTACAAACCCACTGACTCCCATGGCTATCTGGATCTACTACAAATCCACTGACTCCCATGGCTATCAGGACTACTCTTCTTCCCACCCTGCTTCCTGTAAGGACGCCATCCCCTACTCTTCGCCAAATCTGCATCCAGGATGAGGCGTTCTAAACATCGGAGATGTCCTCATTCTTTAGGGGACGGGGGTTCCCCTCTTCGACTATAGATGAGGCTCTCAGCAGGGTCTCCTCTATATCCTGTAGCTCCGCTCCCACTCCCCATTCCCCCTACTTGTAACAAGGACGGATCCCCCTTGTCCTCGCCTTCAACTCTACCAGCAGCCACATACAACAGATAATCCTCCAACATTTTTGCCACCTCCAACGGGACCCCACCACTGGCGACAACGTCCCATCTCCTCCCCTTTCGGCTTTCCGCAGAGACCATTCCCTAACTTCCCACCCAAACCACCCCCTCCCCTGGTACTTTCCCTTGCAACCGCAGGAAATGCTACACTTGTCGCTTTACCTCCCCCCTCGACTCTATCCAAGGACCCAAGCAGTCTTTCCAGGTGAGGCAAATGTTCACCTGCACCTCCTCCAACCTCATCTATTGCATCTGCTGGTCCAGGTGTCAACTGCTCTACATCAGTGAGACTATGCGCAGGCTTGGAGATCGCTTCGCCCAACACCTCCGCTTGATTCGCAATAACCAACCTGATCTCCCGGTGGCTCAGCACTTCAACTCCCCCTACCATTCCGAATCCGATATTTCTGTCCTGGGCCTCCTCCATGGCCAGAGTGAATCCCACCGCAAATTGGAGGAGCAGCACCTCATATTTTGCTTGGGTAGTTTACACCCCAGCAGTATGAACATTGACCTCCAATTTCAGGTAGTCCTTGCTTTCTCCCTCCTTCCCCTCCCCTTCCCAGCTCTCCCACAGCCTACTGTCTCTGCCTCTTCTTTTTCCCAACCCCCCCCCCCCCCCCCCCCCACATCAGTCTGAAGAAGGGTCTCGACCCGAAACGTCGCCTATTCCTTTGCTCTATAAATGCTGCCTCACCCGCTGAGTTACTCCAGCATTTTTGTCTACCTCGATTTATCCAGCATCTGAGTTCTTTCTTAAACATTATGGGGACTTCAATCAGGCTATCTTGATGTATCTGCTTAACTACCATCAACACTTCAACTTCAACAAGAGAGAACCCAACATACTCGACCACTACCATCAGGAAAACATACTGCTCCATCCCTCGTCTGCATCTTGGAACATCTGACCGACTGGCTGTGCTTCTTTCTCCGTACAGACAGAGACTGATGAGTGTGGCACTGGTGGAGATGAAGACTTTGAAGTGCTGGTCAGGAAAGGCTGAGGAGGGGTTATGGGACTGCTCCGAATCGGTGAACTGGACCATATTCAAGGATTCAATCAACGGATATGAATTAATATGCTAAAATCGTTGCCGACTTCATAAAGAAATGGGTGGACTAAAGTGTCCTTAACGGACATCCCTACATATGAGCAAGCTCTCACTATTAAAATTCAAAAGACTGATCTGTGTATAAATGTTCAAGCAACAGTACTAGATTTCTCTCTCTCTGTCTCTCCTTTTTACTAATTGTTTTTGTTTTTCAATCTTATGTGCTTTTGATGCCATTCATTAGATTACTGTGGAGCTATGATTATCATAGTGTGTGAATGGGAAATTTCCGACTTAAGAATGTCTGTAAAACGGAGATTGATTGCTGGTTCTGATGCAGTTTCTCATGTAGATTCTATTCCCTTGCATCTTTTCTCTTCTTCCGTTTGTAGGAAAGTATGGAAACACAGAATATTTTTTATACTGGACCTAGTTCCACAGCAAGATCCCATCTTGCTCTGAGTGGGGGAATTGTTCGCAAACCTGTGCTGGTGTCCATGATTTACCAATTGAATATTTGGTCTTTTTTTTCCCCCCCTGGAATTATTTGATCTTCAGCAAATAAACTATCCAAGATTGCTTATGCTTTCCATTCCAGTCATTAAGTAACTACAGAACTATTATGTTAAAGAGGGAACTGCAGATGCTGGAAAATCGAGGATACACAAAATGCTGGAGAAACTCAACGGGTGCAGCAGCATCTACGGAGCGAAGAAGATAGGCAACGTTTTGGCCCGAAACGTCGCCTATCTTCTTCGCTGCATAGATGCTGCTGCACCTGCTGCGTTTCTCCAGCATTTTGTGTAACCTACAGAATTATTATACTCTTTTTTTGAAAGATAATTAGGTCATCAATTAATGTTTTGAAAATGTATTCTCTGCTTCCTTAAGTTGAGTTGGTGCTGACTTTGCAAAAGCTATCATGATCTTCACTGAATTCTCACGTTTTTAGCAGTTCTTGCCCCCAAGGCCATGATATTCTCCATCAATTCTTTTCTCCAACTTTGTGTACAAGCTAGTATTTATTGGTGACCTTGATGTTCTGGTGGCAATAGAGCAAGAGAACGTAGATTTCATACCGATAACAGCTCGTTGAACTATTGTCAACTTGCATTTTAAGAAGGATTTTAATCGTAATGTTTTGGATAGCTATTTGGAAATTAATTCTTTCTGCTTTTTGATATGGATTGAAATAGCACAGCAAGTCGATCCCTAGCACTAAAAGGAATCTCCATTCTTTTCCTCAGAGGAAATTTTGGAGCGGCAGAAAGCAAAAGAAGAAGCAGAGTTGGAGGAAATTAAGCGAAAAGCAGCAGAACAAGCAAAGGAAGCCATGAGAGAGAGTAGGCATAATGCCCAGATGGAGATTGAGAAAAGCAATGAAGCATCAGAAGAGCAAACTGAAGAGGAGGACAAGGATAGGGAAGAGACTGAAGAAAATGTTCAGGAAAAAGGCACAGAAGGTAACTGATGTTTACCCCTGTAAAGTTATACTGGGTTAACTATCAGCTAGAGATACAGCAGATTTTTTCATTGATTCCATGATAATGAGAGAGTTTGTTCCTATTAGATTGAGGATTCAAAATTCTTCTGAATATTTAATAGTGAACCAGACGTGAATGTTACTAAACCAAAAGTACAATGTGCTGGACATATTCAACAAGTCAAACTGTGGAGAGAGAAGCAGTTAATATTTCAGGTTGCTATTCTTTAATTTCATTTACTGTATAATACAAATTGGTTCTGGATTACAGATATAGAAATGGAACAAAATCAAAGTCTTAAAAAAAAAATCCATAATCAAATTTACATTTGCGTGCTCCAAATTGAAAATTATTTGAAATTATGAAAATACATGTAGCTTTCCATGTTCAAATCCCAGCACAGCTACTGAACTTGAAGTTGAATTTGATATTTTAATCTTATGCTGCCTGTACACAGAGGGTAGAAATCTTTGTTACCAGTGAATCGTTTTTTATTGTATTGAGCAGCTGCGCAATGAGAACATGATGTGTTAAAGCTGTCAGATCCAACCTGATTGCAGGTATTTTAGCTGGGTTGTACTCAAAATCATGTAGAAACAACGTTGTCCACAGGATTTTGAAGATGTAAGTATATTTGCACCATATAAACTTGTGAAGAAGTGGAAGCAGATAGCATTACAGTTGGAATTTTTACACAAGTCACGGAAAGATACACTGGAAATAGGCCCTTCAGCACACTGAGTCTGCACACTGACTCTGACCATCAACCATCCATTTTACACTAGTGCCATTTTATATTGCCATCAACTACACACTCTCCAGATTTTGCTACGCATCTATACACTTAGGGCAATTTATAGTGGCCCATTAACCTACTAACCTGCACAACTATGCAATTTGATTTTGTACTCCCACTCCTTGTTGCTATTGAGAATGACATTTAATAGTCTAATGTTACTAATCTTGTTGGTGGATTTGGTTGATTTTAATGTAACAGACAGAAAGAGAGACTTTTAATTTGTTTAGAAAGGGGTTAATAAGCCAAATGATATTGCATGCAATGAGCATTCTTGGAATTGAAAGTGCGATTCAAGACAATTATACATTTTAAATTTTTTGAGCGAAACAACTATTGTGCGTGAACGTGAAATATTATCAGTGAGGGTCGAAAGATATTTAGAAGCTATTATTGTACCCTGATCATTTGTTTTTGAGATCATTTTTAACTTGACTGAATTTGAAAAAATTGGCTGGTAGGACCTTTTGAGGTAAAACCTATGAAAACTCCATGCATGTTAGACTGAAGTAGATAATGTTTATTATTAATACATCATTAATTATATAATATGAAAATAATCTTTCTTCCAATCTCAACATGTGGGAATTCGGGTGTTGCCTAATATTGCAGACAGGGATTTATTCAAAAGGTAGTGCTTGTGTTCTACATTTCGCTATAGACCCCACATCTAGTGGAGATAACCATAGCTTGGGAAGCTCAGAGACATTGAAGAATGATGGTAGCAGCCAAAATCCTTCTGCAGAGGAAAATAAAGCTTCTCCTTCGAAGGATGCTGAAGACAGTGAGTTCGCAAATCCTGAAGCTGAGAAACTAACAGAGGAGAAGAAATTGGCTGTCGAATCAGAACAGCTCCCCTTGGACAGAACAGGTACATAAGGTTACTCAAACCTTTTCATTGCGGAAGAGGGGGGAGGGGGGGAAGCAATTCTTATCTCAACCCATTCTAAGTGACAAAACTATCTTCATTTTTGAAATCATTTACAAGTTTCTTTTAAATATTTTGATATTCTTTTCTTGTATTGCAAGCTGTGTTTCTCTGCCAACATATCCATCAGCAAAATAATAAAGCAAATGAGAATATACTGAATCTGCTAACGTTTTGAGGTTGAATAGTAAAATTTAAGCTATGAGATTTTGTTCTTTCTGGTGGTTGCACTGTATTGCAGCTTTGAAGTTTATATTTTCTCTGCTCCTGAACCACATTGAGTTTATGCCTGCCTTCACCCCATGTGCATGTGCGCTGAACAGCAGTTTATTATTTTGCCAACAAGCTCAGGGACCCCATTGAAGTTGATTGCTTTTTCCATTGTCATACTATCCATCCTTGTGTTTTTTTGTAACCTAGTAGACATTTACATAACTTGGGGATTAAATTCAAGGTGGCAATTGGATATTGGCCACTCTTATTTTTCTTCTCCATAGAGTCTAAAGACAAAATGACTGTGGAAGATGGGGAGAAGTTTGTTCAAAAGTTATAAATACCTCATTATAAGAATTTGGACGTGAGAAGGTCTACCAAATACGTTATTATGTGTGTGTGTGTGTCATTCTGCAAATGTATATGGAGAATATTGAATGAGCCTGGCCTGAAGGAATAAGGGCATGGAATTGCAGATGCACAATTCATATGCCGATTCTATAAGAGAAAGTTACGTGACATTAAGATGAATAGCGGGTTGAATATGGAGATCATTTCCTGCATTATAGGCTTTTGTTTTTATCCAGTACAGGCAACTATCTTGTTACAGATGTTCAGATAATGGAAACTTGCCCTTGGAGCATTAAGACGAAATTAAGAAATTACTCTCAAAATTCGAGTTATAGAATAAAAATTTGCTCTCTTCAAATTTATCTGCAAAAAAAACAGATAAACATTTTTTTTTGCAACGCTTCTCTTGATGGAGGAAACATGACAAGGCTTCGCGTTATGGAAAATTGTGATAGGACTTTCCATCATACTTTTTAGTTTAAAAGAAGGCTTCCAGCTCATATCCACTTGCCTGGCTTGTTCCTTGAAGCTAATGTTAGATAGATTGACAGAACTAAGAGTTGCTCATTAAAGTGTAATATTTTATTGCTAAGTCTGTCATCAAAGCAGGTTGTTGTTTAACTACTTTCGGTATTTTTAAATTTGCTGCATGACATCTGCATCTTGCATTCCTTTTTGTCTCATTTCTTCACGATTTCACTGTTTATTTGTGCACATCAGAATTCATTTCTTTCAATCATAAAATTACTATTTTCCCTTTAGATTTAGTAGTCTTATTAGTGGGAAGGTCTAAATTTGATTTCTAATCCCTGCAGGTCACAATGTATTGGAGAAGTGGATAAGTTGTTCTTGTATAGTACTTTATTTTTAGTTGAATGAGTGTCTTCAGTGCAGATGAATGTAAGGAGATAGGTCCTGCATTATTTTAAATAAGAATTGGTGATGATAATGTGCAATATAAGTTTGATCAATTTATTTTTTTAACGTTTTTTTCAGAAGTGTTGATAAGTGAAGTCAATGTTCACGTAAATTATTTATATGGTTTAGAATAACCTTTGAGGAATGGAAGGGAAATGTGTTAATTGTTTTTGATAACAAAGATATTAATTTTCCAAGATATTGGTGAAAACTCTACTGACACTACCGTGACGGCCCAGAAGACTCTTCCACCTTCACTGTCTGCTGATAATAGTAACAACAATGCAGATTTGTCCACTGAAGCATCCACGCAAGATGCCAGTTGCAAGACATCGGAGGATTTGGAGAATATGGAGGGGTTCGCTCAATCTCCAGGCACTGACCTGGAAGACCCAGGTGATTTCTATTTCCTTCATAAATGGCTTTTAGCAACCATGGTGTGTAAGTTAGGTGTACCTGGATACGATGAAAATGTAGATCTAGCATCAGTAGGCCCCCCTCGGTCATGACTGACCATGGATGATGCATCCTGGTTGGATGCAAGCCTGGGCGATGTCATATGGAGGACAGGCTGTTGCCCATGCAGCACGTCCCCCCTCTCCATGTCGCTGGTCGATCCAAAGGAATAGCAGGGCCGTTACAGTTTGGCACCAGCACCGTCACAGGAGCTGCTAGAGAGAGGTTGTAGACAACAACGAACTGCCTGAGGGGCTCCGACTCTGGATTTTCTTGAGGTTTACTTCTGGAGTCTTTTCCATGACTGGATATGGCCACAAGGCAGTGGAGGTTTAACATCAGAGTTTTCCCTCTCCTAGATGGACTGCCTTCCCAGGCTGACGAGCCCCATCTGCCCGTTAGTGAGGGGTAAGAATTTACACACCAATTCTTCTCCAAAAAAATTGCTTTGAACAAAACACAATAAAAAAACGTGTATAATTTTGGATTAAATAATTTGGGCTCTTTCTAACTTCAGTGCATCTTATTCATTTCCCAAGTTACTGGATGAAGAAGAAGATAGAATGTCAGTTAAACTCACCAATAGTAATGGAATTATATTTCACTCCTACTCTTTTCATATCTGACAATTTTTGTCTCTGTTTTACCTCTAGTTTTTGTCACTTCCTCCACCCATCTGCCAATCAACTGCCCTCACCTTTCTATCACTTGCCAGTCTTTGAATCATCCTCCTGCTCTCAAATCCAGCTTCACCCCCCCTCCAATCGGTCTAAAGAAGGGTCCCAACCCGAAATATAATTTGTTCATTTCTTCCCCATGTACTGCCTGACCCACTGAGATCCTCTCGCACTTTGTTTTTTTTTTACATATACTCCAGCGTCAGATATTTATAGTGTCTTTATTGTTGAACAAATTTCTTCATACTCTTGAGTCATTGAGAGATGATGCAAGTTATGAAAAATGAGTTTGAAAACAATTTATGTTGATTGAACTGTAATTTAAAATGTATTAAATAGGTGACCTGGCTGGTATTGGTGAATGCATGTGAGTGGTAAATTATTGTGTATCTAAGACTGTGAATATGGTGTGCCCTACCATTGACACCTCTGAATTTATTTAATATTTGCTGAAGATTCGGCAGAACTCGGAAGTGATAAAACAAATGGCGAAAATGGTGATTCTTCTGAAACTGGTAAAGGCTCATCTATCCCAACCAGGATGGTCACAAGATTACGAAATCCTGACAGCAAGTTGAATCAGCTGAAGAGTGCCCAGGCTGCTGCTGCAGCACATGAAGCTAACCGATTCTACAAGGAAGGCAAAGAGGTGAGAGTTGAACTTTACTATTTACGGCTGTAATACTCTTATCAAATTAAAACTGACATCCTTAGATGGCAGATCTGACTTGTGGGTGACCCTACACACAACATTGTGGAGAACTCTTAACTATCCTCTCAGTTCAATGGCAAATCGGGAATGGACAACAGATCCTGTCACTATGAGTGACATTATTATCCATAGCTAAATAAATGTTAATAAAATATATTTTGAACTTTTCAAAGTAGGAATTGACAGGTGGCAGCAAGGAAGTTAACAAAGCAGAGAATATATGTAGGTAGAGACACTACCTTAAAAATGAAATGTTTATTATGTAAAATTCTTCAAACTTACTATGACTCTACTTTTAAACATTTCTTCCAAAACTGAGTTTAAATAGATTACAGTAGATAGGCTTACAGGCTTTTTTCCTCATTTCCCAAATTTCAAATAAGTGCATACGTTATCAAGAGTGAAAATGCCTTGTAGGCTGCATACAGATTACATACATCTTCAGCATTCCCTTCTCAGATGATCCCTGACCTGCTGAGTTCCTCCAGCACATTGTTTTGCTCACAATTCCACCATCTGCAGGTTGTTATGTCTCCGTCTTGCATATATTCTCTTTTGGATAACTTCCTTCCTGCCACGTGTGAATTCTTCCTTTAAAAAGTTTAAAATGTTTTATTTAAATTAATTTAGTTATAAGTAATAATGTGTGACATTTTGGGACGAGACCCTTCTTCAGGTCTCAACCCAAAACATCACCCATTCCTTCTCTCTAGAGATGCTCCCACATTTTGTGTCTACCTTCGGTTTAAACCACCATCTGCAGTTCCTTCCTGCACGTAATAATGTCACTGATACGGCCAGCATCTGTTGTCCATTCCCAATTTGCCACTCAATAGACAATAGGTGCAGGAGTAGGCCATTCGGCCCTTCGAGCCAGCACCACCATTCAATGTGATCATGGCTGATCATCCACAATCAGTACCCCATTGAGAACTGAGAAGATAGTTAAGAGTTTCCCATGTTGCTGTGTGTAGGGTCACCTATAGGTTATATTTGCCATCTAAGAATGTCATTTTTACTTCCCTGAAGCACATTCATCTGCCAGGATATTTTAATTACATTTTTGTCATTGTTTTGTGTTACTACAAATGGAATTTACTTCATAAATTCCATTGCTCTATAATTGTATGAAACAAAACTACATTTCCTAGATAACTGGTCAAAAATGTCAATTTGCATTTCTGTATCAATGGTTCAAAACATTGGTTTCTAGGATGGCATTGACACCACCACATCACTATGTTCATACCTACATGGCCAGTTGGGCCGGGGAGGGAAGTAGCTCGGGTGGCTGCGAGCGGCCGCTGGGACCGGGCAGTGGAACTGGCCGCCACCTCAGCACCTTCTGCTAGCCTGCTCACCTCTGGCAGTGCTTTCTGTCTGAAAACCTCTCTCCTGCCGCTCGCCGGCCTCACTCGTGTCAGCCGCATCCCGCAAATTCTTAAATTCCGACAGCGCGATCAAGGGACCAATTGAGGTTACCCGGCTGTCGGAGCACCGCGGCAGCGGTGAGTTACTAGCATGATCCCCGACTCCCTTTCTCAACGCTCCAGCCCTCCTCGCAACTTTACCCCAGGCCAGACTCCCACACGCTGTGTATGGAACTGTCCCCCCCCCCCCCCCCCCCCCCCCCCCCCCCCCCCACAGCGGCACTGTCCTTTTACAGCCACTTCCCATCAGCTGCCAGCAATGAGGGATAGTCTTGGCTATCCCTCTGTACAGCAACATTGTAGGCAGCTGTGTGTGCGCAGTACGCAGTCCACAGTGCAAAGGCAGACTTTCAGCTGCCCTTGTCATTGACGGCTTGATGCAGCGTCGACGGCACGTGAGCTGCACACACCTTCGCGTGTTACATGTACTGCGGATGAAAGGGACAGCGAATTATGGCTACCTAAGAGATCGATCTCTTATTAGGCATAATTCTCCCATGCCTTTACTATTTATAACCATACTATTTACTGACCATTTTATAATTTTAGTCAGGATAGGCAGTGCATACCTTGCCTACCCTGACGGCACGTGCTGGTTGCAAAGGTAGTATATCTAGTTCATGTACTATAAAATACTGGATATCCATCCAGTGTAAATATATATTGGATCACATTTTACAGGATAATGATATCCTGAATCATGTATCGCTGGATACTGGATCGTCCAGAGTAGCTTTAAGTCCAGTGATTTAAAGAGATACTGGACAATCAAAGATAATGTGAATTTGAGGATTGTATTGATATAAAAAAGTGAATTCAGTTAATTTTTCCTCTTCAGGTCCTGGTGGTAAATACACAAGGCGAAATCACTCGCTTGAACATAAGGAAAGATTTGCTGATCAAAGGATCTGTTAATAACTTGTTTAAGTTGGGTCAAGAAGGAAAGTACCGCGTCTACCAAAATCAATATAGCACTAGCACCTTGGCACTCAACAAGCATCAACATCGAGAGGATCATGATAAACGACGACATCTTTCACATAAGTTCTGTATGACCCCTGCGGGCGAGTTCAAATGGAATGGTGCTGTGCATGGATCAAAAGTACTTACAATATCCACTTTAAGGTTGACCATTATCCAACTGGAGAATAATATCCCATCTTCATTCCTGCATCCAAACTGGGCTTCGCATAGGTGAATGGAATTTGTTTCTTTGTGCTTTTAATCATTACAGAGGTTCAATTTATGATTTATTCTATGCTATTGTAATTTTCCTTTGGGGACTAGAAGGAGATTTTAAGTTGAAAGCATGTTTTAATCTGCGATAACAGTTGGAATTTTGGAAGTTAGCACTTATGGAATGAGCCAGTAAATATCTTGAGCAATGACTTCTGATGGTGTTAAAGAAAATGCAATGTTTTAAAAACAAGCAATTGAGGGCCTTTCAAACCACTGTGTCTGCCACACCATTCAAAAAAGTCCACGATTGATCTAGTATCACAGTGCCACTTCCCTGCACTAATCCATATTCCTTGACTTCCTTAATATTCTGAGATCTATTGATCTGTCATGAACATGCTGAATAACTGAGCATCCATGGCTGGATAATTTGAAAGATTCACGCTAGCCTGGGTAAAGGACTTTATTCTTATCTCTGACTTGAGTTATCATATTGTCAATCAACATCAAGTGTCTCAGACTGTGATTAGTTTCAGCATTCGAAGGAGAGTGAAATATTAAAGAAGACTCGCCCTGATCATATTCAGCAAACTCAGCTGATGCAGCGGAAAAACTGACTGTGTGAGAAACAACTGATTGAACAATGTCCAGAAAATGATATTTTGAGACATTTATTGAGTTTCGGGAGACCTGGAACAAGTACTTGGCAAACTGCACTTTCTAAAATAAATACCTGTGTACAATATTAACATGAAGGCAGATTCTCGATTATTTCATCTCATTATTATAACCCAACCACCCCCCCAGCCGTGGAAGTTTCTGTTAATAATCCAGTTTATCTCCTTTGTCTTTCTGAAGTTGATAATTTATATTGGGCACCACACTCCATGCTTTCATGTGAGTGTTGCAGTAGTGACTATTATTTTCTGATCCCATCCTTGCATGCAATCCAAGTGGTATTAATAGCATAGGGTGCTGCACTGTGAATTTTGTACAAAATTGCCTTGTATGAATGAATGTATGCATGAAGGCCGTTTATTTTCTCAGTGCCATTTCATGTGAGATTGAGTGAAACATGCAGCTTTCTCGTCCACAAGGTTATTAAGCTACCGTACGGAGAGCTCTTGCTTTATTCCAACTTTCCGGATATTACTGTTGTCAGAAGTAAAATAAGCTTGTACATTTTAATGGCATATATATGACACACATTAACTCGTATAATCAACTTGATTTTAAACATTTTTAGATCTAATTGGATAAAAGCAGTTCAGATGTGCAGCAAACCGAGAGAATTTGCGCTAGCTCTTGCTATCCTTGAATGTGCAATCAAACCTGTTGTAATGCTTCCAGTCTGGCGAGACTCTTTGGGACATACCAGGTGACTTTTGATTTTTTTTTTTTTGTAACTTTGCAATAGTATTGTTCAATTTGCGATAGTATTGTTCACAGTTAATTCTACTGCTAAATCTTGTGTATAATTATCCAATGAAAGACAGTTTGTGTGAATTCATTTTTCACCTATTAATGAGTAAAAGAGAATAATTTTGAGGTTAGTTATTTAGTGTTTTTGGTATCATGCCTAGAATACGTTCCCAGAAATGAGAACACTAATTAAATGAGCACTACATTAAGTCCTTGTTTAATAGAAATGAGTCTGATATTACTATTGTGCCAGAAGCCCTGCCCTGCCCTCCCCACCCATTATGGTAACAAACTCAGTGCTGGTGACTGGGAAGAGCTGTACAACCAAACAAAATGTGATGGAGGTAGCAGCCTCCATTAGATCCCACAGGAGCTAATTAGATTAGAGAGGCCATGGCATGTGGAAAGCCTTTCAACAACGGAGCATGTACAGTACTGAACAGTTGGCTAGCTTGTCTCAACCTGCCCAATGTCAACTCTCATAGACAGCCACTCTACACCAAACCTTGTGCGATTCTTTGCTGTGTGGGATTAACACTAGGTTCCTGGCAAAATGATGATAGATGTTCTGGCAAAGCAGATATTTTTTTAAAGTTCAGAATGCTGTGTATCCTTGAATGTTTTGTTCAGGAGGTCTATGAGCACTATAATAAATTGGCACTGAAGTCAAAATGGGGTACCAGTGCATTGCAAATAGTTCTGTTCAGAACTACATTTACGTGCTTATTGTACATGGAGAAGCTAAGAATTGTGTAGAAACAAGGAGCTGCAGATGCTGGTTCATAAAAGAAGGCATAAAGTGCTGGAGTAACTGAGTGGGTCAGGCAGCTTCTCAGCAGGATATTGATAGGTAACCCACAAAGTGCTGGAGCAACTCAGCGGATTAGGCAGCATCTCAAGGAGAACGTGGATAGGTGATTTAAGAATTGTGATTATGTTGTACCAAACTATGTTGACCTTCACTTGCTCATGAGAAATCTTTACCCTTTTTGGAGAAATTCAGGGTGGATCAGAGAAAACTGCTCATCAATTATCCTCCCAATCAGTTACAATGCAGCTTTTGTTATTTGGATTTATTTTTCAGTTTTCTTATTGTTCATGCTATAATAAAAGCCAAGAGATACTGGTATTTAAAATGGTGAACAAAGAAAATAAAATTTAGGATTACATTCACCATAATCTATTGAAAGCATTCATGTTGCTTCCAGAAGATATTAAGAGAGATATTAAGGGCGGTCACGGTGACGCAGCGGTAGAGTTGCTGCCTTACAGTGAATGCAGCGCCGGAGACCCGGGTTCGATCCCGACTACGGGTGCTGTCTGTACGGAGTTTGTACGTTCTCCCCGTGACCTGCGTGGGTTTTCTCCGCGATCTTCAGTTTCCTCCCATACTCCAAAGACATACAAGTTTATAGATTAATCAGCTTGGTATAAATGTAAAATTGTCCCATTGGATCTTAATGTGTGGGGATCGCTGGTTGACAGGGACTCAGTGGGTCAAAGGGCCTGTTTCCGCGTTGAATCTCTGAACTAAACTAAACGCTGCACAGCAGTAGATGGAGGCTGCCTGTTGTATATTTTGTAAAGTGCACTTAGTTTCAGACTGACATCATCAATCTGTTTAACTCTCTCCCGCTGATGAGAACGATGCCTGATGTGAAGGATACCTGCCCGGAGAGGTTGAAAGGAGAGGAAAATAAGGCATTGTAATGAAAAGTAAATAAGTTAGCCAATAGTTCCAGAGCTAATAGAATAGATCGGACATTTAATGCAAACATCTATTGCAGTAGTATGATTTGCAATAGTATTTTTAGGATCCTATTGTTTTATTTATAGGTCAATAACATATGTATAGCAGTGGTTCTTAACCTTTGTGATCCCCAGGTTAAGAACCACTAATCTATAGCATAAGCCATCTGTAGTATCTGTCAATCTTGAGAAAGGAAGCGGGAGAGAGAAGCTGAATTATCTCTTGCACGTTTTGTTGAGCTGTTCTCTCAGAGTGCATTCTGGGACATCATTAGTTTAATTTTTTAGTATGCTGAAATCATTTTTCTCCATTAATAACAGGTTGCATCGATTAACATCTGTTGAAAGAGAAGATAAGGAAAAATTAAAAAAACGTGAGCGAAAACAGGAGGAAGAGGAAGTTATGCAACAAGCTACCTGGGTGAAGTATACCTTCCCTGTAAAACATCAGGTAGGTTGTCTCTATGTATTTTAGGATTTATTCATTGATAGGGTATGGATGCTGCTTACAGTCCAGTGTTTTTTTTTGTCTATCCCTTGAACTGGAGAGACAGCAAAAAAAGAACTAAATTAGTGGGTCTAAAATCAAAAGTAGGCAGACTGGAGTAAGGCTTGCAAATTTTCTTCTGCTAAGGGCATTAAGGAACCATACGAGTCTCAAGACTATCTGGTGGTTTCACGATCACTGTTGCTGAAACTGGCTTTTTATTCCAGATATTTAGAGATACAGCGCGGAAATAGGCCCTTCAACCCACCTAGTCCGCACTGACCAGCAATCCCCGCACATTAACACAATCCTGCATACACTAGGGGCAATTTACACTTATACAAAGCAAATTTACCTACCTACCTGTACGTCTTTGGAGTGTGGGAGGAAACCGAAGATCTCAGAGAAAACCCACACAGGTACGAGAATGTACAGTGCCCTCCATAATGTTTGGGACAAAGACCCATCATTTATTTATTTGCCTCTGTACTCCACAATTTGGGATTTGTAATAGAAACAAATCACATGTGGTTAAAGTGCACATTGTCAGATTTTATTTAAGGGTATTTTTATGCATTTTGGTTTCACCGTGTAGAAATTACAGCTGTGTTTATACATAGTCCCCCCATTTCAGGGCACCATAATATTTGGGACACATGGCTTCACAGGTGTTTGTAATTGCTCAGGTGTGTTTAAATGCCTCCTTAATGCAGGTATAAGAGAGCTCTCAGCACCTAGTCTTTCCACCTTTGGAAACTTTTATTGCTGTTTATCAACATGAGGACCCAAGTTGTGCCAATGAAAGTCAAATAAACCATCTGAAGTGTATAGACACATCTTATCTGCGGTTCATCCGGCGGTTCATTCTACAGCAAGACAATGATCCCAAACATATTGCTAAAGCAACAAAGGAGTTTTTCAAAGCTAAAAAATGGTCAATTCTTGAGTGGCCAAGTCAATCACCCAATCTGAACCCAATTGAGCATGCTTTTTATATGCTGAAGAGAAAACTGAAGGGGACTAGCCCCCAAAACAAGAATAAGCTAAAGATGGCTGCAATACAGACCTGGCAGAGCATCACCAGAGAAGACACCCAGTAACTGGTGATGTCCATGAATTGCAGACTTCATGCAGTAATTGCATGCAAAGGATATGCAACAAAATACTAAACATGACTACTTTCATTTACATGACATTGTTGTTCCAAAAATTATGGTGTCCTGAAATGGGAGGACTATGTATAAACACTGCTGTAATTTCTACATGGTGAAAACAAAATGTATAAAAATGACCTTTATTAAAATCTGACAGTGCACTTTAACCACATGTGATTTTTTTTTTTCTATTACAAATTTCAAATTGCGGAGTACAGAGGCAAATAAATAAATGATGGGTCTTTGTCCCAAACATCATGGAGGGCTCTAAATTCCGTACAGACAGCACCCGTAGTCGGGATCGAACCCGGATCTCTGGTGCTGCATGCGTTGTAAGGCAGCAACTCTACCTACCGCTGCGCCACTCTGCAGCCCTGTATTTAATGATTTCTATTTAATATCCCTACCTATTATGGTGGGGTGTGAACACTTGTCTCTATCATATGGTCCAAACTACTAGATCGCCATTCAATGACTTAATTAGTATGCCAATGAACCTGAAACCATCATTGTTAGGTTTGTCTCGTATTTCCTGGACACAGTAATAACTGAATATTGGGTCATAAATTTCAATACCAGGCTGTAACCCCTGGATACAGGAGGCGATGTGTCACACGAAATACCAATCACTTCTTTGGAGCATTTAAAAAATCTGTTTACATTTGTGATATGTATGATCATAATTCTCTTTGTCACCAGCACAGAATCCAATGCTTGCATATTCTGGGGCATGTATTATCTGCATCTAGGGTATTGAGCAATAGAAAATCAATAGTTCCTTTGTATTCTACATTGGACTTTAAATATTACGTTTTAAATATTCACACAGGTGTGGAAACAAAAGGGAGAAGAATATCGCGTGACGGGATATGGCGGCTGGATGTGGATTAGTAAGACTCATGTCCATCGTTTTGTGCCTCGCCTACCTGGAAATACTAACATTCATTATAGAAAGCTAAAAGGTGTGTTTGTTGTATTTATAGTGTAACTGAATATTAATCATTTTCAATATCTTGACCAGTCACATATCAGTATAATAATTGTAGGCCATAAACTGGAGTTATTAAACTTGAAGAAGAATTTATATTTGTTATAGCTGAATCGAATTCAACCCCCCCCCCCCCACAATAAAAACTCAATGCATGTAATGCTTGAAGACAGTTCACTGTATTGCTGAGGGAATAGGGTCCCTTCAAAAACACCACCCCTCGGATACCAAGGATGCATCTAGCTTTAAATGAAACCGTTTGCAGATATGTTTTCAGATTGCAAATTTTCTTTGTCAAAATGGAATTAAAAATATAGCAAACCTTTTAAGTTAATGTAGCAACAAGGAAGTGTATTGTAAACTAGTATTTGATACTATTGTTCTCATCGAAAGCCTTGTTACATCATTTGTTAATTTTACATGAATGAAAATGCAAGTACCTTGGTCTAATATAAGAATTATTTTGATAAATTAAAAGGTCAACTGAAAGATGGTTCAGAATTGGATAAAAATGAGTGCTCCTCTGCAGTAAAAACAGAAACCGAAACTTCTGGCAAACACTGTTCATCTCAAGACTCTAAGGATCTACCAGAAAATGACACAGTCACAGATAAGTCTTTTGAGATAAAATCAGAAGAGGAAGAAAAAGTAGAAGAAAAGGAGGAAGGAATGGAAATTGATGCAAGTCCTGAGTCACAGCAAACTGAAAAGAAAGGTAAACGCGGTGCATAATAAACTTTATATTATCTAGGCGAATATTCACTACGAACAAAACAAATCAACATTTAAATATCCTTCACCTAAATGAATGAAAGAAAAAGATTATTGGCCAAGTATGTCCACATACAAGGAATTTGCCTTGGTGCTCCGCTCGCAAGTAACATACCGTAAACCATTCAGAATAAATCATAAAATATGAAAACATTAAGAATAAAACATTGTAGTTTAAACATGTGAATTAAATGAAATACCAGACCAAAAGGAGGCTACAGACTTTTGGTTTTTGAGTAGAGCCACTGCTCGTGGAAAAAAGCTGTTTTTATGTCTGGCTTTGACAGTCCGGAGTCGCCTTCCAGAGGGAAGTGCTTCAAAGACTTTGTGGCCAGGGTGAGAGGGGTCAGAGATGATCTTATCTGCTCACTTCCTCGCCCTTGCAATCTACAGTTTGTCAATGGGGGTAGGTTGCAGCCAACAACCTTCTCAGCTGATCGAACGATTCGCTGCAGCCTCCGGATATTGTGCTTGGTGGCTGAGCCAAACCATACCATGATGGAGAAGGTGAGGACAGACTCTACGATGGCAGTATAGAATTGGACCATCATTGCCTGTGGCAGGTTGTGTTTCCTCAGCTGCCACAGGAAGTACATCCACTATTGGGCCTTTTTGACTGTAGAGTCGATGGTGGCCCCCCATTTAAGATCCTTAGAGATGATGGTTCCAAGGAACTTAAAGGACTCCACAGAAGTGACTGTGATGTTGTTGATGGTGAGTGGGGGGCGGGGAGGGGGAGCACTCCTAAAGTCTACTATCAATTCCACCGTCTTAAGAGCATTGAGCTCCAGGTTGTTACGAAGGCACCAGGGCGCCAGCTGTGTCACTTCCTGTCTGTAGGCAGATTCCTCCCCATCCTGGATCAGTCCAATCAAGGTTGTCCTGTGACCACTTATCTCTTGTCAGGCTTTGTCCTGCCCCCATCTCTCTCCCAGCTTCCCTCTCACTACAATTAGTCTGAAAAGGCGTCACTTGTCTGTCTTCCAAAGACGCTGCCTGACCCGCTGAGTTATTCCAGCACTTTGTTAATTTTGTAAACTGGCGTCTACAATTGTGTCTATGAAATAAAATTTGCTAAGCTTGGAGGTGTAATATTTTTTTTGTAGTTTCATCTTTCTGATCTGGTTGTAGCTGCCTTGAATAATACTATTGTAATACAATGAAGTCACTGAAACCATATTTTTCAAATTAGGTCAAACTAATTAAAATAGATTATGTTAAACTGAAATTTGTACTCATCACTATAATCTCTCATTTAGTGGATCGTAGGATATTTTTCTAATTCAGAAAATACCTTTATAATTTTATCTCTGAACTAATTTAATTGATATTACCGTATTTTCTGAATTAGAAAAATAGGTTAGAGGAGGCAATAGTGGAGATTTATTAAACTCTCCATCTCCAGTTTAATTGCTCATTCCTAGCCTTTTTAAAAACTACTTTGTCTTAAGTCCGAACTAACCTATTGGGAGGCAGATTAGCACTAAGACCCCTTAATTAGTTTGGTTTGTCATACAAATAGAAAATATTAGTGGAGGAATTATGACAAAGGATATTACATAGAAACATAGAAACATAGAAATTAGGTGCAGGAGTAGGCCATTCAGCCCTTCGAGCCTGCACCGCCATTCAATATGATCATGGCTGATCATCCAACTCAGTATCCCGTACCTGCCTTCTCTCCATACCCTCTGATCCCCTTAGCCACAAGGGCCACATCCAACTCACTCTTAAATATAGCCAATGAACTGGCCTCAACTACCCTCTGTGGCAGAGAGTTCCAGAGACTCACCACTCTCTGTGTGAAAAAAGTCTTTCTCATCTCGGTCTTAAAGGATTTCCCCCTTATCCTTAAGCTGTGACCCCTTGTCCTGGACTTCCCCAACATGGGGAACAATCTTCCTGCATCTAGCCTGTCCAACCCCTTAAGAATTTTGTAAGTTTACTCATAATAACAATTATTAACTCGATGCTGTTTTATTTTAGAAAACATTGAAGTTGCCAGTATCGATTCGGATAAGTTGATCAAGGAGGAGCCAATGAATTTGGATGAGACCAAGAATGAATCCAGTTCAAAAGAGGAAAAATATATCTCAGCTGATCTCATCAATGTGAGTGAGGGCTTTCAACTGAGGACTTGGTATCAAAGGAGAGTGAAAACATCTAAATTAGATGGACTATTGGATCGGCGGGTGAAACAGTTTACCATGGAAGAGAAGCAAAGACAAGAAAAACTGAAACAAGAAGCCTTAAAGAAGTTACCAATAAAGGAACAGAAACGTATAACTGAACCACAGAAATCTGATCAACCTGAAAACATTCTTCAAAGAGAGCCTGAATCAGTGGAGCAAGAGAGAGGGCAAGTAGGTCAGAACTCTTCAAAGATTGTAGCTGAAAGCTCTGTAGTGTCAGATCAAGAAACAACAGATGGGAAAAATCAAGTATTGACCCATGAAAAAGCATTGTTGAAGGAACCGGGCATTAATAATGCAGTGTCTGTTGAAAAGGAAGCTGTTGAAAATTCCACTGAATCAGCGGTCAAATATGGTGAAATCCAGGAGCTCCATTTGAAAAGCAAGGAAAATGGCACGGATGGAAAAACACAGCCATTGGAAACAAGGGCAAATTCTGTACATAATAATGTTGATGCAAAGAATGAGAGCTTTGGGAAGAGCTGTGAGCCAATGGAGGGAAAAGAAAATGATTCCAATCTAAACACAAACACAAATGTGGAAGTGAATGTTGCTGAAGGCCATGGTGATCTGATGGAGACAGATGAATGCAGTGAAGGTAACAACACTGAAATTAAGCCAAGTAAAGAGGTTATTGGAGCTCTGCATGAGGGAAAAACAGATCGAGCCAGTGAAAATATTGCACCAATGAATGTTGAGAAAATGGTGTAAAAGAATTGCCTGACCACAAGGAAAGCAATAGTGTTGAAAATAGATGCCCTGAAAAAATGGATACAGAATGCTGTACAGAAAATAAGATCTCCGAAATGAAAGCTTTGGAAACCAAACTGGAACATCAAATAAATGGAAATGATGCAGTAGAATCTGTTGTAATGAAAAAATCTGAACTGGTCCCATCTGAAGCACCTGATGTTAATAACAGAGAACCCCTTAAGGAAAAAAACTGCCCTAAGGTAAACTCTGAAAATGAAATAAAATCATCAACAAAAGAGCCAAATGTAAAGCTAGTTATGAATGGAGATATTACCACAGATGACCTGGATGAAAAATCAAGCAGAAAAGATGGAAATGTTTTAACAGTTGCACATACTAAAGTCCATGATGGTATTTCAGCAGATAAGGAGGAGTATGATGATGATGTAGCACAGGACAAGGCCCCCACGATAGAGGATGCAATTGAACAGCTAAAAGCACCTAGGTTACACGATGCAGTCCCAGAAGTGAAGGCACCCAAGCGAGATGAAACTCCTCCTCTACAAGCAGATGATCCCAAGTTAGATAATATTTCTGAGATACTGAATTCTTCTGAAGTATCAGGACTTTCAAACCTAGCCTCAGATAAATTATCGGAGCCTGAAAATGAAGTTGGACAAGAACATGAAAGAACTCTCTCTCCATCCTTTGTTCCTGCAGCCGACGTCACTTTGAAGAAGGACTTCAGTGAGCAGAATGGGATACAGTCTGAAGATGAGGTGGCCGATAGCAATGGAGAACATGGGATTAAAACAGTTGTTACAGAAATGACCACCACAACTACAACTGTTTCCACGGAATCCAAGACTGTTGTTAGCGTGGCTGACACTTCGCAGAGCAATATTCCAGCGGTGCTCACTTCTGTTAAGAATTGTGCAGTTTCTTCAACAACAACCACCACAACAACTTTCACAAAAGTGTCCTCACCAAAACTAGACAGTACAGTGGACGCCTTGACAGTATCAGAAAAAACTGTTGTTACAACCACAGTGACTGATTCTATCGCCTCTCCAGATGGAGTGTCAACAACCACCATGACCGTAAGTAAAGAATATTCCACCAAGGACAGAGTGAAACTCATGCGGTTTTGTCGACCAAAAAAGACACGGTCTGGCACAGCCCTCCCTTCGTACCGTAAATTTATCACCAAAAGCAGCAAGAAGAGCATATTCGTTCTGCCAAATGATGATCTAAGGAAACTAGCCAGGCGATCCGGGATTCGGGAAGTTCAAGGATTTAACTACAATGCAAAGCCTGCTTTGGATATCTGGCCTTATCCATCTCCAAGACCAACTTTTGGCATTGCATGGAGGTATTCTAAATTAATTCTTCTTAAAATTGTTAACTGGATGGTATTTGGACCGTTGCTTGTACTTAAGATTGTTCTTTACTTCCCATCACTGACCAAAGTTTTGTTTCTTTAGAATGTTTATCATAGGTTATATCTGTTTATCAAAGGTCATACCTGGATAATCGTCTCCCTATGTACATGCCTTTGTATTTGACTCTTGATGTGAATAGATTCCAACATATGGCTGCCAGCTTTAAGTACTTCATCCAAGTAGCCGTCATTAATCTGTGTGGTTAAATAGTTAATGCAAGCTGGGTATTTGATTACTAGAGCTTATCTTTACAAAACTCTCAGTCTATTACCTCTCACCAAACTGCAAGCTATTTTTTATTATTGTCTGCACTATAACATCTGAATTAATTCTAACTGAAGACAGTGAATGCATAGAAACATAGAAATTAGGTGCAGGAGTAGGCCATTCGGCCCTTCAATTCTGCACCGCCATTCGATATGATCATGGCTGATCATCCAACTCAGTATCCCGTACCTGCCTTCTCTCCATACCCCCTGATCCCCTTAGCCACAAGGGCCACATCTAACTCCCTCTTAAATATAGCCAATGAACTGGCCTCGACTACCCTCTGTGGCAGAGAGTTCCAGAGACTCACCACTCTCTGTGTGAAAAAAGTCTTTCTCATCTCGGTCTTAAAGGGTTTCCCCCTTATCCTTAAGCTGTGACCCCTTGTCCTGGACTTCCCCAACATCGGGAACAATCTTCCTGCATCTAGTCTGTCCAACCCCTTAAGAATTTTGTAAGTTTCTATAAGATCCCCTCTCAATCTCCTATATTCTAGAGAGTATAAACCGAGTCTATCCAGTCTTTCTTCATAAGACAGTCCTGACGTCCCAGGAATCAGGAATCAGGAACCAGGAATCAATAGGAAAGAACTGCAGATGCTGGTTTAAATCGAAGGTAGACACAAAATGCTGGAGTAACTCAGCGGGACAGGTAGCATCTGGAGAGAAGAATTGGGTGAGGTTTTGGATCAAGACCTGGAACATCACCCATTCCTTCTTCCAGAGATGCTGCCTGTCCCGCTGAGTTACTCCAGCATTTTGTGTCCACAGTGAATGATAATCATTGTTTGTTGGTCTTGCCATCTTGTGGTTTGGTTTTGATTCAGATGTGAGTTTGTTATCAGATTGCCGATTGTTTTAACTACTTTCATTCGCGAAGAGATTTACTTTATGGATATGAATGTCTCTAACTTGAATTGCGTGGGGTATTCATAAGTGAATGTTTTCCTATATTACCCTTCCTGCTGCTGTTTTTTTTCTTCTTTCTTTGGCAGTCCTCCGGCATTGTGGGTGACTTGCTTCCTCTCTGGTTTAGTGGGTTGTGTGGTGACTGATGAGGCCAGTTTTGGAATGACAGCCTCTTTCACAGAGGGGCAAGATATATCCAGAAAGGATGGGGTGGGTAGGCAGCTTGAGGCTGTGCACTCCTTCTGCTGTTTTACAGTGTTCCTGTTTCATTTTAGTTTTACAGTTACAGCTTGGAAACAGGCCCTTCAGCCCATCAATGCCATGCACCATCAATCACCCTTTCACACTAGTTCTATGTTCTCCCACTTTTGCATCTACTCCCTACACACTAGGGGTAATTTACAGAGGCTAATTAACTGCACGTCTTTAGGATGTGGGAGGAAACCGGAACACCAGGGAAAACCCACGCGATCACAGGGAGAATGTGCAAACTCCACCCAGTGTGTTGTCTACTTGCTGCAGCTTGACTACCGAGATTGGAATAACCATGCTTCTACGGTGCACTACCTATAAATAAAAAAGTACTGTTTTAGTTCTGAAGATTAGTTCCACTGTCACATGAAGTTTCTGGAAGTTGATGAGGAGCACTGTGGCAAGAAAGATTGAAAATATTGTCAGGGTAGATGGTCATAATCTTTTACCAAGTTAGGAATGTCAAAGACTCGAGGGCAATGCTTAAAGGAGATGTGCAAGTTTATTTTTAGAGTGATGGGTGCCTGAAATGCATTGCCTACCACAGTGGTGTTGCAAGCAAATCCCATAGTAACATTTACAGTGCCTTCCATAATGTTTGGGACAAAGACCCATCATTTAATTATTTGCCTCTGTACTCCACAATTTGAGATTTGTAATAGAAAAAAATCACAGGTGGTTAAAGTGCACAGTCTGATTTTATTAAAGGGTATTTTTATACATTTTGGTTTCACCATGTAGAAATTACAGCTGTGTTTATACATAGTCCCCCCCATTTCAGGGCACCATAATGTTTGGGACACATAGCTTGACAGGTGTTTGTAATTGCTCAGGTGTGTTTAATTGTTTCCTTAATGCAGGTATAAGCTCTCGGCACCTAGTCTTTCCTCCTGTCTTTCCATCACCTTTGGAAACTTTTATTGCTGTTTATCAACATGAGGACCAAAGTTGTGCAATGAAAGTCAAAGAAGCCATTATGTGACTGAGAAACAAGAATAAAACTGTTAGAGACATCAGCCAAACCTTAGGCTTACTGAAATCAACTGTTTGGAACATCATTAAGAAGAAAGAGAGCACTGGTGAGCCTACTAATCGCAAAGGAACTTGCAGGCCAAGGAAGACCTCCACAGCTGATGACAGAAGTAGTCTCTCTAAAAAATAAAAATCCACAAACACCTGTCTGACAGATCAGAAACACTCTTCAGGAGTCATTGTGGATTTGTCAATGACCACTGTCCGCAGAAGACTCCACGTACAGAAATACATAGGTGACACTGCAGGATGCAAACCACTGGTTAGCCACAAAAATAGGATGGCCAGGTTACAGTTTGCCAAGAGGTACTTAAAAGAGCAACCACAGTTCTGGAAAAAGGACTTGTGGACAGATGAGATGAAGATTAACTTATATCAGAGTGATGGCAAGAGCAAAGTATGGAGGAGAGAAGGAACTGCCCAGGATCCAAAGCATGCCACCTCATCTGTGAAGCACAGTGGTGGGGATGTTATGGCCTGGGCATGTATGGCTGCTGAAGGCTCACTTATCTTCATTGATGATACAACTGCTGATGGTAGTAGTATAATGAATTCTGAAGTGTATAGACACATCTTATCTACTCTAGTTCAAACAAATGCCTCAAAAAGCTAAAAAATAGTCAATTCTTGAGTGGCCAATTCAATCGCGATCTGAACCCAAATGAGCATGCCTTTTATATGCTGAAGAGAAAACTGAAGGGGACTAGCCCCCAAAACAGCCATATGCTAAAGATGGCTACAATACAGGCCTGGCAGAGCATCACTAGAGAAGTCACCCAGCAACTGGTGATGTCCATGAATTGCAGACTTCAAGCACTCATTGCATACAAAGGATGTGCAACAAAATACTAAACATGACTATTTTCATTTTCATGACATTGCTGTGTCGAAAACATTATGGTGCCCTGAAATGGGGGGCTATGTATAAACACTGCTGTAATTTCTACATGGTGAAACCAAAATGTATAAAAATGACCTTTATTAAAATCTGACAATGTGCACTTTAACCACATGTGATTATTTTCTATTACAAACCTCAGATTGTGGAGTACAGAGGCTAATGGGTAAATGATGGGTCTTTGTCCCAAGCATTATAGAGACTTTTGGGTAATTACATGGATATGCAGGGAGTGGAGGGATATGCATCACGTGCAGGTAGAGGAGATTAGTTTAACTTGGTACCATGTTCGGCACAGACATTGTGGGCCTAAAAACATGTTCCTGTGTTGGACAGTTCTATGTTCTATGACATCTGTAATTTACTGAGATCTGTTCAGATCAATATACGCATGCTGTCATGAAGCAAACATAAGATGGAGATGAATTTCTATGGGCATCTGCATATGAAGACTGCTCTGCAGGTCTTCTTGATTGATGGAGTCAGGAGCTGGTGAGAACTCTACATTTGTCCAAATGAAGAGAACGAAGATTCATTGTTATCTGAGAAAAGAACTTCTTACACATCACAAATCCTTGATTCCGTATCCTGATAATATGCCCTTATTTTTGTTTTAGTTCCCCTTTGCAGTTCTGTGACTTTGCACAGCTTAACTACATAACGTGTAGTAGGGTAGACAGTGAGTTCTGACTAGCGTCACAGGTGTTGGCATTGACATTTTGCGTTTAACCCCAATCTTCAGATGTAAGATTTTTTAGCAAATTGTTCTCTGGTTACTATAGCCCATTGTATACAGTCATATTGCCTTGAAAGGCACAATGGATTTGTTCTCTTGTCTTACCACTTTTGGAGTATTAATTAAAAATTAACCATAGTAGTAGGATGAAACTTGGATCTTTCCCATCAAATAAGACTTTGCTCACATGAAATTATTTCAAGTAAGTTCAAATATACTGGTGGTATGATTGCGCAGTGTCGTTATCCTAAAGTGATTGTCTAACTCCAATTAAATAGGAAAATCGTGTATAGTGGGGTGCTTGAATAACGATTCAAAATTTATTTTTGTAATAGTGTGAGTTGAAGTGATGCCTTTCTCAATAACTTTGTATGAACTTTTATGAAATCTTGTCATTATATGCATTATATGATTTGTATTCTTTAGCCTTTCTATCAATAAGGTGGACAAGTAAAACTCAAGCTTTATGAGCATGACTGAGTTATTTACGCTATTATCTTAGTCACAGGTAACCCAAGCTTAATTTGCAATGATTTATCAGCCTGGTGCTGGAGTGTAATGTGGAAGTGGTGTATTGTCAAAGAGTCCTGTTGTAATTTCTTAAGTAAGCCTATATGTTATAAATTGAGATGTAGCTGGTCTCAATCATTTTGAATATTGCTGCCTAATTTCTGCCCACGTTTGTAATGGTGCATACCATCTTGATATGTGAAATGACCTTTACAAACTTTATTTCTATGCCAATTGCTTGGTGTACACTAATTTGCTTTATTCTGCAATTGGTTACATTTAAAGTGAACATCTTAACCAATAAATTATATTCCGTAATCTGAGGAAAAAGTGAACAGTTCACCCATTTTAATTTAAGTGTTCAAATGCCTGTGTTTTCTGCCCCGTCTCTCTGTAATCCATTCCACTGCAACGACCTTCAGATAGTTGAGTTTCTCCAATTTTGGCCTCTTGCAAAAACCTGATTTTTGCTGCTGCATAATTGAAGCCTTACCTAGCCTAACAGGTTCTAGAGTTGTACATTTCTCCAATCTCCACTCTCCTCCTTGAAGTTTCTCTTTAAAACTTACTTGTTTGGCCAAGCATTTGTGACCTATCCACTATCCCTTGCATGATTTGGCATCAATTGGTTGACACAATAATTGCTTTAGACTGTTTCAGGTACATTATAAGCATCTTTCAAATTTGAGTTTTGAAGATATCTATTTTTTTAAATATCTTGCTTTTTAACTTAATACCCTGAGAGAGGTATCGCAGACTGCGAACTTTCCATCCATTGGAGTGACAGGTATAACAGATGACATTTCAAATGTAAGTTAGTGCTATGGATAGATGGTCCAGGCTTAGTATTGTATAAGAAGTTTGCAAAGTATTGCCCATTTTATTAATCGAATCGCAGTGCAAATAATAGAATGTGGGGACAAATGTTAGTTCAGTATCTTATATGACGATTCCTCAAGGCTACATTTGGTATAAAGACACATGCTGGATCACAGTCAAATAATTTCCACAATAGGCCATGAGGAAATAATAAAACTTCAGTTTAAAAATATAATATCGCCTAGTTTCAAATGAGATGGTAAAATGCTTATATGTTGTCTGTACAATAAAATCCCATACCACTCCCGAGCTTTCAATTAGTGGTGTCTTATATTTTTGCCCAGGTATCGACTACAAACTGTGAAGTCCTTAGCAGGTGTCAGTCTTATGTTGCGGTTATTGTGGGCATGCTTGCGATGGGATGACATGGCAGTTAAACCACCAGCAGGTGTCAGCACTGCTCGTACAGGTATGGGTAGCATGAACACATTTGTGGTTGCAACTTAAAAGTTGCATTCTCAAGTAGTTTGATGAAGTGTATTTGCAGCTGTTCAGGTATTAGATACCACAAAATTAAGTTTTATGCAAGCTGCGTGCTCTTCAGAGTATAATATTTCTCGTGTACTTGTTAACTTTCATAAATGAACAAAAAATATGGCAATCCATAGAAGGAAATGAGAGGGAGATAAAAAGACACAAAAGTGCTGGAGTAACATAGTGGGTCAGACAGCATCCGTGGGAGAACATGGATAAATGATGTTTCAGATTGAGACCCTTCTTCAGCGTCAGAGAGAGGAGGAGAACGTCATCAAAGTAGGCATATCTTGAGGAGATTTTTCAGTAGAGCAGTCAAATTGTAGAAACAAGGAACTGCAGATGCTGGTTTGGGGGGAAACAAGATACAAAGCACTGGAGTAACTCAGCAGGTCGGGCAGCATCTCTGGAGAACATAGAATAGCGACGTTTCAGGTCAGGACCCTTCCTCGGACTTGCATTAGCATGCTACTTCTCAGTGTGTATATTTTTTAAATCATACGTTTAAATAAGGGAATTTTGGTGACTGCGATGTCACCAAGAAAGTTTAAGGACTTTTAAGAGTACACTGGAGAGATATCTATTCCCTGGAAAACTCAGTATAACTTATAAAGATCAAGATTGCAATTTAATAGTCATGACTTTTCTGTCATTTGAAGTTTAGGTGTTTTGTCCTGTCCATTGTTATTACTGTAATAGAAGTAATCTGGCTTTTTTTGACCAAAGGACAGCTTCAAGTCTTAGAACGCCATGAGTTTGATGCACAGTTGAGGGAAAAGATGTTAGCATGATGATCAAATAGTTCCCTTTATTTGTTTATTGTTGTAATGACAAATAATTACTTTTTCAGTTACTACACACTGAAAGGCACATTGAGTGTAAACTTTGAAAAATGATGCTCAAGACTTTAAAATGCATGCATGATGTTCATTTTGGGCAGTGCAGTGGTGCAGCAGGTAGTGCTGCTGTAATCTATCTCCAGTGATCTGAGTTTGATCCTGACTTCTGATACTATCTGTGGGAATTGCACGTTTTCCCCAGGTCTTCAGTTTCCTCCCACATCCAAAAGATGTGCCGATTGCTAAATTGCTCTCGTGTAGGAGGGTAGTAGGAGAACCAAGGGAGTTCATGGAGCTTATGAAAGAGAATTGGTTTCAGATAAATAATTTGGGGAATGAGATTCCTCTGAGAACCAGCATATAGTTAATGTATACAATATGGTTTTGTAAAGAAATATGAAGTTATTCAAAGATTGTCCCCTTTCAAGCTGCCTTGGTGATTAAATACATAAAATGGCAAAATGTTGAAAATGTTCAAATTGGGACAAGATCAAAATCTGAAAACTGCATCAAATGAATGTATCAAGGTGGGACAGTGACTACTGTGCCATATGTGTCAATGGTAGGTGGAGAAGATAATGCTGGAATTTGAGAAATTATGCTTGTCAGTAAGAATGTTCAGATAAACTTGTCAAAGTATCTGCATGTATCAGTGCCTGAAAGTCCAGGCTCAGCAATGTCCATAGTCTGGGTTGAAAGAGTAAGGTGTGTAATTTCAGCTATTCAAGAGTTGATTTTGCAAAGAATCCTGATTGCGAGGTTACAAGCAGGAAGGGATAAAAAAGTAAATGACTTTTTAATGATAAACCTAAATTATACAGAAACATAAATGCAGTGCACAAAATATTTTTATGGTATTACTTAATATTTGTTGAATTTTAAGTTGCGATTATTGCTATTTACCTTCAAGTTGTCCATCCGATATGTTATGGATAATAAAAATAAAAGTATGAATTCACGCACATTATTGCAGAAACTACAGAAACTGATATCACCACCACTGAGATTATCAAACGCAGAGATGTTGGACCTTATGGAATCCGTTCTGAATACTGCATTCGGAAAATTATCTGTCCCATTGGTGTACCTGAAACTCCAAAAGGTATAGCTCATCTTGTGAATATGTTTTTATATCGAATGTAGCATTTTCAGCATCTTTTTGTTTTAATTTTAGTGCAGAGATTTATTTCTAGTTCTTTTGACATTAGCTTTATTTAAATTTAAACCTTTATTCCAGATTTTACTGCTCCCTTAAACCTAACATTAGATTAATTCCCTATGATGGACATGGAATTAATGCACCCTCACTTCAAGATTGTTAATTCATTCTGGTGTGGGTGTGGGTAATCGAATAGAAATGCTTTCATTGTTCTTTGTTGTTAACATAAACTAATATGTGTCGTTGGTTCTGCTACTGGAGCTATTCTGCATCTCCTGGTTACTGGCAAGAAAAACAACCAAACTCTCCCATTTTAACCAAATGTCCCTACCGCTGCATTATTTTAACTCTCTGGTTTTCCATGTTACCATATAGGTTTATTGTATCTGTTTTTCAAATTATCATTTGAAGTCCCCTCTTTTTGTTTGTAATTATGTATTTCATCCGAGTTTGTCTCCCCGCCAGCACAGGCTATTTCCCATCTATCATCCTTGTCCTTATTTAAAGCTATTGATCTTTGTATAGTGATTCAAACTTGTTTTATCTGCAATGGCTACTGAACCAAGCCCATCAAGCTTAATACAATCGTATTACCTTTGCATGTTCTCCATGTGACCACGTGACCTCCAGTGCTTTGATTTTCTCTAACATCCCAAGGACCTGCGGGTTTGTATTAGCCTCTGTAAAAGAAAATGCCTTTGATATACATGGAGAGGATGCAAAAGTAGGATAACATAGAACTAATGGGTGATCGGTGGTCAGCATGGACTTAATGGGCCAAAGGGTCTATATCCATGCTGTATATTTATACTAAACTAAACTAAACAGCTAGCATTTTATTGAATGTATTTGTAGTTCTGCATAAAACACTCTTTCCAGTACCTTGACTTTTCTTGTGTGTTTCACATTAGGGTTCAGATTTCATCTCACTCCGTTAAACACTTCATCTCGGTCATTTGTATCCTTTTCATAAAATCTTAGAAACAAGGCACAGAAGTGGGTAATTTTAGCCCCCATCATCCTCGCTGGCTCTCAGCAAGAATCCCATTTGCTCATTTTAGGGCTGTAACTGCTCCACCTTTCCTCTCCAAATACCTTCTGGGCCAGCCTACCACATGGGAGCTTGTCAAAAGCTTTATTGATGTCCATGTAAACCATATCCATTGTACTACCTTCATCAATTTTCCTAGCTGTCACCTCAAAATCTCAATCAGTTTTGTGAAACAAGATCTACCTTGCACAGAACAGTGCTGACTCGTACTCAATCCCTGTCTTTCCAAGTTAACACCGATCCTGTTCCTCAGAATCTTCCCTAACTGATGTAGGGCTCAACAACCTGTAATTTTCCGTAAGGATGACAAGAATTAGTGAGTTTCTGGAAAATTGTACAAAATGACAGTGTGCTGCAGGACTGGCTTGCTTATTAAACCCAAGCTTTTGAATCTCAACTTTGATACTTGTACCACTGCAGTCTGTGTGCACTGCATTTTGGCAGCTCTTAATCAGGCCAGCAGATGAAACTCCTTGCTGTCTTGATATGCTCCACATATGGAATTGAAAGTGTGTGTTAGTCTAACCTGAAGATGACAGATGTGCATGGACTATTGTTCCCTTAGTTTAAGATGTGAAATACAGGCAGGAAAAAAAAAGAAGCATGATGTTGAAGATCAGGAAATTCTGAAAGATGTTTTCAAAAATATTGTACAATATGTTACTTATCGGTTAATGCTTTAATTATTTTTATTTTTTCCCATTTCTCGCCCGTTTTAAAGAAACTCCAACACCTCAGAGGAAAGGTCTTCGATCTAGTGCTTTACGACCGAAGAAGATTGAGGCCCCAAAACAGACTGGTCCTGTTATAATTGAGACCTGGGTCCCAGAAGAAGAACTGGATTTGTGGGAAATTCGCAGTTTTGCAGAGAGGTAGAATGGATTTGGGTTTCTGTGATAAATTATTGTACAATGGTAGTTCTGAAAAACATTTTGTCTCGAGTTACTTAAGTTGGGAGGCTTATAAGAGATGAAGCAATATAGAAATTGTCATTATTGTACAGCTTCAGATTTTCCTGATTGTATAGGGTATACGATTAATCTGAAACTTATGTTGCAATATTTGGTACTTATATAACATTCCAATTTCTACATTTGTGCTTCATGTAAGAACATCAGAAAGAAGTAGGAGACGGCAATTGGCTCTTCAGGTCTGCTCCATTATTCATCAAGACTTTTTTTAAAACCTCACTGGATATATTAATCTGTGAAGGCGCATTATTTTAAGCCCAGGTCTCTTGTTTTTTTTTTTTTTAATTTGGGCACTATCAAGTAAAGTAAATGTAGAAGGAAGATGCCGGTATTCCCTGTTTATAAAGGATGTTGATAGAATTTCTTCAACTCCCACATATCCCATGCTAGCCATTTCTAGAATGATGTGCACTTCAATGCTAATGCTGGCTGTGGACTTGAGCCCAATAGCAAATGGATCAATGGAAGTTCATTTCACTTAGGCTTTCACCACGTGCCCGATTCAAACCCAGCCCAGATGACATAGAGGTCCAGAAAACATAGAAGTTTTCTATTCCTAAACATCCCTCGTGAAAGAATCTGAGGTAGTTCAGATCCAATTTCTGATAATTGGAAAACTGCAACAACTGGCAGTATCACTCACCACAGGGTGTCAGCTATCAGAAAAGAGAAACATCTGTTTTCCTTGTGCAGTAACTCCTACTATCCTTGATTTTTAATTTCTACTTGATGCTTAAAGTGCTTAAATTAGTATTAATAAATCCCAAATTGGGATTCTACCCCCTCCTCCCAGTTTCTTTTTTTTTTACTGAGAAGCACTAACCAATACCAATAACCTGAGACCCTAACACACAAATTTCTGTTGAACATATTGTAGAAGAATGGCATTTGTCCAAGTCTATTTTAAGATATCATTTTGTTTTAATGAATGTTTTTTGGTCATTCGCTTGCTTGTGTGTTCTAGGGTGGAAAAGGAGAAGGCCCAGGCTGCTGAGCAGCAAGCAAAGGTTAGTGAGCAGAAGAAGTCCGAAGAGTTCAAGGCCCAACTCGAGGCCCAGCTTAAACAGCAGCGCTTGGCTGCTCAGCAGGTGGGAAGGCATAAGATTTCCTTATCCCACCTGTCAATAAGTTGCATTATTTAACAACTTAACAGGGTTTTCATTTTTGTTTTATTAATTTTGCCACTGTTGGTGGCTTATTTTCAGCAGTACCAAATTTACACTTTGTGAATAATTGCATCATTGATCTTTAAACAATTTAAATTCTTACATAAAGGAAATAACACCTTGCGGTTATATTTTTTGTTAAATGTAGTATTTTTGACCACCTGGCAAGCGATTCGGATTTTCATTTGTTGATTTAGTCGATTTCTCATTCCAAAGGCTTGGCAGGATTCCAGTCTAGAGTTGTTCAGACATTGATTTAGGAAAGGTGTTCTTGCATAAGAGATTACTGTGGAGTTTGTCACTGGAGCAGGAAAATTTTAGGGAATTTTAGGAAAAGATTACATTGACTGGGATCATTTTCTTTGGAATGGAATAGACAGAACAAAATAAAATCAGTCCAGCGGCATAAAATGACACAAGGACAAGACAAGATGAATTGAGATAATTTTCCTAGAGCAATGTTATTAACCAGAAGACGTATTGGAGGAATGTTTGGGGGGGGGGGGGGAGAGTGGAAGATGGAAAAAGTGAAGAAGTTGAATTTTTTCCCCCCCATTGAGGGTGGCAGATGTGTTTAAAGGAAACTTGAAAGCTTTAAGTGCTGTAACCAGGAAGGTTACACACAAGAAATTAGGAGAGTTTTCAAATCATCTTGATAAGTACACCCTCTATAAACAATAGACAAAAATATACTCACAGTTGCTGAGCTTAGATTTGGTGCAGGGTTGAGTTTCATTAGCTCTACAGATACATTTGTGGAATAAATGTGTGACTGGATGAGACCCCCAGAGGATGAGAGTCAAAGTCCTTGCGAGGGATTCAAAGGTGTCTACTTTACTCTCCCAATGTGCACAGCGAGGGTGGACAGAATTGGCAAAATAATGTTCTGGATTTCTCTTTATAACAATTTAAAGCACCAGAAAGTAGAAATGGTAGAAATATTTTCTCCATTTCTCACTACAACATTTCTTATTCCTCACTCTCCAGTCATTTGGGTGAAATGGAAAACTCATGACAATTCGCTGTGCATCTTAATGGACAAATACCTTGCTTGATGATACTTCTTTGAGTAGGTTGATTCTTCCTCGAAAGGCTAATTTTCAATGATCAAATTCAAAGGAAGTTTGATTAGCGTTGCCATAAAAGTTTCAAAGCATATACTTGTTCAACTGCAAATTGACAAATGCAAATAGATTGTGTTTAGTACTAGGTGCTTGATGTATTGAGAGTTTTAAGATGACATGAATCAACTTTATCAATATATATTACAGCAGGCAGTGAAGAAGCGAATGGCATGTTGGCCTTTACAACAAGAGGAGTTAACTATAGGAGCAAAGAGGTTGTTCTGCAGTTGTACAGGGCCCTAGTGAGACCACACCTGGAGTATTGTGTGCAGTTTTGGTCCCCTAATTTGAGGATGGACATTCTTGCTGTTGAGGGAGTGAAGCGTAGGTTTACAAGGTTAATTCCCAGGATGGCGGGACTGCCATATGCTGAGAGAATGGAGCAGCTGGGCTTGTGCACTCTGCAGTTTAGAAGGATGAGAGGAGATTTCTTTGAAACATATAAGATTGTTAAGGGTTTGGACATGCTAGAGGCAGGAAACATGTTCCCGATGTTGGGGGAGTCTAGAACCAGGGTCCACAGTTTAAGAATAAGGAGTAAGCCATTTAGAACAGTGACGAGTAAACCTCACAGAGGGTGGTGAGTCTGTGGAGTTCTCTGCCTCAGAGGGCGGTGGAGGCGGGTTCTCTGGATGCTTCTAAGAGAGAGCTAGATAGGGCTCTTGAAGGTAGCGTAGTCAGGGGATATCGGGAGAAGGCAGGAACGGGGTACTGATTGGGGATGATCAGCCATGGTCACATTGAATGGTGGTGCTGGCTTGAAGGGCTGAATGGCCTACTCCTGCACCTATTGTCTATTGTATATATGACCCAGCCTATTCATTGCAACTTGTACCTTTGGCACCTGAAGCTGATCTATTACATTTTCATCTCTATCTTTTTCATCTGGTTAGTTAATAATAGTTTTGTAACATGTGTAATAAAGTTACAGCAGATTTTATCTTGTGGTGTTTTAAGGAGAATTATACTTTGTGGGTATTATGAAAGATTTAATATTAATTTACAGAGAATGTTGTTTGTCTTCATTAGCAATTAAAAAGGTTTATATTTCATAATTATTAGCTAGTTGCAGAACTTTGGCATTGATACTATATTATCATTCCACTATACATTGGGATTTAATTGTATGTTTCTGGTCTTTGTCTGTGCCATTTTTTATGTCTTAAAATTCAAGAATATCTTCATCTGTTGAGTAAATGTTTCAGTAATTAAATGTTATTACCATTTCATTAAAAATGTACCGCGTGTTAACCTACAAATATGTAAACAGTTAAACAAGTTTTATTTTAAATGGTTGGGAAGGCTTCAAATTAATTGTAGTCAACATTTCAAAAGCTCACAATCTGGACATTATCACTTATTTCTGTAGGGTGGTCCAGAAAAGTACAGTTAAATTATTTATATGCCACTGTTTGTTTGAAAATGTTCTGAATGCTTGCCATAAGTAATATTATTGATAATAATGTACTTGAATATTCCACAGTTTATATCTGTTAATAAGGTTGGTTTGTACCTGGTGTGAAGGATGAGAATAGCAGACTGGGATATTTCCTTGTCGATCTGAAGATTGAAATATTGTGTTTTTGTGTGAAGATATTTTTTGTTCTTGAAAAACCTTTGGTAACTTTTATTGTACCTTGACAGAAGCGTCTTGAGCAGCAAAAGTTGTCAGCCACGCCTAATTCTGCTGCTCCTGCCTCTACGACCAACAGTACCGCTACCACTATTGCCACTCCCCAGAAGTTAGTGGTGGGCTCCTTGGCAGGACAGGTCTCCCCAGGAACAAAAGTGGTATTTACCACTAAAGTGGGTTCACCAACTACAGTGACATTTCAGCCAAACAAGAATTTTCAGCAGAGTTTCGCAACTTGGATCAAGCAGGGCCAGAGTGGATCAGGTTTGTGTCTTAATGGATGCATCTTCTTAGTACCTGTATTTATATGAGAGTGAGTGACAAAAGAACGTGATCCAAAGTGTAATTGAATTTGCCGCTAATTTCATAATTTCAGTTTCACCAAAAATACGTTGCAGAAGCTTGTTCTTATCCAGCGAAATGGGGAGGAAAGTTAGTTAACTTTTAATGTTGTTGATGACTTTTTTCAAGAATTAAGATGTGCTAAGCTGTTATTATTGCTCAGCAGACTGCCTGGTCCTAAATAGAAAGCATATTTTGTAAAATATGACTCCTAATTCATATCAATATTTCAAAATCTAAAGTACTCATCTGTAAAGTGAAATGTTCCAAACTTCTACTTTAAATTTGTTTTGCCCAATCTTCATTTTACATTATACTGTGAAAAGTTGAATATTGATTTTTTTTTTTTGGCTTCATCGTATGCTGTTTGTGTATACTTCAATGTAATTGCTGCTCAGCCAGATGACTGACATGACAGATTGCAGAGATCCAGGGATGCATTTGAATTGAAGCCTGACAACAGCTGATGACAAAAAGAGGAGGTTCTTGCCATAGATTGCCAGACCTTTTGTAGGCAGCTTTCTTCTATGTTGTAGCCTCTGTGAACAAATTCTGGGTCATCTGTTTTGCCCCTTCATGCTCGCTGGATCAGGCAACTTCACTAATCAATGTGTTAAATGTACTCAGCACACATAGTTGAGCAAAAACAAATTGCATATTTTTGTGTGAGAAAGAACTGCAGATGCTGAATAAAATCGAAGGTAGACTCAAAATGCTGGAGTAACTTAGCTGGTAAGACAGCATCTAAGAAGAGAAGAAGACAGCATCTAAGAAGAGATGGAGGAGGTGCAAGTGAACCTCTCAATCAAGCTTTCCAGGTGAGGCAGAGGTTCACTTGCACCTCCTCCAACCTCAGCTACTGCATCCGCTGTTCCAGGTGTCAACTTCTCTACATCGGCGAGCAAGCGCAGGCTCGGCGATCGTTTTGCTGAACACCTCATCTCAGTCTGTCATAACCAACCTGATCTCCCGGTTGCTCAGCACTTCAACTCTCCCTCTCATTCCAAATCTGACCTTTCTGTCCTGGGTCTCCTCCATTGTCAGAGTGAAGCCCAGCGCAAATTGGAGGAACAGCACCTCATATTTCGCTTGGGTAGTTTACACCCCAGCGGTATGAACGTTGACTTATCTAATTTCAGATAGCCCTTGCTCTCTTCCTCCTTCCCCTCCCCTTCCCAGTTCTCCTATGTCCTGCTGTCTCCCCCCACTTTCTATCTTTTTCCCGCCCCCCCCCCCCCCCCCCCCCCCCCGACATCAGGCTGAAGAAGGGTCTCGACCCGAAACGTCACCCATTCCTACTATCTCGATAGATGCTGCCTCACCCAACTGAGTTACTCCTTGCATATTTTTGTCTTTGACTGGGCAAGTAACAAACATAGAAAATAGGTTGCACGAGTAGGCCATTCAGTCCTAGTCAGCACCGCCTTTCAATATGATCATGGATGTTCCTCCAAAATCAATACTCCGTTCTGGCTTTTCCCCCATATACCTTGATTCCCTTACCCCTAAGAGCTGAATTTAACTCTTTCTTGAAAACATCCAGTAAATTGGCCTCCACTGCCTTCTGTGGCAGAGAATTCCACAGATTCACAACTCCGGGTGAAAAAGTTTTTCCTCATCTCAGTCCTAAATGGCCTACTTATTCTTAAACTGTGACCCATGGTTTTGAACTCCCCCAACATTGGGAACATTTTTCTTGCATCTACCCTGCTAATCCTCCAAGAAATGTGTATGATTCGATAAGACCCCCTCTCATCCTTCAAAATTCCAGCGAATGCAAGCCCAGTCAACCCATTCTTTCATCATATGTCATTCCCGCCATCCCGGGAATTAAACTGGCGAACCTACGCTGCACTCCCTCAATAGCAATAATGTCCTTCCTCAAATTAGGAGACCAAAATTGCACATAATACTCCAGGTGCTGTCTCACCAGGACCCTGTACAACTGCAGTAGGACCTCCTTGCTCCTAAACTCAAATCCTCTCGCAATGAAGGCCAACATGCCATTGGCTTTCTTTACTGCCTGCTGTACCTACATGCTTACTTTCATTGATGATGTACAAGCACACCCAGGTCTCGTTGTCCCTCCCCTTCTCCTAATCTGACACCATTCAGATAATAATCTGCCTTCCTGTTCTTGTCACCAAAGTGAATAACCTCACATTTATCCACATTATACTGCATCTGCCCACTCACCCAACCTATCTAAGTCACCCTGCGGCCTCATAACATCCTCCTCGCAACTCACACTGCCACCCAGCTTTATGTCATTCGCAAATTTATTGATGTTACATTTAATTCCCTCGTCTAAATCGTTAATATATATATATTGTAAACAACTGGGGTCCCAGCACCGAGCCTTGCGGCACCCCACTAGTCACTGCCTGTCTTTCTGAAAGGGACCCGTTAATTCCTATTCTTTGCTTCTTGTCTGCCAACCAGTTCTCTATCCATGTCAATACCCTACCCCCAATACCATGTGCTATAATTTTTACACACTAATTTCTTGTGTGGGATCTTGTCAAAGGGTTTTTGAAAGTCCATACACACCACATCCACTGGCTCTCCCTTATCCATTCTACTTGTTACATCCTCAAATTTCCAAAAGATTAGTCAAGCATGATTTCCCCTTCATAAATCCATGCTGACGTTGACTGATCCCGTCACTGTTTTCCAAGTGCACTGCAATAACATCTTTAATAATCGACTCGAGTATCTTCCCCACTACCGATGTAAGGCTAACTGGTCTATAATTCTCCGTTTGCTCTCTCCCTCCTTTCTTAAAAAAGTGGAGTTACATTGGCTACCCTGCAGTCCACAGGAACTGATCCAGTGTCGAGAGAACATTGGAAAATGATCACCAATGCATCCACGATTTCTAGGACCACCTCCTTGAATATTCTGGGATGCAGACCATCTGGCTCAGGGGATTTATCTACCTTCTGTCCCAACAGTTTACCTAACACCATTTTCTGACTAATATGGATTCCCTTCAGTTCCTCCCTCCCATTAGATCCTCGGTCCCCTAGTATGTCCGGGAGATTGTTTGTGTCTTCCTTAGTGAAGACAGAACCAAAGTACTCGTTCAACTGTTCTGCCATTTCGTTGTTTCCCATTATAAATTCACCTGTCTCTGACTGTAAGGGACCTACATTCATCTTCACTAATCGTTTCCTGTTTACATACCTATAGAAACTTTTACAGTCAGTTTTTATGTTTCCCGCAAGCTTTCTTTCATGCTCTTTTTTTTCCCCCTCTTAATTAACTCCTTTGTCCTCCTCTGAGTTCTAAATTTCTCCCAGTCTTCTGGTTTGCCGCTTCTTCTGGCCAATTTACATGCCTCTTCCTTGGCTTTAAACTACGTTTGGAAACAATTCGTGATGGTGGCCTATTTAACTGGTTTCATCTGTCATGGAGGTCTCAAAATGTGAATAGAGCATTGAAAATTTACATTAATTATTTCTTTGTTCTTATTTTTGCACATCATTGTACATTTGGCATTTGTCACAGGGCCGAGGAGGAGAATTGGGCAGTGTTCCACAACGCTGTCCTTCAGTGGGAAAGGCATAAAGCTGTCTGTGTTCATCAAGGGTTGCTGAACTATGCATGACATCATATATTGGACATCAGCTGGGGAATGAAAGCACTTGCAGGGTTTTCAGTCATGCTTAGTAGAAAGTCTTGAATTTAAAAATGTGCCTATTTTGCAACAGATCAATCAATATATTTAAATAGTTTGAATGCATTCAATTATGCATCAGTGGTTGCTAATCATACACAAGTGGGTTAATAACATCTCATCATTATTTGACTTAACTGTACATTTGGTTACTTGTACAGTCAAAACGACAAAAATATGCATAATGTTTATGAAACGTGCATGCTTGGCTCTTTTCAGTATTTGCTTTTTCAATTTGGTTTTATTGTTTAACAGCAGACACAATAATTTCTTCAAACACTAGCTTTTATTCTCTACATGTTTGCAAATATAAGTAAGTACTTTTATTCTCTGGCTATCTATTAGTTACCAGCACAGTTGCCACTACAGGTACAACAATTGCCACCGCAGGTCAGACGTTCCAGATCACAGGGAGCCCGGTTACCATGACGGGAAAGATGATAACTGCCAAGCTTCCACTTCCTGCAAACAGCAAAATCCTCACCGTCAATGTGCCAACCACTCAAGGAGGTAGGGTGGAGTCTATTAATGTGTTATTTATGTGACAGAAGGTTAAATTGTTACACCAATGTCTGTCAGGGTATAACTGGCTGCAGTATCCTTTTTTAAATCGAGATACAAGAGACTGCAGATGTGGGAATCTGGAGCAACAAAAGGAGAGTTGCTGGAGGAACGCTGAATTACTCCAGCATTTTGTGGCTGTCTTCGGTGTAAACCGGCATCCACAGTTCCTTCCTACACAGCTCTTTTGTTGTTGTATTTCTAATCATGTTTGTTGTTGTGCGACATACATCATTGCCTCTTTTTTTAAATTTATAAACTGTACTTAGTATGGGGTGGAAAAGCTGCTGACCTCAGACAGCAGCGAACGTTGGTTGACCCTAGTTGGTGACCCAATTATCTTCATTTTTTAAATAAGACAATTGGCCCCAGTGCCATTCTGCACTGGCCGTTTGCAAATATTTGTGGATTTCTGCAAGTTACAAGAGCTGCTCCATTCTAGCCTAGTTTCAACCCCGCATTGTTGTATTCACAGAATTGCACTCTTTATCCCAGTCTCCTCCACCACAATGCATGTCCCACCAGATGGAAACAGCCAGCAGAGGTTCCCGCTAAGTGCTATATACTAAGATAGGAGTCCTCCAGCAAGTTCTTAACATTGACAGTAGACCCCATTAAGTATTGTGGCTTCAGGTTAAAGAAAGAAATAAACCCTGCTGATTATCTGCCTCCTTGCCTCAGCTGATGAGTCAATACTTCTCCAGAATAAGCATCATTCAAAAGAAGTGCACAGAGTAGCAAACGCCTAGGGTGCTGATTACCTATCACCTAGAGTGGCTCAGTGAACAAGCTGAAAGTAGAGGGGAGAGAATTGCACGGAACAAAGCACGGCCAGCAATAGATGACCAGGTAAAGTGCCTGTCCGACTTATGCGATTTTTTTCGGCGACTTGCCGGTACCTGTCATGGTGGGCAGCAGGTCTCCGAAATTTTTCAACATGTTGCAAATCCAGCGGCGACCAGAAAAAGGTACGACTCGTTGGGCAACTACTCACGACCATACAGGCATCACCCCGTGATATCGCAAAATTTTCAGAGACCTGCTGCGACTATGACGGGTACCGGCAAGTCGCTGAAAAAATCGGGTAAGTGGGACAGGCCCTTAAGGGTGCTCCTTTTTCTCCAGAGATGCTGCCTGACCCATTGAGTTACTCCAATACCTTGTGTCTATCTTCAGTCAGAGATGTTGTTAGCTCTCGGATTGTGTTTCTTTGCATTTGAAGCACTGCTTTGTAACGTTGAAGGTGATATCAGAATCTTTTGTGCGTTCAACTATTTCCAGGAAGTCAAAGATGACAGTTGTCACAACAATTTATTATTGTTTTAAAACATGCCATGAATTCCATTCCATGTGGATATAGCAAAGTAGAAAACAGTCAAATGCTTTTAAGTGAATGCATTCCAATATAGAGGTTATGATTGATTGCTCATAAACTTTTATGAATTGGGAAGGAATTGTTTTTTTTTTTGAATTTCCAAATAATAGATGTGTAGGCACCTCAATATAAATGTTTTATCACCTCTGCTTACTTTGCTGCCAAACTCAATGTCATCAGTAAACGTAAGCTTCATTTACCTGGTGAACATGGTAAACATTGCCACTGATTCCACGCTGTATTCATTTTTACAACGTTTATTTTGTAGAAACCCATTAAATGCTTTCCTCGTTTTACTTTTATAGTAACTAAAATATAGTTTTTTTTAACGTTGGCAGCACCATCATAAAATTCAGCTGTCTGCTGCAGCAAACTGTATAAATTCATAAAATAGGAAATACTCGGGTTGAATCTATGATGAAAGAAGCTGAGTAATTGATCTTTCATCTGAAGTTTTATGAATCCATGTTAACCCCTCTGATCAGGTCATATTTGGTCAAACATTCAACTGTTCTCTCTTCAATAGTTTCTCTTCACCACAGAACCACACACCTTAGACACACGATCTATGAACATTTTTTATCCATTATCACTATGTGCTGAAACAGTCTGAATAATTGAGATTAGAACTGTATGAACAAGCATTTACCATTGTCTAATCCATGGGCAGTGATTGTTCTCGATGTACGTTGAGTTTCCCCTGTCATTTTTGTAGGAGTAGTTCAGGTGCAGCAGAAAGTTTTGGGAATCATTCCATCGGGCACTACTTCAAGCCAGCAAACCTTTACTTCATTCCAACCAAGAACTGCCACAGTAACTCTGCGGCAGAATGCACCGGGTACAACAACATCAACTCAGCAGGTACAGGTATTTACTATTTTGATTACTCATATTTGAAATCTATTTAAGAATGGATCCGTGCAATTATACATGATGTTCCTAATTCAACATTAAAAAGTATCATTTATTTGCTGGAGTGTATGTATTCAAGTTACATGATGCATAAGAACAGTTCCAGCAGGGATATGATAACTCCCATCACCACAAACTACCTTCAGATCATCCATTTTTAGAAATGTATCATTGTTCCTACATTGTTACAAAATCCTGGAATTCTCTTTGTAATAACTACATGCTGCACGCAGTTTATTAGCAGTGAGATAGTAATAATTACTAACTTTGCCGGTGATATCTTTATTGTGTGAACCTTCTTCTTGCGTATGGCGTGCACAGCCTAAAGTTGTAGGACAACTTGTTCTATTTGATATTATTTGATTGCATTCATCGAAACAGGGAGGTGAAGGTTGCAATATTCCACCCCATTGTGTGAATGAAATAAAAGTGTGCATGATGGGGCTAATGGCTGTTTAATTCCTTGTTCTAGGCTGAGTGCAGTTCAGCAACTGGGTTATTGCATGCACACAAATTATTGAAGATGGTTCTTGTGTTCATTACATTGGGTTTCAGCAGTTCAGACCTTGTTTCAGTTTAGTTCAGTTTTACCGGTCACATAGTCTGTTCTTCAAATTTGAAGATTTTGAGCCAAACACAAAGTGCTAGAGGAACACATCAGTTTAGGCATAATCCGTGGAGGGAATGGACGGAAGATGTTTCTGGTCATAACCCTTTGTCAGTCTAAAGAAGGGTCCCGACCCGAAACATTGTCTTTCCATTCCCTCCCCAGATACTGCCTGAACTGCTGAGTTCCTCTAGCACCTTGAGTTTTGCTCAAGATACAGACACCTGTAGATCCACATTCATTGTGTCCACATTGAAGACTTTGAATTTAGTAACCTTGGAGTTGCTGATAGAAACACAAGTTTTAATTCATTTACATTTGTTGGGAAATAGCTACAGCTATTCTTTTTTGTAACCTCTGATAATATGGTACTTAGGCATGATAATTGCTATTTTGTAATTAATGTTATTGAATGTTTTATGCCAGGTTGTTACCACAGGAGGAACGACACAGATACGCCCTGGTGTTACAGTGATAAGGACACCCTTTCAACAGACTGCAGCTATTGGGAAGACTATAATACGAACACCTTTGATGTTGCAACAAGGTATACTCCCAGCCAGTAAGTTTACCTTTTGTAACTCCTAGATTGTCATGTGGTACATCAAACAACCCTTTTGTACTCGCCGTCTGCAAACTTAGTCTCATATCTTTTTCACTTAATGTACTGTAAATTGGTGCACATCTTTTCTCCATTTAGTGTGCCATCATTTCAATGCATTCTCATGCAATGTGTCATCATGCCTCATGTTTCCTCCCTAAACCATGCACAGGTATAGCATTTGAGAGGCTGTTATCCAATGCTAGGCTTTTCCTTCAATGTATTGTGGCAGCAGGAACTTAAACTGTGGTCCTTGCCACACAAAGAGAGTGGTAGATACCTGGATTGCACTGCTGGGGTGTGGTGGAGGCGGATGCGATAGTAGCTAAGATAATATTTAAGAGGCTTTTGGTTAGGCACATGAATATGCAGGGAATGGAGGGATATGGATCACGTGCAAGCAGTGGAGAGATTAGTTTAATCTGATATATTCAGCACAGGTGTTGTGGGCCAGAGGGCCTGTTCATGTGCTCTAATGTTCCATTGTGTATAAAGCCTATGGTGTGGCTGCACTGGTCCTAGTGCAGCCTGTAGCCTGTATTCCCGCAACTTGGAATATGCCAGTCAGCAGCATTCACTTGCAGACATTTGCAAACATCATTGGCGTTTCTGTTTTATGCAGCTAACACTCACATTACAATCTTGTGGTTTTCATGTCTCCGTATATCTGAGAGCTTAATTTACGTAATTCATTCGAGCTTCAATTATGCTGGAGTAGGGATGAGAATAAATGAAAATAAACAATTTTTAAATAAACTTTTTTTTGAGCAAACCAAAACTAAGAATTAAATTTCATAAACAATGTCATTAGCCCAGAAATACTTATGCAACATGTGAAATTAATTTGAATCAAATCTGCAACGTGTAGCTCAATAACTATTTCCAAAAAGAGGGTAATCTACTGCAGAGATGGTCCGCTGTCGAGATCAAGGCAAGAGTGATGCAGGCATGGGCGTTTCTACAAGTTTCCTCTCTACAGAGCTGGAGCAATGTATATCGTTCAGATTGAACATGTTCATGCTTAGTTTGCTTAAAAGGTGGCATGATATATAGAATGGAGGAAACTACATAACTGTTCACATAACTACATATAGTTTGCTTAAACATTCAATGAAAGACATTTATAAAAGTCACAATATTCTCCTCACACATGAGCATTAAGAATTCATTAACCAAACTAGAATGGTCCTTCATTGTAAATAAGCCTGCACTCTGATATTTGACGTAAATAAACACAGGTCAAACTCGATCAGCTTCCTAATATTAGTACTGATGCACTTTCCTGTTTCTTTTTTCAGTGCTTAAAACTAGTATATATTTCAAAATATCCTAACCCACTACCCTTTCATAATTGAAGTGCTAAATACATTGTTCAAATGTTTTATGGTTTTGCTTCATGTAAATGGTATTCTTGCTTACAATCGTGCCTCACTTGATCTGTAGAAGAGCCTTTAACCACCTCACTAGAATCATGAAGGTAAAAAGGTAGCTATATACCCATTGTGAATTTATTGACTCCGTAAACGAGCAAACTTGGTTTAATTTCAAAATAATTTCACTAATTCCCTTGGTTTTCTTTTTCCCTTGCATTTAATCACCACTTCTTCCATCATTAGTTTACTGGGCTTACCAAGGTCAGGGTACTTATAACAATTGTATTAATACAAAGGTCAATTTGGGAAGATCTATTACCTTCCAATATTTAAAGCAGAGGATCAGGAAGTTCACCATGAAAAGTGAGCGATACTGCTAGTCATAATGGGCATTAATCCAGTTATTCTACTTGCATTCCAGGTCAAAACCAACAGATGGTCACCCAGATTATTCGCGGGCAGACTGTAACAACGGTGTCGAATGCGGGCAATTTGGTTCAAAATTCCACGCAGAAGATGGTTACTGCTCCAAGCACACCTATGCAGCCTATCCAAAGTCGGCCCGCCACACCACAAGCCCAACAGCCAATTCAAAGGCCACAACAGGGACAGGTCCGATTAACAATGGCACAGCTCACTCAACTCACGCAGGGACAGGTAAGAAATGTAAAGTTTCCAGCAGGGATCGAGGAAAGCCACTCTTGAGGAATACTACCCCATACTGTGTCAGAAATGTAATTTAATTCCAATCCATAAATCAAGAAGGTGAATAGCTGATCCAAGTTTTCTATTTGGAAGTGATCGTTACATTTATTCAACGCTGCTTTTCCCAATAGTGGCCGATCTATGTAATATCTTTAAAAGTAGGTGGGGAATACGTTGTATTGAGGAAATTTAGACTCGGTAACTGAATGTAGACCGTTTGAGTTGATGAATATGTGGCATTTGGGTTTAGTATTGGAAAGTGTGAGTTTATGTACTTCAGTACTTGGAAACTAAAGATAGACTATTATTTAAATGAAGAAAGATTTAACAGAACAGAGAGATCTCGATGTTCTTGTGAACAAATTGCAAAAAGCCAGCTGCCAAGCAAATGGCTCGAATGGTTCGGAAGCAAATGGTACATTGGCCTTTATTGCAAGAGGGTTCGGGTTGGATATAGTGGCCATTGTTGCATTGGTGGTTGTGTGTGGTTGCTGTGGACAAACTGGCAACCACAAATTCATGATTGCAATAATAAGTACACTTCAGGGATATGAAAAGCACAGTACAAATCCCAGATATTTTCTTTTCGACTTTAGTCAGTAGTATTGTCCTGTTACTTCTAATTTATTTCCAAATTGAAAATTATTTCACATTTTTGATGAGTAACTCTTTCTACATCAGTTCCAATAAGGGTGTGCAGCAGGGCAGTTTATTAAAATATGGATACATACTGATGCTAACACGACTCTCTTCTAATTGTTAATCATGCTGCTGATGTTGTTGCAGAGTGGAGGTCAGGGATTGACTGTGGTTATTCAAGGACAGGGGCAAACAACTGGACAGCTTCAGCTTATCCCACAAGGAGTATCAGTGATTCCTGGGCCAGGGCAACAGTTGATGCAGGCTGCCATGCCAAGTGGAACTATCCAGAGGTTTCTCTTCACGCCTTTGCAAACTGTAACGTCAACAGCAGCTGCAACCACAGTGGCCACTACAACAACAGTGCCACCAGGTAAGACATTTATATTGGCATCATGTATTTTCGCTATTTGTCCTAAATGTCCTAATCTTTGTAATAAATTCTTTTGGAATTGGTTCTCAAAAATTTACTTCCGGAATGTTTTGCTGGAACTGAACATTCTTGTGATTCTTATGATGCAAGCAAATAGTGAATCCTGACCATCACATCTTCAATAAAATTTGTATTGCCTCAGCACTAGATTATTTCTGTAAGATTTATGGCCAGCAAGATGGTGCAGGTGGTGGAGCCGTTGCCTCACACAATGCCAGAGACCCGGATTTCAAACTGACCTCGGGTGCTGTCTGTGTGGAGTTTACATGTTCTCTCTGTGACCATATGGGTTTCCTCCGGGTGCTCCGGCTCCCTCTCGCACCCCAAAGACATGTGGGTTTGTAGGTTAATTGGCCTCTGTAAATTACCCCGAGTGGGTAGGGAGTGGATGCAAAAGTGGGGTGTGAACAGGTGAGTGATGGTCAATATGGACTCAGTGGGCCAAAGGGTCTGATTCCATGCTGTATCTCTAAACTAAATTAAACCAAATTACCCTATCATTAACTTTGTGCATGTAAGGTGTGTATAAAGTTGAATAATTTAATTCTCTAAGCATTTCACCTCAAAATCATTATACGGATAATATTGGAATTTAAGAGCGAAATGTTCCCATTGTGTTATTGTCTATTTGGCAACGATGACTTATTTTTTGACACAGTATGTATATATTTATGAGATGCTGAATATGTTCGATCTTGTTCTACAGCTGCACTGGAACAGAAACCGGTACAAACAAATGCACAACAAATACAATCTCCAGTTCAATCACCACCTCAGCCTCTACCATCTCCTCCAGTTCAGACATTAGCTGCCTCTCAACCACCATCCTCTGCACAACCTGTCCAAACGCAACCTGCACAAGCCCAGCCTGTTGACAAGGTACAAGCTCAGCCACAAGCTCAAGTTCCTTCAGCGCAGACTGGGAATCAGCAAACTGTACAGTCCTCACCTCAGCCCCAGTTACTGGTCCAGCAACCTCAACCCCAGATTCAGACAATGGTCCTTCCATCTCCACTTCAACCCCAAATTACAACTCAGGCAGCAACTGAGATGCAGACACTTCCTCAGGTTCCTCAGGGTGTGGTTCAGCAACAAATTAAACTTCAGGTCCCTGTTCAGATTCAGCAGCCAGGTCTGACTCCGGCCCAGCAAATCCAAAATGTAGTCAGTGTGCAAGCAGCCAGCGTTCAGGAGCAACTGCAACGAATCCAGCAGATCCGTGATCAGCAACAGCAGAAGAAACAGCTACAGATAGAGGCTAAAAGAGAACATATGTTTCAGACGACAAACCAAAATGAAATTATTCAGAAACAGGTAATAATCATTGGCAAATAATTAAATATGTCTCCATTCCAGAAGTTTTGTTTATGATTACATTGCATTAAGAAGTTATGCATTCTGCCATTCCCTCCGTGTAAATGGAAGGTGACGCAGTGGTAGAGTTGTTGTCTTACAGTGCCAGAGAGCCCTGTGACCATGTGGAATTTCTTTTGACGGTCCTCCTACATTCCAAAGATGTGCCGGTTTGTAGGTTAATTGGCTTCTGTCAATTGTCCCTAGTACCTAGGATATAACTAGTGTATGGGTGATCGTTGGTCAGCACGGACTCAGTGGGCTGAAGGGTCTGTTTCCACGCAGTATCTCTAAAACTAAATTTCACCATTTTTGTTTTTTCTGAATTGTAAATTAAGGATAGGAATTGTGCCTGTACATTCTATTTTCAAATAAGGAATTCTCATCTTGTGCAGAATGTTTCTCTCCACATCAGTTTGACATGCACAACAGCAAGAGGGTTTTGTTTAGATTATTTAATTATTGAATTAAACATATCCACTGACTTGACCTCTGCAACCATCTGTGCCAAAGAATTCCACAGATCGCCACCCTCTGACTAAAGACATTTCTCCTCATCTCCTTCCTAAAAGAACGTCCCTTAATTCTGAAGCTATGACCACTAGTCCTTGACTCTCCCACTAGTGGAAACATCCTCTCCACATCCACTCTATTCAAGCGTTTCACTATTCTGTATGTTTCAATTCGGTTGCAGCACAGTGTCCAACACTCCAGAGACACAGGTTTGATCTGACCTCAAGTGCTGTTCATGTGGAGTTTGCACAATCACCCTTTGACAATGCGAGTTTCCTCCCACATTTCCCCTAGTGTTTAAGAAGTGGATGTGAAAGTGTGATAACAGAACTAATGTGAACAGGTGTTCAATGGCTGGCTGAAGAGCCTGTTTTCATGCTGTATCTTTTTTTAAATTCCACCACCACCAAAAATTCCACCTCCCACTACACCAACTATGATCCATCCATGACCATAATATATCATACATTTTATCCATAGATTTATTACTTCATCTCTCCCCATTTCTTTTCTGGTAATTGTTTAAAGCTTGAAGGTATTTATTATTTTCTTCTGTGAAGTCATTATTCATGTGTTAACTGTTTTTATTCAGGTGGTAATGAAACAAAATGCTGTCATTGAGCACTTGAAGGCCAAGAGTAGAATGATGTCGCCTGCTGAGCGGGAAGAAAACCAGAGGTATATTTACCTAAAGAGAATGTGTATTGAATAAAGTTATGAATATGTGTATAAATATAATTTATCATTCAGTGAAGTCAATGGTCTCTCAAACAGCAAGGAAATTACTTTCACAGAATTGACAGTACGCTCTTGGTTTGTTTAGTTTACTTAACCGAGCCATTTTTCTTTTCACTCCACCCCAACCTTTAATTGACAAAAGGCATTTAGAATGAGAAACCAGTTCTTGATTTATGCAAATAGTTCAGTGTCCTCTTTTATTGTACAAACCCCGCCAAAAAAACTTTAATTGCCGTGAGAAAGCAGTTGTTAATCTGACATAAAATGTATTCTCCTGGACTTCAATGATGCTGCAAGTTTTGTATGAAGTGGAGAACAGAAGTAATTGAAGAACTTGGCTCTAACCTGGTGTTTTAATTGACCCACCCCTTAATTTAACGAAATGCTCTGATGGATTATTCACCATAATCCTTTGTAATAGCCTGCAACAATTTATGATTTCAGCCACTTTTATCAGCCATTACTTAAAATAATTTCCTTATTGAGCGATCTTGCTTTTGGTAACTATTTTTTGGTTTATTTGAAGCACTAAAATATTTTGTAGGTTAATCAGAACATTTAATTTTATATGAATAAGAATTCCATTTTTACTTTATATTGCACAACCCGATTTATATTACAAAATCTGAGAATGCATGTAAAGTCCAGATTTGCCTGTAATAAAATATAACTGCAATCTTGAGATTCAATTGCACCGATGTATTTCCCTCGTTTGTCAAGTGTCGAGAGTATTTTATTGTCATGTGTACCAGATAGAACAATTAAATTCTTACTTGCAGCAGCACATCAGAATATGTTAACAAGGTACACTGTAAACAATACAATAAACGGGAAAAAAATAATTAAATGTGTGCATATATACACGCATACTCATATATACACGCATACTCACATATTCGAGCACACTCAGACGTACACACAGAAAAAAGAAAAAAATGAACAATAATAGTGCAATAATAACAATAATTGGCTATGTAGTTCAGAGCTTCTTGGAGGTTGTAGTGTTTAATAGCATAATGGCTGTAGGGAAGAAGCTGTTCCCGAAGTTGGACGTTACAGTTTTCAGGTTCCTGTACCTTCCTGATGGCAGGGGTGAAACGAGTGTGTGGCCATGGTGGCATGGGTCTCTGACGATGCCGGCTATCTTTTTGAGGCAGCAAATCCAGTTTGATGGTGGGGAGGTCAGAACCAGTGATGGACTGGGCTTTGTTCAAAACTTTTTGCAGTCTTCTTCACTCCTGGGCTCTCAAGTTCCGAACCAGGCAATGATGCAACCAGGCCAATATGCTCTCTACTGTACACCTGTAGGAGTTCAAGAGAATCCTCTCTGACATACCGAATCTCCATAATCTTGAGATCCAAGATTAGTTATTCCAAACTAGAAAGCTTTAAAAAAATTAATATTAAGCCTTGGTTTTGATGTCTGCCTGAAAATCTGTGCACAAAAACTTTTGCACCATCGTTCATGACTCTGGATGTTGCAAAATGCAGTTTGCCTCATTTTAAGCAGAACTTGCTTGCAAAGGCAGCAATGGAAAATTACTAAGAGATTTTTATTTTGCTGATGTTTGAGGCATATATACAGGGCAACTAAAGTAATTCCTCTGCATTGTGGTGCCCTTAGATTTCCTTTACATTCACTTGAAAAGAAAGATGCTGCTTTATTTTAACATCTAATTTAAACACTGCACTTTGCCACTGTAGCACTTACTGTGTATTAACTGACTGTGTCAACTGGACATAGTTTGGACATTTTCATGGAATGGGACTTGAATCTTCAATCTTCTCGTCTTCGGCAGGTTTCAACCATAATCCCTATAGCAACACCATGCAAGTTAGGCACTGGTGAGAGAAATGAAGGACTAGAAAATATACAAGCATTCTGTCATGACTTGTGAACAATAAATTGACATTGTGAATAGTTATGGGTTTTTCATAGCAATCTACTCATTAGTGGTTTAGATAGAAATATATAAGTATTGAATGGTATTTCAGAAAGTAAAAATCTCAAGATTAGTAACAGTTTATCTCCACACTGATATTATTGGTGCAAGTCCAGTCAGCTAATGTTCTTGGTCTTAGAGAATAGGTCAAGGTGTTTTTGTTTAAATTGTGCAACAAGCAGTAAATTAAATGCTTTCCCTGCCGTGGTATGTCTGAAGAAGGAGCTTAATCAACCTGTGATCTTGGCAGTAAATGTTGTTTCATGAACATGTCTTTCATAATGTAATGGTTTGTGTTCAATAAGTTTTATTGCATGGAATTTTATTTTTATGGTTAACAATTTGCTGTGAGATTTTTGATAGATAATGTATTGAATCACCATGAAGTGCATTAGCGATCCGTTTTCTTTATTTCCTTTGTTGGATGCAGAATGATTGTATGTAATCAGGTCATGAAGTACATCCTGGATAAGATTGATAAGGAAGAAAAGCAAGCAGCAAAGAAGAGAAAGCGAGATGAAAATGTGGAACAGAAGCGCAGTAAACAGAACGCCACCAAGCTATCAGCCCTGTTGTTCAAACACAAAGAGCAATTGAAGGCTGAGATCCTGAAGAAAAGGGCATTATTAGACAAAGAACTTCAAATTGAGGTGCAGGTATGTAAACATTAAACATCCATCCTATTCTTGTAACATTAGCCTTAATGTTTTTAACCTTAAACGTTACATAAAACTAAGCACACAGCAATTAAATATATGATTAAGATATTATTTTACACAATGGTGAGGAAGACATTTTGACTTTGAAAGGAAGCTATTTAGTTCTATGTAAAGTTATAATGGATTCAGCTGCTCAAAAGTTCTCAAGAATTATATTGCATGATATTTTAAAATCTATCAGATTAGGAAGCTATTTAGCCCACCGTGTCTTTCCGGTTCCTTCGAGAGAACTATTCAACTCATCCTATCTCCATCCCTTTTCATCTGCCAATAATGTTAAATCTGCTTTTTCTGGTTATCAGCTAGTGTAGGGAGTGGATGAGAAAGTGGGATAACATAGAATTAGTGTGAATACAATGGTCAGCGTGGACTTGGTGGGTTTGTTTTTATGCTGTATCTCTAAACTAAACTTAACTAAACCAATGTAACAATTCTCCTTGTTTTCTGGATCAGATGTCCTCATCATTTTATAATAACTCTCTTAATAATTTATCTTTAATCCCTTCCAAAGAAATTAATTCCAGTTGCTTGGGCTCATCATATTACAGAAGCCCCAAGACTATCAAACTTCCTAATGTGTTTTTTGCACATCTGAAATAAGTTATAAGATTCTTGCCTTTAGTGTCTTCATTTAGCCTTTAAATATCCTATTTGATTCCAAAACTGAAATTTGAACAGAAACTACAGTGCCCGTCACAGCTGATAGACGACTGACCGACATCCACTATAAAGCCACTGACTCCCATGGCTATCTGGAATACACTTCTTCCCACCTTGCTTCCTGTAAAGACTCCATCCCCTACTCCCAATTCCTCTGTCTACGCTGCATCAGGACCCAGGATGAGGTGTTCCACACCAGGACATCGGAGATGTCCTCATTCTTCGGGGAATGGGGGTTCCCCTCTTCTACTATAGATGAGGCTCTCACCAGAGTCTCTTCTATACCCCGTGACTCTGCTCTCACTCCCCATCCCCCCCACTCGTAACAAGGGCAGAGCCCCCCTTGCCCTCACCTTGCACCCTACCAGCTGTCACATACAACAAATAATCCACCGACATTTTCGCCACCTCCAACGTGATCCCACCACTTGCCACATCTTCCCATCTCCTCCCCTGTCTGCTTTCCGCAGAGACCTCTCCCTCCGTACCTCCCTGGTCAATTTGTCCCTTCCCACCCAAACCCCCCCTCTCCGGGCAGCTTCCCTTGCAACCGCAGGAAATGCTGCACTTGTCGCTTTATCTCCTCCCCCCTTGACTCTATTCAAGGACCCAATCTTTCCAGGTGCGACAGAGGTTCACCTGCACCTCCTCCAACCTCATCTATTGCATCCGCTGCTCTAGATGTCAGCTGCTCTACATCGGTGAGACCAAGCGTAGGCTTGGCGATCGCTTCGCCGAACACCTCTGCTCGGTTTGCAATAACCAACCTGATCTCCCGGTGGCTCAGCACTCCCCCTCCCATTCCGAATCCGACCTTTCTGTCCTGGACCTCCTCCATGGCCAGAGAGAGGACCATCGTAAATTGGAGGAGCAGCACCTCATATTTCACTTGGGCAGTTTGCACCCCAGCGGTATGAACATTGACTTCTCTAATTTCAAATAGTCCCTACTTTCTCCTCTTCTTCTCAGCTCTCCCTCAGCCCACTGGCTCCACCTCTTCCTTTCTTCTTCCCACGCCCTCAACCCTCACATCAGTCTGAAGAAGGGTTTTGACCCGAAATGTCGCCTATTTCCTTCGCTCCATAGATGCTGCCTCACCTGCTGAGTTTCTCCAGCATTTTTCTCTACCTTTAATTTCTGCATGGTGAAATCAAAATGTATAAAAATACCCTTTAATAAAATCTGACTATGTGCACTTTAACCACATGTGATTTTTTTTTTCTATTACAAATCTCAAATTGTGGAGTACAGAGACAAATAAATAAATTATGGGTCTTTGTCCCAGACATTATGGAGGGCACTGTCGCTCCAATTTGGCACTTAATTGTCAAGGACATTAAGTTTTGTTGTGGTAATACAGACAGTGATCAAGTTCAAACTAGGTTATGCTTGAATGATTGTTCTTCCTTTCTTTCCAAAGAACGTACGCGTGACTTCCAGGTAATACTCAGGCAATTCAACCAAAAATATATTTAAATTACCCAAAGTTAATTTATCAGAAGCATTTGGCATTTCTGACAAGAAGTTACCTCCATTAATGTGTTATTTGTATAGGTGACATGCAAGTCAGTCAACAATACAAGAGTGTAGTTCTGGATTTTTCTGAACCGTATCTTAATTAAGTAAATTAAAGTACTCTGAACTTAAACTTCAGTGCTGGCACCCGACAGTCGTCCTCTTGTGTCTGAGAAGCCTGGAAGTGAAATCCAAAACTGAGAGCTTTGAAAATGTTTTTCTGTGCAATATCTTTGTTACTTATATAGAATACACACTGTAGTTATGTTCTGATCAAAGCACGTGCACATTCCTTGTTCCTGTGCACTTGGCTACATTAATACAGTTGTTGCATGAATTTGATTCCATTGACGGAATTTTTTTTCCAATTGGCAGGAGGAATTGAGAAAAGACAGGAATAAGTTGAGGAAAGAGAAAGAGAAGGCACAGGCAGCTGCTCTGCACACCGCAGCCCTCGCAACTGCAAATGTGATACAGACTGTTGTGATGCAGAAACGAAAAAGAGAAGAGGAGAAGGAGCCTGCAAAAGTGAAGAAGAAGAAGATGATTTCTACTACCTCAAAAGAATCCAAGAAGGACACAAAGCTTTACTGTATCTGCAAGACACCGTACGATGAATCAAAGTATGTGATAGCCAAATATTTCTTCTGCCTGTGTTTCAGAATTTGAAGCAATTTCTCTCGGTTAAAGATTCGAGAGGATATGCAAGCGATCAATCACATTGCTCTTGCAGATGCATGGAATTAACATCCAAGACCTCAATATCCATATTCAGAAAGATAAACATTTGAATAATTTGGGAATCGTGTGTTATGGGAAACTGGAACAAGAAGAGGAGTTGAGGCCAGCATAGATTAGCTATGATCATGTTGAATGGTGGGGTATTCATGAGGGCCAAGTGCTCCTTGCTTGGTCCTATATTTTTTGAGTTCTTGTGTCCTCATCAATACAACTATTGCCACTGTCCAGATTTTCTGACAAATTTGTAAAGGAAGGCAGTATGGAACATGTAAAAATCTCTGAATTAGCATTACAATCTGGAGGTTTTAAAGTTGCATGGGCAAAGTTATTGGAATTATGGAATGATTTGTTGTGGGGAGTTATTGGGGCAGAGACTGTTGCAGTGCTTTAAGTGAAGAGCATACAAATTTGAACTAGAAGACGTTACAGTGTGATGAGGAGGGAGCACAGTAGCGGAATTGGAAATTCATTGTTTTAATAAAGTGTATGCAGACAAAATAATCCAAGTGGCTGCATTCAGTGCTGTAGATGGTGATTTGCTCTTTCTTGTCAACAGTATGGCACATATCAGGAATGTAGCATCATTCACTTGCAGGTCCATAATACATGAATACTCCAACACCCTAACACATGTTTGCCATATTTTCTACACTTTATGAGACAATAGCTTTCATTCAACTATTTTTTATTACTTACTCTGTCTCAATGATGATTCAGGATTGCATTTAGGAAGAAGTGAAACCCATATTCATCCTATAATCTGTCCTCTTAATTGTGTCCTTTTGGATAGTGTTGATATTTTGTGTGTCTTGCAGGTAAAACCAATATTCGCCTGTTCATTTTAAATCTTATTGTTGTCAAAAAATAATTACTATCAAGTGATATTGCTTCGAACGTATCTATTTCTGTAAAAGTTCTGGTGAAAAGGATTATGGATGTTAAATAATCCTGTTAATAGAACAGATATTGGACTGTACTTAACTTAATGTTATTTGCAATCACATATTATTGTTCACTTAAGTTTGATTGTTGTTCCTCTTTTCTATCCTACCATAATGCCAAAATGGAATAGGTTCCCTGTTATTCCCAGGAATAGTGTGGTACATTCTGCAACATGTACTCTGACTGTTCCATTCTCCCCAGTTACTCCAGCAACTTTGCAGAAATGGTATTCTTTCTGCCAAAAAAAAGTCAAACTTTTGATTTGAAAGCATGAGGTTCAAATGCGGTCTTGTAGCAATTTGCAGAGTGGATATGTTTGTTGTTGCATGGCACTGCTCTGTGCTACAATTGCTTGTAGTGTCTGCCAGATTGGATATTTCTTCAGAATTCAAACAAATTCAGCTTAATTTTTCATTTTGGAAAAATTGATGCAATGACACTTCCACATTTTGGGCCGCGATCAATATTATTGACCTTCTAAAGATGATTTATTGCATCAATATGAAATATTAGTTATCTGTTGCATTGGTATAAAGACAAAGGACCATAGCAAAAGGAGAAAGTTTCTTAGCCTGGATGAAGAACAAAGAGAAAATAATAATTTCTATGGGAATATTACCAACAAAACAAACACAACTTCAGATACACAATCTAAGGAGAGCCTCATATTCAGTATCCCAACACCCAATGTAATCACATGGTCTGCTATCTAAGATATCTGTCATAACAAAATTACTTTTTTGTACAACTAAAATTTAGTTTGCTGACAAGGGAGTTTTATTTTCTATTTTGACCATCGGTCTTTAATGAGAAAAAGACTCAATCAATCTTTTGAAATTCCTAAGCGGTCAGTTGGAAGCATTGTCATTGGCCAAGGAGTTATCTGTAGTTAGATACAAAATGCTGGAGGAACACAGTGGGTCAGGCAGCATCACTGGAGAAAAGGAACAGGTAACATTTCGGGTTGACACCCTCATTCAGGCTTAAGAAGGGTCTTGACCTGAAACATCACCTGACCCGCTGAGTTACTGCAGCATTTGTGTCTATCTTCGGTATAAACCAGTACCTCAATTCCTTCCTAAACCAGCATCTCAATTCCTTTGTCGGTAGTAATTGGACACATTTCCAAAGCTCCCAAAACATGTGAATCCATGGATTGTTTTTTCTTTCATTTTTATTAATTAATCTTCTCATGCCAAGCACCAACTTTCTCTTGGTCCATGCCAAATTCCAAAACAAACAGACAGATAACAATTTCCCATTGACAGGCGTACAAGTGAGGTCCAATTTGACTCTCTCTCTTCTCTGGGGGAGCACTATAGGATCAACCTGTCTTCCCAAATATCCTGGTTGAGATGGGCCTGTTGATTCTGTAACACAGGATCCTTATGGGCCTGTCCCACTTACGCAACTTTTTTGGCGACTTCCGGTACCCGTCATAGGTCATTGCAGGTCGGCGAAAATTTTCATCAGACATTATGACTCTGGACGACTGAGGAGACTACTCACGACCATACAGGCGACACCCTGGCGACATGATGAAACCCGCATGGTCGTGAGTAATCGCCCAAAGAGTCGTACCTTGTTCTGGTCGCCGCTGTATTTTAAACATGTTGAAAAATTTCGAAGACCTGTAATGACCTATGAAGGGTGCCGGCAGTTGCCGAAAAAGTCGCGAAAGTGGGACAGGCCCATTATCTGCCTGCTCTGATCTAACATGTCAGCACACTAGTATGCTGCACCATCATGTTGCCTCTGCATGAAACTTTTTTTAATGGGAGGGAGAGAAGCTTAAACACACTCCAATGTGTGTGTTCGTTTTTCAGGTTCTACATTGGCTGTGATCTCTGTACGAATTGGTATCATGGAGAATGTGTTGGTATCACAGAAAAAGAGGCTAAAAAAATGGATGAGTACATTTGCAATGAGTGTAAACGAGCACAGGAGGGCAGCAGCGAAGAGCTCTACTGTATCTGTAGAACACCATACGACGAATCACAGTAAGCTGAAACGTCAACAGAGACTTTATATCGCCCTTTGAATGCTTTCCTATTGAGGGACAGGCATGCACTATTGTCCTTTATCAATGCTGCTTACCTGCTGTTTGTGATGCAAACTGCATGAAATCATAGTAAACTTGCCTGTAATATATGTTATTACTCCATTTTTTTATATCTGCCAAAGATAATCCATGGATTTTCTGCTGTGCTTGTATTTTCTCCATTAAGTTTGGATGTTGCAAGTCATTATTCTGCAGTCCCATCCATTCTGGTTTAAAAACAACCATCATTAGTGTACGAACCATCATTAGTGTACGCTTTTTTTCCCCCTTCCTCCTTTATCTGAAAACATAGACTCTCTGCTGGGTTACCGTCCCACCAGTTCTGAGCATTCTGGTAACATGACCAAGCAAATACTCCAGAATTGCAAGCTTAGGCAATTGGAATTGGCTGGCTATTGATCCATGTTGAGTTAAACATGGCAAAGCTAATTATGTCCTTGCCTAATGCATTTCAGGATTGTGTTGGTTTATCATGTCGTTAGTACCGAGGTTCAGAACCGCCATCCAGTTGATACAGATCATTCTATACATGAGTCCAATCATTCCATATGCAAGTACAACAGTGTGTGCATAACTAGTTAGAGCTTTGACTGTTTTATACCTGTCCTCAGTCTTGCAAATCCAGCTCAGGAACTCACTTGTCATTGTCATGTCGAGTTGATAATGTCTTAACTACATTGGAAATTAATCATGGTCTGTGACTCTTTCTCGCCATGTCTATCTGAGTCACTGAGGGGAATTTTAGTTTATCTTAAATCTGCTCAGAGTTTCTGAAGAAACGTTTTTACTTTGCGAGACATCAAGGCAGGAAACAAAAACTTCTGAATTGTCCAAAAGGGACTTGGAATTGGGTATCTTGGAGCTCAAAGAAATTTCTGCAGATGCTGGTAATCTGAAATTGAGGCAGGAAATAATTGAAATACTTAGCCAGCCAAGATAGCACCTATGGAGAGACAAATGTTTGAACTTTTCTGGAATTAATTTCTGGAATGTTAATTTTTTCTCTCCATAGAACCTACTGAGTATTTAGACTACTTTGTTTGTATTGTGCTTTTTGGAGGCCTTGTGTTGATATTAAGCGATGGATTTTTACATGTTTCAAGTACGTTTCTTGCTTTGTTAATGGTGGAAATGTTATTGTGACTTGAAATCTTAACTTGACAGCTTGACTTGGACATTTTGTCCCGATGTTGGGGGAGTCCAGAACCAGGGGCCACAGTTTAAGAATAAGGGGTAAGCCCTTTAGAACGGAGATGAGGAAACACTTTTTCTCACAGAGAGTTGAGTCTGTAGAATTCTCTGCTCAGAGAGCGGTGGAGGCCAGTTCTCTGGATGCTTTCAAGAGAGAGCTAAATAGGACTCTTAAAGATAGCGGAGTCAGGGGATATGGGGAGAAGGCAGGAACGGGGTACTGATTGGGGATGATCAGCCATGATCACATTGAATGGCGGTGCTGGCTTGAAGGGCCGAATGACCTACTCCTGCACCTATTGTCTATTGTCTATTTGTGTCTAAAGTAGAAAATATGTGACATTTGTTCAATCCTTGTTGAAAATTGCTGTTCCCAAGCTTTGCAATATTGTGCTTCTGCTATCTGTGACAGTTTTTTTTTTTTAACCTGAAAAAATATGTCTAATAATATTTTAGTGGTTTAATTCAATCTGCCTCGTACAAATGTGGGTATTTCCTAATCCTAAGGCATGCTCATAATTCTGCTTGGGTGTTGAAATTTTAAAGTTTTAGTGGCATTACGTGAATTAAAATAAGTTGTCCAGCTTGGAAGTGGAAGCAGAAGGGATGGTACACAAAAGGCTGGAGAAACTCAGTGGGTGCAGCAGCATTAAGGAGCGAAGGAGATAGGCAACGTTTCAGAACAGAAGGGATTACATCTTGGTCAGACTGGAACCTATGGCCCTGCAGAGATGTATGCTACTGCTGTTGCAAGGATTTAAGATGACTAAGAGGGGTGAAAGGCATGAATAGAGTGGATGTTGAGAAGATGTTTCCACCAGTGGTAGAGTCTAGGACCAGAGGTCCCAGCCTCAGAATAAAATTACGTTCCTTTAGGGAGAGGAGAGGAAGAGGAATTTATTTCGTCAGAGGGTGATGAAACTGCGGAATTCAATAGACAATAGGTCCAGGAGTAGGCCATTCAGCCCTTCGAGCCAGCACCGCCATTCAATGTGATCATGGCTGATCATCCCCAATCAGTCCCGATCGGAAACATTGGGGTGGCGTGGTGGCGCAGCGGTAGAATAGCTGATTTACAGTGCCAGACTACGGGTGCGTCTGTACGGAGCCCGTACCCCCTCCCAGCTATTGCTACATTGCTACATTGCTACAGAGGCTGAGGAGTCCAAGTTAGTGGATATTTGTAAGTGGGAGATAGATAGATTTGTGATTAATATGGGTGTCGGGGTTATGGGGAGAAACAGGAGAATGGGGTTGGGAGAGAGATAGATCAGCCACAATTAAATGGCGTAGTAGACTTGATGGGCCAAATGGCCTAATTCTGCTCCTATCACATGAACATAGAGATTTATAAAATCGTGAGGGAAATAGATAGGGTGAATGATAGGGTCTTTTACCCTGAGTAGGGGGATCAAAGGACGTAGGTTTAAGGTGAGAGGGAAAAATGACAAGGAGGTAGAGTCACATCATTAGCAGAAGAGGAATCAACACCTGGTGAAGATAAGTTGAATTTCTGTTGGTCGTGTTTTTTCTGGACCAATATGTTGAGGATCTAAGTAGAGAACAAACCATTCTAAACTTGGTCTTATGTAATGAGAAATTTTTGGATCACTTTTGGAAGAGCAATCGGTCATAATAGAATTTTCATACAGATAGGGATGGAGAAAATTTATGCTGGAGATGGGATATCAAAATCTCTATCAGGGAAACTATAAAGGATTGAGGCACGAGTCGGCTACATGAGAAAAGTTACTTCAAGGGGTGGCAGTGGATAGAGAGCGGCAAACATTCAAAATCCACATGGATGAATCACAATTGTCAATTCATTTTAGCATAACAATAAATTGGGAAAGGTGGCTTAACCGTGGCTTACACAAAACTAAAATTGGGATAGTATTAGTTCCAAACAAGAAGAGGATAAAATAGCCAGAAAGGGTAGTCAACCTGAAGAATGGGGGGTCATTTAAAATCCTGCAAAAGGCAACAGGTTGGTTAAGAAGGGCAAAATAAAGTGTGAGAACATAATTGCTACCAACCTAAAAACTGATTTTAAAACGTCTCTCTTTGTGAAGAGAAAAAGATTAGTGAAAACAAATGTAGATCCCCTACAGTCAAAAAGGGGGTTTGTTAATGGTGGGGAAGAAAAATTATGAACCCGTTTTTTTGACATTGGTTCTGCTTTCACAAAAAACTCAGAAATGTTGCCGAATGTGGAGCAAAGTGAAGGGGCAGAACTAAATTAAATCAATATTGGTAGGGAAAATGTCGATTGAAGGGATTAAAGTCTGATAAATTGAAGGGATTAAAGTCTGATAAATTCACGGGGCCCTCAATAGTCTGCATTACAGGAAACTTAAGGAAAGCTCCTAGAAATAATAGATGCATTAAATGATTATTTTCCAATATTCCTGGACTACGAAGCAGATTTAACATATTGAATGGGAGTTAATGTCATTTGACTATTTTAAAAAATGGGAGAGATGGAAAGAGAAATTGTAGACTTGTTCGCCCGAAATTGGTCGTGGGGAAAATGTTAGTCGTTTGTAAAGCACGGTACATGGGGAACAATGTCAGGATCAAACAAAGTCAACATGGATTTACAGATTTCAGAAATCTACAAATTTGTATGATTTTGAAAGGTGGACCAGGCTCTAAGTGGTGAAGAGCCTACTACTACTTATGTTTCATTGAACAAAACAGCGCAAGAACAGGCCCTGTGGCTCACGTTTTTTTCCCATTTGGAAAACAACATCTTTAGTAAGTATTTAGCTCCAGGGATATGGATAACTATTGAGGATGAGAGTTGGACTGATGCTTTACAGACTAGATTTTGTGACCTTTATCTGGCATTCCGCTTCTTCAATTAAGTCTGCATTGACTGGATTAAACTAAGGGTCTTTTGGTCTGCATGACTGAACTACCTTTTTACAATAAGTAACCAAGAGAGCCTGCTGAAAGAATCTCAATTAGCCAATGGTGCATCTGGTCATTGTTGCTGCAAATAACAGTTCATATGTTTCTTTTCTTACAACCCGTAGGTTTTACATTGGCTGTGACCGTTGTCAGAACTGGTACCATGGGCGCTGTGTTGGCATATTACAGAGTGAGGCAGATCTCATTGACGAGTATGTCTGTCCACAGTGCCAGTCCACAGAAGATGCTATGACTGTGCTCAGCCCGCTTTCAGAGAAAGACTATGAGGGTCTCAGACGGGTGCTACGCTCATTACAAGTAAGACATTTTATGTTGTACCTACTTTTAATTCAGTCTGTCAATAACCTTTCTGTTTTCAGTCAATTTTATCAACCCAAAACAATCTTCTACTAAAAGATCATAGCGGGGTGGGAGATTGCAACCTTCACGTGGTCCGCCCTGTTTCGACGAATGCAATCAAATAAGATCAAATAGAACAAAGTGTCTGAAGAAGGGTCTCGACCCGAAACGTCGCCTATCTCCTTCGCTCCTTAGATGCTGCTGCACCCGCTGAGTTTCTCCAGCCTTTTGTGTACCCTCAAATAGAACAAGTTGTCCTACAACATTAGGCTGTGCACGCCATACGCAAGAAGAAGAAGAGGGGAGTAATTTAAGCTGAAGCCTTCCATACTTATTGCCAATAATAATCTGCAAGATTCTTTACAGTCCTCTTTGATTTGGAGAGTGAGCTTAAAGTACCCTCCTCCTTCCCAATTCCTCTAAATGAAAAATATAACTGACGGGATTGTCAGTTATAAAGAAACCCAAATATACGTTAATTGTCAGTACAGACTCTTAGCTCACTCTGTGAAGGTGCCTTGCTTAAAAAAATGGCACAACTTAACATAAGCTTGAAGAAAACCATTTTATCAATGGTAACATTTAAATGAATTTGTGACCATTTTAAAACTCACTGCCTGCGTTGTGTATTACTCTGTCAGCTGAAAATGGAAACAAATTGTGAGGTGCACATAATGTTTAAAGTTATTACGTGTACTCATCTAGAGATGCTATTGCTTGATACATTTTTTTGGTTATGTTTCTAATTTTGAGTCTGTAATCGAAGAATGTCATATTTCCATCTGTGAACCAAAGCAACAAAGGTATTCTTACCAGGCACCAGTTGACCATCACTGGCTTCATAATCTATGGAGGAAGATACACGTTGACTTATGCTATTGAATATTGCAGTGGGATTTTGGAGAGTTGAGTTTACTGGGTCAAAGGAATCCCTAATAAAACACATTTTGCAATCCTATTAAACTCGGCACTTTCCTAAAAGCTGACTGTCCAAGGTGTATTTGAGGAATGTGCTGATCACCTCTAAAAGCTACATGTAGTATATCTCTTATTTGCGTCCAAGTATCTAACTCTGGTCGGGAGGACTGCAGAACATCCTTAAATTAGCTTTCCTAAAGAACTGTAACATCCCCACGGACTCTAAGGAAACCTCAGCCCATTACTGCTCAAAGAGGAGAAGAAATATTTGAGATTGCAAACCTTGAGGACATGCATTGGGAGCATATAGAAACCTGTATAAATAGTGGAAGAGAAAACCACCTCTACCCATCCTCCTGGCCTGCCAGCTACTTCCTGCCTGCCGTTCTCCCTTTGGGCTCATTAGTCACCTCAAAACTCACAAACCTGGAGAGGATGTAAGTCAGTCTCAACCCCAAGGAACTTCCAAAAAAAATAATTATCAATGAATATAAAACTTGCAAAGTTTAAACCAGCATCTGCAGTTCCTTCTTACGCAATATAAACTTGAAGTTTGCCTTTATTTGCTGCGCCTTCAATGCTGCCATTTTGAATTTATTTTCCTGTGGTAAACTTAAGTGACTGGTGTTAAACAATGGAGGCACAGTTTGTGGTACTGCTGATGGGATAAATATAGCAACCCAATCCACATGTTTAGTTCCTTGACTGAATGCTTATTCAGTCCTGTAATAAACTCCAATTGTGGTCTGATGGGGGATTTTACAATAGTAATGTATATTTCACATTTCCTTCCACCTTCCGTCCTTCTAATTCCATAATTTTTTCTTGATTCTCTGGAAGTAAAATATTTTTCTGAGATATAATTCCACCAGCAGTGGTAGTCCCAGTCGGAGTTTCAAGTGACATGGGAAGCAAGAATAAACACTCTTGAAGATGATAGTATCAATCCCTGGAAGGCTCAGAGTTGGAAATTAGGTACCTTAGCCAGCATCTGCTGTTCCTTGTGTCTCCACTTGCTTTTTCATATTGCTTTTAATGAAGATTGAGCTTGCAGCTTTATTTGTTGGCAATTTTACTGAAGTATTTGAAGCTTAATATACTGTTTAATTCTTCAATAGGCTCATAAAATGGCTTGGCCCTTCTTGGAACCAGTAGATCCCAACGATGCACCAGATTATTATGGTATCATCAAAGAGCCAATGGGTGAGTATTGTTTACCAGTCAGCCTGACACCATTTTTAGAAGGGAGATAATTTTAATAATTGTGCATTGCTTCCCATGTTGTTCTCTCTGATATTCAATTGAAGGAGCCGAATGTTAAAGTTGACGTACACAGGTCACTGTGGCTAGATGTAAAGCAATATTGACAGGGAAAGTTGATTAAATATAAGAACTAGATCATTGGCTGATTTAGAAACATATAAACATAGAAAATAGGTGCAGGAAGAGGCCATTTGGCCCTCCAAGTCAACACCGCCATTCATTGTGATCATGGCTGATCGTCCCCAATCAATAACCCGTGCCTGCCTTCTCCCCATATCCCTTGATTCCACTAGCCCCTAGAGCTCTATCTAACTCTCTCTTAAATCCATCCAGTGACTTGGCCCCCACTGCCCTCTGTGGCAGGGAATTCCACAAATTCACAACTCTCTGGGTGAAAAAGTTTTTTTTCATCACAGTCTTAAATGGCTTCCCCTTTATTCTAAGACTGCGGCCCCAGGTTCTGGACTTGCCCAACATTGGGAACATTTTTCCTGCATCTAGCTTGTCCAGTCCTTTTATAATTTTATATGTTTTTGAATTTGCTCTGCTACTCAATAAGATCATGATTATATTTTTCTTGGCATCAATCCACTCTCCTGCCTGTTCCCCATAACTCTTACTTCAGAATACTCCAAAAATCTATCTGTCTCAACCTTAAATAGATTCAGTGACTTGGCCATCTAGACTAGAGAATACCAAAGAGTTACAGCCTCTTGAGTGAAGAAATGTTTCCTTGTTGAAGAAGTACATAATGCAACTCTTATACAAAGGTCATAGATTTTTGATCCTGAGGTAGGGTTGTACCTTATGGCTCTAGAACTTGTAGCTTGATGGGAAGAAGCTGTTCATTAACCTAGAGGTAAGCTCCTGTACCTACCCAATGGTACCAGCGAGATGAGAGAGTGGCCAGAGTGGTGTGGTGTTGGTCTTTAATGATATCAGCTGCCTTTTTGAGGCAGTGCTTCCTGTAGCTCTTTTTGATGGTGGGGAGGTCAATATCCATGATGGACCAAGCAATTTCACCACTGCCTGACTTTTCCTTGTATATCTTCTCAGCTGGGCCCCTCCCGCTCACTGTTTGGTTTAAAGCCTAATGGCATCTCTAGTTATTTGATTTGCTCAGATGCTGGCCCAAGCTCAAGTTAAGTGAAACACATCCCAGTAGAACAGCTCTCACGCACACTGGTAACGGTCCATGAATTGCGACACTTTTTTTTACACCAATCTTTAACCCATTTAAAGTTAAAACCTGACTTGGCCACACAAATCTTGAGTTTTTGCACCTGCATGAGGAAGTGGACAAGTTAGCAACATTTCCAGCTACATTTAAACTGGGATCCTCTTGCTGTGAAATAGTATTTTACCTACCAGAACAGGTTACATAAACAATGGCTGCTGAGACGATAGGTGTAGTGTTCGGGACCCTTCTTCAAACTGATTGAGGGGAGGGGTGGATCAGAAAGCAAGAAAAGACCAGGGAAAATCAGAACTGGCAACAAATTACCTCAGACAGGGTGGTTCCATGATCTCGGCAATTATTGGCTCTGCACGGTGTGACCCCAAGTAGAATACATCGCTGCGAACTGTGGAACTGGTTAACTGACTTTTAGTGGAAGAGGGGAAGTGGAGTTTATATTATAATTATATGATAATAGTCTATCTGATTTGCAGTTTAAACAGTACTGGTAGCAAATTCACACTGTTATCTTTTCTGTTCAGCATTTTGGCTCAACGATATGCATGCCTGTCCTCTGTCTCCATTTACTTTCTAAAACTTAATTTGCTTAAGAGGAATCAAAACAAGGCAGACTGTAAATTACAGACTTGGAAAGCTGCTTGTTTTTGTGTTGATGACAAATAAGGGGTATAAATATCCAGATGAAAGGGGATCGGTCCCCTGGTCTTTCACACTTTAGTGGCTTTGGTCTCAGGAGTGATGATTGTTTGAAGGTAGTGGTCAGGGCATGCAATGATAACAATCGCCTCCACAGGACATTAACCAAGACACAATTTTAATGTTTCTCACTTAGCACACAAGCATGTGGGAAAACATTTGCTATGGACCAGTTGGTTGAATCAGACTGAAACTTTTTTTAAAGAACTTTAAAAAAATTGAGACACTTGCCATTAAAAAATATATAGCCTAACAGAATTTTCCCATTGCAAAAATTGTGCTTTCTTACATGACATAAATGTTCCTTTGTGTCATTTGAAGTTTTATGAGGGGAATGGTTATGAGCTTTAACCGAATTACCATTCTGTTGTTTCACTTTCCCCAAGTGGCTATTGTTTTTCTGCAAAGCAGTTAATTGTGTTGTCGGGCTACCATGTAATAATGCATGCATGCTCCAATGCTTTATTATTCAGTCTGCCTGTCCAGTTTTTTTCCATTACATCCCATTTTTAAAAAAAAAAACACCTAGCCCACTCACAAACTTCATCTTTCATTTTTGTTTAAGAAAGTCCATAAAATTGCAGAACTACCCATGGAAGCAAAAAAACATTTGACTGGTTGGTCCCGACACAGGGTACTGACCTGAAACGTCACCATTCCATGCATCTCCAGAGATGCTGCCTGACCCACAGAGTTACTCCAGCACTTTGTATCTTCTTCTGACTGGATTGCATTTGAACAGATTCCATTGCCCAGTTAAAAAAATACATTTAGTACTTTCTCTTTTAAAATCAATTTATTTTTTAGTTACTCCTCTCTATATGATCATTTCATCATCAAGTTTATTCCAATTACACTTGTGAGGTCATAAGACATTCCTAAAAAAAAAATCATCCTCACTATCAATGTTGACCCAGATCAGGCTCAAACTGACTGTCCACAAAATAAGGGATTAGTGTAGGATTACTACAATGGTTGCCACAACTTGATGGGCCAAAGCACCATTTTCCATTCTGCATCTGTTTATTTAACCCAATGCCAATCCTGTGGATGCACTTGCCTGCTGCAGCACCACGGGATAAATGATGCTGAAAGCTTTCACGGACGGTACACTGCCTTACTAGATGATGCAGAAAGCTTGCACTGCAAGCCTTTCCATGTCTGAAGAAGGGTCTCGACCCGAAACATCATCCATTCTCTCCAGAGATGCTGCCTGTCCCGCTGAGTTACTTCAGCATTTTGGGTCTACCTTACTATAATCCAGTTTGACCAGAAACCATCTGTCCATTTGTTGTGAATCTTTGGAACTCTGTTCCACAAAGGGTGATACAATAAGCAATAGACAATAGGTGCAGGAGTAGGCCATTCGGCCCTTCGAGCCAGCACCGCCATTCAATGTGATCATGGCTGATCATCCCCAATCAGTACCCCGTTCCTGCCTTCTCCCCATATCCCCTGACTCCGCTATTTTTAAGAGCCCTATCTAGCTCTCTCTTGAAAGCATCCAGACAACCCGCCTCCACCGCCCTCTGAGGCAGAGAATTCCACAGAATCACCACTCTCTGTGAGTAGAATACAAGCATGGTAGAGTTAGATTCTTGATAAACAAGGGTTGAAAGATTATTGTGGGCCATCGGAAATATGGATTGTTAGACTTAGATCAATCATGATCTTATTAAGGACTAGAGAAACCTGCTACTAATATATATATTCATATGAATTTGTATAACGTCTATGAGATCAGAAGATATTTAAAACAATGCCTTTCAGATTTTATCCAATTGTTTGATGAAAATGCGACATTTATATTACAGATCTGGCTACCATGGAAGAAAGGGTGCATCATCGATTCTACAAGAAACTAACAGACTTTGTTGGTGATATGACCAAAATCTTCGACAACTGCCGTTACTATAATCCAAGTGATTCACCGTTTTATCAATGTGCAGAGGTTCTAGAATCATTTTTTGTACAGAAACTGAAGACTTTCAAAGCAAATAGGTGAGACTGCAGTACTGATGGTCACTGCCACAGTACATGCACTTAAATTTGGGAAAAGGGGAAAAGAATGAAACTGTTATTTGCGATTTGACAACCTCCTTTACTCTAACCTGATCATCCTAACATCATCACCTTTCTGTCACGTAGGTAACTTGATCCTCTATAACATCAGCCATCTCTCCTGTCATCTGCTATAATTATAAGGTGTCCGTTTGTTGTATCGGGACATGGCTTTTCCAGTCTTCTCTCAATCAGCGTCCCGAATTGCACCCACTGCTAGCTTCTGTTCTTCCAAAGTTCTGTTACTCGTATCCTCTCCTGCACCAATCGTACATAACCCTCTCAATACCTTTCATTCGCTTCAGATCCAACAATATTTCTCTTTATTAATTGTCATCTTGATTGTCAAATCCTTCTCTCCCCCTTTAATATCCTGACCTAAACCTCTTTATCCAAGCTTGTGTGTTGGTTATGATCCTGCAATTTAACTTCATCTATTTTCTGCATTAAAAGTGCTAAGTAAATGCATTAATGTAAAGTAATGTTATCATCAATTGGTTTCCAGCTGTAACTACGTGAAAATTGCACATTCACACAGAGTTGTGGATTTGCGGAATTCTCTGCCTCAGAAGGCAGTGGAGGCCGATTCACTGGATGCATTCAAAAGAGAGTTAGATAGAACTCTTAGGGCTAATGAATCAAGGGGTATGGGGAGAAGTCGGGAACGGGGTCCTGATTGTGGATGATCAGCCATGGTCATCTACTCCTGCACCTATTATCTATGTACAATTTTGTTTTTGGTGTACAGTTTCCCCCTTCTGTTTGTTTGCCATGTTATTGTTTGAATATATCGCTGCCGCAGAACACACTGATTGCCTGTCGTTTAAATATGCGGAGGGAAATGTTAACAGTTACAAACAGGAATTATTATTTTATGCAAACAAATATTTTCATTGGAAAAATTAATTTAAATTGCAGTGCACGGTCGTTTAAATTAAATGCAGGATATTATTAAATGCATTGACAATTTTCCTCTATCTGTATTCTGTGGATTGAAACCCTTGCTGTTCCGTGGCTGTTTTGCTGTGATGACAAGGACACTGAACTATCCCCTTCTCCACTCTCTAGGTCTCATTCCTAACAAATTACTCTACTGCGTAGATTGCAGCACTCTCTAGACTTCAAACAACAAGGAACAATATCGTACAGAGCATGAATAACAGGATCCGTATCCAGAGAGCAGCGAGAAGTGGAACGCCACCAGGCAGATATACTTAGTCAGCTTCTCCTGGCTGACTGACTGACTTTAACCAGCATTGTTGTTCCAGCACCAATCAGTTAACTGAATTGGATGAAGCCCCATTTTGTTTGTTAGAAGCTCAAAGTGAGAGATTAAAAGAAGAGGAGAAGGAAGGAAATTAGAAATAAAATAAGCCACCTTTTACCAGCCCTATCTGACTCTTGCAACCTCCTCATTTGGCATGGGGTAGGAGGCCTAATGCATCCTATCCACTCTTGTTATTACAAGGGGCTGGCTTCATTTTTCCCAGCAAAATTCATCACCACAGTTCTTCAGTGAAGAAGCTGGCTGCAAGCTGTCTTTAATGAAACAAACATGTTTAAGTTTGACAGCTGTATTTATTTATTACTGAGAAAAGATGAAGCTTTCTTTTTTAGAATCTGCTGCCCTTGTTTGTCAACTAATTATGTGCTTTTTTTTTCCTATTGATATAAAAAGACCTCACTTGCGGATAAGCCGGTCTTTTTTATGTAATTGCTGTAGGTAACGGTGAGTGGATTAAACTCGATCCTTTCTTTCAGTGAAAGGAGTCATTTCACGTACACACGCACGCACGCACACAAAATACATATGTACCCAGTAACACGTGAGCACAGCGAAATGGGATCCAACAAGAAGTTTTCTTTTGCTAACCAATATCTAACCGCGGGGGAGCTCCGTGTGGCCCCTGGGTGAGCAGTCGGCAACATTGGCGGCTTCCAGGTTAGACTGCCGCCTTGGTGAAGATGCAGCACCAGAAAACTATCAATCACTCTGCAGAAATTTGATAGACTGAAATAAACAGTGTGTACTGAAGATATCTTGTATGTAAACATTTTGTCAGATGCTGAAATTTTTTTGTTTCTTTTTTTGTATTAAGGTTCAGAAATATTGATGTATATGAAAACAATAAATGGAGGAAACCATTATCTCCCACAGAGAAAATCCACAAGTGTTTCTGTATGTGCTTACAATGACCCATTTGTGAGACTTTGGGCTTCTCCCAAGAATTCTAACAAAAGAGACAAAATTTGGAAAAGGTGTGAGGGCACTTTAAATTTGAAATGCTGCATATTGTATGCATTTGTATTGAGTTTTTGAAATAGGGGGAGCTATGGACTAACTCTCGAGTTGCGAAATACTGCACATTTCATCACCACGTCACAGTATTTCTGTACTATTTATTCATATCTACCAACTTATTCATTTGAGTAATGTTGCAAAAATTAATCTTTCCTACCTGTAGGCAATAGATTGCTATCTATGTTTTTAACGGATTGTGGCAACTATGAAGAGTAATTCTTTTGTACTTGATAGGACATTTCATCCTAGACAATAAAGTAATGTTTTTGACATCAACCTTGGTGTCATCTTTTTCTCATGTTGGAAGGAAACACACCTGAAGATTTTTTTTTGCCATTAATTCGTTTTTATACATGGCAATTCGATTTTATAAAAATGGACGTTGGTTTGTTTGTCCTGATTCTGGTCTTGGAAGAAATTATCTCATTGAAAATTTGAGATCAATTGCTCGGTTTAAGAACTCAGTTTCAGAATGGTAAGAACATTATTTCCCTCGCTATTTCTAATGTGAGTTAAGAGAATTTTTATTTCCTCAAGCACAAGAATTAGACTGTTTTTATAAAATAAATAAAAACTTGTCAGGAGAATTTGCTGTTCTACATGATAATGATTGTGAAACTTTATTGTCACTTGTACCAAGCTAGGTGCAGTGAAAATCTTTGTTTTTGCATACAAAGTACACAAAAGAGTCACCACAAAGGTGCCTACGAAGTTACAAAAAGTACTCATACCTTCTTTGCCTCCCACCGGAGTCCCCCTTTTCTATCCGCGTGCTTGTTTATGAAATTCTTATTTCTAGAAAAATATGAGCTTAGATGGTCGTTAAAATATTTCTTCAAATTCCACCGTCAGCTGTAATGCAGGGCAAATTAACAGCGAGGCTAAATGTAACTGAATCGGAGGAGTTTTACAAGCAACCTCAGAGATCCAAAGAAGGGGAGACTGAAAGCAAAATTAAATCGAGATGTTTGCAGGTGATATTGGTTGGAAATGGTCTCTGAACTGGCTGTGATGTGCTTCAACGAAGATGCAATTTGAATAACGAGCCGATAGAACTGCATTAATAGCTGGATAGCAGAGTACTCAAAATGCATGCTTTGTTCCCCCATGATAACGATATGATGGGCTTTTGTCCAAAGGAGAAGATTTAGCCTTGAAAGATGTTTTTGTTGCTTTGCAGACAAGCACACATTTTGGTGTGCGTGCCCAGAATTGGTCTTCAGTTACCTGGCCTCTCTCGGGAGACAACACCAGTCAGTGTCCTTTGCTTCAGGCTTGTGGAGTGTGGTAAGTTTCAATTCACTGTGAGCGATGTATTGTTGCTCTCCTTCCATCTGCCAACAAAGAGCAGCCTTTTGAACCAAGAACACAGTTTATTATTTTTTCAAAGGAATTTGTTTTGATTATTTAAATTAAAGAAAGCCCTGACTACTGTAGGTGCCAGATTCCAGGGGCACACTACATAGTTATAAGCATGAGATGCCTATTATAAGTCGTGACAATCTTGTAATATCTCAATTGAAATGTACTACTTTCTTTATCCTACATTTTATTTTTGACTCAATGTAATAATGCTGGAAATTGTATACCTTTTGAAATAAATCCCCTGACCCACTTAAAAGTCTCCTCTACATTAGAGAAGTCATCTGTAAATTGGGACCTCTGTTCTGTGCACAAGGGTGACCTTAACCCTCCAGTTACCTGACTCTTCAATTCTCCATTCTATTTTACTTCCCACACTGTTCCGATGCAGCCCAATGTAAGTTTGAGGAACGGTATCTCAACTTCCAACTTGGCAGGTTAAAGCTGTGGACACCCAGTTTAATTTAGAGATGCCCTTTGGCCCACTGAGTCCACGCTGACCATGGATCACCCGTTTACACTAGTTCCATGTTATCCCACTTTCTCATCCATACCCAGCACACTTGGGGCAATTATTACCGAGGCCAATTAACTTACCCACACATCTTTGGGATGAGGCAGGAAACCCACGCGGTCACAGGGAGAACGTGCAAACTCCACACCGACAGCACCCGGGATCCGGATCGAATCAGAGTCTCTAGCGCTGTGAGGCAGCAGCACAGTGCCGCCCGGAATTCACTTAACAGTTCTTCCCACTTGTGACAAATCTAGTGAGTTCTGTTGAAAGATCATCGACCAGTAACGTTAACTCTTTTTTTTCCTCGCTTTCCACAAACGCATTGGATGTTTCCAGCATTCCCTTTTGATTTCAGATTTCTCACAGTTGCAGTAGTACCTTGTGGTTCTAGCAGTATATTTTCCACTATGTCCACAAATGTGTACGTATAAAATATATAAATAATGCCCAAATATGGGTCTGCAAACTGGTAGTAATCTGCGATTTACGAATGCAGACTTTTATATTTTTCTTTGCTGATTTGAGTTGATAAAGTTAAATAAGGAAGAAGTGTTTTGGTTCTAGTCGCTGGTCTTGAACCATTGACTTTGAAGAAATCCAGTTTCTCCAGCTTTTTGGGTCCACCTTTGGGGTGAACCAGCATCTGCAGTTCCTTCCTACACATTTTGCACAGTTATATGGTCACTATATTGAATGAGAATTCCAAGGCTGACCCATCTATTCCCTCTTCCCTGTTCCACTTGTGCCTACAAACAATTACTTATTTTGTGTTGCGATTCTTGTCCTTTACTTGGTAACTATTTTGCAGGGAAAAAGACAATCCTGAAAATAAATAAATTCCGTGTTAATCAATTATTCCTGACTGATCCTGATATTTCTACATCTTACTGGTTCACATTTCCATTATCTCCCCCAAAGCTGTCATCGTCCCTGATGAGTCTGTTTTGTCTACTCACAACAGTTCCTCTAATTATTCAATGAGGCAAGGAAAGGTAAAAATAATAAGTGGTAAAAATAAATTAAATTACTCCTCGGCCCTAAAATGTAGCACGAGTGGGTTTAGAGAGTGAGTATCCTAAAAACCAGCAATGCTGTGGGCGAAGAGATTTGCCCAAATCATCAGTCTGAAGAAGGGTCTCGACCCGAAACCTCGCCCATTCCTTCTCTCCATAGATGCTGCCTCACCCGCTGAGTTACTCCAGCATTTTGTGCCTACCTGCCCAAATCATCTTGTACATATGGGAGTACGTTTCATGAAGTGTTAATGTGTTTGTAAAAGGCTGGGGGGTACAATTCCAGTCATCATACAACAGGAAAGTGATCCAGAAGTGTTTTATTTTAAAAGTAATCCTGAAAAATAATAGCTGGAACAGTGAGGGATTGAACGATGTAGTATTATTTACTCAGGAGGGATGAAGAGATCGTTCAGGTGGGACATGTAAACTTGAGGGCCTCCACGTATGTAGTTAGCAGTCTGCAAACGTCTGTTTGAATTATAACAATGGCTTCCCTCCCAAGCAAAATGGCCATTTGTATGATCTTGATGGGGTTGTGAGAAGTGGGGATGTTATTCAAGTTTGAATAGATTAGCAGCCGACTAAATATGTGTTCTACAGAGGCTAACTTAAAAGCTGTTTTAATATATAGGTTCCTATTATTATTAACAAACTATGTACAAGGATCACAATGGATACTGTGAAACTGTTTTCATTCAATGTGTAGTACTGGTCCCAAACAGATATCAGGTATCATTTTCTTTGATCCTGACGAGATTGAAAGATGGAATCCCATAAGGTGGGATTGTAACGTGCTCAAATGTTTTAAATCACTTTAATCGTGATGGAGGAAATGGGGGTCTTAACCTCAAGCTTTTTATCCACCCAGAGGTTAAATGTGACAGTAAGGGTCATTAACTGCGCATTTAAAGGAACATGATACCAAATTCTTCCCTCTGATGATTAAGAATCTAACTAAATCCTCCTGTTGTGGCATTGGTGCCATTAAGCAAAAGATATTCAAAGAGAAATCAGGCTTCCAATTACTTAACAAATTATATTTTAAAAAACAACATGAAAGTAATTGGATTACTGATCCACTTAAGTTAAAGAAACAAAGTGAAGTCAACCTTCCATCTGGAATACCTGGCTTGAGAAGTTTGACGTAGGCAAGCAGATGACTTTTGAAAAGATTCATTTTGTATTAATGCATCCTCTGGATGTGGCCAGACCAAAATAAAGGTGAAAAGTATATTGTTTAAGAAGGAACTGCAGATGCTGGAAAATCGAAGGTAGACAAAAGTGCTGGAGAAACTCAGCGGATGCGGCAACATCAATGGAGCGAAGGAAATAGGCAACGTTTCGGGCCAAAACCCTTCTTCAGTGAAAAGTATATTTATTTGACCACCTTATAACATTTTTACAAAGTCGGTAGTTTTTCCTTCGTGCTGCTTTTATCTGTGCCATAGGAACACTCTTTTTAGTTTCATCGTCAAAATATTAGTTCCATTTATACATTTTTGTTCCTGAATACATCTTGTATGCATCACACGAGAGATTCAGCATTCTCATTCCACTGCAAACATATGTTCTGCCCTTTTGGTTCACTATTCTTATCCAAATATTTTAATAACCTTTGGCACAGCTACTTCGTGGATATAACCATGCTGTTCCCAGGATTATTGTCTCGTATTCTTAGCATTGTCCAATTCCACCATATGATGGCCAAAGAAAATGAGGGTCATTAATGCGTGTTGCTAGAGACTTTCACAGACTGCTTCTATTGTTTGGGATGTGAACCATTCAGCGGATTTGCAGGTGCCTCTCAGTGGGTAGGTTTACTGCCTGGCATTTCAATTGAAGTTTCAGCTTCAGTTTTTGGCACTTGTGTGTACAGGATTATCTGATCTTAACCAGCACATCAGCAATGCTGAACAGTTGTCCTTGGCATCCCCGCGCCAGTTCTCCACCTGGTGCTTCTGCTGGTAACGGTTCTATTAGATTCAGCCGTGTTGATTCTGTGCTGGGCTCTCACTAAAGAATAATACCTTTTACCCTTACAGAGCTGTTTCCTGGCAATAATTGTTCTGATTTTCTGGCTCCTAAGTAATTCCTGTGGATCAAACACGATTTGCTTCCAGTCTCGTCCTATGGGTTCTGATGTGAGTGATGGGGCCAAAATGAGAACCACACTCTTCTACTGGTGGATCATAGAACAGAACAGAACAGCACAGCACAGGCCCTTTGGACCATAATATGTGAACTGAACATGATACCAAGACCAACTCGTCCCTGCCCGCTCATAATACATTTCCCTCTATTCTGTACATTCCATAAGCCTATCCAAAGGTACCTTAAACATCACTATGGTGTGTACCTCCAGCACCACCTCTGTGTGTGTCACTGTCTTTAAAAGAAAAAATGCCTTGCACATCTCCTTCTCTCACCTTAAAGTAATGCCCTCTAGTCTTTTTTAGCACTTTTTCTGGCTATCTCTTCCCATGAAAAAGCAACCTGTAATTGTTAGATTTCCATGACCGCATTTGAACTTTGAGATTTGATAGCGCTCAATCTTTTAGTAGTTGTTGAAATGGGTGGGGGGGGGAGAGATACTTCCAGCACCAGAGACTTGGGTTCAATCCTGACTACGGATGCTGCCTGTACGGAGTTTGTACGTTGTCTCTGTGACTGCATATCTTTTTCTCTGGGTGCTCCGGTTTCCTCCCACATTCCAAAGACATGCAGGTTTGTTGGTTAATTGGCTTCTGTAAGTTGTCCCTAGTGTGTAGGATAGTGCTAGTGTACGGGGTGATCGCTGTTCAGCACAGACCCGGTGGGCCGAAGGGCCTGTTTCCACACTGTATCTCTAACTAAATCCAACCATTTGAAGAATAAAGTGTTTGGTCAATTGTATTAAGGGTTAGCATGTAAGAAATTAAATAGATTTTCTTTTTGGGATCAAAGAATATGAAGTATTGTGGGTAACTAGAATTGATACCAGTGTTGAGTAGAAAAACCTGAAGGCCTCAATGCACTTCCTTTATGTAAGCTATTTATGTATCGTGGTCTTTAAGGATATCCTGAATAAACTGGAAGTGTGGCTGCCTATACATCTTGTATGAAACTGTTCACTCAGTGAACAGAATCTGTTTAAACATTAAAGTTGGAGGAAGGAAAAATGCAGTTTCTATTAGTAATTCTTCCCTGAAAATGTATGTTATAGGAGCAGAATTAGGCCATTTGGCCCATCAAGTCTATTCCACCATTCAGTCATGGCTGAACTATCTTTCCCTCTCAATCCCATACTCCTACCTTCACCCCATAACCCTGACACCCGTACTAATCAATAGTTGTATTCAATCTGTGGGTAAGATGAATCTTTTGCAGTATGAACAGCCAGCTCCCTGGGAAGAAAAAAATAACCATTTGCAGGGCGTGGGCTGTAAAGTTGGTGATAGTTGCAGAATGTGTTTAAAGGTATTTTAACAGATGCAGTGAAATCTAGTAGAATGGTATTCACATTGGGGGATTAACTGCCACCCGGTGACAACAAATGGTTGAGTAATAACCATGCCGTCATTTGCGTTAAGGCTTTGCAGATTGTGTCAGATTTAAATATCTTCAGAAGAATGGATTGGGTAAACACAGAGTGTCTTGCCCAGTGTTGAGGAATCAAGAACCTGAAGACATGGGTTTAAGATGAGGAGGGAAAGCTTTAATAGGTTCAGCGTAGGTTATTATCACAGGTACACGGGTACAGTGAAAAGCTTTTGTTGGGTGCCGCTGGAATTAAGGGATAAGGGGAGAAAGCAGGAACGAGGTACTGATTCTGGATGATCAGCCATGATCTAATTGGATGGCAGTGCTGGCTCGAAGGGCCAAATGGCCTACTCCTGCACCTGTTTTCTATGTCCAGTCAGCAGAAAGACAATACATGATAGCAGTCGAGCCATTTACCATGTGTGGATACATGATAAGGGAATAATGTGTAGTGCAAGGTAAAACCAAGCATAGTCTGAGGGTCACCAAGGATGTAGATAGTAGTTCAGCGCGGCTCTCTGGTTGTGTTGGGATGATTCAGTTACCTGATGGAGGGCGTATGGGAGAGCTGCCAGAGGGGGTATTTGAGGCAGAGACTATCGCAACGTTTAAGAAACATTTAGACAGGTACATGGATAGGATAGGTTTAGAGGGATATGGGCCGAATGCAGGCTGGTGGGACTAGTGTAGAGTAGACGGTCGGTGTGGGCAAGTTGGGCTGAAGGGTCTGTTTCCACGCTGTAAGACTCTAAATGTGAATAAGTAACTTGAGTATCCACCCACACTCATTTCTTAACAGCAACTACCGCGCTGGTTCTAGGTGCCTGTGCTGATGTGAACATCACCAGCAGGAACTCGGAATAGCTGCTCTCCCCAGCCGGAGAGCGAAGACATTCCTTGGCCCAGAGCCAGCCAAAGCCCGGCGGCAGCTGCGAGGAACACGGCGGGGGGAACGGCGACGGGAAGTAACAGCGTGGGGGTTCCGACCGCGGCCGGGGCAGGAGCTGGAAACATTGTAAACATCCCTTGGCTTTCCTGAAGTGCGCTGAAATGAAAAAAAAAGCTCGAGCAAAAGCGATTTGATTTCTGACAAACTGCATTCTCTTGCTGAAGATTGCATAGTCTCTTGTGTCTATTGTTATTGAGATGAAATTGAAGCTCTTTGCTGTGTGGGTGCCGCCATTATCTTATTCTTCCTGTGTTACCCCTTCCGTGTGGCTGGGGCATGTTTGCCCGACCGCCCCCGAGGAACGCGGGGGGAATGGTTGCAATCTCGACCTGGACCAGGACCCTGAAACCTCAGCTTTTAGATAAACAACGCCGCTGCTTCTGCCCCCATTCGCTTTGATCCTCTAAAAAGCAGCGTTTCTCAAGGGATTAGCAGCAGTCCTCGGCTTCTCACAGACGCCACTTTGCATATCTTCTGCCACTGCCAACGTTTTCTCTCTCCTTTTAAACCATGATATCAAAGGGCAGCCAGGAGCTGAAGCGGTGCGTGGCTGGTGTCAGATTTGCTCGCTGCAGACTATTTACAGTGGTCTTGCCAGGGCTGATACTCGCCATCCAGTGCTCCTTCTAAAATTAATGCGAGTCCACCGCCGATTTTCCGGCAACTGGTAGTCCGGCCCCTTCTTTTATCCGGACAGCCCACTCGCCGGGAAGTCCCTCAGAAAAGGGCGGCTCGAATTTGCCCCCTGTGGCCGGGGCTCTGGAACTCCAGCCGGGCCAGAGCCACAGATCCGTTCCCAAAGGCGACTTTGCGAGGCGGTATCTTGTCTTCCCCCCCCCAGCCGTGACCTTTGTTGGCCGGGCAAAACAGATAACCCAGAAAGGCACTGGAACCGATGGTGGACCTGTACCAGTGTACAAAACTGCAACGGTGCTCAAGGCCGATTAAACGAGAGACTGTAGATGCTCGAAACTGGAGCAACTCCCAACTACCAATCTGCTGCAGAAACTCAGCCAGCTGAGCAGCGTCTGTGTGGGGGATGAATGGTCGTCATTCCGGCTCAGAACATCACATGTTTGAGAGGCACGTGGATATGGGTCACCTGCAGACACGGAGATTAGATTTCTTGGCATCATATTAGGCGAGAGAATTGTGGACTGAAGGGACTGTTCTATTTTCTTTCCATCCACCGATGCTGCTGGACCCGCTGAGTTATTCTATCATATAACACAAAGTGCTCTAAAGTGGAGTAACTCAGCGGGTCAGGCAGCATCTCTGGGGGATGTGGGTAGGCGCTGTTTTAAAGTCGTGACCCTTCAGACTGAATGGAATTGTCACCTATCCGTGTTCGCCAGAGATGTTGTCTGACCCGCTGAGTTACTCCAGCAATTTGTGTTCTACCAAAGATTCCATCATCGGCAGTTCCTTGTGTCTCAAGTTTCCAGCAGATTGGATAAACAAGGAACTGCAGGTGTTGGTTTACAAAAGACAAAGTGCTGGAGTAACTCAGCCGGTCAGGCAGCACATTTGGAGAATATGGACAGCAGACAGGTGCTGTTTAGGGTCAGTCTGAACAAGATTCCTGCATTTTGTGCTTTTTTTTTACACCGGTGCTTTGTGCCTTTTTTTTTCCCCTCAACAGATTGTTTTGTACTTAAAGGTTGTTGAGTACTATTTGCTCGCCTGAAGGCACTGAGGAGATGAACAATCGGTGCCTCATCTTCATGCCGAAGTGTGTGTCTGCATGGTGTGTCCCCAAGTGATTGAGTCCAGGTGTCACCCCCAGGGCAAGCCTGGTTTCTGGGCGACTGGCATGAGCAGCAAAGAAAGTGGACAACTGAGGGCTGATACTTGCCCTATTTGCTGCCAGACTACTAGGGGTCACCTCCACCTTTACGTCCATATTGGAAAAATAAGCGGAGACGGAATCCAAAACTATAAATATATAATACACCTCCAAGATTTTGAGCTACAACCTTCATAATTACAATGAACAACTCCAAACAGCACTTGGATATGATTACAGATGCTGGAAACATGCTGACCAATTTTATTTCTGCTGAGATCCAAGGAAGCTGGATCCACAGTGCCCGTCACGCAATAGTTGGACTTTATGGTCCCTCTTTTTGTTAAATCTTCTCACGTAGCTGCTGCTCCTCACCAGACCATCTCCAGGCTTGAGTCTCCCAGAGGCATGTTCTTGCACCCACATGGGTAGTGGGTATCTTCTGTGATAGATCAGACCCATCATGATGTATCTACCACCTGAATTTATACAGAAAAAAACATTAACAAAATATTGCAATCTTTCCCAGATTTTTCTCGTCCCCTCCACGTAGTTCCCTCGGTCTTCTCTCTCTCCCATCAGCGGATCCACCATGCGTTATCTGAAAGGCAGAACATGCATGGGAAACTGTGGGACCAAGTCTAATGACATTGCCAATCAATAGCAAATTAGGGAAATATCTTGGTTGATGGTTATTGATGAAATAGAGAGAGACAGCATAAGTTAGTTTCATATAGCAATTCTGTTTACAACATAGAAACTCTCACACATGTGGCTTTGAACTGGGGAGGGGCAGAGAGCTGATTGATTGGGCACAAAGCAGCCCCCCGCCCCCTGCTCTGTGTGTTAAAATTATGCAGAAGAACCTAACTCACCAAATTTCAAGTCTGGACAAAGTCTTCTACAGTTGAATGTATCAATCACAAGAATGTGTACTTTGAAGAAGAATCCATCAGGTGTGACATACAGGCGACCCATGCGGTAGAATCCATCACTGTCCACCAGTAATGTCACCATTTGTAGCCCTTTGCTGAGGGTTGCTATATCATGGACAATGCCATTGATTGCTGTTGAAAGACATTAAAATGACAGTAATAAATGTATTGCGCCGTTTCCTTTTCGGTCCTCCGATCCAGTAACTGGAAATCACAGCAGTATATTTCCTTTCAAAGTCCAGCAGGGATGGCTGAAGCTGAAATTCCACCAGAAAATGTTATTATTTGAAAAAGAAAATAAACCATGGTTTTTCCCACCAAGAGAGTTCAATGTCATCTTGGGCAGCCAGCGAATATGCAATGTTAGGATGAAAATACAGGAAACGTACAAAGCCACATTTACCCCAGGATGTGAACCCATGCAAATGGATCGCTATCCATGAGATACAAGGAACTGCACATGCTGGTTTGCAAAAAAAACCACAAAGTGCTGGAGTAACTCTGCAGATCAGGCAGCCTCTCTGGAGAACATAGGCACGCAACATTTCGGGTCGGGACTCTTCTTCAGTTTGATTCCTCTCTTTGGAGCATAAGTGTTTCGGAAGGAACTCCTAAACACAAGTTATGTGTTTGCCCCTTCTGTCTATGTACTAAACCAAGCACTCAGGGTGTCTCACATCTTTTGTGCATTATTGTGGCCTCAATCAATTTCCTGAACAAAAAAAACTTTGTAAACATTGGTGGCTTGATGGTGGGTGTTGGGAAAAGTGGGACTGGAGAAAGGTTCTATATATTCAGTGTTGTCTTTGCAAATTAATTAACTTTAAAGCTGTCCATTCATCATCTTGGGGTGAACTCAAATATTCATATTGCTACAATTGGGACTGTCAATTAACTCAAGGAGACCATCCTCTCTGCCAAAGATAAAAAATTGGGAAAAATAAACATCGGCAAACAAGAAATAACAGATATCATTTTGGGAGGTATTGGGATAGTTGACTAAAGGGAGGGGGCTTAAAAAGGAAGTTCAAATGCTGGAAAATCGAAGGTAGACAAAAGTGCTGGAGAAACTCAGCGGGTGCAGCAGCATCTATGGAGCGAAGTAAATAGGCAACATTTTGGGCCGAAACCCTTCTTCAGTCTGATGTAGGATGCAGGGGTGGGAAGAAGAAAGGAAGAGGAGGGGCCAGAGACCTGAGGGAGAGCCGAGTAGACAATAAGGGCTACCGGAAATTGGAGAAGTCAATGTTTATGCCGCTAGGGTGTAAACTGCCCAAGCGGAATATGAGTGCTGCTCCTCCAATTTCCGGTGGTGTTCACTCTGGCCATGGAGGAGGCCCAGGACAGAAAGGTCGGATTCGGAATGGGAGGGGGAGTTGAAGTGCTGAGCCACCGGGAGATCAGATTGGTTATTGTGGACCAAGCGGAGGTGTTCGGCGAAACGGTCGGCAAGCCTACGCTTCATCTCGCCAATGTAGATCAGCTGACATCTAGAGCAGCGGATGCAATAGATGAGGTTGGAGGAGATGCAGAACCTCTGTCTCACCTGGAACGACTGCTTGGGTCCTTGAATCGAGTCGAGGGGGGAGGTAAAGCAACAAGTGTAGCATCTCTTGCATTGCAGAGGAAAGTGCCCAGGGAGGGGGTGGTACGGGTGGGAAGGGAAGAATTGACCAGGGAGTTACGGAGGGAGTGGTCTTTGCGGAAAGCAGACGGGGGGGGGGGGGGGGGGGGGAGGAGATGGGAAGATGTGGTGAGTGGTGGGGTCACGTTGGAGGTTGCGAAAATGACGGAGGACTATTTGTTGTAAGAGGGCTGTTGGGGTGGAATTCCTAAGACAGAGGCTGCCAATGATAGACCACTGGTAGTAGATTCCATTGGGAGTTATCCACAATGGTTCTGATAATGTTTATTCCACAATCTAAATAGAAAACAAATGTAATTTTTGGAAGCTTACCACATGTATCTGGCAGGCTTGTTTACAACAATCATGACAACATTTCCAGAAGATTTGCACTGGTTACAGTGAGCTTTGCGCTTGCTTACTGAGGATATGAAAAGCACTCTATAAAAGATAAATCATCTTAATGTGGCAATGAACTAAGCATTCTCTGAGCAGCCACAAAGTCTACATCAAGTGAATGCCTAGTTTGAAAACAAACCCATAAACTCCACAAAGCTCCACACGGTCTGTGAGCAGCTCATAAATTCATAATCCCCAACCATTTCTCAAATGTGACTTCTGATTAATGACTGAACACACCTTATCCTTGTAGTAATGGGTATAATTTAACTGGGGAAGAGTCGAGTCAAAAGTGTTTAGTTGTCATATGAACTGGCCACGGAACAATGAAATTCTTACTTGTGGTAGTGTAAAACACTTGTAATCTGGTTACTATTTTCCAGAACGCTGTAGGCTCTTTTTTTTCCTACGGACCTTTCCACTAGTTGGTGGGTCTCCAAGTTTATCTTGACCACAGTTTAGATATGGGCCAAACAAAGGCAGGTGGGATTACTGTGGTTGGGATATGTTGGTTGGTGTGGGCAAGTTGGGCTGAAGAGCCTGTTTCCACGCTGTATGACTCTATGACACTGGTATCAAGTTAACAGATCAGTAGTTACCTTCTGTCCTCTCTCTTTCACAGTAGGGTCGCACCCTCTTCCAATCAACTGGAATGATGCCAGAACCTACAGCACTCTGGAAGCTTTGTTTAAGAAGGAACTGCAGATGCTGGAAAAATCGAAGGTATATATAAATGCTGGAGAAACTCAGCGGGCGAGGCAGCATCTATGGAGCGAAGGAATAGGTGACTTTTCGGGTCGAGACCCTTCTTCAGACTGATGTGGGGGTTGGGGGGGGCGGGAAGAAGAAAGGAAGAGGAGACAGTGGGCTGTGGGAGAGCTGGGAAGGGGAGAGGAAAGAGGGAGAAAGCAAGGACCGAAGATCATAGAGCTCTATGATCTTTGGCAAGGACTACCTGAGTTCTGCATTCTGGAACCTGGTAACCAGAGTTTGCAGACCTGTTATGCTGTTGCAAGTAAGAATTTTATTGTTTGGTACATATGACAATTAAACACTCTTGACTTGACTCTTCACTAGTTAACTTTCACCCATCTTAATACAGCTATAGAATGAGGTAGCCACAGAGATCTCAAGAGACCAGTACTTGTCATTTGAAATATGGCAAAGTGACTGGATCATCTGTTTAAGAAGGAACTGCAGATGCTGGAAAATCAAAGGTAGACAAAAATGCTGGAGAAACTCAGCGGGTGCAGCAGCATCTATGGAGCGAAGGAAATAGGCAACGTTTCGGCCCGAAACGCTGCCCATTTCCTTCGCTCCATAGATGCTGCTGCACCCGCTGAGTTTCTCCAGCATTTTTGTCTGACTGGATCATCTGATCCTTTCCAGGACACAAAAGTACGATCAACGGTTCATTCTGAGGCCAAAGCTGAGGGACATGTCACTGGTAACACAATGCTGGGCCAGGTTTAACTGTTCCTTCAGCTGTTCCTTCAACATGTCTGAAGTAAATGGGACTAGTTAATTGTGGATTAAAAAGAATATCATGCGGGAACACAAAAGTCTAACACACAAGAAAATAGCACATAAAGAGCTGGAGTAACTCAGCAGGTCAGTCAGCATCTCTGGAGAACATGGATAGGTGACGTTTCGGGTCGGGACTCTTCTTCAGACTGAACACTGATCCGAAACATTGCCTGTCCATATTCTCCAGAGATGCTGCCACAGCTGCTGAGTTACTCCGGCACTGTGTGTCTTTCTTGGTAAACCAGCATTTGCAGTTCCTTGTGTCTGCAAGAAAATAGGAGCAGGGGTAAAGACACTGGGAGTGTTCTCACATGAAGTGATAGAATGTTGAGTTTATTCCAGCCTGTAAGCAAAGTGTCATAATCAAAAATGTTTCATGGAACATAAGGATCTCATCTGATATATGGTGCACTCATTTCAGAAAACCATCAGATCACTGGGGAATCTGATCAGTCTGAAATTGATATGTCTGAAATTAAAATTTATATTAAAATTAAGGTATTATCAAAAATCAATGGAAATGTCAATGTCCTCTTACCGAAATCACTGTTGCAGTAGAACTCTCTCTCATTCTTTTCCTTCCTGCATTCAACTGAACACAACTGTTTGTTGTGATCTGCGAGAAATAATCAGTTTAGTTCACAGATGGCGACCAGGATAAATTCTGAGCAAGTTTTATATGAAATCATAAAAGCAGATTGTTAAACAAAATGTTCTGTTCCTTGCTTCGGTGAGGACAAATGTTAACTAACCAGAAGTGACTGGACAGAGTGTAAAACGAAGCAACAATGGGCTTGATTTCAACTCCCACGCCGGGACGCGACACCTGACGGGCTCTCGCTAATTTAAAGGCCGTGTGAAAGTATTTAATTCTTTCTGACCCATCACCAACCAGAAGTTAGGCAGATGCAAAGATCCTTTCAGGTCGAGACACATTCACCCATCCCTTCACTCCAGAGATGCTGCCCGTCCCGCTGAGTTTCACTCCAGCATTTTGTATAAACCTTCGGTGTAACCCAGCACCCGCAGTTCCTTCCTACACAAGACTCCCCTCGTCTGTTCTGCCCCCGCCTGCTGTTCCCAGCTCCGCCCCGATCATCATCATCTTTCCCAGTTGGTGCCGGGGGCGACCTCAGTTCCCACAAAACCAGGGGCAGAAGGAGCAAATGGTCGGCAGAAACCAGCCCCCACATTCCAAGCCGTTCCCACCCCACCACCCTCCTTTATCATCGAAGGTTGTGGGGCGGGGGGGCGGGGGGGGTAGACCAGGTTAGTGTTTTGTGGAGGGTACACAAAAAGCTGGAGAAACTCAGCGGGTGCAGCAGCATCTAAGGAGCGAAGGAGATAGGCGACGTTTCGGGTCGAGACCCTTCTTCAGACTTTGTGGAGCTGCTACTGAAAAAAAACAACCAAGTCCAAATCTTTCACCAATTCCTTTACCCATCTCAACCCATCTGATCTTTATGTGTAGGGGGGAGGGGGGAACTGCAGATGCTGGTTTACACCGAAGATAGACACAAGATGCTGGAGTAACTCAACGGCAACGGGCAGCATCAATCACCTTTACTAACATCCCCTTCACTAATCTAAAATTACACCAATTAACCTACAAACTGGATCGCACCCGGAGGAAACCCACGCAGTGACAGGGAGAACACATGTTGAAACATATAAGATTGTTAAGGGCTTGGACACGCTAGAGGCAGGAAACATGTTCCCGATGTTGGGGGAGTCCAGAACCAGGGGCCACAGTTTAAGAGTAAGGAGTAAGCCATTTAGAACGGAGACGAGAAACACTTTTTCTCACAGAGAGTGGTGAGTCTGTGTGAGTGGTGAGTCTGTGGAATTCTCTGCCTCAGGTGGAGGCAGGTTCTCTGGATGTTTTCAAGAGAGCTAGATCGGGCACTTAAAAATAGCGGAGTCGGGGGATATGGGGAGAAGGCAGAACGGAGATGAGGAAAACTTTTTCACACAGAGGGTTGTGAATCTGTGGAATTTGTCTCAGAAGCCAGTGGCGGCCAATTCACTGGATGCTTTCAAGACAAAGTTAGATAGAACTCTTAAAGATAGCGGAGTCAGGGGATATGGGGAGAAGGCAGGAACGGGGTACTGATTGGGGATGATCAGCCATGATCACATTGAATGGCGGTGCTGGCTCGAAGGGCCGAATGGCCTCCTCCTGCACCTATTGTCTGTCACACAGTGACGGACTGACAGCACCCGTGGTCAGGATGGATCCCGGGTCCCTGACGCTGTGAGGCAGCGGCTCTCCCCGGCTGCGCCGCTCCCCGAGTGCCCGAGAGGACGGTACACGTTCAGGGTGTAATGGGTTGAGTGAGTTACCCTCCCTGAGGATGTTGAAGTGATAGAGCAAGCTCATGATGCGGCGGCTGGTCTCCGACGGTGAGTTGATGCCATTAATGAATGTGTTGCTCGTCCTGTGGCGGCTGGATTTCCTCGGCCGGTTCTCCTCGGGGTCCAGACCCGAGCTGGGAACTCCCTCGCCCCGTCTTGCTGCACGATGTGCGTCGCTGAGTTGAAGCTGGAGCTCGCGGTTGTCGGGGGGATATATTGAGGAGCCCGAGTGCATGGTCTTGGCCAGAAGGCTGTGGAAGGTGGGAGACCTGTTCAGCTTGGACTTGTCTTCATCATAGAACGATAGGAGTCCTCGCAGGTCGCTGGGCGACCACCCCGCTGTCACCTTCTGCCTCTCCGAGTTCCCCATCCGAGCTTCCAGGAGCCGCAGCGGCGTGACAGGGTCCCGGGACCTTGCACCGTTCACCTTGGCCGGGTAATAATAGACCCCCTCCCTCCCGGCCAACGCGCCAGTGGCGGGCGGGTGGGGCTCGGGTGGGCTCCGGTTCTTGTGCGGCAACTTCAGCAGCTTGGCCGGATCGTCGAGGGTCCGGGAAAGCAGAGTGGAGGCAGATCTGCCATCGGTCAACTTCCCCAAGTGTGGAGTGAGACCTACACAAAGGAAACACAGAGGTTGAGAAACTTCCACCCAAGATCTACAACCATCTGCCTATCAACTCCGCAGAAGTAAGTAAGTTTATTGGCCAAGTATTCACATACAAGGAATTTGCCTTGGTGCTTCGCCCACAAGTAGCAACATGACATACAGTGACAGTTACGGATGACTCAGAAAACACTAAACATTCATAATAATAAATGATAATAAACAGAAGGCCAAGTCAATGGATATTTTAAAGGCAGAGAGGTAGATTCTTGATTATTCAGGGGTTACGGGGAGAAGGCAGGAGAATGGGGATTGAGAGGGAGAGATAAATCAGCTGTGATTGAATGGCGGGGTAGACTTTATGGGCCGAATGGCCTAATTCTTCTCCTATTACTTATGCACTTGTGACCCCTCTCCGCCGCCTGTGTGAACTTATTACCTGCCAGACTTTGTCCTGCCCCCATCTCTCTTCCAGCTCCCCCCCCCCCCACTCCACCCACTACAATCTGTCTGAAGAAGGGTCCCGACCTGAAACGTCACCTATCCATGTTCTCCACAGATGCTGCCTGTCCTGCTGAGTTATTAGTTATTCCAGCACTTTGTGTCTTTTGTTTTTACAAAATTATTTGGTTGTTGGACGGTTGATTTACTGCCTTTACTGAAGAAAAGAGAGAGATTTAAATAAAAAACTGTTATTCACAATAGTCTGTGGCTGGAGTCAGACTAACGCCGCCGGATCCCACGCCCTCTACCTCCATCCATCTCCATACCCAGCGCCCTCAAAGTCCACAACCCCCAACCCCATCTCTGAGGCGACTCACTCTTTCAACACAGTTCCCACCTGCTGTCCTAACACAACATGCTGGAGTAATCCAGTGGGTCAGGCAACATCTCTGGAGAACATGGATAGGTGACGGTGCAGAGCTGTCGACTTACCTGGACGGTCTTTGGTTGAACTAAGGGTTTTATGTGTATTGTGTACTATTGCTGTTACTCATTTATTGTATTTCTGTTTATATATTATCCGTGAGTATTGTGTTTACAGGCCGGCTATGCTGATGCAAGTAACAATTGTAATGTTCCGTTGTCGGTCCATTTGACAATCAAACATTCTTGACTCTAAACCCTCCATCTCAGTTTCAGGATGGCTTGTGAGATGTGGTGTGATTCTCCGCGCTCCTTGAATTATCTGAGCATTGTGTCCAACAGCAGCGAGACCTCTGGCTGTTTCATCAGACCGACCCGGAATGTCACCTATTCCTTGCCTCCAGGGACGCTGCCTGACCCGCCGAGTTACTCCAGCACTTTGTGTCCCACGCAAGGTTCTAGCATCTGCAGCTCCGTGTGTCTCCCACTCCCGGTCCCATCTCTCCGCCATTTCTCTGCTATTTTGTTTTTCTTTCCAGGTACTTAATCAATTCCCTCTTGGGAATTACATTTGCTATTCTGATCGTAAATTATCGGATTTTTGTTTAAAAGGGTTTTTTTTTAAACCATGTATCACTAGTATGCTGCATAACACTATCTGGCCAGTGGAAATAACATTTAATGTGGGAAATGTGAACATCTCCTATCTTTAAAACATCTTCACAGTCACACGTTCTCTAGACCAAGACTTTACTGAAATAGTTTTGCAACAGCACTTGAGTTGCCGGGTTGGACACAAAGTGCTGGAGTAACACAGTGGGCCAGGCAGCATCTCTGGACAAACAGGATAGGTGACGTTTCGGGTCGGTACCACTTCTTCAGACTGTTTCTAGAGTTCCCGGACTTCACTTCTCTTTCAAATTTAAGTTCGATTTGACAGGATTATTTTTTAACTACTTTACTACCACACTCACGCAAATGATGATTACCACCACTTCAAAGCAGAGTCGCGGTGGGCAGCTGGATTGCGGGCTCAGTCCTCACCAAACTTCTATCAAAGCATAATTTGTCACTTCTGTCTGGCTGTTTGATTTGATGTTTTCTCAAAAATAACCCCCCCTGCAGCTCAATGGATAACAATCCGGGGAGGGGACCCCGGTTGTTTCTCGCTCATCCTAAAGCACATAACCAGTCTAGTTGTATTGAGATCAACGGTGCCGATAATTCTTGAACCTCGAGACATTCATAAACCCGCTTCTTTGAGCATCACATTCGCCAAATTCCCACTTCGAGCATCGAGTTAGATCCAATTATCCCCAACATAACCAGGGTGGTTACAAATTTGCTCCACCTGCTGTACTATAGTTTGATTGTATTTACATATATATGATCTGTTCGGATAGAATGCAAAACAAAGCTTTTCACTGTACTTCGGTACACGTGACAATAATAGACCTAAACACCCCATAACACATTTTGATACATCACACGTTCATTTAGTTTTTAGTACCATACTCCTAATATTCCCAAATTGTTCTACCTTGCTTACCAGTTTAAAAGAAAGAAGGCTTATTTTCCCTTTAACATGTAACACGCGTCCAGATTGCACACAAAAAACTCCACAGACTGTTACGAAATTATGCAACTATCTTGCCCCAGTTCGCTACAAAGAAAATAAATTCTAAAACATTTTAATGTAAATTCTTAAGATCTTTGCACATTTTCAAATACAGAAGAGCTTTTTTGAAATGTCATAAGCGTGTTTAGCGTGGAGTTGGATGTAAACAAAATTTCCACTCACCTTTATTTTTTGCATTGATAAATTTTAAAAATACCGCGATCGAGAAGATCTGGATTAGTAACAGTCCGTGCATGATGTAGACTCTGCGGAGGTGGAGAGTGGAGTCCCCTCGTTTTATACTCTTCCTGCGTCATACTAATCAGGGACAACGCCGCAACCCGGGCCAAACTCTCACCAGGATCAGATGTCATTATTTTTCACTTCATAAATAATCTTCGGAGGCAATATGCGAATAATTTCTAATTAGAAATCAGTAGGAATTTAAAAATAAAGTGTCAGGAATACGAATGCAGACAGGACTGTTTCGTTTCCACATCTTTTCAGGAAGGCTGGAGAATGTTATTCATATTAAGAAATAGTTTCAGAAGTTGCGCTAGGTTCAGTACACATACAGCTTTAGAAAACAGCGGCATTGCACTATTTCTGCAACAATAATTGTTCGACTCTGTTACATATTTATTCAGTTTCATTTTCTCAATTCAATGCCAGTCCAGAAAATTATAATCAACTCAATTTTGGTTAATAGATGCATCAAACTGTTCTGTTATCATCGGTCACAACTATATGTTGTTTCAATTGTAAATTAATGAAAGTTTGAATCGGTTTCCTACTTATTTTTATGATTATAGCATGTTAAGAAATACCGATGTTATGTTAAGAACAGCTTCTGTGATTCCTATTATGTGAATGCTAATATCAATGACTATTTATTTCGCTTTGTTAAAACCGACCCAGTGCCCGATCAGCTCTCAGTATCGCCCTCTGCTGCCAGGTGACTTGAGCCGCCACTAAAACACACCGTCTGAACAGACGGTACCCTCGTTAAGGCGGCGCTTATTTCTGGAGCCGGGAGACGGCAGATCCTCCGCTTGCCCAGCACAGGAGAGCCACAAACTGGGACAAACAACTGGACTGTCAAAGTGGGCGAGCGGCACAAAAAGGTGCAACGGTGCGACCCAGATGGGACTCGAACCCACAATCCCCAGCTCCGGAGGCTGATGCCTTATCCATTAGGCCACTGGGTCACCACAGGAACTAGATGGTAGCAGTGTGACATTTACACGTGGCGGCGCGAAAATACATTGTTACTATTCTACCTGGAGTTACAAAGTTATACCCATTGAACGCGGAAGAAGGATAAATAATATTATTGTGCGAATAATTTATATTGGCTCCAGTTGATATAATTTTAACAGAGCATGTGTGCGTAGATATATATAGGTATGTATTATGAGCAAATATATTTGTCCTACTGTGTAGGAAGGAACTGAAGATGCTGGTTTATAACGGAGATAAACACGAAATGCTGAAGTATCTCAGCGGGACAGGCAGTATCTTTGGAGAGAAGGAATGGGTGGCGTTTCGGGTCGAGAGTCGAGACCCTACTTCAGACCCTTTGTTATACTGCTACAAGTAAGGATCTCCTCCATACGAAAGATCATCTATCCATGTTCTTTGGAGAATGCCTGACCTGCTGAGTTACTCCAGCACTTTGTGTCCTTTTAAGGATTTTATTGTTCAGTTGTCGGTACGTATGGCAATTAAACACTCTTGACATTAGCTCTTGAAGTGGATTATATAGTCATCGGGCCACATGCACACTGTATAAGAACATAATAAATGAAATCGGGAATAGGCCTCTCAAGCCTGCGCCATTATTAGATAAGATCACTGCTGATCTTTTACCATGGTACTATGCATCTTGATTTGCTTTTCCAGCTGCATTCTCGACAGAGCCCCTATATAATTGGAGCAAGACATCTTTTACTGATATCCAAGTGCAGTGTAAACATCTATCAATTTTGCTCTTGTTTACACTGAGCATCTGAAACTTTACAGCTCTCTTGGGTAGAGGACTCTAATGATTCACTACTCTCTGAGTGCAAAAAAAATTCTCATCCCTGTACCTAATGGCTGACCCTTGTTTTGACCCCTGGTTCGAGCAACCCAACCAGGGAAACATCAGATAGACACTAAATGCTGGAGTAACTCAGCAGGACAGGCAGCATCTCCAGAGAGAAGGAATGGGTGACGCTTCTGGTCAAGACGTTTCATCAATTCCTTTCAATCTTAGCAAGATGCTTGTATGTTTTATTTCAATTAGATCACCACTCATTATGTCTAATTCAGAGTATAAATCCAGCCTGGTTATTCTCACCTACAAGGCAAATACGTCATCTCAGAAATTAATCCAGCACACCTGATTGAGAAATCAGACTGGAACACAATATTACAACTGCAATCTTACCAGCTTCCTACTTAATTGAAGCAAGACATGCCTACTCAAACAAAACACAAAGCACCGGAGGAACTCGGCAGGTCAGACATAGGTTTAAGGTGAAGGGGAAAAGATTTTATACCATTTTGCACAATTTTGACCAAAGGGTGGTGGGTGTCTGGAATAAGCTGCTAGAGGAGGTAGTTGCTGGGACTATCACAACTATCACAACGTTTAAGAAATAGTTAGACAGGTACATGGATAGGTCAGGTTTGGAGGGATATGGACCAAGAGCAGGCAGGTGGGACTAGTGTAGCTGGGATATGTTGACTGGTGTGGGCAAGTTGGGCCAAAGGGCCTGTTTCCACACTGCATCACTCTGATTCACAATAACCACAGAGCTTTGTAATATTATGCCAGCCCCAAAGAGTAACTCATCAATTCCATTTCTCCACACTCCAGCAAAATACTTTCCATCAAAAAACTTTTTGATTCTTCCCATTTTGTTCTTCATTTCAATTCCCTCTGGGAACTCTGGCAGTGAACACTAGATCCTCGTTTTCCACGGCATGAAAGCTCTGTGATTTCATGCCGTGGAAAACGAGTCCATGCCCACACACTGCCATAACTGACCAATGGAGGAAATATGTTAACGTATTCAGACGTGAATCGATTATTGAAACACAATGATACATTTATTAACAAATAATAATAACTCCTAATATTCGGGGCAAAATCATAATACAGAACTTAAAATCGGGTCTGCAAATATCCCAGGTCTGGCAACGGGTTTATTATAAAATCGTTGAAAAGTTATTTCGCTAGACCATCCTGCCATTGCAAGGATGTGGTCCATGGGAACTTCCAACACTCTCGCTGCCAATGTAGCTGCAGCCCTGGTGGAAAGAGATTTAAAAACATCAGTGTCCACTCCTGCTGCACCCAAAACCTGTTTAAGCCATCTCAAAATGGTCTGCACGGACACCCTTTTATGAGGACGTTTATGACTGATTAATAATGCCATTTCCATGCCTCTTATGCTTTTGGTGACTTCTAAAGAATGCAATAGATGGGTCCCTATGCACGGAGGTCTATGTGGTATGCTAGGAACTCCAATTTGAGGCCAGACGATCCAGGCCTGTTCTGTTTAACTAATTCAAAAATATAGAAAGTTATTTTATTCGTGGATATTGCCTTAATTTGTGCAGTGACTGGACCCGTTGTGCCGATACTAGTGCCATCAGCATGGCCATTTTATATGTTAGTTTTGCCAGAGTCAGGGACGTTGCTGGTGCCCAACCCCCGAGCAGCGTTAAGACAACACCAATATCCCTGGTCTGGGAGTACCTAGCCCTGGGGGGATTAGTGTTGAAAATACCCTTCATTAGTTTTGATACTAGAGGGTGAGATCCAACAGCGTGGTGTCCTAATCCCTGTCCCAAGTAAGATGATAGGGCACTTCTTTCGCAGTTGATGGCACTGTAGCTCAAACCTTCGTCGAAGTATAGGCTGGCCAAGAATTCTAGCACATTTGTTACAGTAGTTATTTTGTATGTGATGTTCGCCCTGGTACAGAATATCTCCCATTTCCTTATATATGAAAGGTATTGTTTTCTCGTGGACTCTCTGCAAGCCGCCGTGATAATGTTCATGGTTCGGTCCGACGGTCCAAATTCCAGGAGTGCTCTTTTTAGATCCTGCAAATCAACAGATTTATCCTGTCATTGTACAGGTGACTCGCCTGTCACAGGATGAACCAATAAATTCCGGCGCTTGGAGATGGGCATACATGGTTCTGAGACCATGTCGAGAACCACAGGAGACCATGGCTGAGTAGGCCAGTCGGGTACTACCAAAACACCCGACGCGGAGTCTTGTTGTATTTTCTGCAAGACACGACTGATGAGGCAGAAGGGGGGAAAATGCATAGAAAAACAATTCCCCCCAGTGCAGCGAGAATGCATCCATCGCCACTGCCCCAGGGTCTGGTTCCCATGCAACATACGTTGGCAACTGGTGATTAAGCCTAGATGCGAATAGATCAATATCTGGTGTTCCATATCGAGCTACAATGTCAGTAAATACTTGGTGGTCCAACATCCATTTGGTGTTGTCATTGAATTTGTGTGACCTGGTGTCTGCCACTGTATTGAGCTTACCTGGAAGGTAAGTAGCTGATATCCAAATATTTCTTTCGATGCACCAGTGCCAAATTGTGTTAACCGGATTATCACGATAGACTTAATTCCACCCACATGATTAATATATGCCACCACGGTGGTATTATCAATTTGCAGGCGAACATACAGATGGTGCATGTACGAACAGTAAGCTCACCCAACATCTCTAGATGATTGATACCAAGTGCTTGAAGTAAAGTGAACTCATTTGCATCCCATCTCCCACCGCAACTAGAGATGGTATTAGTTGCACCCCAATCTTGAGCGCTGGCATCAGTTTGTAACACAACTGAAGGATTACTGATTATAATGGGATTAGAGCAATGCCGAGTGTTCTTTATCCGCCATTGCAACTCCAAAACTGCTTTAGCTGGTAACTGCATTGGCCTGTCAAAATGGCCAGCATGATGTTTGAGTGCTTGCATCTTTGCCCTCTGTAAATTTTGGTAGTGCAAAGGTCCAAATTGTGTGGCTGGAAAGGCAGCCACGACCTTTCCAATCACCCTGGCTACTTGTCAAATAGATGGTTGACTGACGGTAACAAGGCTGTTACATGCCTCTATTAAGTCTGTTGCTTTGTCCTTTGGCAAAGTCACAGACATGTGAACAGAGTCAATTGTGAACCCCAAGTAGCCCAAGGCGTTAACTTAGATTTATCTGGATGGATGATGAACACCAGCTTTTCAAATAAGAGCTTGGTGGCTGAAACAGCCGATTTGGCTAACTCCAGAGTTTTTCCCACAATTAGGATATCATCCAGATATGCCATTCTATTTTCGGAGAAACGCCAAGACTGGTTTTAATATTTTAGTAAAGAGTCTGGGGGCTGATGTTAATCCATTAGACAGCGCTTTGTACTGCCAGAGCTGCCCCATTCAGTTAAATTTCAGATATCTGCAGTGACCCTTCTCTATTGGTACTGAATGGTATGCATCTTTTAGGTCGATGCAAGCCATGAAGTATCTTTTGGAAACTAATTGTTTGGCAGTAACAAAAGTTTCCATTTTGAAATGTGTATACTGCACAAAAGTATTCAGCTGTGTCAAATCAATGATGATGCGGCATCCACCATCTTTTTTGTTTTTTGTGAAAATATTAGACACAAACTTAAAAGATTCGTGTTTGGATTTCTCAATTACTCCTTTTGTATGTAACCTCAAAAGGTCTGCATGACCTTCCAATCTTTCCTGTTGTGAAAGCACAAACGTTCGGCTAGGTGCATGCTGAACCGGAGGAAGGAGTTTGTGAATGAATTCAATTTTATATCCCTGGATACTATGCGGTATAAAAGGATCAGAAGTTATGGAACTCCATGCACTTCAAAACAAGTGTAACCTTCCCACAACCTGTGAAGAACTTACACACCCTATGTTCCGGAAGAAACCAGACCCACCTACCTCCATGGTTAACGGTGGAGCTGTGTTCATTTCTTCCGTCCTTGTCTCCTGGTGGGTATAGGATCTGGAGTGTGGGGTTGGCGCATTTTCCACAAAGGCCATTCTGGGCCTTGATCTAAAAAAGACCTTTGTCCTGAATGTACGGCCTTCGAGCTTTCACCAGCTACTGGGTATCGTGGTTTGCTGGTGGATGCATAGAGGTGCAGCCGCCGAAGATGTGAGGTCTTGGCAGTTGACGGTGCTTTTATTAGTCCGATGGCTTTTGCCTCCTCGTCGAGGTCTTTGACCTGCTTCGGCAGGTTATTCCCGAACAGTAAACTAGGTGGCTGCGTGCTGCTGGTCTTGCACAACCCTGCAAATTTGGGGTTTAAGGCAGGTCGGATCACACTCTTTCTGAAGCAATTTATCTCAAATTGCGCGTTGCAGAAGACTGCCAGTGCATCTTGCTGTTCATCCGACATGTCCTTCCCATCAACTGATCTGGCAAATGCTGTTATACTGGAGGCCAGTAGCTTAAGGTTTTTTTGTATCTTAATTTCCTGGGCTTTGAATCCACCACCAATGTGTCCCCAGATTGGGTTGTTCACTGCAGGAACATTGAGGGAAACACAGTTTTCTGGTGCTAAATACTTAGCAGCTATGTCATTCATTACCTGTTCCTGCTGCTGGTTAAACGTGACGTAATCGATGCTTGCTGCCAGCTGTGGCTGCAACAGCTGTCCTTTTTGCGAGGGCATCGCAAATTTAGAGACCATGCCGAGCAGCTCCAGTTCTTCCTGCACCCCTGACACACTGGAAGTGTCTTCAGCCAAACCCCCATCTTCAGAGCCGGCCCAGTAGTGACTCCTTATGCTCCCCTCCAAGGAGAGGGAGACATTTGGCAGCCATGTACAAGGTGCTGCCGTGGGTGTCCGAGGAGACCCACGGTGACCAGGCTCCATTTGTTGGAGCAGGTCACGTTGGAGCATTTGCTCCATCAACCGCTCCATGTGAGATAAACGGCCACGGTCGCTCTCCGCAGGCGGTGAACCTTCCTGCCCTGACCCGTCCGAGTCTACGGGCTTATCCGACTTTCGAGTGGCCTTCCCGCCAGTCCGAGGTACCCCTACGGGCTGTGCCGGTGCCATGTCGGGGGCTGCCGACCGCACGGTTAACGTCCCAGGTGAAGTCGGCCGCTGCTGACTGTCTGCATTCCGCGGTCCTTCGCAGTCAGCTTCATTGCGGTCCGTTTGGACTTTGTCTTTGACTTGTCCATGAGTACTTCGTTATGTAAAAAATAAATCGTACAGAACGAAAAACGAACTCAGAGTAGTAGAAACATACATGCATGTCCAAATTAAACCTACCGCTGGAGGAGCGACGCTCCTCTCGCCTGTCGCTGCGCAATGCATTAGACGATATGTCGCACATGCGTGCTGGCGGGGTCTTCACGTAGTCACTCACGTGACTCCGAAGTAAAATTGGAGAATTCAGTGCATACCGTTGAGTTGCAAGTTACAAGCTTGACTGCATCTAGCTTGTCCAGTCGTTTTCTGAGGCCCTGACCTCTAGTCCTAGACTCTCCCACAAGTGGAAACATCCTCTCCACATCCACATCTGAAGAAGGGTCTTGACCCGAAAAGTCACCCATTCCTTTGCTCCAGAGATGCTGCCTGTCCCGCTGAGTTACGCCAGCATTTTGTGTCTACCTTTGATTTAAAGCAGCATCTGCAGTTCTTTCTTACTCTCTATATTCACTCTATCCAAGCCTTTCACTATTCTTTGAAAGTGGACCTGGGGAAGTGAGGTCTCCCCTCAATCTTGGTAAACTCCAGCAATGACAGGCCCAGTGTCGTCAAACGCATAACACAGTAAATAAATAAATTATAATATGGTAAAATATAATTAATAAAATGTAGCAAAATATTTTAAAATATAATAATACAAATTAATAATATAGCACAATATAATATAGTATAATATAATGTAGTACCATACAATAACATAATAACTAAGAATAAAGGGTAAGCCATTTAGAACGGAGATGAGGAAAACTTTTTCACACAGAGGGTTGTGAATCTGTGGAATTTGTCTCAGAAGCCAGTGGAGGCCAATTCACTGGATGCTTTCAAGAGAGAGTTAGATAGAACTCTTAAAGATAGTGGAGTCAGGGGATATGGGGAGAAGGCAGGAATGGGGTACTGATTGGGGATGATCAGCCATGATCACATTGAATGGCGATGCTGGCTTGAAGGGCCAAATGGCCTACTCCTGCATACATTGTCTATTGTAAAACTGAACTTAAGCTAAACTAGAACAATCTAAACTAAACTTAAGCTAAACTAAAACTATCTCAACTAAATCGAACTAAACTAAATCGATCTAAACTAAAACGAACTAAACCTATCTAAACTAAAAAAACATATCTAAACTAAACTTAAGCTAAACTTAAACTGACTAAACTAAATCCAGAGATGCTGCCTGACACGCTGAATTACTCCAGCATTTTGTTCTACCAAAGATCCTTTAGCGGATCTTGCTATAGGATCTTTGGCGTTACCTTTGCATAAACTTAAACTAAACTGAGGGGGGGGGGGGGTTGCAGCCGCATGTGACCAGCCTGCGCCTGATTGGCTGCGCGGTTGCTATGGAACGCCGTCACCCATCGCATTCCCCGGCTTCTTTCAAACCAGCCAATGGGGAAATTGCTTTGACTCGAACGGACCAATGGGAGAGGCGGCGGGCGAGGGCTTTAAATAGCGGCGGCGGCGGCGGCGGCGACTTGTGTTGTTGGAGCCGCGGGGACAGTGAGGCCGCACCGCACCCGCTCACAGCGCCACCGCCTCCGCCACTGGCCAGCCAGGCAGACAGCATCCCCGCGCAGCAACCGGTGTGTACACTTCATGCAAAAGTATTGTCTCCGGACACCATTCCCACTTCGCTCATCATTTGTAGCCTTTAAAAGGGCGGCTTCCCAATAAGCATAGTGTCCTATCTGCGTGTGTGTGGGTGTATGCGTGGGTCTGTATGTGTGTGTGGGGGTGGGGTCTGTGTGTGTGTGTGGGGGTCTATGTGTGTGTGTGTGTGGGTCTATGTGTGTGTGTGGGTCTATGTGTGTGTGTGGGTCTATGTGTGTGTGTGGGTCTGTGTGTGGGGGTGGGTCTGTGGGTGGGTCTGTGTGTGGGGGATCGGTCTGTGTGTGTGGGGTGGGTCTGTGTGTGTGGGGGGTCTGTGTGTGTGGGGGTCTGTGTGTGTGGGGGTCTGTGTGTGTGTGTGGGTCTGTGTGTGTGTGTGTTTGGGTCTGTGTATGTGTGGGGGTGGGTCTGTGGGTGGGTCTATGTGTGGGGGATGGGTCTGTGTGTGTGGGTCTATGTGTGTGTCGGGTGGGTCTGTGTGTGTGGGTCTGTATGCGTATGCGTGGGTCTGTGGGGGGGGGGGTTCTGCGTGTCTCTGTGCGTCCGGGTCTGTGTGTGTCCATTTCTGTCATTGGGTAGGAAGGGACTGCAGTCAATGCTGGTTTAAAACGACAAAAGACACAAAATGCTGGAGTAATTCAGTTACGGCAATATGCTGCAGGAATGAAGGAATTCCTTCTCTCCAGAGATGCTGCTTGTCCCGCTGAGTTACTCCAGCATTTGGTGTCTATTGTGTTATTTAGTAACTATTAAACGCAAGTAACGCTTGCAAACTTCAAACCACAAGGCGTTGTTTAACTATGTAATTGCCTTTATTTTTTTCAATTGCATCGATTTTTTTCTGTTCAGTGTGCCGTTTTAATCTGCTGTGTGCGTTACATTCACGTGTTGGTTGGCCGCCTTTTTTAGTTACTCTTGGTGTGTGTGTGGTTGGTTATATTTAACTTGCTTGTTGCCCCATTTTACCGAGGACTTCTTGCTCTTTTGCATGCAGTTGACTTGATCCGAGTTTTTGGCGATAAGATGTCGACCACTGTGAACGAGAACGCTTCCCCCCGCCTGACCAAGTTTAAGAACAAGGGGAAAGACGCCAATGTAAGTTGTACAAAAGCGCATTAAAAACACGAGGCGGTCTGCGCTCGTGCAAGCACAGGTTAATTTAAGGCGGGTGGGTGCGGGAGTGAGTGTACTATGGTGGAGAGGAATCAAAATGGAAGGCATGGCATGTTTGATCTTCCAGCGAGTATTTCTAGTATCGTGTCTGCAAATGGTTTAATTTTCTTCCTTAAAGGAATTGAGACGGAGGAGAATTGAAACCAACGTTGAACTGCGGAAAGCCAAAAAAGATGACCAGTTGTTTAAAAGGAGGAACGTGAGCAGTTTGCCGGATGAAGCTTTGTCGCCTCTTCAAGAAAAGAATAATGCACAGGTACTGTAGACTTCAATGGGATCATATAGTTCACTTTCCTTTTGAATGCTGTAGATTAACTTCTCTTAATATCTCATTAGATGCACATGAGTTTGGATGAGATTCTCGTGAGCGTTCAGTCCAGTTATTTGGAAACCCAACTTCAAGCAACACAGGCTGCTCGGTAAGATGGTCTACTATTTCGTGGCACTTGGAGCTTTTTAAATTTGAGTTTGGATCCTGGAATTGGATCTCTTTAAAATGTGACACAAAAGAACGGGCTTCTGACGATAACTTTTTGTGGAACTCAAATCAGTTTATATAGAGAATTGGCATGTTATTTAATGTGAGTGGCAAAGTTTAAAATCAATGTTTAAACATAGAAACATAGGAAATAGGTGCAGGAGTAGGCCATTCTGCCCTTTGAGCCTGCACTGCCATTCAATATGATCATGGCTGATCATCCAACTCAGTATCCCGTATTTACCTTCTCTCCATACCCATGTTTAGGGCATTTTTCTATGGTAGGTTGAGGCTGTTACAATAATGGCTTTTAAGAGATGGATATGCAAAAAAATGGAGGGATGTTGATCATGTACTGCCATGAGGCAGGCATGGGTTATTGATAGGGGACGATCAGCCATGATCGCAATGAATGGCGGTGCTGGCTCGAAGGGCCGAATGGCCTCCTGCACCTATTTTCTATGTTTCTATGAGGTTAGTTTACCTTGACATGTTTGGCACAGACATTGTGGGCTGAATGGCCTATTCCTGTTCTGTTCACAAGATATAGGATTAGAGTTAGGCCATTAAGGTCTGCATCAAGTCTACTCTGCCATTCAAACACTGCTAATCTCTGCATCCTTATCCCATTTTCCTGTCTTCTCCCCATAACCCTTGACACCAGTTCTAATCAAGAATTTATTTAGATGTCAGCTGATCTACATCGGTGAGACCAAGCGTAGACTTGGCGATCGTTTCGCCGAACACCTCAGCTCGGTCCACATTAACCAACCTGATGTGGCTCAGCACTTCAACTCCCCCTCCCATTCCAAATCCGACCTTTCTGTCCTGGCCTCCTCGGCCAGAGTGAGCACCACCGGAAATTGGAGGAGCAGCACCTCATATGGGCACCACCTTGGGCAGTTTGCACCCTAGCGGCATAAACATTGACTTCTCCAATTTCCGGTAGCCCTTGCTGTCTCCTCCCCTTCTCAGCCCTCTGGCTCCTCCTCTTCCTTTCTCCTTTCTTCTCCCCACCCCCAACCTACATTAGTCTGAAGAAGGCAGACACGTGCCTACCCTGACTAAAATTATATAATAGTAATTATTTTATATATAAATATAATATATAAAATATATATAAAACATATAAAATGGTCATAAATAGTAAAGGCACGGGAGAATTATGCCTCCCTAAGAGATGAATCTCCGAGGGAGGCATAATTCTCCTGTGCCTTTCATCAGCAGCACGTTTTAAACGCGGAAGTATGTGCTACTCGGGTGCCGTCGACACTGCTTCAAGCCATCAGTGGGAACGGTCCTTAAAGGCAGCTGAAACTCTGCCTTTACACTGAACTGCGTGCATGTGCTGCGTTCCGCACCGCACATGTTTCTTAGCGTGATTTTCAAGGGTGAATAGTGATTACCTGAAAAGTTTCATGAAGCAACCTTATGGATATTTTTGCTGCAGAATGGATTTTGTGCACAAATAATATGGTAAGTAAATTTTTTTTAGCTATATGTTTTTAAATACTTTATTAAGTGATAGGACCTATTGCAAACAAATTACATGATGAAGGTCGAGGGAACAATTTGCGCATGCACTGTTTCCACGATATAAAAATTGTCGACCGGAGGTTTACCGGGGAGGGAACAATGTGCGCATGCGCAGTTTCAAGATTTAAAAAAACGACTGACAGCTCACCGGGGAGATAATAATCTGCGCATGCGCGGTTTTCAAGATTTTTAAAAGCCACTGTCTACCCTGACTGACGTACCACGGCACGTGCCTGGAAGAAGGGTTTCGGCCCGAAACGTTGCCCGTTTCCTTTGCTCCATAGATGCTGCTGCACTGCTGAGTTTCTCCAGCACTTTGGTCTACCAAGAATTTATTTGTCTATCTCTGCCTTAACTCCGCAGCCCCATGTGGCAATGAGTTTCATAGATTAACTTTGACTAAAGAAGTTCATCCTCGCCTCCTTTCTAAACTAACTCTTTAATTCTGAGGCTGAAACATCCCTTCCACATCCACTCTATCTATGCATTTCATTATTCTGTAAGTTTCAATGAGGTCCCCCCTCAACCTCCAGTGTGTAGAGGCCTAGTGCTGGCAAAACGCTCATATACAAACACACCCATTCTTGGAATCAGTCATATAAACCTCCTCTGGACCATCTCCATCCCCAAATTTGTTCTCAGTAAATGTGGCCTGACCAGCGCCTCGTCATTACAGCTGTTTTTGTATTCCAGTCCACTTGATATAAATGCTAGCATTGAATTTGCCTTCCTTACTAACGATTTGACTTGCAAATTTACTTTTTGGGAGTCCTGCACCAGATTCCCAAGACCCTTTGCACCTCTGATTTCTGGATCCTAAATTTACAAAATAATTTCAGCTGATCAGGGACTCTGATTTTATACTTGACGTCAGGCAAGAAAGACTGGATAGACTCGGCTTGTACTCGCTAGAATTTAGAAGATTGAGGGGGCATCTTATAGAAACATACAAAATTCTTAAAGGGTTGGACAGGCTAGATGCAGGAAGATTGTTCCCGATGTTGGGGAAGTCCAGAACGAGGGGTCACAGTTTAAGGATAAGGGAGAAATCTTTCAGGACCGAGATGAGAAAAACATTTTTCTCACAGAGTGGTGAGTCTCTGGAATTCTCTGCCACAGAAGGTAGTTGAGGCCATATTTAAGAGGGAGTTAGATGTGGCCCTTGTGGCTAGAGGGATCAGGGGGTGTGTAGAGAAGGCAGGTACAGGGTACTGAGTTGGATGATCAGCCATGATCATATTGAATGGCGGTGCAGGCTCGAAGGGCCGAATGGCCTACTCCTGCACCTATTTTCTATGTTTATTTTTTTTAAAAAAAAAAGCCAATTTCTGTGTAATGAGTGGATGAGAAAGTGAGATGACCTAGAACTCCACCTAAGCACTGTTACAACTTGGTAAATTGGTAAATTTCCCCCATGCCATATTTTGTTATTCCTGGACATATTCGCACTTGTGGAACACTAGATATCTTGCTTGTCTATTTACATTCTAAAAACATGCAGTTCGCTGCATTATGAAATCACTGAACTGTACAGAAACTCTCAAAATGGCTGAAACGTCCATTTTAGTTCTCTTCCACGAAGACATTTGTGACATATTAAAAATGTCAAAAGATAGTAGACATGCAAGGATCTGAGTGCAGCTTAAGAATTCTGAAGGGATGTTTTTGGAGCCCAATAACACCTAATAAATAGGATGAGTGGTTCAGTCTTGAGTCTGAAATCTTCAGTTCTACCATATGTTTGTAATTTTAACTTTGCCAACATCAATTATGGTCATTATTTAATTTCCTGAATTACCACCATTCTTGCACTAAAGGACCGTTTTCTACTTTTATGCATTTATGTCTATCAACCATCTACTTTTCAACAACTGATCATGATTAATCCCTTAAACTAATCACATTTATCAATTTCCACCTGAAATTGCTTTGCCTTTCTCAGCATAGTGCTGGTGAAGAACGGTTGGACGAAAAAAGGTAAAGTTCCAGCAAGATCAACACCATGAACATTCTATATCTAATGCTTGAATGACTGAATTTTGGAGCCTTCCCTCACAGAGGGAAACTTTGATCCCGCTGTGTGAGGATGTCTGTGTTTTTAAACGATCGTGTTCTGTGCTCTTTATTATTCGTATGGCGACCACACATTTCCCTGTACCAATTAGTACATGCGACAAATAAATGTATCTTGTATCCCTTGTACCCCTGCTGACGTCTGTAATGATGATTTATCTTGGAGATTTTCAATCATTCATTAAAAAGTGCAGGAGTAACTTGGTGGGCCAGGCAGCATCTCTGGAGGATAGGGACAGGTGACTTGGGTTCGGACCCATCTCCAGACATAATGTTGCATCACTCAACTAAAATCTTTAAGATTACTTTTTTTTGGGAGAAGTGGAAGTTTAAATAAATGATTCCTCTGTGCATGGTGATGTATTTTTTTGTTTCACTTGATATTTAGAAGTTGTATTAACTACTAATTCTCAACTTTCTTTTCCCACAGGAAGCTGCTATCTCGAGAAAAGCATCCTCCCATTGACAGAATCATCGAGTCTGGGCTCATTCCCAAGTTTGTTGCATTTCTTGGTAACTTTGACTGTAGTCCCATTCAGTTTGAAGCTGCCTGGGCCCTCACCAACATAGCTTCTGGGACCTCCGATCAGACCAAGGCTGTTGTCGATGGTGGTGCCATTCCAGCTTTCATCAACCTACTAGCCTCTCCATATCCTCACATTGTTGAACAAGCAGTGTGGGCATTAGGAAATATTGCAGGTAATGGTCAAGTCATAACTCCTTCAGACAACACTGTTCTAAAGATATTAACTTGTGAAGTCTATAGCTTTAGTAACAAACTGCTTCAATTGAAGATTGACTAATCCACTAAAGGGGGAATGTTCGAGTTGGCCTCTGAAAACAAGGATGCTAAATTTGGGTGCATCTTGTGAAAGGTTTAACTGGAATTATTAGAATCCCATAATTTAGTGCTTTAATCATAGGAGTGCAGGAGAATAAGAGGTGGTCTTCTTGAGGTGTATAAAATCATGAAGGGAATAGATAGGGTAAACAAACACACTTTTTCTAATTGTAGAGGACATCAGTTTAAGGGGAGGCTAGACTTAATAGGAACCTAAGGGGCAACGTTTTCCAGAGGTCTCAAGAAGGGTCTCAACCCAAAACGTCACCCATTCCTTCTCTCCAGAGATGCTGCCTGTCCCGCTGCGTTACTCTAGCATTTTGTGCCTACCTTTTTCCAGAGGTAGTGGGTATATGGAATGAGCTGCAAGAGGAGGTAGTTGAGGCATGATACTTGGACAGGTACATGGCTAGGAAAAGTTTAGAAGGATATTGGGCCAAACCAAGGCTAATGGGACTAGCTTAGATGGGCTAGTTGGGCCAAAGGGCCTGTCTTGGTGCTGTGTGACTGACTGATGGTTTTTGCCTCCTTTGATCAAGATCCTAAATTACTTTTTGATCAAATTCGTGCCAGTAGTTTACTTTTGAGATTGAAGGTGAAAATCTGAAGGCTGGTATGTTTAGTCCCTTCCGCAATGCAATGAGTGTGTCTCCATTTGAAATATAGCTTTAATTTAGCTGATTGGTTTTAAATTGCCAGACAATAAAATAACTCTTTTTCAGGTGATGGATCACACTACAGAGACTTGGTCATCAAATGTGGAGCCCTTGACCCATTGTTGGCAGTGTTGGATGTGCCCGATTTATCTTTATTATCGGTGAGCTCCAGTTTTCATTGCATAAAGCCTGCTCTGCTCTGCTAATGGCTGAATTGTCCAGGGTTTCATGGATTGGTAACATTGATGATTGCTGTTCATGAACTTGAACTATTTGATGTCAGAAATTGGATACTTTAATTGAATCGGCACTTTGTATGTCTAATAGAGTTCACTGCGCAACGATACAATTGCAAGAGGGATCTATTTGCTCTCATATGATTGACAGCTTGTACATAGCTCAATGGTGCTTTTAAAAATGCCAGCAGGCTTAAGTTTAGGCTTCTTATCTGTGTACCAAGATGCAGTGAAGAGCTTTGTTTTGCATGCCATCCAAACCTGCATGAATACAATCAAGTCTAAACTCGTGAATGCAAAAGATTCACATATTGTTACTTGGATGATTGTAATATTTGTCATTTTCCTGTTCCAGTCTAGTTATCTGAGGAATATAACGTGGACACTGTCCAATCTCTGCCGGAACAAGAATCCATCTCCACCAGTTGAAGCAATAAAACAGATTCTGCCAGCCCTCATAAGCCTCCTACAACACGATGACAAAGAAGTTCTTGCAGATGCTTGCTGGGCTGTTTCGTATCTCACAGATGGTTCCAATGATCGTATTGATGTGGTAGTGCACACTGGTGTTGTACCACGCTTGGTACAAATGCTTTCATCCGGTGCACTGGCAATTATTGTAAGTTTTCTTTTAAAATGAGGATCCCAACTGCTTGGTGGCTTAATTTTTTACTAGAATTGAAGCTTAAATCAGATGTAAGTGTAGCAAGGGTGGAGTGAGTTAAGTCAACCCCAGTTGTGTTAGACAATCCTAAATGACTTTATAGGTTAATTAACACTAATGCCCTGCTGTAGATTTATGGATAACTTGTTCAGCAGAGTATAAACTGGAATAGAACATTAGCATGCTGCTTATTTAAAAAAAATCTCCATCTGATAGCGAGATAAATCACTTAAATTCCCAACAGATAGACCGCAGGCAAGGTAAATGGGTTCAATTGAATACTATCAGTTCTATTAAACAGTTTTTGAGATGTAAATAGTAAGTGATTTATCTCAGTTTCCTGATAATTTAGCAAGATTAAACAATGCTTTTTCTTTACCACATTAAGAGGAGATGATTGCAAAGGGTAAAGAGTGCAGGAGTAGGCCATTCAGACCTTCAAGCCAGCACCGCCATTCACTAATCATGGCTGATCATCCACACTCGGTTACCCCATTCCTGCCATTTGCCTATATCCCCTGACTCTGCTATCTATAAGAGCTCTGAGGCAGAGAATTCCACGGATTCACAACCAACTGTGAAAAGGTTTTTCTTAATCTCTGTTCTAAATGGTTTACCCCTTATTCTTAAACTGTGGCACCTGGTTCTGGAGTCCCCCAACATCAGGAACCTGTTTCCTGCATCTAGCTTGTCCAAACCCTTAATCTTATGTGTTTCAATAAGATCCCCCCCATCCTTCTAAATTCCAGAATAAACAAGCCCAGCGGCTCCATTCTATCAACATATAACGACCCTGCCATCCTGGGAATTAACCTTGTGCACTCCCTCAATAACAAGAATGTCCTTCCTCAAATTTGGAGACAAACTGCACAGAATACTCCAGATGTGGTCTAACTAGGGCCCCGTACAACGGAAGCAGGACCTCTTTGTTCCTATACTCTATTCTTGTTATGAAGGCCAACATGCCATTCCCTTTCTTCACTGCCTGCTGTACCTGCATGCTTACTTTCAGTGACTCAGAACAAGGACTCCCAGATCCCGTTGTACTTCCCCTATCCCAACCATTCAGATAATCTGCCTTCCTGTTTTTGCCACCAAATTGGATAACCTCACATTTATCCTCATCATATATTCACTGCATCTGCCCGCTCACCCAACCTGTCCAAGTCGCCCTGCATCCTCCTAGCATCCCCAGTTCACACTGCCACCCAGCTTTGTGTCATCTGCAAATTTGCTAATGTTTTATTCCCTTCATCTAACATTAATGTATATTGTAAATAGCTGTGGTCCCAGCACCGAGCCTTGTGGTACCCCACTAGTAGATAATGCATGCCATTCTGAAAGGGACCCATTAATCCCTACTCTTTGTTTCCTGTCTGCCAACCAATTCTTTATCCGAGTCAGTACCCTACTGCCAGTACCATGTGCTCTAATTTTGCGCACTAATCTCCTATGTGGGACCTTATTAAATGCTTTTTGAAAGTACAGGTACACTACATCCACTGGTTCTCCCATGACAATTTTCCTAGTTACATCCTCAAAAAAATCCAGAAGATTAGTCAAGCATGATTTCCCTTTCATAAACCCATGCAAACCATCCTGCTACTGCTATCCAAATGTGCTGCTATGTATAATTAACTCCAGCATCTTCCCACAGACTATAATTCAGTTTTCTATCTCCCGCCTTTCTTAAAGTGGGATAACATTAGCTACCCTCCAATTCACAGGAACTGATCCTGAATCTATATAAGATTTGAAAATGATCGCCAATGCGTCCACGATTTCTAGAGCCACTTCCTTAAGCACCCTGGGATGCAAACCATCAGGCCCTGGGGATTTATCAGCCTTCAGTCCCATCAGTCTATCCAACACCATTTCCTACCTAATGTGAATTTCCTTCAGTTCCTCCGTCATCCTAGATCATCTGGCCACTAGTACATCAGGGAGATTGTTTGTGTCTTGCTTAGTGAAAACTGATCCAAAGTACTTGTTTTATAAGAGATATGTTGCATGTTTAAGCCACAGGTGAGGTACCAGATGATTAAAAGATGAACAATATTATTCAAAAGAATAATGGGATAAACTAGGAAACTACAGGGAGATCAATAGTGGGGAAATGTTTTTTCCCCAATAAAGGACAATCTGCTGTATGTTCACTTGGAAAGATAATTGGACGTGACATGGAGGTGAAACCTTATCTCTCAACAATCTGAGTTTGAGGTACTAAAGAAAATTGAGGACAGTGTTAGATGTGGTTTGCGTGAGCTTGAACAAGGCTTAAGTACCATTAAGTATAATGGGATGGATTTTGGGAAATGTCTTGCCTGAGTTTAGGAGGTTGTATTGAACTGGCTTGTGGGAGAATAATTGAGAATAAATTATGTACTGCTTGTTCAGCTCTTGAGTTGATTCCCCTCTTATTTGTTTTCCCCAGACTCCTGGCCTGCGGGCATTGGGCAATATTGTGACTGGTACAGATGACCAGACCCAGGCAGTGATTGATTCGGGTGCACTGAGCTTGTTTACTACTCTGCTGGTGCACCCGAAAAACAACATCCAGAAAGAGGCCGCGTGGACACTCTCGAACATCACTGCTGGGAAGCCAGAACAAATCCAGGCAGTTATTGACAATGGGTTGGTTCCATTCCTCGTTCAGCTGCTTAAAAAGGTGAGTAATGCAAACCCTGTATTGTGTGTGAGTACTGGACCATATCCAGTGTAACTATTGAAAGCTGGATGGTTCCCTTCATTGCAAACACTTAATTGCATTAAACATTGACTATCTTAATGTTAAACTATCTTCATGCACTTGTGTAGACTTGAGAATAGAAACATAGAAATTAGGTGCAGGAGCAGGCCATTCGGCCCTTCGAGCCTGCACCGCCATTGAATATGATCATGGCTGATCATCCAACTCAATATCCTGTACCTGCCTTCTCTCCATATCCCCTGATCCCTTCAGCCACAAGGACCACATCCAACTCCCTCTTAAATATGGCCAACGAACTGGCCTCAACTACCTTCTGTGGCAGAGAATTCCACAGATTCACCACTCTCAGTATGAAAAACGATTTTCTCATCTCGGTCCTAAAGGACTTCCCCCTTATCCTTAAACTGTGACCCCTTGTCCTGGACTTCCCCAACGTCGGGAACAATCTTCCTGCATCTAGCCTGTCCAACCCCTTAAGAATTTTGTAAGTAAGTCTCTATGAGATCACCCCTCAATCTTCTAAATTCCAGTGAGTACAAGCCGAGTCTGTCCAGTCTTTCTTCACATGGAAGTCGTGCTATCCCAGGAATCAGTCTGGTGAACCTTCTCTGCACTCCCTCTATGGCAAGAATGTCTTTCCTCAGATTAGGAGACCAAAACTGTACGCAATACTCCAGGTGTGGCCTCACCAAGACCCTGTACAACTGCAGTAGAACCTCCCTGCTCTTGTACTCAAATCCTTTTGCTATGAATGCCAACATACCATTTGCTTTCTTCACAGCCTGCTGCACATGCATGCCTACTTTCAATGACTGGTGTACCATGACACCCAGGTCTCGCTGCATCTCCCCTTTTCCTAATCGGTCACCATTCAAATAATAGTCTACCTTCCTGTTTTTGCCACCAAAGTGGATAACCTCACATTTATCCACATTATACTGCATCTGCCATGCATTTGCCCACTCACCCAGTCTATCCAAGTCATCCTGCAGCCTCCTAGCATAGAAACATAGAAATTAGGTGCAGGAGTAGGCCATTCAGCCCTTCGAGCCTGCACCGCCATTCAATATGATCATGGCTGATCATCCAACTCAGTATCCCGTACCTGCCTTCTCTCCATACCCTCTGATCCCCTTAGCCACAAGGGCCACATCCAACTCACTCTTAAATATAGCCAATGAACTGGCCTCAACTACCCTCTGTGGCAGAGAGTTCCAGAGACTCACCACTCTCTGTGTGAAAAAGGTCTTTCTCATCTCGGTCTTAAAGGATTTCCCCCTTATCCTTAGCATCCTCCTCACAGCTGCCCCCCAGCTTCGTGTCATCCGCAAACTTCGAGATGTTGCATTTAATTCCCTCATCCAAATCATTAATGTATGGCACTCCCTTTGAAGTGAGGTTTGGGAGTTCTCTGCACTGTATTGTCTTGGATGTGAGACTGAAGAAGAATTTATTAGTTTGTAGTTATCTATACCAGAGATATTTTGAATATTGATTGCATAGCCAAGAGACTCTTCAACCACTGGGAACTGAAAACAGAAGTAAAGCTCTGGCAGATCAGAAAAACTCTTCAGGAGTCGGGTGTGGATTTGTCAATAGCCACTGTCCGCAGAAGACTTCATGAACAGAAATACAGAGGCTACACTGCAAGATGCAAACCACTGGGTAGCTGCAAAAATAGCAACAACGGAGTTTTTCAGAGCTAAAAATTGTAAATTCTTCAGTCGCCAAGTCAATCACCCGATCTGAACCCAATTGAGCATACCTTTTATATGCTAAAGAGAAAACTGAAGGGGACTATCCCCCAAAACAAGCATAAGCTAAAGATGGCTGCAATACAATCGCCAGAGAAGATACCCAGCACCTGGTGATATCCATGAATCACAGACTAAAAGCAGTAATTGCATGGAAAGGATATGCAACAAAATACTAAATAAGACTACTTTCATTTACATGACATTGCTGTGTCCCAAACATTATGGTGCCCTAAAATGGGGAGCTGTAATTTCTACATGGTGAAACCAAAATGTATAAAAACTGCCTTTATTAAAATCTGACATGTGATTTTTTTTTTTCCTATTACAAATTTCAAATTGTGGAGTACAGAAATAAATAAATGATGGGTCTTTGTCCCAAACATTATGGAGGGCACTGTCTACTCTAGGCTGAGCAATTGCTGCAGTCTCTGGTTTGGCTGGGTGGTTTAGTGTCTTGTCTCTTTTAACACCATGTGTATTAATGCATTTTTCAGGGCGACTTTAAAACTCAGAAAGAAGCCGTCTGGGCCGTGACCAATTATACCAGTGGTGGTACAATTGAACAAATTATCTACCTTGTTCAAACTGGAGTTGTTGAGCCATTATTGGCACTGCTATCAGTTAAGGATTGCAAGACCATCCAAGTCATTTTGGATGCCATTACTAATATCTTCCTGGTAAGGACATGTATGGTGGTGGCATGTTAGTACTTGCTATCGGATATTAAACATTAGCTTTTAATTCACAATTGTTAACTATTAAAATCTTGTGGGAAGGTGGTTAGAAATAGAAGGTTAGTCTGCAGCAGGCACGTGCCGTCAGGGTAGGCAAGGTAGGCACTGCCTACCCTGACTAAAATTATGAAATGGCAATTATTAAATATAAATAGTAACGGCATGGGAGAATTATGCCTATCTAAGAGATCGATCTCTTAGGTAGGCATAATTCTCCGTGCCTTTCATCTGCAGCACTTGTAACACGTGAAGCTCTGTGCAGCCCATGGGCCGTCAGCACTGCCTGAGCCGTCTGTTTCAAGGGAAGCTGAAGGCAGCAGAAATTCTGCCTTTGCAGTACTGCGCATGTGCAGCAGCCTGATGCGCAGCGCGAGTTTCTTGGTGGGATTTTCAAATATGGGTTGCCATTATTTTAATAGTATCTCAGGAAACAGAGTGAATAATGGACTTAATGTACCAATAACGTGGTAAGTGCATTTCTTGGTGCTTTATGTTTTTAAATGCTGTATTTCCCGGGGTGGGGGGAGAGCTCCGTTCACAGTGTTTGGGGAGTCTGGCGTTGTGAAGGAGGGGACTGGGGTCAGTAACTCCCTTGCCACGCTCCGGTCTGAGTGCAGGTCGATGGGACTAGGTGAGCATACCTGCCAACTTGTGAGAATGAAAAATCGGAATCCTATTAGTCTGACGTCAGTGAGGGCGGGGGTGACATCAGTAAGGGGCGGGACACGTGACGTCAGTAAGGGGCGGGGCACGTGACGTCAGTAAGGGGCGGGGTACGTGACGTCAGTGAGGGCGGGAAAGTGACCTCAGTGCGGGGGGGGGGCAAGTGACGCCGAACGCCAGGGTCATGCGGCTGCGTGCTGACGTACACCCGTGCGTGCCCCCATAAGCGGCGCAGGCGCGGTGCGCTCTCTCGCTGTCTCATCACCGCCGCCGCCGCCATGGGTCGCATGCACGGAATTCCAATTTTTTTCGGAATATTGAGGAACAAAATCGGAATTCGGAATTGGGATGAAAAAATCGGAAGAATTCCGCCCAAATCGGAATGGTTGGCAGGTATGGGTGAGAGTAAGTGTTCGGCACGGACTAAAAGGGCCGAGATGGCCTGTTTCCGTGCTGTAATTGCTATATGGTTTTATTGTGGCCGGGGAGTGAATTAGCTTGGGTGGCTGCCGCAGCACTCCGGGCACGGACAGCAGAACTGGCCGCCACTTCCGAGGAAGGAAGCAGCTCGGGTAACTGCGATTGGCCGCCGGGACCCTGCCACTTCAGCCCCTTCCGCTGGTCCCCACTCACCTCTGGCAGTGCTCTCCGTCTGAACATCTCTCACCTGCCGCTCGCTGGCCGGCTTCCCGCAAATGTTTGCATTCCGACAGCGCATTCACGGGACCAGTTGAGGTTACTTGGCTGTGGGAATTTAAGGATTTGCGGGGCGCGGTTGACATGAGCGAAGCCGGCGAGCGGCAGGTGAGAGATGTTCAGACGAAGAGCACTGCCAGAGGTGATCAGAAGGTGCTGAAGAGCAGCCGGTTCTGGTGTCGACCCAAGCTGCTTCTATCCCCGGAAGTGGCGGCCAGTTCTGCTGTCCGTGCCCGGAATGCTGCGGCAGCGGTCAGTAAGTTACTGATATGATCTTCGACCCTCTCCTTCTCAACACTTCTGCCTTCTCGCATCTTTGAACTCTCCCTCCAATTGGACCCTTGAATTAGTATTGTCATTCAATAAGATGACAACTGGTTCAACGCCCCGGTGTGCTCCCATTTTTCCCACCATCTATCCACCTGCCTTCATCCTCTGTCCCCCACCCATTCAGTAATTAAAAAATGAAGGAGATTGAGAAGCCTTGGGAAAATTGAATTGTTACTTATTTTTTATTTTTTACGAAGAGAACAATCTGCGCATGCGCGGTTTAAGATTTTTTAAAAAGCTGGCTGACTGCCTACCCTGAGTAATTACTCATGGCACGTGCCTGGTCTGCAGTGACCTTGACATTATGACCTGAGCAAAAAAAAGTGGGGGAAAGCTGCTGGGGGAACTCGGCAGGTTTGATGCAGGGTCTTGACCATTCCTTTGACACCACAGATGTTGCTTGACCTGCTGAATTCCTGCAGCAAGTTCTTGGCATGTCTTGACTTTGCACAAAATCTGGTATTAAAGTGGTAATTGATGGTGATAACACTAATATTGCACTAATCTAGTTGAACAGTAAATTGAGTTCAGCAACTTAAAGAAATGTGCGAACGGGGAATTGCATGTAAACTAGATACTTTTTTGGGAAATGGTTGCAATGAAGTGTTGTAATTAAGGCAGATTTTCAATTGCATTTCTGTTTTTCAGATGTCTAGCAACTGTTTGATTCTCATTTGAGGTTGAAGTTACTATAGTTATAATTAGTTTATTGTTGTATATACAGAGATACAGTAAGGCACAATCATAAATGCAACAATTGAAATGTGTAAAAAAAAAAAATGTAAAAGGAATTAGATCGAACTGCTGCTGCACAGCTCCAGCTATCTGTTTGATTCAGACAATATTATCTGTATAACAGTTTTTTATCTGGTCTGTTTTCCTTGCACATCTCAAGGACATGCTGATTCGGCTACAACTTGCTCTTAATGTAGGTGGCGGTGGTGGTGGTTGGAGAATTGGGGTGTGAGTGGGGAAACTAAATTTAATGAGTTATTGAGAGCTGAAATGAACTAGTGTTGTAATAATGCACCCCAGGAAACGTAAAGTGAAATTTTTGCTTTCATTTTTCAATTCCAGACTGCAGATAAAGTTGGCGAAACAGATAAGCTTTGTTTAATTATTGAAGAATGTGGAGGTCTGGATAAAATTGAGGCTCTGCAGTCTCATGAAAATGAACTGGTATACAAAGCATCACTGAATCTGATAGAAAAATACTTCTCAGAAGAGGTAGGTATTTCAGAAAAGGGGGTCTAGTTTCAATCCACCATTTGATAATTCATTTTAAAAACCAAGACTGAAATAAAACAAATCTAAATCTAAAGTTGGTTTAAGTATTTCACACCAACATACTGATCAAGCAGTCTTTTAAGCTTAGTTGCTGCATTAATGTAGGGCTAATGTCAATTTTATTTGTCGTTAAGATACTATTCACAAATTATGAAGAAGCAGATTGCTTTTGTTGGCAAACTGAACTGGATCTTTATTTTCTATTCTTAGGTGGAGGAAGACCATAACATTGTACCAGATGCTACTGGAGAAGCTTTCACCTTTCAGACTGAGAACCCTGCTATAAAATTTGACTTTTAAATTCCTTCAAGCATTAAAACTACGTTTCCAATCTCTATCTTTCTCTCCTGACTGCCACATTTATCTAGCACCTGTACTCGAGTATTTTCTTGTACATTTGTATAATTTGTTACCTCGTGTAAACTTGTAATTAGAATGTAAATATTTCTCAGAACTGTCACTATTTTATTTTGCCACTTAAGATGATATTCTGTTTCTTCAAATAAAGTATTCAAGATATTCTTTGGACGTGTGTATGTTGCATTTTACACTTTAACAATTGAATGCCTTTGCTCTATTTATTAAAGTGCATGTAGATAAACTCTCCAAAATTGGAACTAATACAAGCTTTAAAACTAGGTTTCTAATTAGACATCAGCACAGATTATTTTAGTCAAAACATTATTCAGATCGCTGCCTTTTTGGTTTCTCTAAAATATCTTGGATTATTTTTTGTCTGAGTTAGCACCTACAATTGAAAGGGGGGGGGGGGGATTTGTTTGCAACTGCTACCAAGATTATGCTTTCCATTCTAGGACCTCTGAGATGTCCTTGTTCTTTAGTGAACTTAGGTTCTACCTTGCTGTCATAGATGGATTCCCCACCTGTGTCCCATGTTATGCCTGGCCCTTCGTTCCACCAGTCTCATGAACAAATTATTCTCTGACATTTCTGCCACCTCCAATGTTACATCTTCCCATATCTACCCATTTTGGCATTCTGCAAAAAACTTTTCCCTTTGTAACTCCGGTTCACTCATCTCCTCTCACCCAAATTGCCTGTTCCCCCAGTACTTTCCCTGCAACCTCAGAACAACAGCTTGTATTGGAGCCTACCAGGAAGAAGGAAATTCTGGATTTAGTGTTATGAACCAGACTTGATAAAGGACTTTGAGGTTAATGAGCCATTAGGAGGCAGTGACCATAACATGGTCAGGTTTAATCTACAATTGGAGAGGGAGTAAAGTAGATCGAAGGTGTCAGTGTTGCAGTTGAATAAAGGGGACTATGGGGCCATGAGGGAGGAGCTGGCCAAAGTTGACTGGAAAGAGACACTAGCAGGGATGGCAGTGGAACAAAAATGGCAGGTGTTTCTAGGAATAATACAGAAGGTGCAGGATCAGTTCATTCCTAGGAGGAAGAAAGATTCCAAGGGGAGAAAGGGACGACCATGGCTGACAAGGGACGTCAGGGACAGTATAAAAATTAGTGAAAAAGTACAATGTAGCAAAGATGAGTGGGAAGCAAGAGGATTGGGTAATGTTTAAAGAACAGAAGATAACCAAAAAGACAATAAGGGGAGAAAAGATGTGGTATGAAGGTAACTAGCCAAGAAGCAGAATAGTAAAAGCTTCTTTAGGTATGTGAAGAGGAAAAAAATAGTTAAGACCAAAGTTGAACCCTTGAAGAACGAAAAAGGTGAATTTATTATGGGGAACAAGGAAGTGGCAGATGAGTTGAAGAGGTACTTTGGATCTGTCTTCACTAAGGAGGGCACAAACAATCTTCCTGATATAGTAGTGGCCAGAGGATCTGGGGTGAAAGAGGAACTGAAGGAAATCCACATTAGGCAGGAAATGGTGTTGGATAGACTGAAGGCTGATAAATCCCCAGGGCCTGATGGTCTGCATCCCAAGGTACTTAAGGAAATGGCTCTAGAAATCGTGGATGCATTGGTGATAATTTTCCAATGTTCTATAGACTCAGGATGAGTTCCTGTGGATTGGAGGGTAGCTAATGTTATCCTATGAGAGAGGAAAACTGGGAATTATAGACCAGTTAGCCTGACGTCGGATGTGGGGAAGATGCTGGAGTCAATTATGAAAGATGAGATAGCCGCACATTTGGATAGCAGTAACAGGATCGGTCCGAGACAGCATCGATTTACAAAGGGGAAATCATGCTTGACTAATCTTCTGGAATTTTTTGAAGATGTAACTAGGAAAATGGACAAGGGAGAGCCAGTGGATGTAGTGTACTTGGACTTTCAGAAAGCATTTGATAAGGTCTCACACAGGAGATTAGTGGGCAAAATTAGGGCACATGATATTGGGGGTAGAGTGTTGACATGGATAGAGAAGAGGTTGGCAGACAGGAAACAAAGAGTAGGGATTAACGGGTCCCTTTCAGAATGGCAGGCAGTGGCTAGTGGGGTACCGCAAGGCTCGGTGCTGGGACCGCAGCTATTTACAATATACATCAATGATTTGGATGAAGGGATTCAATGTAACATTAGCAAATTTGCAGATGACACAAAGCTGGGGAGAGTGTGAACTGTGAAGAGGATACTATGAGAATGCAGGGTGACTTGGACAGGTTGGGGGAGTGGACAGATGCATGGCAGATGAAGTTTATCGCGGATAAATGTGAGGTTATCCACTTTGGTAGCAAAAACAGGAAGGCAGATTACTATCTAAATGGCGTCAAGTTGGGAAAAGGAGAAGTACAACGGGATCTGGGGGTCCTTGTACATCAGTCTACGAAAGTAAGCATGCATGTACTGCAGGCAATGAAGAAAGCGAATGGCATGTTCGCCTTGAAACAAGAGGAATCGAATATAGGAGCAAAGAGGTCTTTCTTCAGTTGTACAGAGCCCTAGTGAGACCACACCTGGAGTATTGAGTGCAGTTTTGGTCCCCTAATTTGAGGAAGGACATTCTTGCTATTGAAGGTGTGCAGCGTAGGTTTACAAGGTTAATTCCCGGGATGGCGGGAATGTCATATGCTGAGAGAATGGAGCAGCTGGGCTTGTACACTCTGGAGTTTAGAAGGATGAGAGGGGATTTCATTGAAACATGTAAGATTGTTAAGGGCTTGGACATGCTAGAGGCAGGAAACATGTTCCCGATGTTGGGGGAGTCCAGAACCAGGGGCCACAGTTTAAGAATAAGGAGTAAACCATTTGGAATGGAGACGAGGAAACACTTTTTCTCACAGAGTGGTGAGTCTGTGGAATTCTCTGCCTCAGAGCACGGTGGAGGCAGGTTCTCTGGATGCTTTCACGAGAGAGCTAAATAGGGCACTTAAGAACAGCGGCGTCAGGGGATATGGGGAGAAGGCACGAACGGGGTACTGATTGGGAATGATCAGCCATGATCACATTGAATGGCGGTGCTGGCTCAAAGGGCCAAATGGCCTACTCCTGCACCTATTGTCTATTTACTTGGAAGCTGTTCAATGCTCTGTCTTGTTGATGCCAAAAAGGCTGCTTGTGCTCAGTCCACCATAGCCTTTAAACATCTTAACTCCACTTCCCATTCCCATACTGGCTTTCTGTCCTGGGCTGCCAGAGTGAAGCCACACGCAAACTGCAGGAACAGCACCTTGTATTCTGTGTGTGTGTGTAGCTTACAATGTAAGAGTGAATATTTTGAATAGTTCAATTTCAAAGGGTGGTTTCCCCACCCTTTCCCCACTGTGGAAAAAGTGGAAACCCCACTTTCCCTACCACCCTCCCCCACACTTTTAACTTCTCACCCCTTTACCTGTGACCCACTGAGACCAGATCCTCAGCTATTTCTTCCATTCCACCCTTGTTCCTCCTGCTTCATAATTTTTATCCCACACCTTTTTATCTTTTCATTTCTGTCCTTTATCCAACCATCTGCCTATCAAACGCCATCAGTATCCACCTATCATTTGCCAGGCTCTGTCCTGCTTCTCTTCCAGCTGCTTTTTCTCTTCCCCCCCCCCCCCCCCCCCCCCCCCCCCCCCCCCCCCCCCCCCCCCCCCCCCCCCCCCGCCCAAAACCCAGCACAATCAGTCTGAAGAAAGGTCCTGGACCAATACATCACCAATTTTCCCCAGAGATGCTGCCTGACATGGTGACAGCACTTTGTCCTCATTATTTTTTATACCAGCAAATTGTTACTTCTGACGGCCAGCAGAGGGCGCTTATGTCTCTTGGAGTACTGTAGTAAGTAAAGTTAAAGATGTGGCAATTAATATTTCAATTACTTTAAATGGGAAAAGTTTCTCAAGCAGAATTGGGCCATTTGGTCCACTGTTCCTACTCTGCCATTCAATCATGGCTGATCTCCTAATCCCATTTCCCTGCCTTCACCCTATAACCCTTGACACCTGTTCTAATCAAGAATTTGTCTATTTCTCCCTTAGAGATATCCACTGACTTGGCCTCTACAGCTCTCTGTGGCAACGTTTCACAAATTAACTACCCTCTGACTCTCCTTGCCTCCTTTCTAAAAGAGCGAACTTTAATTCTGAAGCTATGATCTTTTCTGCTGGGATGTGTTTGAGATGCCTCTGACAGCTGTACTGGACATCCGGATTCAAGAGTTTTTAACTCGTATGCATTGGGTTCAGAACAATGAACTCCTTACTTGCTGCAGCTTTGACTTAAACCAGCATCTGCAGTTCTTTCTTACACATTTTCTCCAATGAGGTAGATGGGAGGTCAGGACCACCCTCTGACTATTTGCCTGATAACAGCTGGGACGAAACTCTGAAACGGGAGGTATGCATTTTGAAACTTCCATACTTCTTGCCCAATGGGGGAGAGAAGGGGGTGAGACTGGCTCTTGATTATGCTGGTAGCCTTGCTGAGGCAGCTTCAAATTAGATGGAGTCAATGTAAACAAGACCATGATAGTGCAAGCCAAGGCACATTGTACAATCGTAATACTACAAAGTCCCTAGTAGTTTGTGCGGAGATAGGGCGAGTCAAGAGCCTGATGATTGATGGGAGGGAGCTGTTTTTGAACCTGGAGGTAACTGTTCTTGGGCTCCTGTACCATCCTGATGTCGGCTGTGAGATAAGAGCGTGGCCAGGGTGGTATAAAACTATTTTCTTCAGGCAGTGATTCCTGAAGATCCGTTCAGTGGTGGGGAGGTCAATGCCCATGATGGTCCAGGGAATGTCTAAATACACAGAAAATTTTCTTTACGAAACCAAATCATCATGAGTTATTTTAACATTATTGTCATCCTGTCATATGTGCAAACAATTATCTTCCGTCAGGCTTCAACTGATATCCTTCAATGTACTCCTAAATAGTCAGCTGTGGTTTTGTTGGATACATTCTTGCCTCTGAGTCAGAAGTTTGTAGGTCCCACAGATGTAAATCCAAAAATTCATACTGAGTCTCATCCAATTTTGTGGGAGTGCTTCATTAAGATGCTGTATTTTGGCTGAGACAGTAAACCTAAGATTTGTCTGCTCTCTTGAACCAATGAGGACATATAAAAATCAGTATCAAATTGCAAAACGAAACATCTCATCCAACTCCTGGTCTATCAGCATTACACAAAGCATGCAATTATTTTATTACATAAGAGGAGCGTTAAAATATTTTAGTGCATTAATAATGTAGACATTGCAGAATGATTTGCTGGGGGCTGGCATTGCAAAAAAAAAAGCATCAACCAAAAAGCACAATCTAAGAGGGAAAGTATGTTAACTTACATCCATTGCCCCCACAGATGCTGCTTGATTCACTAAGTTCTTCCAGTGTTCTGTTTTTTCCTTCTAGATGCTAGTATCTTTTTATGTTTAATATTAAATTCTTTAATGTTGTGTTTTATTTTTATTGGTGTGCTGCAATGGCAACTCAAATTTCACTGCACCAATTTGGTGTATGTGACAATAAATGTCCGTTGTCCTTTGTATCTAGTTTTCTTTTTGTCTTCTGAATTATCAGGCTTGTGCTCAATATTCCTACACATGATGTGCCATAGAATATTTGTTATGAGAAGGCAATTTTGAAGATCAGGACTCCCTTAAGAGACTTACTGCCTCCTACATCCCTGTGGTCATGTTAGTAGCATAACTGATCAATGTTTAAACTGAAGGAGACACCATGAATTGCAAATGCTGGAAACAAAACACAAAGAGTGGAGGAACTCAGTGGGTTAGGCAGCATCTGTGGAGGGAATGGTTATTTGACATTTGGGGTTGGGACTAAACACAGGTCACTTTAGATGAGGATGGTGCATGGCATAAGAATATTCAAGAGTGGTAAACAGAGCAAGGACAGTACTTTTACCGCAATACAAAAATAAAATGGCATGGCTGCTAAAAGTGCTCGCTAAGATGATTGCAAACCATTTTGATTGATGTTCTTCACACATTTAACAATTCCCTAAATGTTGTAGGTGCGACAACTCCAGGGTATGACTGTTATCAATGGAGATTGTAGTGCATTCAAGAGCATGAATCAGACAAAAGTGAACTACTAAATGACAAAATTACCTCTACTCAAGATAGTCTAGAGGACAAAGTAAGAAAAAACTAGAATGCCAAATTTGCAGAGGTCATACATTTGCAGCTCACAGTACCAAGAAATCAGTGAGGAAAAAGACTGAAATTTCAGCAACATCCAAGTAGAAAACGAATTAGAATAAAGAGTTATTATAGAAACTGAAACATACAATTTCGTTGGAAATTTTGCGTCTCAGTCTCAGATGGAGAGTTAGTCTGGGCTGACAGAAAAATGAGACATGCATCGAAACTGGAGACTAGAGGATAGGTTATCTGTTCAGAAAGAAACAGAATTGGGGCATTTGCACAAAGTTATTTGCAAACATGTTTCAGGGTAATATGGTATGTTTGATCATGTTGATACATGAAAGTATTTGTATGAATGATTGCCCTTTTTTGTTGTGTTGGAAGCAAGCTATTGAATGAACAGAAATAACCTTTAAACAAATTATTGTCCTTCTAGCAGGCGGCATTGCACTGCAGATGACCAGGAGAATCCTCACTTTGCTGTTCATTGCAGCAGCGAAGGGTATCCATAAGTAGTGAGAAATAATCAGAGAAAAATAAAAAAATATTTTCCTTCCCCGCAAAAATGTAGACTGCATAAAAACTAGTTTATTACCAGTAGGAGGTGCTGGCGGACTATTTGTCCATGCTGAGCAGACCTATAACCATATAACCATATAACAATTACAGCATGGAAACAGGCCCTCTTGGCCCTTCCAGTCCATGCCGACCACTTGTTTTCCCCTAGTCCCATCTACCTGCACTCAGACCATACCCCTCCATTCCCTTCACATCCATATACCTATCCACTTTACTTTTAAATGTTAAAATCGATCCTGCCTCCACCACTTCTGCTGGAACCTCATTCCACACAGCCACCACCCTCTGAGTAAAGAAATTCCCCCTCACGTTACCCCTAAACTTCTGTCCCTTAATTCTCATGTCATGTCCTCTTGTTTGAATCTTCCCTACCCTCAATGGGAAATGCTTATCCACGTCAACTCTGTCTATCCCTTTCATCATTTTAAAGACCTCAATCAAGTCCCCCCTTAACCTTCTGCGCTCCAAAGAATAAAGACCTAACTTGTTCAACCTTTTTCTGTAACATAGTTGCTGGAACCCTGGCAACATTCTAGTAAATCTCCTCTGTACTCTCTCTATTTTGTTGACCTCTTGAGGATTTATTCCTATTCAACAAAGGAGTGCACAAAATTAAAACAGAATGAGTGGTTGATAGAAACATAGAAAATAGGTGCAGGAGGAGGCCATTCGGCCCTTCGAGCCAGCACCGCCATTCATTGTGATCATGGCTGATCGTCCCCTATCAATAACCCGTGCTTGCCTTCTCCCCATATCCCTTGACTCCACTAGACCCTAGAGCTCTATCTAACTCTCTCTTAAATCCATCCAGTGATTTGGCCTCCACTGCTCTCTGTGGCAGGGAATTCCATAAATTCACAACTCTCTGGGTGAAAACTTTTTTTCTCACTTCAGTCTTAAATGACCTCCCCTTTATTCTAAGACTGTTACCCCTGGTTCTGGACTCACCCAACATTGGGAACATTTTTCCTGCATCTAGCTTGTCCAGTCCTTTTATAATTTTATATGTTTCTATAAGATTCCCCCTCATCCTTCTAAACTCCAGTGAATACAAGCCTAGTCTTTTCAATCTTTACTCATGTGACAGTCCCACCATCCCAGGAATCAATCTCGTGAACCTACGCTGCACTGCCTCAATCACAAGGATGTCCTTCCTCAAAGTAGGAGACCAAAACTGTACACACATACTCCAGATGTGGTCTCACCAGAGCCCTATACAACTGCAGAAGAACCTCTTTACTCCTATACTGAAATCCTCTTGTTATGAAGGCCAACATTCCATTAGCTTTCTTCACTGCCTGCTGTACCTGTAAGCCAACTTTCAGTGACCGGTGTACAAGGACACCCAGGTCTCCCTGCACCTCCCCCTTACCTAACCGAACCTAACCCCATTGAGATAATAATCTGCCCCCTTGTTTTTGCCACCAAAGTGGATAACCTCACATTTATCTATATTATACTGCATCTGCCACGCATCTGTCCACTCACTCAACCTGTCCAGGTCACCCTGCAACCTCCTAAAATCCTCTTCACAGTTCACACTGCCACCCAGCTTATATATGAAACATTTTAAGTTAATAGTGCTGAACAAAGCAATTGAGGTATGGACGAATTTTCTGGCACAGCAAGATACCTTTTAACATAAATGGAGGAGAGCGCGGAGATTGATGGAGGAGCAGTGAATGTTGAGGGATAAAAGCCTCTAATTGGAATGTCCTACTGAATATAAGAACCTGCGGAAATAATGAACCATTCCGACTTAGGCATATGGACACAAATATCAGTCTTGATCCGAAACATCCCTCTGGGATAAATAGAAACATAGAAATTAGGTGCAGGAGTAGGCCATTCGGCCCTTCGAGCCTGCACCGCCATTCAATATGATCATGGCTGATCATCCAACTCAGTATACCGTACCTGCCTTCTCTCCATACCCCCTGATCCTCTTAGCCACAAGGGCCACATCTAACTCCCTCTTAAATATAGCCAATGAACTGGCCTCAACTACCATCTGTGGCAGAGAGTTCCAGAGACTCACCACTCTCTGTGTGAAAAAAGTATTTCTCATCTCGGTCTTAAAGGATTTCCACCTTATCCTTAAGCTGTGACCCCCTTGTCCTGGACTTCCCCAACATCAGGAACAATCTTCCTGCATCTAGCCTGTCCAACCCCTTAGGAATTTTGTGAGTTTCTATAAGATCCCCTCTCAATCTCCTATATTCTAGAGAGTATAAACCAAGTCTATCCAGTCTTTCTTCATAAGACAGTCCTGACATCCCAGGAATCAGTCTGGTGAACCTTCTCTGCACTCCCTCTATGGCAATAATGTCCTTCCTCAGATTTGGAGACCAGACGTGTACGCAATACTCCAGGTGTGGTCTCACCAAGACCCTATACAACTGAAGTAGAACCTCCCTGCTCCTATACTCAAATCCTTTTGCTATGAAAGCTAACATACCATTCGCTTTCTTCACTGCCTGCTGCACCTGCATTCCTACTTTCAATGACTGGTGTACCATGACACCCAGGTCTCGCTGCATCTCCCCTTTTCCTAATCAGCCACCATTTAGATAATAGTCTGCTTTCCTGTTTTTGCCACCAAAGTGGATAACCTCACATTTACCCACATTATAATGCATCTGCCAAACATTTGCCCACTCACCCAGCCTATCCAAGTCACCTTGCAGTCTCCTAGCATCCTCCTCACAGCTAACATTGCCCCCCAGCTTAGTGGCATCCGCAAACTTGGAGATATTGCCTTCAATTCCCTCATCCAGATCATTAATATATATTGTAAATAGCTGGGGTCCCAGCATTGAGCCTTGCGGTACCCCACTAGTCACTGCCTGCCATTAGGAAAAGGACCTGTTTACTCCTACTCTTTGCTTCCTGTTTGCCAGCCAGTTCTCTATCCACATCAATACTGAACCCCCAATGCCTGTAATGCTTTAAGTTTGATTTATACTAACTCTCTTATGTGGGACCTGCTGTCGAAGCCTAATTCTGGAAGTCCAGATACACCACATCCACTGGTTCATTCTCTGCCATATCCTTGCTCCCCATGCTACTGTAAGGGACCTACATTTGTTTTAACTAATCTCTTTCTTTTCATATCTGTGATGTCCATACAGTGATGTTGTATCGTAACAATCATTTCTTTATCCCCAGTGTTGCTGCTTGACCCACTGAGTTCCTCCAGAAGTTTGTTTATTCACACTATTATGCCAGTCGAATCCAAAAATAGGCAAAATATCATGTCATGAATATTCTCTTTTCATTTCTGGCCTTTATCCACCCATTTTCCAATTAAATCCCCCACGACTGTATCCACCTATTACTTGTCAGACCTTGTTTCTCCCCCACCTCTCTTCCAGTATTCTGCCCCCCCCCCACCACCACAATCAGCCTGAAGAAGGGTCCTGACCTGAAATGTCACATATCCATGTCCTCCAGAGATGCAGCCTGACCTGAGTTACTCCAGCACTTTTGTCTTCAGAAAAATGTGAAGCATTGTGCTATGTTTCATTCATAGCAACGTATATGAAAGTACACACTACAAATAAATAATTTCCATATGTTGAGCTCCACAGCCATTAGAGAATAAGAGTGAGAATGGCAACAGAATAACTTCATATTAAAACAATTCCCTTCCTGCCTTTGGGGATGGGTGGAATACTTAAACTGACAAAAAATGCTCAGAAAATGATGTAATGACTGACACAATTAGTTTTGTTAACATTTTAAACTATTTATGACAGCATATAGCCAGTAAATTATGAAATAAATAAGATTAAGCACATTTTTGCAGCAAAACATCACCAGGAATAATCAAAAATCGAGACAGTTTTCATTCCCTTCTCCCTGATGGTGATGAACAGCAGAACAATTTGGTTAAGATGCAAATAATACGATGGATTCGCTTTTTCCAAAATGTGTGTTTTGTTTCCACTTTTTATTTGTCCTCAGGGTGTGAGATTCTTGTCCTTTATTTACAGATATACATGCTAAAGCAAGGAAATACGACAGTGCTGCAGAATCATTATTAATTGACAACAAAATGAATTTATACAAAATGAATTGATGCTTTGCTTTTAATACAAAGGTATATTAAAAGCATAAGTATCCTGTTGAAAGTAACAACAGCTGTCCGTAGATCATGAGCAGAAAATAGTAAAGAGCAAAAGTTGTAATGCAAATTTTCTGTGTTTGTATACTTATTAACTGTGCTTACAAATCAAAAAAAGAAATTAATTGGTTGTATAGTGAAAACAGTAAAATTAATTAAAGTTATTTCTTTTCAATGCAAATGTAGCTTTTAAATATCAAGGGAATTACATATAAGATGATATTTCATTTCAAAAAAGCAATCTACACTAGATAGAAAAGAAGGTAGACACAAAGTGCTAGAGTAACTCAGCGGGTCCGGCAGCATCTCTGGAGAAAAAGGATCCTATCTACACTGGATAGAACTGTCTTGTTACACCCAGGCTGTACATTTTACATATTAACCTGGAACATTTAGTTTTGATGACCTTTATATTATTGAGGAAATCATGGCTATGCCTGACTCTGCCCTCACCTGAGATCTAAGCACCCATACACATATCCCATATGTGTTTCTGGAAAATGAACAAAGTCAAAGATGGTTTTTCCTAAAAACCAGCTTAAACACTTTGGCCAAGCACAGCATTCCCACTCATGTGGCTGAATTGTTAACTTGCCACAAATCTGGGGATTAGTCCATATAATTTCCTGACGTGTATAACTTTGTGACCCGTATACATTATGCTATTGAACATTATATTTTCATGAGATTTTAGGAGGAAGTTTTATTGCTATATATTACAGTTTTAATACATAACAATAAACATATCTGAGTCAATAATTAATTGCACCTGAGAAGATGTTACCCCTGTTTTAGAGTTAGGTATCCAAAGAAAATGTTCTTTTTATTATTTTATAACAGCATGGTTCAACCAATTGTTTCTCTTTGCACTACTGGTTGAAGTTGAACATGGCCAGATCATTTTCATGAAGAGTATGATTTGTTTATCATACTTGCCTGTGTGCTATCATACGGGATAGCACACAGGCAAGAGCTTTACATTGCATCTTAGCACACGTGATGGTAATGAACTAATGGCAATACTTTCACTATTAGGAATGCTGAGATTCAAGAGGTGTTTCAGGAGCAATTGGAGGTGAGCAATAAATGCTGTTCTCTCCAGTGACACTCTAGTCACCAAAAATGGGTAAACTAAAAAAAACAATATCTAAAACTATTTTTTTTTCATATCATTATATTGTCCTTTTTAAAGTTTTTCCATAATTATCAGTATTATTTAATTAGAAAGTGGGTTACAATTTTCACTTAGGTGGATATATGGAATGAGCTGCCAGAGGAGGTGGCTGTGGCAGGTACTAGAACAACATTTGAAAGACATATGCACAGGTACATGGATAGGAAAGGTTTAGAGGAATATGGGTCAAATGTGGGCAAATGGGACTAGCGCAGATGGGGCATCTTGGTTGGGAAAGTTGGGAAAAAGTGCCTGTTTCCATACTGTATGGCTCTATGACTGTTAACTTTGTATCTGTCAATTTGATTAGCAGATTTGTAGCAATATTCATATTATCCAATATAAAAATCATTGATAGCAACTTTTGTACAAGAGAAAATGTTTCTAATGACAGATAGTTTGGTAACTAGATGTGACATACATATGTAACATACATATTTAAGTGATTGGCAAGAGATCAAGATGTGACATGGGACACAGGAGACTGCATATGATGGAATCTTGAGTGCTGAATGAACCTAGCAGGTCAAGGGGAGGGATTGGACAGGCGATGTTTTGGGTCAGGACCCTTCTTAAGACTGAGGAAACAGGGATTGTTTTAATATCCCGTGAATTACTGTGATCTAAAATTCATTACTTTAAAATGTGGTGAAAACAGATTTAGCAATAATATTTCAAAAAAGATAAATATCCAAAAGGAAAATAATTATGGTTATGGGAAAAAAAAAGGATTGGGGATTACATTCAAAGAACTGGCAGAGGCATGAGAGACTGAAAGGATTTTTTTCATTGGTTTGTCAGCTGTGGCTTCAATGGTAAAACTGTAGCCTCTGAGTCAGAAGGTTGTGGGTTCATCTTCCACTCCAGAGACTTGAGGTCAAAAATTCAGGTTACTGTCACAGCACTGAGTGCTATTTATCTTTTACATGATTATCTAGGGCCTCATCTGTTCACTCAGATCCATCGGCATTAATCTGAAGATGAGATGCCCATATTTAGCCCACCAATCAACATTTAATACAAAACAGATCATCTGGTTACCATCAAATTATTGTTTAATGGTTCACAGAGCATGCAAAGTGGTGGTTTCCATTATTACTTTGGTGATTATTCCTCCAAAAAATATTGCACTGGATGTAAAGTGGACATGAACATTTGGATAGGGACATGAAATAAATCATATAACAGTACTCTGAATATCTTGGAGACGCAAGAAACTGCAGATGTTGGTGGGAGAAACGTGTATGTACAGATTTAGGGGAGGGGATTGGGGAAAGAGAGGATGTGGGGTATGACTTAAAATTGAGAATTCAATGTTCATAACATTGGGTTGTAAGCTACCCAAGTAGAATATGAGGTTCTGTTCTTTCAGTTTGCATCAGCCTCATTCTGACACGAGACTCCAAGGACAACATCCTCATGGCACCTCCTCATTCTCTCCACATATGCTGCCTGACTTCACTGAGTTCCTCCAGCCTTTTGCTTTTTGCACTAGGATTCGCACATTTAAAGTGATAGATTATAATATTTGCACTTTAAAAATATCATAATTGGTTTACATGGAGAAGGCAGATAGAATGTATCCCTATTTGTAGATGTTTCATGGATCAGTCAACACATTTAATATTTTGAGTAAAAGATACAAGGAGAATTGAGGAAAATCTTCAATCAGCTTGTAGTTACTATCTGGAACTCACTGCTTGGTGGAAATATTCAGAATACTTACTTTTAAAAGGAACAGGGCAAGCATTTATGTGAATCATTTGCATGGTGAAAATGATTGGTGTGGCTGTATGGAAAGGGACTGATGAGAGACAAGGAACTGCAAATGCTGGAATCTTGACGAAAAACACGAAGTGATGGAGTAACTTCGTGGGTCAGGTAGCATCCATGGAAGAACGGTTCTTGGGAGAAAATTGTCAGATTATATTAGAGAAATAAAAGACACAAAGTACTGGAGTAACTCAGGTAGCATCTCCGTAGAACATGGATAGGTGACGTTTAAAGTCGGGACCCTTCTTGAGAATGGGGAAGCTGGTCTATCAGAAACTGGTATGGACTCGATGGGCCGAAGAGTCTCGTTCTACACCGTTGCAATTCTAGAGCAGACCCACATTTTTGGTACAGACTTTGAAGGAGGATTTTGAGAGCAGGGGAAGTTCTTGGTGCTGGTGGTGTCTTGTCTCAGTGACTCAAACAGGAGGAGCTGCAGACTGCGAGCAGGAGGGAGGAGAGAGCAGGGTGATGTCAGCAAATGCTCAGTTCTGGGCTTCAGTCAAGTAGCCAGGACCAGGACTTACCCTGAGGAAAAGAGAAGGGGGGAAAAAAGCTGTGCTTCAAGCTCGAAGAAAGACTACCATCGACAACTTTTTTTTTGTGTGTGCGTTTGGGCGGCGGTGAGAAATAATCCTTTCTTATCTTTATTTTTCTACGCGTGGATCTGCTGCGCGGGGGTGGATATATATATATATATATACTCACGGCAACCAGGAAGAAAGGAGCAACAATCCAATCGAAGCAGTAATAATAACGTATAATCCCGAATACCTCGAGAAGGGACCCCGATCGTGATGTGGAGAGGCAGGAAAGAAACCTGTTTCCATTGATTTCCAGACGGTGTGTGCTGGGAAGGGGGGAGGGGGAGGGTGGGGGAAGATAAACCCAAAGAAAAGTTTTAAAAAAACACGGTTTTTTTCGGTGTATTCGGATAGAAAAGTTGAGTATTTTTAATTTCATGAGGTAAATGATGTGTTTTTTTTTAAATTTCTGGTGTAGTTTCCCCCCCCCTCCCCTCCGGCCGTCGGTTGTTGAGTGCTATGCACATCCGGGCCATCGGGCTCGAGCGAGGAGGCCATCATTGTTCGCTCGGGGGAAGGGGGCAGAAGCGGTCGCCTGCGCTCAGGCTCCAGCAGTGGCTATTAAACTTTACAAAAACAATCAAAAACCACTCGGGAACATGTCCAACCAAGGGGCTAGGAGGAACGGGCCGGTTAAGTTACGTCTAACAGGTAGGAAGCTGTGTGAATGCCACACATACATACAGAGACTCACACACAGTACATACCATCAGGTCTGGTGCTTCTTTAAATGGATCCTTCCTTTTTTTCCCCCTTTTTTTTCATTATTTGTGAATGGAGAGCTTGTTTTGTGGGAGTGTTTTTCTTTTTTGGTCAGGCAAAATAAGGCATGTTAATTTTGTTTTTGCGCTTTTTCATTTATGAATAATGTTTTTGAACTTGACCGAGGATTTGTTGATGATTCCTCATTTTCTGGAATTTATTGATCATTTTAATTTATATTTGTGTGTGTGTCTGCGTAAGGGTTGGGAGAATGATGGTGTCTTCAGACATTTTTATAATCATGAATTTCCTGTTTAATAATGTAGGTTTCACTGCTTGGGTCTGGCGCAGTGAACTCCGTGTTGAAACTGTTTCTGAGGTAGGGTAGGAATGGAGATGGTTTTCAAACCTTAATCCTTTCTCCTTGCAAATGGACTGTGTATAATTGGAAATGTGTATGCCACTATTAGTTCATTGGATTTTATTAAAACGATTGTATTTATATTTGGAGCCTTTCAGCAAGCAGTAACTTGGCAACAAATCAAAGTTTATTTTTGTTGTCTTCTATTGTTACTGCATCACGTTTACATTCTTTTGTTCAATATTTGTCTACATTTGTAATGAAAATATGATTACATTTTTTCAATCTGGAACATTTATGCCAAAATAGCCACGTCCTGATGTTGTATTGTGGTGAGAACAGTGGGTTGGATAATGTTTCAAAAAAGGAAATTATAAATAAAATATGTTCCAATATTTTAAAAACTCTGAGAGTAAAATGTATGTTTATGCTTCTAAGAGCCTTCATTACTACCGTGCCAGCTTGGCTCAGAAGTGGTGCTGTCTTTCAGAAAGTTGTAGGTTCAAGCTTCATTACAAACTTGAACAGGTACTGCACCAACTATTGTGCACGATAGAACTGCTGTCAAAAAATTCTGTCTTTTGGATGAAATTTTAAACCAAAATCTGTCTGGCATCTTGAGTTATTATAAAACGTTCACAACACTAGTTCCAGAGGATTAAGAAGCTCTATGTGCTCTTGACAACATTCTTTCTCAACCAACACTACCAAAAAAGATTGTTTAGTCTTTCACTTTCAATTTGTGTAATGCTAATGTACCAACTTTTTTTTATACTGCACTTCATAGTGCCTTTTCTGCCTTTAAAATATTTCAAGGTGCCTCATGGCTAGCAAAGTACTTTTGAAATGTAGCCAGAGGTGTAATCGTGGGAAATGCATGACCAGATGGAGTATTGTAACGACACATAAATATCAAAATAACTTTGATTTTAGTTACGTCAATTGACACGAAAAAAGCTGCCATGAAACTAGTGGAGCTCTCTTGCTTTTTAAATTAATGCTACAGAATCTTTATATGCACTTAAGAAGATACACAGCACCTCATTTTGACCTGAACATTGCCTTGTGTCTACTTCTGGGCAGTCAGGTCCTTGGGTTAATGAAAGATAGCACCTATGGCAGTGAAGCATTCTCTTAGCAGTGCAAAACCATGTGCTTAATTCTCTGGAGTTATGCTTGAACCCACAAGCTTCTGAGATGAAACTAAGTGTTCTGTCACTGCTCAAAGTCTGGTACCCAAAATTAGTTTCATTTTGGTTGGATTAGATTTATTGTGTTGTAATGTGAAAATTACACAATAAGTAAACAGTAAATTTCATGTTTTCACTTTTGTGCAATTAATTGTCTAGAATCCTTGGTGGTAGTGATAGAATTAGAGTTACTCTGTTTTTGAGTCACAGTTGTTTATGGTTGGAATGGGTTATATATAAGCCATGGCTGAGTAGTTTTGATTTGTTTGTTGTCTTGTACAAGAAATTCTAAATTAATTTCACACACAAGTGATAAATACATAGGATTATGTAAAATGATTTTCCCAAAATGTTATAAATCCTGAGAGCTTCCATGATGACTGCAAGAAAAGAAGTGCAGAGGAAGGAATGAGTCGATATATTACCCCATGGTGAATAATTATGATGACCACTGGATGTGGTTGAACATAGATCTTGTTGATTTTTTTTAAATTATTGCCTAATATTCTGGAGAAGCACAACCACTATCATTTTATATAGAACTTGTTCTTTATAATGTAATGTATACAGATTTATTTTAAGTGATGGAAAAAATATAAATACTTGTTGATGAAAAACTTTTCTCAGTTTGAATCAAAGTGCTGTCTCTTCTGAATATTCTTTGGATAGTCCAATCCTATTGTGGGGTAACCTGGGTTAACATTCTGTTAATTGAGGTTTTTTCTGAATGAATGTTAAACTGAGTGTTTAACCGGGAATAAGAAGGGCTTTTCCTTTGGATCACTGTAACTTAATATATTTTGAAGCAACAGTTTGCTTCTTAAATATCAGCATCTCACTTTAGAAAATAATAGCAGATTGACAACATGTTACTTGGCCATAATTATTTGAATGATTCTGAAGACAGGTTATTTTGCAGTGGGTAAACAACCAGGATAGTGAAGAAGGGCCTAGACCCGAAACGTCACCCATTCATTCTCCAGAGATGCTGCTTGTCCGGCTGTTTGTGTCTATCTTCGGTTTAAACCAGCATTTGCAGTTCTTTCCTACACAGGTTGTAGACAGTTTATTTATACCATGTTTTTGTAACTTAATTTCTTGTAAACTCCTAATCTTCAGGTTTTATTTGTCCTACTCCACTTGACTGGTTTGGTGAAGCGCTGTACTGTAGAATGATTAATAAATTAATTAGGGAAGTTGGGTCTGAAGGCATATGGCAGCCGTGATTGGCAACACAATATGTTGTCCCTTTCTGTCTTATTTGATTGCAAAGAACTGTAGCTTCCTCAGTGCAATTTCAATTATTAACGCGGCTTTCAAACTTATCCTTTGGCTCTGCAGATATCTTATCGGGTTTCTCTGCTAAATGCTCTTCAAACTTGTGTTCCATTACTGATTTCTCATAATAACCACAATTATCCCAATACCACCAAAATTTAAAGCCTGTAATATAAATGGCACCAATATAATATGAAATTATCTCAATTAATAATTTTTTGGGTTCTACTTCCTTTTATGTATTTCTGTCTTAACCTGAAAATACAGTATACATTGTAGGTTATGCTTGTGGCACCTTGGATTTTATGTTATGATCATACCTCTGATGTGTTTCTCTCCCCCCCCCCCCCCCAATATCTATTTGCTGAAAGGAAATAATATTGGGTGCTGATTGCATAAATGGAAAGCACTGAACAACTACTTTGGATAAACTGTAATCATAAATAAGATGAAATTGCAACAGAGTGAAGTTTCTTATTGTCTTGCTGTTTTATTCTGTGCTTAAGTAGCAATTTTGGACAGATATCCTTCTGCCCTTTCCAGTTGGTGCATAGGGTGCTTGAAAGTTGACATGGGTCTATTGGGTTTAAGGACCCATTTCCGTAATCTATTGGAATTGCTTTGCTATGCTAGTCTACAAATTTGCCAAATCAGCAGCAGCGTAGATATGGCAATAGCAATTTAAAGTGATGAATTAGGAATATTGAGTAAGAAAGATAAACCAAGACACTGTCATTTTTCTTTTTTTCCTGTAGCATGTTGGCAGTATTATGGCACTTGGCCTTTGGAGATGTGGGAGAACGTTGTTCAGTACTCCCTCAAGGATATATTGGTTATGTATGATTCATTATGATTTTATTTCTCTCTTATTTCTGGTTTTACTATTTTAATACGGCTTTGCAATTTAAGATACATTGCAGAATAAAGGCAAATAAAGGTTTTGTTCGTAATAATTGGAAGGCAGAATTAAAATTTAAGTGCAATAAGTTGGGCAGTATGAGTTTTGAAGGAAGTCTTTTTCTCTTATCACATCTTTAATTGCTTAAATTCAAGGTTCAAGATCAAGGTCAGTTTATTCTCACATGTACCTATTATGATACAGTGAAATTTGAATTTCACAGTTTGGATGCAAGTTTTTTAGTGTTGTATGTTAAGTAGTAAATTTGAATTTGCTTCCCTGTAAAAATATAATTTAAATGTGATTCTGGTGATAGGAACTGACTATGATGCAGTATTTTTGTACTGAAACCCATGCTGTTATCTTCACAGCAAAGTTCATTTTATGTCACTAGGAATCAGCTAATGTGGCAACATTTAGATGTTGATTCAACTGGCATGGAGACATGAACAGGAAAGTAATGCCAGGAAGAGAAGAAGCATATTGTGATTCAGAACTTGAGTAACTTGTGTTTCAATGTTACTTTTCTATTATTTATTTATAGATGTGCCCATATAAGATTGTCCTTTTTAAGTGCTTATTATGGCCTACTGTCTTGAAACACTGTAGCCCATGTGGTGATGTTTCTACCGCATTGATGTTTGGTAAGGAATTCTAGGACCTTGATCAAATGATGATAGGACAATGATATGTCTAATTCAGGATGACAATTGATTTGGATATGTTGGGAAGCTGTGTGGTCGTGGTGTAATTGTCTGTTTTTTCCAGCTGATGGAGATAGCATGTTTGAGTGGTCCTTTCAGTGCCTGGGGTGAGATATTACTGCATCTAAAAGATTTTGTGTGTCAGCTGTAGCACAGTGGTTTCTTAAAACAAGACCATGGCCATTAGATGTTTTCTGATCTTGATGGTTGACTCTGGTGCCTCGAAGAGACACAGTTAGAACATAGAACATAAAACAGTACTACACAGGAACAGGTCCTTCGGCCCACAATATGCCGGAAATTGTGCCAAGACCAACTCTTATTTGCCTGCTCATAATCCATATCTCTTCATACTCTGCATGTCCATGTGATGTATGCTTTATTTCCATTCCAAAAAACCTGGCCATAAAACATATAGGCTGACATTCCTTTGTTCGATCAATGCGTTGTCGTTTGGATGAGATGTTCCAGCGTTGAGTGTGTTTTATCGTCGTGTCTCAAAAGGGAACAATTAATTTCTTTCTTGCAGCAATATCACAACAGAGTGCTCAATAGATAATATAAACAAAAACAAAACAATACAATATGACGCAAAAACAAAATAAACCAAAGTCCCCAGTGGTAACCAGCTAGTTTGTTTTCTTGGAGTTAGGAGTGCTCCATAGCCTGACCGTTGTTGGGAAGAAGTTGTTCCTGAATCATGACATTACAATTTTCAGAGTGAAATGTTATTCTGAGACGTGGTCTGCTCTGAACCTTAATGATCCCATGGCACTATATAGAAGAAATAAGAATTTGCTGGTTTCCTGGTGTGTAACCAGTCAATCTGTTTTGGTGACAAGTGATTTAGTGATGGTGTCAAAGGTTATGGGGAGAAGGCAGGAAAATGGGATTCGGAGACAGAGATCAGCCCTGATTGAATGACAGAGTAGACTCGATGGGCCGAATGGCCTAATTCTACTCCTATAACCTGTGAACTTGTGAACTTGTGAACATTACCCTTTGTGAAAACATTATGTGCTGTGGGTTATGACACAATAATAGTAAGTGTACTTCAAAAATATTTTGTAAAGCATGGTGATATTCACAAAGCTTCATCTGATTTGTTTGAAACCTTGTAAGTATAATTTGATTGTTACACACTATAGCTGAGCAGTTGCAAAAATAAATAATCACTTTTATCAGCACACATTCCCACTTCTGACCTTGTTTTGGAACAGCTACAGAAAATTGGTCCTACAGTGCTTCTCTGAGGAATTCTTTAAAATAATATCCTGGCTGAGATAACTGGTTTGAACAACTGGAACCATCTTCCTTTATAGTGGAGATATAATTCTATGCCCAAGTGGAGATATAATTCTAGTCCACTTTGGCATCACACTTTATTAAATGCCCAAGATGTCAAGGGCTGTCACTTTTACCCTATCATTTGTGCTTGGAATTAGCCTATATTGGGAATAGGCATTGTCTGACACTGACTGGTCCAGTGTTTCAAATCAAGGCATATCAGTGTAAGTACAGTGTGTGTTAAGTAAAATACAAAACTAATAAATGCACATAATTAATTAGAACATCATGGATGTCCTGCCCTAGTATTCTTTAAATACCTTTCCTGGTATTCAACGTTTGGGCTGAAGTTGTTTTAAAAATAAAGTTTTAGAATCTATGATGATGTAGGTCTTGACTGGGTGGGGATGTTGTAGGGGAAAATAATGCAAAGCTGTTCAATAGGATGAAGGTTTAGCTCAGCACCACTTTCCTGCACTAGCCTTCTTCATCATGGTTCCCTTGATCTTAAATTCTGTTGTGGGAGAACGTGGAACAAAGGGTTATTGCTTACAAAGATAAGGATGAGGCTGTCCATTTAAGATGGAACTAATTTTTTCTTCTCCGAGGATCACGAGTCCAGAGAATTTGCTTACACCAAAAGATTTGAACATATGATGGGAAATGTAGACACGAGGACCAGCAAAAACAAAGTGCTGGGGTAACTCAGCCGGTCAGGCCGCATCTCTGGATAGGTGACGTTTTGAGTTGGAGAGCTTCTTCAGACTTGATAGGTGACTTTTCAGGTCAGGACCCTTCTTTGGACTATAATTGAAACGTTGGGAGTGGTCAGAAATGATTTTGATGTAGGACCTGGGTGGTGGTGATGAAGGGGAGCCTTTGAGAAGAGAATTCCAACATGAAATATTGAAAGTGTTTCTCTGAATACCAAGCTAAGGAAGGGCAATTCAAGGCTGGTGTCAAAAGAAGAGCTGTGGTCTTGTCACTTTCCCAGGCAAGACAAAGATGAGAAGGGCAAGCTCAAACTCGTCATCCTGAAGAAGAAAATGTCAGGATTTGGAAATAGTGATTCAAAAGGGAGCAGATGGTCTGCATCCTCAAAGTAATTTGATTGTGAATGTTGAGGGGAAATGGGAGGGATTAGATGGAGAGCAGGAGAGAAAGCTAATGGTAGGTGAAGTGAGGAAATTGAATAAGTCTAAGGAAGCTTATGGGCCCCGCCTCCAGCATATTTCGATGCTGTTAGGAGTTAGGATATATGATGTGGCCCAGTGAATCCACTAGTCAAAACATTGCAGATTGTAGCGTGACAGTGGTTATCCCTGGGAACTGATGTTTTGAATATAAAAGAATGAGGAGGAAACTATGAGTGCTTACAATTAAGGATAAGCATCTGATCATGTAGTCAGATAATTTTCTGAAGAAGAGATAGTCATAGCAGGAAAATACCAGATTTCCTGAAAATTCCAGCATGTTTGTAGTGAAGTCTCAATTTTTTTTGGCATCTTGAAAAGATTTAGTAGTGTTGTAAATCTTTATATAGAAGAATGTACATGCCTGTCTCTTGGTCAATCCTACTATTAGTAAATCATTATTTGTGCTTATTGTTTTGAAATTTATGCCATCTGGGATCTTTTGGCACATAGCTAAATCCACTTCATTTCAGTATTTTAGAATTACTTTTAGGGAAAGTTTTTAAATATTGATTGTCTTTCAAGTGTGCATAAAAGGAATACATGTCCCATGTATTCAATCGATGTTTTCTTGAACCTTTCCTGGAAGTTTTGTGAAAAGCATTTATTTGAATGCCCTCTGTATTTCCCTCAAGTAGGTATTCTTTCTGTGTTAGACAGAATTATTGCCAAGCTTTCAGTTTTGGTTAGGAGGCAAAAATTAAAGCTGGGATTGATTTCATACTTTCACCTGATGCATGTACGTGTGGTTGCCATCTGGAGTTTATAGGTCATGATTTGGTGTGAAGGAGATTTATGGGCCATATTTGCTCTGAGTGGTAGGTGCTTGGAGCACATTGCCTGAGGATGTGCTAGAAGCAGATATGAAAGCAATATTTGAGGCATTTGGACAGATACACAAAAAAAAGGCAGCAAGGATACAGACCATGAGCAGGTTATGGGATTAGCTTAAATTGGCATCAGGGGCAGTGCAGACATAATGGGCCAAAGGGCCTGTTCCTGTGCTGTACAGTTCTATGAAGCAGCACACTTTATTTACTCCCATGGTCAAAGGATACTTGGCCTGATCATAGTGCTGCCACAGCCTGAGATCATTTTATGTAGATTTTCTAACTTTATTACTTAACCACTAAGGGCATAAGTGAACTAGAATTATGCTTGTAATCTAAATCTGTATATTTCACAAGTGCACTAGTGTCAGATTTACCTTACAATGTAGTGTGTGTGTGTGTGTATATACACTGATAAGATGCCATATCAGGCTTGTCATCAAAATGAACACTGTGGGTAAAAGGAGTTGGAGCAGTATGAACAGAAAATCGGCTGAGCGACAGGAAACCCATCAATTCGCCCCTTCCCACCCGAACCATCCCTCTCTGGGCACTTTCCTTGCAACTGCCAGAATGCTACACTTGTCGCTTTACCTCCCCCCTTGACTCCCTTCAAGGACACAAGCAATCTTTCCAGGTGCGGCAGAGGTTCACCTGCACCTCCTCCAACCTCATCTATTGCATCCGCTGCTCTAGATGTCAGCTGCTCTACATCGGTGAGACCAAGCCTAGGCTTGACATCGACTTCCTTAATTTCAGGTAGTCCTTACTTTCTCCTCCCCTTCTCAGCTCTCCCTCAGCCCACTGGCTCCTCCTCTTCCTTTCTTCTTCCCGCCCCCCCCCCCCCCCCCCCCCCCCCCCCCCCCCCCCCCCCCCCCCCCCCCCCCCCCCCCCCCCCCCCCCCCCCCCCCCCCCCCCCCCCCGCCACAGTCTGAAGAAGGGTTTTGGCCCAAAATGTTGCCTATTTCATTCGCTCCATAGATGTTGCCTCACCTGCTGAGTTTCTCCAGCACTTTTGACTACCTTCGATTTTCCAGAATCTACAGTTCCATCTTAAACATCCAAGAGTCTTGCAAGGTTTGGTGTTGGGACTACCATTTTTCTTTGTTATAAGTAAATATAGAAATGTAACCTTGGCCACTTGAACAAAGACTTATTTAAGAACATAGTACAGTACTGCACAGCCAACAATGTCTGTATCGAATATAGACACAAAGCTGGAGTAATTCAGCGGGACAGGCGGCATCCCTGTAGAGAAGGAATGGGTCATTTCTTCCATCTCATCAGAGATGTTGCGTGTCCCGCAGAGTTACTCCAGCTTTTTGTGTCTATCTTCGGATTAAACCAGTATCTGCAGTTCCTTCTTACACAATGCCTGTACCGAACATGATACCAAGACCAACTCTCATCTGCCTGCATATAGTCCATTTCCCTCCATTCCTTGTATATCTAGGTGGCTATCCAACTGTCCCTTGAATGACACTATTGTATCTGCCACCACCACCAATGGCAGTGCGTCCCAGGCACTCACCACCCTCTGTATGGGGGGAAAAAACACTTACCCCACACATCTCCTCTATTACTTGCTTTAATAATGAATGGCATCCATATTTAAATCAATAATTTTGAGCTTTATTTCTTTGCCCACACCCTGTTTTTCTGTGACATGAAAATATAGGTAGTTTTCAAACATGCTCGCAAACCTAGAGAAATTGGCACACTTGACCATCTCCAATTGAGCACCATTGTTCAATTTGTAAACTTGTTGAAAGGGAATGGATTAATGCTGGTCGAATGAAGATGTCAGGAAAATCCAATCTTTGGTGCTGCTTGCACAGCACTTTATATTGTAAAGTAATGAGCATCGTCATTCGTGTCAAATTTTTATTAAAGGAATGTGCATTGTGAAACTGACCCCACAAGGACTAATGCACATACAAGCTTTCTTGATTTGTCATGCCAAAATTTGGAGATACTTTGGATTTAATTGAAAGTCTGACTGATGATAGTTGATACTTTAAACTGTCATTTAAACATACAAATCATAACGGGTTTTAATTTAACACTTGTTTTCTGCAATGATTGACCAAGTATGTGCCTATTAAAGATTGTTTTTTTTTCAACAATACAGCGTTGGTCTGGTTGTCATAATACTGAAATGTTTACTCTGAGATCATAGTTCTTATATGAAGACTTGTTGTGGGGTTTTCTGACTATGACAATTTTTTCTCATCTGACTGATATCATAGAACAGCACAAGAACAGGCCTTTTTACCCTCTTATATTTGATTTCCACTTTAGGAAGAAAGATTCTGTCTACACCACTTTGTAGCTATTAGTTCAATTGTTTTCTTGCTGCAGGATCTTTATTTTGCATTCTGTTAATGAACCAACCATGAATTCTAGGAATACTGCTAAACAAGTCTCGAATTTATATGTTGTATCAAGTACAATAATAAGTAAGTGTCTACCATTATTGTCAGTCAGTCAGAAATTCGCCTGAACCTAGTTCTGGGTGAAATGATGTTATGTAGTAAAGGGCCTGTCCCACTTGGCAATTTTGTTTGCGACTGCCGGCGTCATATCAGTGTTGCCAAAAGATTTTGAACATTTCAAAATCCAGCAGCGACAAAAATAAAGTTGTGACACTTGAAAAAACATCGCGCAATACGTCATCATGCTGCATCACCGCCGCATCACGCCACAAATTATTCGGTGACCTAATACATCAGTTAATGATGCCGGCGGTTGCCGAAAAAATCGGCAAGTGGGACAGGCCCTTGAGGGTCAAGATTTATTTCCCCCCCACTCTGTCATCTTTGAAACCACGTCTGTGTGTTTTGCCATGAATGAATGTTGTCTTCTCCACTTGCACATTTTCCTCCCAGTAGTTTTTTGTGCTAAACAGTGAGGAGTGAGTCTGAAGAAGGGTCTCGATCCAAAACATGACCCATTCCTTCTCTCCAGAGATGCTTGTCCCGCTGAGTTACTCCAGCATTTTGTGTCTACCTTTGATTTAAATCAGCATCTGCAGTTCTTTCCTACACAGGAGTGAGTGTTTGTTAGATTACAATATCCGTGGATTGTCACCTTGTCGTGGTGGAGAAGCTTGTGTGGTCCTGAGATCTTGAGAGTGATGCCGTCTGAAGCTATGCTCCTGATAGGGTCACCCATGGCAGTAAGGTCGAGGGGGAGGTCTCTGACAAAGAGCAATCCAACTGAGACCTCAACGGTGGAACAGGCAGAGGATGATGGCTGACACCCAGATCTGTCAAGGACCGTGTGGTGGCAGTCTGTGCACCAGTCTCCCCTCGTTAAACAAAGTCACACACAGGCATCCTCCATGAGAGGACAGTCATACTCATTTCGAGTGACCGCCGATGTCGACATTTTATTTAAAAGTGCTGTTAAAGAGGAATTTATGGTGAAAAATAAGGACCTAAAATACTTGGAAATAATGGGGCAGGAAACTGAAGTGACTTCAAAACATTAAGTAATAACTTTTTATTATAGTGCATAAGATTATATTAATTTGTCTACTTTCCTGAAGTATTAATCAAAAGGGGTAACTTTAGGTGCTGGGTGAAGGAACTGGTTTCAAACATTGCATGCTCTTGCATGTGACAGGTCGTCTATTTATACATAATTATTTTCTAAACATTAGGGAAAGTGCTCTTCAGGATTTGCATTCTTTCTGAATATAACCTTGCTATTTGTGCCTGAATTTTCTTACCCTTGCATAGATGGGAAAATAAAGAATATATGTAATTATAAAAAATATATAAGATGCTGGCTATAACATTTGTTGACAAACGTGAAGTAATGGCAATCTAGAAGTTAAGTCTTTTGAATGTCAACACGTCATTAATATGGGACACATTAGCAATGTAGTGCGCTGCCAGTTATTAGCTCAAAACCCAGCCAAACGTTTAATTAACCCTCATCTTTATGTTGATAATGTTAGTTAATAGTAAAATATCTTTAAAACCATAGCAATAAAATCTTGTAAGACAATCTATAAAGTGCGGTTGTGATGTGGCTTCCTCAATTTGATTCGTCATCTTTTGATTTGTAGCTAATAATTTTGTGTAATTATATTCTCCTATTTTAAGTAATCCTTTAGGACTATAACTAAAAGATTTCATAATGAAATATTGAAACATACATATACCAGGGAAGCTTCTTTGTAATGCTTGTAGGGGGATACAGTGACTAAATCTTTCACATTCTTTATATATTTCATTCAATTGTTATATCCGGTGGAATTTTAACTGCTATTCTCTGCTTCTAAATGATTCATACTGTTGGATTGAAAAGTATTTTCTTGTGTTTGCCAGTTAAGAATAACTTTGTAAATGAAAGGTTCATTCTGAATTTATGTAACATGTTAGACTGTCTTGAATTAATTCATGTAAGATAATGATTGCAGTGCTCTTTGTGAGGTATAATAATTGCTGTAGGGGAAATTGTTTCAATTTTCCAATATTGTGGCCAGTTTGGGATATTGACAAGGTGGGTATGGAACATTTTCAGTGGCACATTAGGATAGCTGCTCAACAATGTAGCTACTGCTACTTTATCTTCAAATAAAATAAATCACAGATTGAATAATATTTTGAAAATCGAAAAAAAAACCCTACAGATGCTGGGAATCTAAAATAAAAGCAGAAAATGTTGGAAATACCTAGCATTTTGAACATCCGTTGCAAGAGAAACAAAGTTAACACTTTGAAGATCTTAATTAACACTGGAGAAGAGAGAAATGAAGCTCATTGATGCAGGGAGGATGGGGAAGATGGAATGCCTTAGATAGGGGTAAAACTGGGGTGAATGTGGGGATAATCTGTAAACAAGGTTATCTGGGCAAAGAATGAATGGAAGCTGTTGGAGAGTGAGAATGTATATTTAAGAATGTAGGAGTTATGAAATGCAGAGAGGTAAACATGTCTGGCCAGTAAGGCCGGGCAAGTTCTTCACTTCTCTTACCCAACATAACCCCTTTCTCCTCTCTTTATCTCTTCTCTTTCCCCCTACCTATGCAAATGCATTTTAAATGTTATTATAGTATCTGTCTCAACTACCTCCTCGGTTCATAGTTCACAAACCTACTTTAACTTAGAATTTGCTTTAGTTACATGTATTTTGGGAATTTTACTTGAGCACAGTGAGAAGCACAGGATTATTTGCGATGTTCATTGGCCAGTTCTGTAAAGTAGCTGAGAATGTGATGAATTTTGAAGCTATTTATTTGTAAATTTATTCAGTAATTGTGTAACAGATTGCGAGTACAATCTACTAGATCAGATTTTGGGTTCCAAAACATAATATGATGCATTATATTCTAACAAAGATTGTTTCCAACAGCATCCATTTGAAGAATTACAGATTAGGTAGAGGTACATAAACTATTTGGAAATATTGAGCCTCCCTTCTGTATTAGTACCTTCGTAGTTACGTCATCTCAAACTGTTACGATGACTCATTCATAAGAATGTATTGTGAATATTTCATGATTTGCATTACCTTGAACTCTTTGTACAGTAAAGTGTTTCATAGTGCATGACTTAAGCAGAGTTTACCTGTTTACATTCCTATTCATAATGCAAAATGTAGCAATTCTTTTATCTATTGAATTATTGGTGAATCAACATAGCATTACTTCGTGCCAGTGACTATTGCATCTGTGGATGCAATTGTAACCGTGCTTGCAATTTTGCACCCAAGTACAGCCTGATGGAAGGAAGGTTGATTAAAGCTTACCACTTGAAATCACAATAGTTTTGCTGCATTTGGTTGGCCAGATAAATATTTACTTACTAAATTGATGATGAACTCATCCAGAAAACCATCCAATTCACACTTTTAAATAATATTCTCATGTCCTTGTTATCATTTGACTTTTGTTGGGAAAATCTGTGTAATTTCTAAATAATCAACAGCAAATTGCATGTAAAATATAAAAGATATGATCAAAATAGACTATTAAAATAGGTTATCTGGATTTATAGCCTTGTGAACTGAAGCACGGCCATCATTACATGTGCCAAAAACAAAAGGACCCAAATTAAATAAAGGTTTGCATGTAAATAATAGAGCAAGTTGAAAACAATGAACATTTCTGAAATCAAGATTGACTGTTGAAAGTCTTTGAACTTTGTGTTGCTGATTCTGAATTGCTTGTGATTGCTCCTCAAACATAGATTTTAAAATATGATTTAACATATTGTTGGAAACTATAATGATCTTTATTTAAATAGCACAATTTTATTAATTCCGAGTACTATGGTAAATTTAGTCAACGTAACATGTCACCCAAGATGCACGTCTATCTTGGGTGACATGTTATGTTGACTAAATTTACCATAGCAATAAACCAAAATGTATAAAAATGGCCTTTAATAAATCTGATAATGTGCACTTTAACCACATGTGATTTTTTTTTTTCTATTACAAATCTCAAATTGTGGAGTATGGAGGCAAATAAATAAATGATGGATCTTTGTCCCAAACATTATGGAGGGCACTGTACCTAACGGTTATTAATACGTGGAGCTTTCATGAGATGAAGTGGAAGCAAGGCAGAAAGATGTGATATTACAGGTGGAAGGTGTAGTGGCTGGCCTGAAAACTAATTGCTCTGGCCTCCCTAATATTTATTTTGAATCTTTTGTTTAAATGGTACTGCCAACAGTTTTATCATTTAAAGTAATGGAGGAATTGATTCTAGTATTAATGTGATAGATCTTGAGTGTGGGCAATGTGTTTTCAAGGCATAGTTCTGAGAGACAAAATACATATGGAAATATAGCGACGTGAAGGTTTGAATTTAGGGGTCACATTTTGTTGGTGGGTGGCCGGCTGGCTCGAATGACCTCTTCATTATCTTTAAAGTGTCATGTTTCTGGCCAGCACTAGATATGCAAAAAGATGGTTCTCCAGTTTTGTTTATTTTGAATCTGCAATATATATTTATTTTTCTCTTTCTAAAGATGCTCCCTGAGTGTTTCCAGCATTTTCTGTTTTTTTGGTTTAGTGCGGAAACAGGCCCCTCGGCCTACCGAGTCCGCACCGACCATCAATCCCCGCACATTAACGCTATCCTACACACACTAGTGACAATTTATATTTATACCAAGCCAATTAACATACAAACTTGTACATCTTTGGAGTGTGTGAGGAAACGGAAGATCTGAGAAAAAACCCACGCAGGACTCGGGGAGAACGTACAAACTCCATACAGGCAAACACCTGTTTATATTTCAGATTTTAATTGCACTTTTTGGATATTCATTTACTGTTATTTTCTGGAAACCCACTTCCAACGGTAATAGATTAAGAAGATTTTTTATTGCAATTACAATTCTCTTGTCTAATGAAAAATGTTAATTATCTTTGTCACAGTTATGTAGTGAATAAGAATATAAGAGATAAAAGGAGCAGAAGTCATTCAGTTCTTTGCACCTGCTTCTTTCAATAAGCCAACGGATCTTTTATCTCAGCACCTCTTTACTGCATTAACCCCACATTCGTTGATTTCCTAAATATCCAGAAACAGTTTCTGTCCTTCAAGCCTCTTAAGAAGAGAATTCTAGACGATTTCTAGAAGATCTAGAATATAGCATATTGTGGATGACGTTTCTTCTCATGAATCTTGAGTGGTTGATTCTTTATTTTGTGACTCTTATTGCCTGGGGGAAAAATCAATAGATAGATAGATAGATAGATAGATAGACAATAGGTGCAGGAGTAGGCCATTTGGCCCTTCGAGCCAGCGCCGCCATTCAATTTGATCATGGATGATCATTCCCAATCAGTACCCCGTTCCTGCCTTCTCCCCATATCCCCTGACTCCGCTATTTTTAAGAGCCCTATCTAGCTCTCTCTTGAAAGCATCCAGAGAACCTGCCTCCACCGCCCTCTGAGGCAGAGAATTCCACAGACTCGCCATTCTCTGTGAGAAAAAGTGTTTCCTCGCCTCCGTTCTAAATGACTTGCTCCTTATTCTTAAATTGTACCCCCTGGTTCTGGACTCCCCCAACATCGGGAACATGTTTCCTGCCACTAGTGTGTCCAAGCTCTTAACAATCTTATATGTTTCAATGAGATCCCCTCTCATCTTTCTAAACTCCAGAGTGTACAAGCCCAGCTGCTCCATTCTCTCAGCATATGACAGTCCCGCCATCCTGGGAATTAACATTGTAAACCTATGCTGCACTCCCTCAATAGCAAGAATGTCCTTCCTCAAATTAGGAGACCAAAACTACACTCAATACTCCAGGTGTGGTCTCACTAGGGCTCTGTACAACTGCAGAAGGACCTCTTTGCTCCTATATTCGATTCCTCTTGTTATAAAGGCCAACATGCCTTTATCGTGCTTACATAAAAAAAGAATGCCATAAATGTAACCAAGATCACCCCTAATTCTTTTAAATTCAAGAGAAAATAAGCCCAATGTGCTTATTCTCTCCTCGTACGATAGTTTGGGCAGGAATCAAGCTAGGAAACCTGTGTTGTACCATATATATATACCTAGATAGTGAGCCCTTGCCTGTATAGTCCCTCTAGTACAATTTTATAATGAATAAGTGGATTTTGAGTGCAAAGGTAAAGGTCAAAGTACAGTTTGCCTTCCTAATTATTTACTTTGCCTCCACGTCAGCTTCCACTGATTTGTGTACATGAGTGCTCGATTTCTTCAGAACTCTGTTTTCCAATCTCTTATCATTTGTAAAAAATTATTCTGCATTTCCATTTTTCCCATCAACATCACACATATATTATGTTATATGTCTTTGTACATTCAATTAGCCTATCTATTCAAGGTGGTGGTGGTGGACGGTGAAGGGGAAGTGAATGGTCTGTGAGCTTGCCTAAAGTTTCGTGGTCAGTTTGGGAAGTTGAACATTGCGACCTTGGCACATGGAAGCGGAGGGCGGCTGCAGTAGGTGACAACGCGTTGCGGTGGTTACTGGAGGTTGTGGTTTGCTGGAGGTGGCTGATGGAGGCCCTTCAGCACCTGGGTGAGCAAGCAGATTGATCACAGTCTGCAGCAGCTCCATGGAGTAGCAAGGAACAGACAACACCACACTGTGCCAGGCCCCTATCTCATTGATTAAATGCTGCCAGGGCACCAGGTCTTAAAGTGAGAAAATAAGGAATTGCATACCTTCTTCGGCTGAGATCAGACTTAATACTTGAAAGATGCAAGTCAGTGCCAAAACATGACATCTCTTTGTGTGCTGTCCAAGAAAGTTAGTTTAGTTTATTGTCACATGTACTGAGGTACTAAGGTCATATCATTTAGTGTAAGGTAAAACTAGCAAAGTCCGGTCAAGGATAGTCCCGGGTACATCAAAGAGGTAGATAGTAGTTCAGCACTGATCTCTGGTTGTGGTAGGATGATTCAGTTACCTGATAACAGCTGGGAAGAAACTATCCCTGAATCAGGTGGCGTGCGTTTTCACACTCCTATACCGTTGCCTGATGGGAGAGGGGCGAAGAGGAAGTGGCCAGGATGCGACTGCTTGTAATTGTTTCACACGTGCATTATTATATTCATGTACAGTATGATTTGACTGCATAGCAAACAATACAAGCTTTTCACTGTACCTCGGTACACATGACAATAGCAGAACATAGAACAGTAAAGCTATGCCGTCTAGTATATGATTTTTCCATCCACGGAAAAGAGTTCTGACTGTTTATCCTATTTATGACTTTTATGTGCTTCTATCAGTTTTCCTCGCAACTTATGGTGTTGCAGAGGAAACAATCCAGCTAAACTATTATCGTAATGTTTCTCTGAATCCCTTATAAATCACATGGATATGTATTATCAACAAACTATATATTATACTTTGCTCTCTAATCCAAACCATTGATGTAGTTTAAGCAATCTTGGATAGGCAAAACTAAAAACATTCAAGTTCAAGAAAAGAGAATCTGAAAACTTTCTCTCCATGTCATTGTAGGCAAACAAAATGAATTACAGAAATTGAAAGTGATCAAGCTGTACATAGGTATCCTATTCTTACTTGAAAATATGCTGTGAAACCGCATTCATTGCATAGACACCAAATTATTCCAAAGATTTGCGAAGTGGAAAAATCTCTTAATTATCTAGGACTGTGCTTCTGTAACATAAGCATATTCTATTATTATTCCCTATGCTTCATCTAGTTACTTATCAGCGTTCTGAGCCTATCCTGACAATCTTTTTAGAACTTTTGACTTATTCTGGTGGTTCTCCTGTGAATTGCATAAATCCCCAGGCCCACTTGGGATCTGCCCCATGATGTTAATGGAAGCAGGGAAGGAGATTGCTGGGGCTTTTTGCATCTTCGTCAGACACAGGTAGGTAACATTAGGATAGCTAATACTATCTCCAAGGCTTTATTCTTTGTAGTGCAGGAGACTCAAAGATGATCTTATGGAGATATATGAAATCATGAGGGGACTAAATAGTCTTATTCACAGTGTAGGGGAATCAAGAAAAATTAGCTTAGTTTAGTTTAGAGATACAGTGATCCACGATGACCAGCGATCCCCGCACACTAAACACTATCCTACACAGACTAGGGACAATTTAGAATTTTACCTGTATGTCTTTGGCGTGTGGAAGGAAACCGAAGCACTAGGAGAAAACCCATGCAAGTCACGGGGAGAACGACTATTGACTATGACTATCGATCAGTGGCACTAACGTCTGTGGTGATGAAATGCTTTGAGAGGTTGATTATGGCGCATATCAACTCCTACCTCGACAAGACAAATGGGCGTGCACATTTCTGAAGATCTATCCTGGTCCCAGCACACTGATGCAATTATAAAGAAAGCACATCAGCGCCTCTACTTCCTGAGAAGATTATGGAGAGTCGGTATGTCAAAGAGGACTCTCTTCAACTTCTACAGGTGCGCAGTAGAGAGCATGCTGACTGTTGCATTGTGGCTTGGTTTGGCAACTCGAGCGTCTAGGAGCGGAAAAGAGTGTAGAAAGATGTGACCACTGCCCAGTCCATCATCGGCTCTGTACATAGGTATCCTATTCTTACTTGACAAGGGATCTATCGCAGTCGCTGCCAACATCATCAAGGACCCACGCCATCCTAGCCACACACTCATCGCTCCGCTACCATCGGGTAGAAGGTACAGGAGCCTGAAAACTGGTACATCCACGTTCAGGAACGGCTTCCCCACAGCCATCAGGCTACTAAACTCGCAAACAGACTCTGAACTGTAACAGCCTATTGCACTTTATCTGTTTATTTATGTGTATATTGAATTGAACTGTTCTGTATTTATGCTTACAATATTCTGTTGTGCTGCAGCAAGCAAAAATTTCATTGTCCTATCTGGGACACATGACAATAAACTCTCTTGACTTGTCTTGACGTATACACTCCATATAGACAGCACTCGTAGTCAGGATCGAACCCAGGTCTCTGACGCTGTAAGACAGCAACTCTACCGCGGCACCACCATGCCGCCCTCAAATGCCATACA